>CM031080.1:39781146-40981146 GCA_018257905.1 Gillenia trifoliata | reverse complement strand
CTCGGGTACCGTACCCGAAATACCAAGTAATTAACCACAATACGTAAAATACCAAGAATACACCGTACGGGTACCAAGGTATGGAAATACCAACTTAATGGTAGATTAGGTGAACCCAAAATATGATAGGAATTTATCGTTTCCAAAGTTCACCCAAATACGGCCCATGGCCCGTCAAGCAAATACAAGATCCAAACGCATAAATAGGGAATTAAAATGATTAATTCCCTAAACCCTCGAAAATAGGGTTGGTACGATAATTGTAATACACATACAAGATAATACATAAATCACCAATTTAATGGCATAAGTCTAAATGGAAATATGGGTCGAGGCCCACTAATTTCCATGGCCTAATACATTACCGAGTCGGTCTACAAACATCAAGTCTATCCGATGAACCAAGTAAATACTACGAAGTACAAGGTTTACCGAAATACGGAACAAATACTAAACTACAGTCATTAAAAGTGTAGACATAAATTAAGTTTGCCAATAAGTGTAATAATAGTCAATTTTAGGCATAGGCAAAACCATTTTAATAACTAAAACATATAAAAACATTTAATTTAAGTGAGGAAGGGGCCCACTCACAAATACCGAAGCCGGGAGTCAAAATGCACGTCCTCCGAACGCCACGGGTCGCCAAAACCTATTTTAGAAACCCACAAATTAATAAAGTACACGAAATTACAAGAAAAACGGCGTTCGGATACCCGAAAACGGAGTTTCGGGGTCGGAAACCCCAAAACCGCCGCCGTGGGCCGCCGTGCGCCGTCGCACGCGCCGCCACACGCTGCCTTTTGGCCTCACGCGCCGCCACGCGCGGCTGTGAGGTCACACGCGCCCTCACGCGCCGCCACGCGCCGGTGGAAGTCCACCACGCGCGGCCACGCGCCGGCCACGCGCCGGTCACGCGCGGTGACTGACGCCGTTACTGTTCCGTTAAAGTTAACGGAATATTCTAACGGCGTTAGAATATTCCGTTAACGCCGTTAAGGTTAACGGACGGAATATTCCTTGGAATATTCCCGGTCCGACCGGGTTGAACCGGTTTGCTGACATCAGCAAGACCGGTCTGACCGGTTCGCTGACGTCAGCGCCGGTCACCATCAACCTCAGTCCGGTTGCCGGCGCCGCCGCCGGTCGCCGTCGCCGGTCGCCGGAATCTAGGAAAAATTACAGAGTTCGAATTCTTCGCCAAAATTCACGAATTTTATATGAAATTGAAGCTGGAGATGATTAGGTTTAGGATTTACCAAATTGGAGCTCAAACTCGGTCGGAGTTGGCCGGAAAATCGAGAAAAGCTCTCGGGTCCAAGTAAGCCGATCTCCAGATCCACGATTCTCGGCCATGCAAGGCCTGGGTTTGAATTCCAAGCCCTCCAGGAGCCCAAGCATGTCGATTTCAGGTTGGATCGAAGCCTGGATCGAGGTGGTTGGCCGAAGTAATCTCGCCGGAGAAAATGGCAGGTTCGAGGTTGTTCGTTCCTGCGTTTTCTGGGTTCAAAGGGTGCCCAGAGTTGAAGGAGATGATGATGGTGATGCACAGGGACCTAGTTAGGTCGAAGGATGGCCAAGGATTCGATGGCAGTGGCCGTGGGTGCCTAGAGAGGTTTTCTGGGTTTTACTGGTTCGACGTTTCTGGTTTTCAGAAATTGCAGGGTCCAAGCTGGTGGTCTGGTTTGCTGGAAGAAGGTGGCAAAGCCACTGATTTGGTCTGAGGGAGCTCGGTGAGGGTGAGAGGAGGAGTTGGGTGTCCAGAGTAGTTTTGAGTTTTGATTTTGTTTGCAGAGACAGAGTGGAATCGAGTGTGAGGGAGAGACACAGAGTAGTAGAGAGTAAGAGAGACAAGAGTGACAGAGACTCAGTGGGCTGGGCCCACAGAAATTACTGGGTCTAAGGCCCAAATACGAAACGCAACTAGGTTAACGTCCGTAAAACGTTCATTCGAACTCCGAATGGCGTTCCGTTCGCGTCTACGCGTTCGTAGCGACGAGCACGTCACGAAAGTACAAGTGAATGCGTCGTACGAGTTACGACGCAAAAGTCAACCAAAAAGTCAACCAAGGGCAAAATCGTCATTTTGCACCTCCGAGAATAAAATAATATTATTCTCCGGTACGGGGTGTAACATTGTAGGTAATACATATAATATTCTCATATATGTTTATTTTTTATATATAATTTACCTATAATTTAATTTATCTACTAATACATAAACAGTAGAAAAATTGCCATATTGTAGGTAATACATATAATATTCTCATATATGTTTTTTTTTTATATATAATTTATCTATAATTTAATTTATCTACTAATACATAAACAATAGGTAAATTATTTTTGTACTGAAACATAAAATAGTATGTAAACTAAAACATAAAGTAATTTACCTATTAAAACATAAATAGTAGGTAAATTATTTTTGTAACATAAAACAATAGATACATTATTCTCGTGATGAAGTTGTTTTTGTCAGAGTAATTAAAAGTTAAAAGATAGACTATTTCACTAAAATAATAAGTATAGTTAAATGTATTGTGTATTGTTGTTTGACAAAAAAAAAGTTAAATGTATTGTTGAATTTCAAAAAAAATTCAAATTAATTCCTACATCAATTTGAAATAGAATTCATGGAGAGTTACAAGACCTTCTCTAATTGATTGCACGTGATAAATTACTACCAATTATAACATTAATGCTTTTTTTTTTTGCAAAATCATAATTAGTCACCCTTCAAATTCGCATATAATTAATTGTATGTATGAAACATGTAAATAGGGGTATTTTAGGCATATGGTAAATGAAAAATGTGTGAAGTCAAACACAATTAATGAATTTGCTTATGTGGAGCCTAATCACTGGGTTTTATTCAAGTAAAAAAATTGTGTAGGGTTTTATGTAGAGAAAATTAAGTTTTAGGGGCTAAAATATTTAGGGATGGCAAAACGCTACATGGGTTTGGGTATCCGCAGATACCCGACCCTAATGGGCGGTTATAGAGGACAATAAATGGGTATGGGGCGGGTTTGGAGATTTTTTAAAATACTTGAGTTGGATATTATGTGGTGATGGTATTGTCATTCTCTGACCCGAAACTGACTCGATTATATACATATATTAAATATTGGGACTGGCTACAGTGCTTGCAAGCATTAGATGCTCACACCGATCTCACCCTCCTTCCCCCCTTCTCTCCTCCCTCCTCCCTCCTTTTAATGGTGAGATCGATGTGAGCATTCAATGCTTGCGAGCACTGTAGCCTACTCCTAAATTATTAATACAATTTTTATACGTTAGGTTTGTGAGTCCTCTTTATTGGTCTTGTGGCGTCTCATATTTCCTTGCTATTACATTTGTGCGAAATTTAAAAAAAAATTTATTTTCTTTGTTATTAGCTTTTTTGGTTTACATACTAGTTTATTATTGATTAACTTGTGTTGCATAATCAAATTTTAGAGAGTAATTTTTTATAATAAGAGGGTTGGTGGGTGTGAGTTTGGAAGTACCATCCCTGCGGAGGTGGGGATGGGGAATCCCTGTTTAAAAAGAATGGTTATAGAGAAAAAATCACCAACAAATGTGGGATGGAGGTGACACCCTCCGACCCCGCCCTGTTCTGTTGCCATCCCTAATTTTATTATAAGCGATATTCTATACTAATCTATAATAACAAGAGGTGGATGGTTTGAACCCAAGACGCAGTTGGTCGAAAAGAAAATCTCTAACTCCCAGTACAACCCACCACTTACATTGCATGAGAGTTTTGAAACACCATAACGTTCTTTCATATAAATTATTCTTTTTAAACAAAAATCGAGTCTCACTTTGTTCTTTGTAGTAAAAAAATCATTACTTCAGACTACACGTAAAAACTCGCACACAAAACATGCCGAAAATAAAAAACACCTTAGAGGGTTGACAAGAAAAAACATTAAAACACCCAAGAGGGCCAAATAACATAACTAACAAAAAAGTCATTATCCCTATGACCAACAAAAGATTCATTACAGATCATGTTGTGCAGTGTCCAAATATAAATTCCCTAGCTGAATAAATGCTAGAGATCCCCACTACATTTTGTAATAAATTATGTGACACCTCTTTAAAAAAAGTTGATTACATATCATGTTATATAAGAAGTAATGGTAAACCATCACGGGATGACTTAGTGGTTGGGGCAAATTTTAGGCTTGTATTCCACACGGCTTGTCCCGGGTTCTATTTCTGGCGCTAGTGAATCACACAATGGTGGCCAGAGAAGGCTAAAATGCCTCTGTGAGTCTTTTTGGCTCCCAAAAGAGTGGATTGCAGTGACTTAGCCTAAAAGAAAAAAAAAGTTGTACTTTTTCATTTTCGACTAGCTGAATGCTTACGTTGTTGTAGGGCCGGCCTTGGCTATAGGCCAGATAGGTCATCGCCTAGAGCCCCAAAATTCTGTACTTATTTACATATAATAATATAATATGTATGTTAAAAAAAATTAAGTTATATATTATAACAGCATAAAAGTATATGTGTGTAGGGACAAACGTGAGAATATCAATTTCCAAGTTCCAAGACTAATGAACCAGGTTTTACACAAAAAAAAAAAAACCACTGATCACTGTCTTTCTAAATTCTTATTTCCTTATCACTGTATTGGGGCGTGTATTGCACACAAAAAAAAATTCTTTCACATTCCTGTCTGTCAGGGAACTCTTGTTGAACCCAGAAGGCTCCAAGCCTCCAAACTCCAAATAATTGGCAAAATCTAAAATCCCAATCGCCAATTTGAGAGTTGAAAATTGTTGAAGAACCTTAAGGTCCTTAACGGCTTGACAGAATGACAGGTATTTCATCATCCCTAAATTCCCAATTTAAATTCAAAGTTTATCTTTTGGTTTTGTCCAATTGTCTTCTTGATTTTATTTCCAGTTACTGTTGCCTCTGCTGAAAGAATTTTTTCAAAGTTGAAATTGATCAAATCTTACCTTCGATCAACCATGTCACAAGAAAGATTGAATGGTTTGGCTATGTTATCAATTGAAAAGGACCTTATTGAAAAACTCAACTATGAGAGCTTAATTAGTACTTTTGCATCAAAAAATGCAAGAAGGGTAGTGTTTGAGTAGTGTTGGACGAATGATTCGTGATTTCAAAGTTTCTTATTGAATTTGTACGTTTTTTTAAAATTCTTACATGCTAGAGTGTGCTATTATGATTTATTATTGCTATTAGCCGATTATTGGCCAGGAGCCCCATTTTTTTTGTTTGCCAATAGCCCCCAAAAAGTCAGGGCCGGCCCTGCGTTGTTGTTGTTGCTGAATCACCAACACACTAGATTTGCAGCGACAGTCCGCGGAGGAAAGCATGTCGCCGATAACCCCGAGCTCCGGGAACTCACTCCATTCCTCAAGACCCAACGTCTGAGGGCTTTTCACATTGTATCTTCTCCCAACTATGAACAGGTCGTATTCATCGTCGTCCATCAACGACTGTATTTTCGTTGTCGTTTGAGTCCCATCCTGTACATTCTCTTCCACGTAACTCATAGACCCTATACCATTCTGCTTTACTTCCTTCAACATCTGATTGTCCTGCACCCACTCCCATTTGTCATAACTTTCTTCATCGTCCGACGCGTCCACCAGACGAATCACCGTCAGGCTGATGCACGCGTCCTTCACCATCCGTTTCGCGAAAGTAAGCACCTCCCTATCGTCCTTCCCTCCGAGAAAAACCACCGCAACTCTATACCCTTCCGCAGGTGATACTGAGGAATTGGTGCATTTTATGTGACCACGGTTCACAAGAATGCCAACGGAACATGGGGCGATTTTGAGCACGCTACGATTGAGATTCCTCACGTTTTGGTTTTCCGACTCAATAGACCCGTCAATGGTCGACCACTTTCGATGAAACGGCAGGATTATGAGCGACGTGGCCTTGTCGAGCGCGAGGGTGCATATGTCGTCGTACATGTATTGGGGAGGAGAGACCGCCGTAAATACATTAACGGAGACAGCTCCCTCGTTCTCTCTCATAAACTGAGTAAACGAACGGATGACATTATAGGAGTACGAGTAGTTGGAGAGGTCTCTCTTGTGTAAATCGTGGGCGATGAAGACGGGCATGCTTCGGGCAACTAGCTCGATGAGGTGAAGGACGTAGAGGGTGATGGAGCTTTCTCGAGTAGGGCACGCGGCGTCAAGAAGGTTGATGATGGCGGGGGTGTTATCGGCTCTATTGATACACGCAAGGATTCGTAGATCGGAGTTGGGTTCGTCATTCATAAGGTTTCTTCGTTGGTAGCCCGCGTATTTTTTCTTAGGATCGTACAAGAGCTTCACAAGAGGTGGCACGACAATTGCACTCAATACGACGGTGAACATCATATAATTAAATACCCCAGAAACAATAATCTGCACATAAGGAAAAACATATGGGAATTATTGTTAGTATTGGTAATGAAAACATGAAGGTGCAAATGCGTCATGTGTGACAATGATAAAATAAGTATTTGCATGTTATAATTATCTAAGTTGACTGGATTGGTAACAACATGTTAATTTATATAAAATTAAGCTTACGTACCCAAGTGTCTCTAGCGATGGTGTATCCGGCTACCTCGACAACGCCTTTGCTGGTCATTACGAGTGCTAATGCCACAGCATCCCTGAGAGGCATCTTGCAACACAAAGGAGTCACCAAAGAGGCCGCAAATTTGCTCAAGAAAATCACAAGAGTGATGATTGCTGTGGCACGAACTGCCCTCTGGTCACCATCAGGCACCTTCTGTTGTACAACAACCCTCATCATGGACGTCGTCACAAAAACTGGCATAAAAACCCTATTGGCCATAAAGTCAAGCTTTCTGACCAATGCAGCTCCTAGTGGGGGTCCATCTGGCACAGCCAATCCCAAGATGAGAGGACCCACTATAACGGATAAATGAGCGTTATATGAAATTAATCCAGATCCAAAAACCGCCAACAAGATTATTAAAATGTACGAGTCCTTAACAGATTTGCCCTCGGGTGTCTTTCTTACCATCCACAACATAACTGGACGACAAACGCAGTATACAAATAAACTAAAGACTATCATCATCGTCACGTCGATTAGGGGCTTATCCGGATCTTGTTGCATGACTGTCAACAAGGTTGAAATACCGGTGAGTAAAATGCTGGAGAGGTCACTGACAAGTGCCGAAGATAATGCGAGCAGACCGAGCTCAGAGTTTACGATTCTGAGCTCGGTGAGGAGGCAATGGATGACGGGGGACGAAGACAGAGAGTGCATTGATGTTATGAAAAGAAGCTGCATGATTTCCTCGGCGCGCAAGGACCATTGGAAGGTGAGGATGAGAAGGGTTGCAATGCCGGCAATTAGAGGCACTAGCAAGGTTAAAGCACCGGTGTAGATGGCCTTTCGTCCGATTTTATATACCAATCCGACGTCCATTTTTACTCCAAACAAGAAGGTGAAGAGTGTGTAGCCAAACAGTGATATTAAGTTGAGTACTTCTTGATTAGCAAAAGGAAATATGGGATTCAGTTTGTAGTCACGACTGGAATATTGGACCACTCTGTCAAGTCCTAAATCACCAAGGAGTAATCCAGCCTGCAGGATTCAACCAAAATAATTCACTCATAATATTGAAAAATAAATAAAAAATCAACCCCCTCTTTCTAGGTGTAAACACACCAAATTTGATGTGACAAATTTTTGTTGTATCATCTATCGCTACAAGAAACTTCAGGAGCGGAGTCCATTTTGTATGATTTGACACCATTACGTGATTGGCTAGTTGTCTCGTATCCCACAAAACGAGATTCCGTTCCTCAAGCTACATGGTTAGTTACCATACTATTATGTGCAATATATGTACTATGAGACTCATATGCATCTATGGCTTTTTAATCGATATATAGTATGTACCACAAGTTGAGCGGCAAACACCGGGAGGCCAAACAACTTGAGAAACAAATGGGTGAGTTGGGTGAGAACATAGATGAGAGTCATTTCAAATTCCAGAACTGGGAGGGTGTTGTTCTGCAATCGAAAGGTGAAATGCACAAGCCCAAGCGGGTCTGTAACATTCACCGGCCAAGCTTCCGATTTGTTCCACAAGCCAAGCGAATTAACGCGAGGCGGAAACACCGTGCATATGGTCACCGGCTCGAGAAACTTCTTCTGCATTCCTGTTTGATACGGAGTCACCACACTAAAGATCCAGAAGGCGGTCACTACAAAAATAAGAAGTAGAGGCGACGACATTTTGCCTCTATCAAAACTGAGATTATTAGGAAGTAGCAGCTAGTTGCGGTGAGAAAAATTGTATTTGATTAATGCATGCATGATTGCTCAGAGAAACAGGAGAGGAGGACAATGCAAAATTATTTATATATGGTAATTATAGACGCAACAGTAGTAATTAAGCAGCTGGTTTTGAATGTGCGGTTGTGTTAGCTTTAGCAAGAAAACTGCCTTTAAACAAGTTTTTAACAGAATAACATTCACAACCAGTTGCATTTGACCGTCTGAATGTAATTTTCTAGAAGTAATTTGGAGGTCAAAAAGGTTATTAGTTTTGTTGATAAACAGAGTTAAGACTAAGATCTAGCATGAATTCATATATAGAATGTGGTTAATGAATTAATAATAATTATAAATATAAACCTGTTTTCTCTAGCCACACACAACAACAAATTTTGGTTATTACATGTTTCTTCTCATCTAAAGTTCTCACAACAAAATGTGAGAGTTTACTCTGTCATTTGTATATCTGTAATAATATTATTAAATGGAAGAAATTTAGGTTAACCTAAAAGAATACAATCCTAGTAATTAAGATGATTTGTTCTACATAACTAATTATAAAATATACCTTAATTTAATAGTTGAAAATATGTGTATAAGAAAAACTGAAAAATTGAAAAATTAAAAAATTAAAAAAATTAGTGGCGGATCCACGTTGGGACAAGTTGTAACATCCCGTAAAAAGTTTGTTATAAAATAATTCCTGGGGGATATTTTCTACACGTGTGTGTTTATTTCGTACACATGAGCGTGTAAGTTTATTGTTTCGGTGGGTGCACAATACCCCCAAAACCCATTTTTTCCTTTTCTTTCCTTTTTCCTTCTTCCCCGTCACTTTTCTTTTTCCCCAGTTTTTTTGACTTTTTCTCCCTTTCTCTCATCGTGTGTGCACAGTGCACACCGACGAAAACCCGTCGAATCGAGGTGAACGAAAATCATCACCTTCTTCGTCTCGACGCCGTGGACTCAACGGTGCAAACCGTTCGTCCAAACTCCCAACCGTTTGACGGGAAACGCAACCGGAAGAACCAGACCTTTCCGACCATTTTTTGGCCAATCTAGACCGAGGTGAGGTTTCTAACTACCACCATTGTATTCCTCTCGTTGAGTAGATGAATTTTCATAGGTCATTTGCCTGATTTGGTTGAGTTTTGACGTAGATCGACAAAGCTACAGTGAACCGCAACTTTTGAGGCAATTACAGGCCATTTCCCGAGCTTGTACGACCAATCCAAAGGTACACCGTGATTCTACTCTTCTCCAGCTTCATTTTGATATATGGCACGTAAAATTTGGCCAAGAAATGAAGAAGATATAGAGCTTTAAAAATTTTTCGGAAACCGGCCAAAATTCCAGCGACGGCGACCGGAAAAAGACCAGAGGTGACTGGCGCTGACGTCAGCAAACTGTTCCAGACCGGCCCGGGTGATGTCAGCAAACCGGTTCAGACCAGCGCTGATGTCAGCAACCGGTCTAGACCGACGCTGATGTCAGCATTGACCAGCTTTGACCGGCTTAGCTGACTCGCGTGTGAGCTGCGCATGGAGCTGCGCGTGGAGCCGCGGCTTCCCGCGTTTGAGCCGCGCGTGGGGGCGCGTGGAGCATCTTTTTTCGATTCCGTCTTCGCGAGGCGACTCGTGACGACGCGTACTACCAAGGGGCAGTACGCATGATATTTTTTGAGGTGTGTTGGACCTTCTGGTTGAGCAAACAAGGGATAGGTGTAATTAATTAGTTATTTAATAACCTTTATGAGTTTAATCATTATTACAGTGATATCTCATATAGGTGAGACTTATCCAGAGGATTACCGGGGCTACCCAGGACAGGGGGGCTATGACCCGGCTACCTACAGGTGAGTGGGTGGGTCTTTGTTTTGATAAATGTATATGTACGTATGGTTTTTCAATGCTTTCTTCAAACTGTTAGCATAACTCATATCATATACATTTGTTGGAGGTAGAACATTCGTATTATATTGCCATACATGTTTTATACTGTTGCTCATCAATAGATGTATAACACCCCAGATATTAGTACTTAGTCTTGTGGCCAGGACTAGCCTTGACGTTTGGAGTAGTCACTACCAGTACCGCTACGCAGCTTTGGATCCATTGTAGGTACTAGCCTGTTCTAGGTTGCACTAGGCAACTCGAACTTGTGTGACGCACTTTGTGCACAACGCTTAGCGTTAGACTCGCGTCATTGTAGTACTCAGCGTATTACTTATATACCTAGCTTGTTCCTCGTAGTTTAGCTACTTGGACTTGTGTGTTTACATATGGGTGAGCATGTCGGTAATCATTATCGGGGTATATTTTTATTATAGTATTTTGAGGTTCATGCCAGGGGGTATGACGTGTTTTCAACTATACTTGTTTTCCAGCGAGGGGTTAGTATACTCTTGAAAACAAATGTTTTATCAAACTTTGCTTTTTGACCCACTCACCGTTTTATGTTTTGCGCCCCTCCAAGACCTAGAGGCGGGTTCTCTTATCGGTGACACGAGGACTTCCTTGACGGTGGTCGACGGTTCTGACATTGCTTCAGTTTATGTAGGATTCACTCCTACTTATAGTTAACTTTTATTTATCCATCCTCACGGGGATGTGAATAATTTATACTCCTGCACTATTTACTTTGCTCTGACTGTTATGCATCCTGTATTATGGGTTTTTAACCCTCACCACACTTCTACTTCCGCACTCAACTCTTCTTATTCTTACTCTTTCACTTATTCATGCATAATTGGCTTTCGTCACCTAACACGTGTCGGCCAGCACTTCCCGACACCTGGCGTGTCCGGAATCGAAATGTGTCACAAGTGGGGGAAATTACCCTTAATTTGACCTAACAACTCAAGTTTTGCATTGATATATTTTTAAGTGCTCAATAAAATGTCAAAAAGAGGCTAACATTGATAGTTGATTGTATTTTCCCATCCCACGAAGAAAAGTTACCCAAAAAAAAAAAGGAAGGGAAAACAATTTGCTTACAGAATGTGTTTTCTATATCTGAAATGAGTGAAGTCCGGTGATCAAAGTCTAGTGTGCCTCGAAAATCAGGGAAAAGAAAAAGCAGAAGAATTTGAGTGGTCCAATAATACTTCAGCATTCAAGCAAGCTTAAGTGGTTAAGAACATTAGAGTGAAGGATATCATTTTTAAAGTGTCAATAACAAATTTTTTAAAGTAAATGGCTTGTAGCTTAAATGATTAATTAAGAACATTTATTCCGTATCCATAAGTTTGGTTCTCCCTCCTCTCATTATCACTTCTATAAAAATTAAAAAAAAATTAGTTTCACTTTATGCTCTAAACTTTCAATTTGGTTTTGGTTCTTCTAAAATTTTCAATTTCTGTCAATTTTTTCGTTAATTTCATCACAATAATGCACAATGTAACTTTTAGGAGCTTATACGTTAAGAAAATGCGACATTTACAAAGTAAAATTACAAATACTAGAAATTCTAAAAATTTATGTATGACCAAACTAAGAAGAATTGAAATTTACACATTTGTATAAATTCAAAGGCCTCCTCTATTGTATGACTGTACAATGTTAAGTCTATTGACCTCCCAATTTGATGATATGATTGACAAAACTGCTATGGAGATGAGAAGACAAAACAATCGGCTATTAGTTATCTCTAAGTGGCATTTAAATGGAAAGACAAAACATGGAAAACTACACCATCCACCAAATTTTGGAGATGAGAGGTTAAAATTATTGGAGAACATGAGGATTTAAACCTCCAGGAGTATCACTAAGAATGGAAAAGAGGAAATCCCACAAATTAGGAAGTCAATATATATGCTCATATATGCACTAAGCATGAACAAATTAACAACGCAATCGCAGTTGTTCCACACAACTGAATGAATGATTGTAAGTGATACTCACTTCATTCGAGAATACTTTGGGCTAGTTTGGTATTGTTGTGCTTTAAAAAAAAAGCTGTTGTGAGAATAAGCGGTTGTGCTGTGAGAATAAGCGGCTGTGAAATAAAGTCAGCAGATTGTTTGGTAAACTTTTTTGTAAAAGTGCTTTTGAAAAAAAAAACAGTATGATAGTGTTTGGTAAACTTTTATGTAAAACAGCTGTAACTGTGTGAAATGACCAAAAAGAGAGTATAATACTAAATGTGCTATTAATTTAAATTTCTTAACAAATAAAGATGAATTACTGAATATACTTTATTTGTAAAAGAAAAATATTTATAAACTTTATCTTAAATACTAATTAGTATGACAAACTACTTCAATTGAAATATTTTAGACTGAATAGCTAGGATTCATTAGTACAATATTGTTAATGTACTTGAAAGTAATCTAACTAGATGCATTCATCAAACTTGCCGCTATTCTACTTCTTAATGCTTCTATCTCATGTGATCCTTCAACTTGATAATTTTGATATTCTTCATCATCATCACTACTATCGTTCTCTTCACAATAGTCCCTGGGATTATCAAAATGACGATCACGTTCAGAATACCTCCGTATGTAGTTATGAAGAGCCATTGTAGCAATGACAATCTACAAATAACAGGCATTTACCATACCATGTACTTGAATCAAGTCAAATGAAAGACCCCTCCACCAATTCCATAAAGGATTTGGTGAAAATACATACACTTAGATCATGCATTGCATCGTACAGTTCAGAACCACAGTAAAGCAAAGTTCTGGATGCTAGAAAAGGATATCACTTATCTGTATTGTACTATGAATGATACCCTAGATTTGTTGACCGTGCCAAGGCCAATGAAACACCACTAAATGGAACCAATTTAATGTTGAGTTTCCTTGAGTCTCATACCATCAAATAACCAAATCTCACTCGGCAAACATCTCTACATAAAGAGAGAGAGAGAGAGCTGGTAATACTAAATAAGCCTCGTCCCCTTTCGCACACCTAAAGTCTCACTCGGCAAACATCTCTACATAAAGAGAGAAAGCTGGTAATACTAATTAAGCTTCATCCCCTATCGTACACATCACCACCAAAAGTTCTACACTAATTAAGCTGGTAATACCAAGATGCTTGCCATATGAAAGTTTACACCAGAACACGAAACAAGAACCGCGTTCTTTAGGCATAATGTCGCTCAAGGAACAACATAATGTTGCTGAAGAAAACTCAAACTTTGCAAGCATGACAACTAAATTTCATTGAGTTTCCCAACTCATTGCACATCGAACTTCTTCGAAAAGCCATGAATTGGACAAAGCAGAGCACATAGATCAAGGCACATGTAAATCCAATTCAAATATCATTATTATCAACACTGAATACTGAATCAAGCAACACAAAATTTACTAATATGAAAACAAATTTAGCTCTAAAACTTGTTATTCTCAAATATGATTCATACAAACGCCACCGCCGGAAGTTTCAGTAATTCAATCTACTTTCATTATCTCAAAATCAAAACACCAGCCCTACAAATTATTGTAATCTCAAATCGAATTTCACTAAACCCTAGCAAATTACGCAATCACCACAGAAAACCCCCTCCCCCAAAAAAGAATTCACCAATCTCGAACCCTAGCGATACAGAATGGTGAAAAGAAAATGAGGGAAGGGTACCGATGTCTCAGACTTTACCCGACCCGGCTCGACTTACTTCTGGGGCGATCACGCCGCCGTCTTCCTTCTTAGGGTTCCGCCTTTCGGGGAGGGAGATTCCGCCTTTTCGAGCTTGGGCTGCCATTAGAGAGAGAGAGAGTTCGATGTGGGTGACTGTGGGACTGGGAGTCGAGAGAGACGGGTCGAGACTTACTGTTCACCCGTGTTTTTGGAAGCTATTTGCAGCTTCAGTTTTTAGGCTTCTTTTCAACCTAAGCTTAAAAAAAAAGTTACTTTTGCAAAATTTACCAAACACCTAAAATCCTTCTAGCTTTTTTTCATCGCAGCTTTTTTTTTTAAGCACCTCACTCCCAAACTGGGGCTTTGTCCATGGAACACGTGTGGATATACATTACAAATTTAAGGTACTTTTCACATACCAGTACTATTAGAATACCAATTACCAAATGCAATTTAACACCGAAAACTCTGATCGAGGAAACATCAATACTTGTCAACAAATCATGATTCTTCAACATGACAATACTAATTAGCATATTTGAATGATCTATTTAATTAATTAATTAATTATTTTATTTTTTTAACAAACGATAGTGTTAGTGGATTAAATTGTTAAATGTTAAATGATCTATTTGAATTTTGTTATTAATAGATTATCAAACCAGCGCTTCTTTCACTATATATATATAGGGAGCTGTTATTAGTACTCTCAAAATCTCAATCTTACATTTTAAATTTATTTAGAGTGATCTTATTCCCACCCCATTATTTTATCTCCCCACCCACTTTTTAATAAAAATTATAATTACAAATTGCCCATTTGTAAAATGACAAATAAGGACCTTAAAATTATATATAATAACAATATTTATCTTTTAAAATAATAAAAAGGTTGGGCACAATTATTTTGTTAAATAAAAAGATTGGACGCGATTCTAACTCCCGTCTTCTGTTCATAAACGATTTATCTACCCTTAAACCCTAATTCATCTTTCCATCTCTTTTCATTTAGACAAAGCAACAAAAAAATAGACTTAGAAGATGACGTTTTCATTGAAGAGGTAGAAGACGACGTTTCCATCGAAGAGGTAGAAGATTATGTTTCCATTGAAGAGGTAGACGATGACGTTTCCATTGAAAATGTAGGAAAAACATGTTCAAATCATATATATTTTTCAACTTTTTTGCGTTTGTTCATATACTTGTTCATGGCACTTATCTCAAAAAATAAACAAAAGCTAGTATAATCTTATTCACACAGATTATGTTTTTGCTCATCTGGAGCGGTTTACTTTTATTGGCATATTACTTATAGTTATAGTACTCAATTGAAATTTGATTACAAAATTAATTAGATAATTCAATTGAATGAAGCACCTGTAGGAAAAAACAAAGAAAGTTAGTCTCATTTCAACTAGGACTCATTAACTATTACTTTTTTTGTATTATATTTTTTCTTTGCAGGTACATGCATCTGGTAAAACTTTTTTCTTAATATGAAACAATTATGTATTTTTCTTATGTTAGATGAAGCAGAGGAAATTCTATCACCATCGATCATGTCCTTAGTTTTAGTTTTATATATTATTTGTTTATTGTGTGCTGATGCTTAATGCTAAAATTAAGTTTGTTGATGATTATCTTTTAATTTTATATAATTGTGCTTTTATGCTAAATCTTGGAAAATCTTGGAAGTTTTTATAGTGAAACTTGTGTTTCTTTTAAAACAAAACAGATGAGCAATTCCAATTTTTTTTCTAAGAGACAAGTTTATAGTTTTGAAATTGGGAGTAGGCTACAATGCTCATAAGCATTAAATGCTTACACCAATCTCACCATTAAAATGAGGGAGGAGAGAGGAGAGAGGGGGGAAAGGAGGGTGAGATTGGTGTGAGCATTCAATGCTTGCGAGCACTGTAGCCAGTCCCTTGAAATTGATATATGAAAGGGTATTTTTGGAATAAGGGTGAGTGAGATAAGAGTGTTCTATGTTTTTAACTTTTCATGAGGAGTGGGAAAATAAAATGGGTGGAAAAAATAAGACAATGGTGTGGGCATAGCAGCAGTCTTTATGAATTATAATTTTCTTATTGTGATTTCCAATTTTATTCCTATATTGCTTTTAATTAATGTCCCTAGAATCTTGAAAGCCTCGTTAAGTATAATTTTGATGACATAAATAAATTGGTGAGACTGCTTGGTTTAGAATTTGAGATTGATTTTGCTGACAGAAAAAAAAAGAGGCGGGATTTATGGTAGAAATTTTTTTTTCCATATTTGCTATGAGACAATAGTGAGTAGAAAAGAAGGACAATGAGATGGGTTTAACAGCACTTATTAAAAATGTAGGAGGAGTACAAATGGAAATTTTAAGAGTGCTAATAACAACTCCCTATAATATATATAACAAACAAAAATGTCACTAACATCAAAAGAATACAATAGAAACCATTTTTCATACAAATTAGTCTGCCACCTCTTCATTTTTCTACCAGAGAATTTATACAAGAAGTGCTACAAAATTGTGGTTTTCGAAACATTTTTTTCGTTTTTGACTAGCTAAGTAGCGAGAAAACACTTGTCATCACGCACTCCACATGTTATAATATGGTGTGAACGTACGAACATGATCAATATGTTCCTCTTCTAAGAATATTAATAAAAAACTAAATACTAGTGTTATAATTTTAGTAGAATCACTATGTGACGGTATTCTAGATACACCAAAAAATCTCTCCTAACTCCTAAGTAGTCAACACCTAGGAGTCCTCTTGGTGCTGATGCTGAATCACCAACACACTGAATTTGCAGCAATAATCCGCAGAGGAAAGCATGTCGCCAATAACCCCAAGTTCCGGGAACTCACTCCATTGCTCAAGACCCAATGTCTGAGGGCTTCTCACATTGTTTCTTCTCCCTACTATGTACAGGTCGTATTCATCCTCGTCCATCAACGACCGTATTTTCCTTGTCGTTTGAATTCCGTCCTCCACATGTTCTTCTACATAACTCACGTACCCTACACCATTATGCTTTACTTCCTTCAACATCTCATTGTCCTGCACCAACTCCCATTTGTTGAAACTTTCTTCGTCCTCCGACGGGTCCACTAGACGAATCACCGTCAGGCTAATGCACGCGTCCCTAACCATGCGTTTCGCGAATATAAGCGCCTCCCGGTCGTCACTCCCTCCGATGAAAACCAATGCAACTCGATACGCTTCTGCAGGTGATACTGAGGAGTTGGTGCATTTTACGTGACCCCGGTTCACAAGAATGCCAACTGAACATGGCGCGATTTCGAGCACCCGACAATTGAGCGTCCTTGCGGTTTGGTTTTCAGACTCTATAGACCCGTTAGTAACCGACCACTTTCGATGGAACGGCAGGATTATGAGGGATGTGTTTTTGTCCAGCGCGAGGGTGCATACGTCGTCGTACATGTATAGGGGTGGAGATATAGCCGTAAATACATGTACGAAGACTGCTCCTTCATTGTCTTTTTTAAAGTGAATGAACGAACGTATGACATTATCGGAGTACGAATAATTGGAAAGGGCTCTCGTTTGTAAGTTGTGCGAGATTAAGACGGAGGTGGTTCGAGCAACTAGCTCGATGAGGTGAAGAACGTAGAGGCCGATGGGGCTTTCTCGAGTCGGGCACGAGGCATCGATAAGGTTGATGATGGCGGGGGTGTTATCAGCTCTATTGATGCATGCGAGAATTCGGAGCTCGGAATTGGGTTTGGAATTCAGAAGGTTTCTTTTGTGGTAGCCTGCATATTTTTTCTTAGGATCGTACAAGTATTTCAGAAGAGGTGGCACGGCAATTGCACTTAATAAAACTGTGAACATCATATAGTTAAAGACCCCAGAAACTATAACCTGCACATAACAAAGGAAAAACATGGAGAACATGAATGTGTTAGTAGTCGGATTCTACTTCTATTAGAGAGATTGTTAGCAATAAAGAAATTATATTGTATGTCATAACAATACGAAATGGTATAACGAATTTAAGCAAATTCCAACAAGAGTTTGTGTACAATTAATATTCAGATTTGTAGCATTTGATTGGCATATTGCGACCAAAATATGAATGTGCAACTGAATTCTACTATTATTAAAAATGTGTCCAGCAATAGGAAAATGATCAGTGCGCCATAACAATACCACTTAGTCTAACAAATTCACTCAGACTACAACAAGTATTCGTTATAGTTTAGCTCGATTCATAACACAATATTCTCATGTCACGTGATATTATAAAGTTGATATAAAAGTTTACGTACCCAAGTGTCAAAAGCGATGGTGTATGCAGCTATCTCGACAACGCCTTTGCTGGTCATTACGAGAGCCAATGCCACTGCATGCCTTAAAGGCATCTTGCAACACAAAGGAGTCACCATAGAGGCCGCAAATTTGCTCAAGAAAATCACAAAAGTAACAATGACCGTGCCTATAACCACTCTTCTATGAGCCGGAGGCATTTCTAAGGATATAGTAACCCTCATCAAGGACGTGGTCACAAAAACTGGCATAAAAATCTTATTGACCATAAAGTCAAGCTTTTTGACCAAAGTAGCTCCTAGTGGGGGCCCATCTGGCACGGCGAACCCTAAGATCAAAGGGCCAATCATAATCGGGAGCTCAAACCAATGAGAAAACAATCCAGATCCCAAAAATGCCAGCAGGATGACGAAAATGTATGAATCCTTAACAGGGCTACCTTCAGGGGTTTTTTTCACCATCCAAAACATTACTGGACGGAAAACATAGCAAACAGATAAAGTATAGATTATCATCACCCCAATGTCCGTTAGGCCCCTCCATGCATCGTACTGCAAGACTTTCACCAACGTCGCAACACTAGTTAGGGCAATGCTAAAGAAGTCACAGACGAGTGCCGACGATAACGCGAGCCTGCCAAGTTCGGAGTTTAGGATCTTGAGCTCGGTGAGGAGGCAAGCGATGCCGGTAGACGGAGCCTGAATATGCATTGCTGTTACGAAAATAAGCTGTACGATTTCGTCCGCGTTCAAGGACCATTCCCAGAAGAGGAAGAGTAGCGTTACGAAGCCGGCTATTAGAGGCACAACCAGGGTTAAAGCGCCGTTGTAGATGGCCTTTTTTCCGATTTTCGATACTAATCCCAAGTCTATTTTGACTCCGATCAAGAAGCTGAAGAGTGTGAAGCCAAACAGTGATATTACGTTGAGCACTTCTTGATTAGCAAAAGGAAATATGGGATTCAGTTGTTCAGGATGCAAATATTGGATCACTCTGTCAAGTCCTGCATCACCAAGGAGTATTCCAGTCTGTATGGTTCAACCAAAATAGAGAAAATATGTGTTCATTAATTGGTCAAATAATGTCTCCACTATAGTAAATAATTCACTCATGAGTTAATTAACAAAGTAAAAAATCCCACGGTTTCTATAGGTGCATGTTAAACCCAAATAAATTTGGTGTGACTGTTTTAGTTTTGTCAATCGCTAAATATAAAACTTTGAGGAGAGGGAGTTTGTCTTTGTGGAATTTGAGACAGTAGGGAGATCCGCTAGCTGTCTCATATCTCACGCAAAACGAGATTCCGTTCTTAAATCCACCTGTTTATTACTATTAATCTTTTTCTTAATACAGCCTAATTAAGTGATGGCGTAAGACAATTAGGACATGCCTATGGACTACTATCAACTATTAATGTACGGCATTACGTGAGATCGATATATCTATGATTATTTAACCTAGACCGACCATAGAGATGAAACAAATAAAAAAACTTGCATGCATGGGAACTAAAGACACATGATAAATGTAGAGCGTACCACAAGTTGAGCGGCAAGCACTGGGAGGCCAAACATCTTGAGAAACAAATGGGTGAGTTGGGTGACGACATAGATGAGAGTCATTTCAAATTCCAGAATTGGGAGCGTGTAGTTCTGCAATGGAAATGAGAAATGCACGAGCGAGGCATTAACACTCACCCTCCAAGTTTGTGATGGATTCCACATTCCGAGTGAATTAACACGAGGCGGAACCTCCGTGCATAGTGTTACCAGAGGAGAAATCACATTATTCATTATTTCTTGGTCCGACATTTTGCCACCGCTCTACTAGAAGACTAAGAAGATGGAATTTGAACATGAAACCTCTTCTAATTCTGAAAAGAATGCCGTAGCACCAAACTAAGAGCTAGTCTATATATGGTGTTTATATATAGACGCAGCAGTAGTAGTTGGAATGGGTGGTCTGTGTTAGCTAGCCAGCTTTAGCAAAAAAGCTGTCTTGAACAAATTTTTTAACAGAGTAACACTCACCACCCCTTTTGACCGTCTGCAACTATTCTAGAAGTGGTTTAGGATGTCAAAAAGGTTAATTCTGTTGATTAGTTGAATTAGGATTAATCTTAGAATTACCAGAAGGTCGTTAGTTATAATATGGACACGTTTATCCACCATTTTTTATTTGTTTTGTAGAGTATCTCCAATGGGTTTTCTAAATAAGCTCCTAACTAGAATTTATTGAGGATTTAAAAAAAAATCAACGCTCCTAAGTATAGGGAGGGAGAAAAGAGGTCCTAGTGGCTCTTTATAATTAATGCTTGCAGTTTTAATATTATTTTAAATAAATAATTAATTCATATTGGCTAATTAGTGACTCATAGTCATTATGAGTCTGAAGTAGAGGTGTCAAACAGGCGGGCTGACACGAGCACGGCACGGGCACAGCCCACTTAAATAAGGAACGACACGGCCCAAGTCCATTTAAAAAAGGCAAGGCATGATTGGTAAGAAGTGGGCGGGTTGGGTTGATCGGTCCACGACCTGTTGGCTCTGTCATGGGGCGAGCATGGCCCGCGACCCTGACCCATTATGAATAATCTCATTTATTCATTAATTTTCAATTATAAACATACATTTTAAGTTAGTAAGACTTAATATTAGTAACATTTAGCTTAATAATGTTACATCCCGTCCCTAAAAGTATTGTATTTTATTCCCTGATTGTGTAAATTGACGAAAATGCCCTTAGTGGCCACGTATGTCCTGTGTGGACGAATTTTTCTCATCGACTTAATTTTGTACTTTTTGTGTAGTACGCTTTACCCCGAATCCGTAGACGCGTACGAATTAATTTTCGGACTTGTAACGGACAAGTTATGATTATTTCGGATAAAATACTTGTGCGGTATCTTACTTTTCTGTGGGCTATACGCCTGTGGTTTTGTTCAAAACCGGGTGCTCTGCACCCTTACTGTTTTCTGACTACGCGCATGCATGCAGGTTTGACGGCCTGTTCACTTGTTGAATTTCTCAGCCTTAAATGGGAGCCTTTGTGTGTGATTTTTCTTCACACAATCAATCTTCTTTTCTGTTGGTCTCCAGCCAATCCCAACAAATCCCACGATTTGTGGGAAAGTGCTTGACTTTGCTGCCTTTGCTGACAGATTGCACGCCTACATACATCCCCCCATTTCTTTTTCTGCAACCACAAAGCCGTGGCCATCCTCTGCAATCCTTGGCATTCACCTACACCCAAACAAACACAAAACTTGTTCACCTTCATCAAGAACCCTGCATTTCCTCGTGGGTGTCCAGGTGCAGAAAACCCAGAAAACTGGTAAGTTTCCTCAAGCCACCCCGTGGCATTTCTGTCCATTCTCTCTCGGTTTTCTTCTCACAAACCTCACTCATGTGTCATCCAGGTTGTAACCCAGGTCACTGGGAGAAAATTTTGGAACCCAGGAAGCCCAGAGGGAAAGCCCAGAAACCTGGAAAACCTGTTCGTCGGAGTTTGATTTTTGCCGACTTCGAACACGGCGGTTTGGAGCTCGAAATAGCTCAAACTCATCACCAAACACCTTCTGGAGACCTTGGGAACCCAACCCAAGGTCTGGAAGTGGAGAAATCGACGAGAACGGAGAAGTTGCATTTTGGCCGATTCTTTCGAGCCATTTTCCGGCCACTTCCGACCACCTTTTGAGGTGTTGGTAAGCATTTTTGAACTCTACTCGTCTCTAGCTTCATTTTGGTATATAGATCGTAAATTTTGGCTTAGAAATGAAGTAGTTAGGAAGCTTTGAAAAATACCCTGAAATTCCGGCGACCGGCGGCGGCGGCAACAGGAGAATTGGAGAAGACGACCGGCGCTGACGTCAGCAAACCCGGTTCAGACCGGCCTGCTGACGTCAGCGATGACGTCAGCAACGGTTCAGACCGACCGGCTGACGTCAGTAAACCGGTTCAGACCGGCCTTGCTGACGTCAGCGTTGACTTTGACCTGTTGACTTTGACTTTGACCGGCGCGCGTGGGCCGCGGCTCGGATTCTTCCAGCCGCGCGTGAGCCAATATTTTTCGACGCCGTCTTCGCGAGGCGACTCGTGACGACGCGTACTACCTAGGGGTGGTACGTTTGGTAATTTTTGAGGTGTTTTAGTGTTGGAAATATGCCCTGAAAGTCAATCTTTGGAAGAAACTTTTCAGGACATTTACTGTATATATGGATAACCCTAAATACGGTAAAAGGGCAAAGTCACTTATTAGGACAATCTCAATAGTTGATATATGTCCAAATAGTGAATCCATGGACAATGGATTGATGGAAGAAGTAATCTAATGATGTTAGACTGCAGAGACCTTCTTCTCATAACCATGATGTTCAAAATATTCCTGGTCATGGGATTGTCAGAGGGATACTGACAATCCAGAGACCAGTACGTACTATGTCAGCTTCACATTGGAAGGATGGAAAGTCTCAGCCATTCGTGTACTGACACTATGACAAATATGTAGGTGCTCATTGAGGGAATGAGTTCACTGAATACAATCGAAAGAGAGTACTTGCATGGAGGTCTACTCACATGTCAAGCAAGTAACTCCAATGATTGGAATATGTAAGTAATCCTTTGACCTAAGACATCATAGTTGTCTTGTGGTTAAGTCCTTAATCTTTGATTATGTCAAAGGCACCCCAATCAGGAGGGTGTCCACGGCATAGTTGGGGTTAAGCTACTTAGCCATGGAGGCAAGTGAATGGTCAACAAGGGATCTCTAATCCTCGTTACGAGAGGAAGAATACTCTAAGATATGATTCGAGAATCTTCGGCCGAAGTAGTGAGCGTAGTGATGGAAAGTGTTCCTTTACGACTCAATAGAATCATATAACATGGTATAATCACATTAGGGGTTTGACATTATGTATCCATACCCTAATAGTGTGATTGAGAGTATTGTATTAGAGAAGGATCGAATTACATTGTAATTCCAATTGAATAGGTTCTCCGAACAAACTTCTACATTAGCTTGGGTAGCCATGATATATGTGTAGTGTGTCACTCATGGTTTGTGGGATCTTATAGATGATTAATTAGTAATCATCAAAGAAGATAAAGAATTAAAATAAGTTTTAATTCACTAGATGATTGGATAAAATAAATCAATTGGATTGATACCAATCACCTCACTGCCTTGCTAATTAGAACCTAAACCGATTGTACACCAACACTTCAGTGGTGGATCAACACGTGGATGATGGAAAATAATCCTTTGGATTAATTGAGTGTTATGATTAATTAGAAAGTCTAAGAAAATCATAGAAGCGATAAAAGATCGCTTTGGGCTTAATGAAATAAGTTCGGGTTAATCCGGGCCCAATGGGCCTTAACCTCTTTGGCCTTTTATTCAAGCATAAGATGACTTGAAATTGTAAAAGCCCAAAAGCCCAAACAACACCCCTATAGCCGGCCATGAAGGAGAGAGAGTGAGTGGAGTCAATTGTTGACTCACTTCTTTTATATATGTGGAAAGTTTATTGAAACTTACATAAGTTATTCCACACCATACTTCACACCATAACTTGTTATGGCTTTGTGATTGAGTTGGTTAACAAAAAAAAAGAAAAATCTATCCCTCTTTTTACTCATACACAGCCGGCCATACCCAAAGAAGAGAGAGCTACACTTCTCTCTTCTCTTGGTGATCCATCATCCATTCCATCACTTGGTGGGTGTGGATCCTTAGAGGTCTTCAACTTTGGGGACTAGGAGAACCTAGAGAAGTTCCATTTGGTCAAGGTGGAGCAAGCAAGGAGGGAGGCTAGGCTCAAGGAGTTCCAAGAAGAGAAAGCTTGGAGGTGGTCCATCCTTGGTCTAAAAGCTAGATCAAGAGGTATAAGACTACACCTTCACTTTGTTCTTAATTTTCTTAGATGCATCAAATACAAACCTATGCTTCTTGAAGGGGATTTGCATGACTAATTGCTTTGATAAATTGCTTCCGTTGCTTATGCATATGAATTTCGAATTGTATATGCATGCTAGTCATTAGAAATCCCATACAAATCTCATAATTTCCCTTCATTTAGACCCCCAAATTGAGCAAACAGTGGAGAATTCGTGTCTTTTCCATAATTTCTTTGGAGTTGACCTAGTTAATGATTAGTATAGTAACTTCTCATATAGGTGAGACCTATCCCGAGGAGTTCCAGGCTCAGGTTAGGTACGGCGGCTACGACCCGGCTACATACCAGTGAGTGGGCCCTATCTTATTAAATTATTATTATTTCTCAAACATGTTCAAATGTGATTTATGAACTTGTATAGCATGCCATGATTTATGAAACTCGTTAAATGACTTATTTACGGTATCTTGATATATTCTTCATGCTGTTTAGCGTATTTTGAATAACTGTTGGCATGCTTATACATATTTGAGGTTTTTACCTATACTTGCATTTAGCACGGTGTTAGCACTGTCCGGGAGTGGACCAGCTTCACGTGTATGTTCACACGCACCATTACGCTCAACATGGATCCATTGTAGGTGCCAACCTGTCTATGTCGCCTTGGCGACTAGACTTGTTGTGACGCACATTTTGTGCCAGCTTCACGTGCATATAGTGCTAGAGCGTCTATTATGTGAAACACCCAGCCTGTCATGTAGCTACTTTCTGCATGACTTGTGTGCTATGATATGCGTTTCTTCTTATGTTGGTTTTATCGCTGTTGTTATTGATTAGTGAAACCCGTATCCTTTTGGGCGTGGTCCCAGGCATTATTTAGAGATTATTGACACTGTGATTATTACATTACTGCTATTATTATAAAATTGGTATTTTGGCAAATCTTACAGGTTTTACAGCGAGGGGATACAAACCATTTTTGAAAGGTTTTCTAAAAACTGTACTTGGCCCACTCACCTTTGTTTTTCGCCCCTCCAGGCCCTAGGTTTTAGTCGGCAGACGAGCTGGTGGCAGTTGCTGATACCTTCACTCTTCTACCTGCGGATGTAGGTGTATCTTGTGTTCCTTCAATTATGTTTATATCTATCCTACGGGATAGGAATATTCTTTACATTTCTTACTGCACCCTAGCTCTGATAATTGTGTATTAATGGGTCTAACCCACACTACGCACTTCCGCATCTCTACTTTAAATTAATCTCAGTATTCTTGTTTTTCATCATCAAATTCTTATTTTAATCACTCTATGACTTCGTCACTCCCCCGGAGTTGATGGTCAGCACGCCTCGAAATCCGGTGTCCACGTGGTTATTCGGGTCGGGGTGTGTCAAATAACTTGTTCAAATAAGTTTTTTTTTAAATTTTAAAATAACTAAAGTTTGTTTTGCCAAAGTCGGCATGTTTAGTGACCTAGCCCAGTACGGCCTATGTCTTGATGGGCTAGGGCAGCGACTAGGCTAGACTTAATGTTTTATTAATTGGGTTGGCTCAAGCACAATTCGTTTATTAAGTGGGTCGACTCAAACACGATCCAAGCCCAAGTGGGCCAACTTTAAATGGGCCATGGCGGGCCATCTCGTTTGACACAAATACTCTAAAGTAGGGAGTATGGTTGAAATACAATTTTTTTAGAGAGCTGTTAAAATATTTTTTTAATAGTTTTAACTAAAACTTTTCTATAAAATAGATAGCATAATTTGAGATCCTCTAAACGTGTTAACACAATCACAACAATTAAAATTATCATATTCAAGTAAATCAAATGAATCTATAATACAAGTTGTCAATTTCATCACTTAATCAGATTAAACAAACCACAAATCCTAATCTCAACCTCAAAGTTAAAAGCAAGGAAGACCGCCATAGAAATAGAACACACCTAAACATTCATCACATAGTTAAACGTAAAAAAAAACAAAAAAAAAAGTATTCGCAACAAAATTAGCTTGACGAAGAATAAAAACATAGTTATTTCATTTGTTTTTGATCCAAGACAAAAATTTATAATTTCACTACGTTCAGCTGGAGGAATTTTTTTAAGTGTCCGGTATTCAAGTGGGTACTTCACGTATCATAAAATTAGTGAATAAACACGAAAAAATATATTATTTTCTACACTTAGGAGAGTGTATTCAATTTGGAGTCTATAGGAATTTTTTTTGTATTTTAAAAGTCTGTGGGTATTCAATTAGGATTTTAAAAAGTTCTTTAAAATTTTGCTATATTCAATTAAGATTTTAAAATATCCGTAGAAATCTAGTAGTATTGAAAAGTTTATTGACTTTCAAAGATTTCATTAATTGTTGGATTGTGTAGGATTCTAGGGTCCTTGGTATAAATAGAAAATCCATTCAGAAATCTCTTCTCCTACCAAGAGATTTTGACGCTCGCTCAGAATAGAAGATGAAGGGAGACGAACAGACTTTTTCTTGACCTTGTAGAAGACGAACAAACCTCTTCACTCAAGGTTGGTATTTTCTAATCTATTGACGTTATTGTTGTTATGCTCAATGGTTTGTGGTATTATGTATATTATTCATAAATATTAGGGTTTCAATCCAATTGTATTGTGCATACGACTATATTAGGGTTTCTATCCAGCCCTGCTAAAGTGAAGGCTTCGGCCATATATTTGTTTGATAGAAACAAACCATGTATCCGCGCACTTGCTTATGGGTTTTTATATATATATGTTTCCTTTGGAACACATGCTAACTTGTCTATTGCATATTTTATTCATTCTTGGACTCTGATAGTTGCATATAGGTTTCGTTTTTGACTATCTCTTAAAATATTATTGGTGTTAGTTGTTAATTGATTCATTGAGTCATAAAGAACACATGACCCTAGTCAAATCTATTAGAATGAGTTCACTATTGACTATTATAAAGCCAGATAACTAAAAGAAATATACACATCATTGGCATATATACATATATAAGTGGCTGGCCTGTATATTAGTATAACCTAGTGCAGAACCAAAACTGAAAAATTAGATGAATCAGGGACCAAAAGTGAAAACAAAATACTAACCAGCTGTGGATTCCTCATTTTTTTGGGTTTCCGTCACACTACCCTTGATTTATTTCTAATACAAGCATCTTGCAGTGAGTCTTTTGATGGTTATCATATTATTTAATTGAGTTTAGATACCTTAAAATGCCATCTTGTTAATAGGTACGACTTGAGGGTTTGAATTTTCTTGTTAATTGTATGGCTTGTTTATTACTTCTAAGTAGGTATAGGTACGGCTTGACATAGAAGGGGAAAATCTTGAACTACTTTCTCAAACTCAACAACGACAAAGAGCGGAAGCTAATGCTTTGAGACTTGGCATTGCTGAAGCTATGTGGGCTAATAGACTGCGAAATGCTGATAATGAAAATCAAGAGAATAACAATGAGAATCAAGACAATGACAATGAAAATAATGAGGAATAAAGAGATGATGAGAATCAAGAGGGTTATGATGATAATGAGATTGAAATGGAGTATGCTTCTTTATAATTGTCTTTGCATTTTTTGGTAATGTATTTTTTGGTTCTTTGCATTTTCAATATTGTATTTTGACATACATAATAGATAATTTGGAGATGACAACTCTTTTGGTTTTCAATGATGTATTTTTTTAATCCTATTATTAATATTAGAACAATCAACAATTCATAGATTTATTAAAATCCATACAAATACTGAAATAAAATACATTAAAATCTGTCAAATTCTATATAGAATTAAAACAATTCATGGAGTCTGCAGAATCCATAAATTATAAAAACTCTGACATAATTTTTTAAAATCTGAATTGAATATACTCCCTGTGATATAGTGACCTAGAACCGCAAACCCCGCACGTGGACGGTGGTCGTGGATCCAATTATTTGCCGCGAAATAGTGAACAACACTAGTGTTTGTCTCTCTGTGCGCTCGAAGCCAAAAGCAGAAAGCAGAAAGCAGAAAGCAGAAATCAGAGTGCGAAAATTACAAAAATGGCGACTCTCTCACTCTCCTCCACGTCACCACCGACTCTCTCTCTCTACAGTGTCAGCAGCAGAAGCACTACCACCTCCAAATTCTCCGCCTTTCAACCGAGGCCGGCCAGGCTCTCTCGTCTTCTTTTGAGCTCACTCCACCGCAACCCTCTCAGGTAATTTCGCAATTTCACTCTAAATGCCTCGGATCTCATTCGAGCTCTGACTCTGAGTGCAACGCCGTCGTTTTTTTTTTGGGCAGAGTTTCGATTGGCGGAAAGAAGGAGTTCATGGTGATGAAGGGGAAGAGGAGAGGATCGGGTGCGATGTGTTACGCTGCACCTCTCTCTTTCAACAGCCTTCAGTGGATCTCCACCGTTTCTTCTGCGTAATACTCTGAATTTCCTTGAAAATTTTCTACTTTTTAGTAGAGCGATAAAGTTAGTTGGTTAAATAGTTACTTGTTAGGGAGGGGAATCAGTGGCCCGCACCACGGTGCGTTGGCATGATTGCTCCACCACTGCAGTTAAACGCCATCAGCTACTTTTAGTATTGGAATGTTGAGTGGGATGGAGCATGCGTTAATGGGTATTCAAATTTGTTGCATTTCGTATTGATTGAGCATTGTAATTTTTTCGTTTCAATTACATAATATCGATTCTTAAAAAAAAAATGAAAATTTGTTGTTTTTTCAGGGTTCTATTGTTTGCAAAAGGGACTGCTGTTCAGAAATCATTTCTTATTCCCTTGTTTGCTCTACAAGCGCCGGTTACCGTCATCTCATGGATTAAGTAAGCCCTTTAAAAACTTTTCCATTTTTCGTTTTGGTTGTTTAATTGCTAGAAAGCGTTTGTCTTGGTATCCTACTATCCTGTGCCTGTAGAGCACGTTTGGCGTCTAAGCTTAAATGCATAACTTGGCTGACATTCATGAGCTTGGCTTGCAGGGGTGAATATGGAATCTGGACTGCATTCTTAGCCCTTCTTGTTCGTCTCTTCTTCTTTATTCCGGGTAGGTTCTCTTCTGAATTCTGATTCCTTGGTTTGAGTGTTAGGGTAGACAACGCGAAACAGGAAGAGTTATCAGATTTTCTCAAATGATAGTTTCTAATTTCGGCATGGTTTGTTCACTATATTGGTTTTATTTGATTCACTAGTGGGGAACAACCCATTTATTGTAATCTACCCGTCTTTGGGTGCTATTATAGTAATTGAAGATTCTGCTCATATTTTTAGAATACTGACTTTTAAGTTTGGTCTGAAATTGGGACTCATATTTTGAACTATGTCCGGATGATAGGCATAAGAAAATAAGATATGAAAGAAAATATGAAAATAAATGTGTTGATTTGTTTCTTGGCACTTCTCTAAGTCTTGTTCTGTTTTCTACTATTTTGAATTTGTGTTATAGTGGTGCACTTGCAATTTCAATTATCGTCTGTCAATTAATATTGTATATGTCCTTATTTTGTTCTTTCTCAGCGGAACTTGAATTACCATTGGTAGCATTACTCGTGGTGATTGTGGCTCCTCACCAAGTTATGACCATAAGGTGCGCAAATGCATTGTCTAAGACCAACTTTTTTCTAATTATCTGTGATTTTCTCAGTTCCCATGTTTCAATGTGTTCCATTGGCAGGGGAAGACAAGAAGGTGCTATTATTTCACTGGTCATTGCAGCATATTTGGCTTTCCAGCACTTCTCACGAATAGGAAGCTTGCAGAGATCATTTGACCGAGGTTCAATTGTTGCTACCTTAGCCATAAGTTCTATCACTGCTGTGTCATGCTTGCTCCTGTTCTGAGTTTATTGTAGAAAGATAAAGAGTAATTAATCAGTCATATCTAAATTGTGAACTGATTTGAAGCAGTGGAAGCGTGAGTTCTCATGTTAGATATCTTTAATAGATAAGATAATAAAGTTCTGAGCTTTTTATTCATGTATGTTCAATATGAAGAAATCTTGTCAACCCGTGTAATCTATCATCTGAATTTCTGCTCTTGAATCGTTTGTATGTACAGTATAATAAGAGGTTGTGAATCTTGTTTTCGTGTTTGTTAAGTTAGTGATCAAGTTGATGTTTCCATGAGCACAAGAATTGTTGTCTTTCCTTGTTTGGGTTGGGTTGTCTAGATAGACAGATTTTGTTTTGGAAAGCTTCACTTTTGGGTAAAGTGATGCCATTTTTGGGATGTGATGGAGATCGTACGATTGGCAAGTTACGGAATTGGGTCTCCTCCCCAGTCATTTGAATGCAGAAAATGCTATAAACTCTTTTAATGATTATATTGGAGTCTAGAGTGAAAGTACAATAATATGAATTAAGCAATATTTTATTGTTGAAATAAGTTTTATTAACATTTTAAATGTAGCAAATGAAGAAGACCTTAGGTATCTGCTTTCCCCACCTTCCAAGAAAGTACTTGTTATGGAAGGGTGTGTGTGCTAGGCTGTTAGGTTTTGCGGATTTCTTGGCTGCCCTTGTATTTTTATTGTTTCTTTGCAATAAAAATTTGTGTCTTCTTCTGAAGAAAAAAGGCTGTTAGGTGAAGTTTTTATGTGTGATCTTTCAAGAAACCTTTTTTAGTTGTTCATAAAGCAGAAACATACCCTACAAAACATCGATTCGTAATTTAAGGTGGTACTACCAGATGAGGCATAGGTCATTCCTTCAACCGTCTACTCTACACCATTGTTTCTAGTAAGGTCAATAATTTTCGTTACTGCAGCTATTACTGTCATTATTTGCTTCTATATTTGTGTTGCTCATTGCGATCATAAAAAAAAAAAAAAATTGCTAGCTAATATGATGCAGTAAGCATCTTATGTAGTATATGTAAAACAAGGCCTTAAGCTAATAATTTATTGTACTAAAACTGCAGATAAAGGACCTAATGTCTATAAGTACAAGAACCTAAAAAATATCTATGCTTTTCTGTCCTTAGGCTTAATAGTCAACTACTGGGTATACATAGATGAAGTATGGCAGTAATTTAAATGGTGAGGACGAGGCCTAGCGATAAGATGGTAGCTCGTTTTGAGTCTCAGGGCCTCCTTGAACTTTATGTAGGATGCTGGCAAGTGAGTGGTTTGCCATCTAATTGCAGATAGAATAACTGAAACTGAGTTTCCTTTTAGAGATAATTTTCCGCGAGAAGTGACCCCAAGATCCCAGTCATGATGAATAGCAGCAGCATGCAAGATGAGATCGAGGTTGCTGAGTTCGGGGACTCTGTTGGCGAGTCACCATAAATTGTTGATCCTCCACCTGGTGTAGCGATGCTTGGGGTGTATGGGGATGTCGTTGTTGTCGGCATTGTCGGTGTTGGTGGCGTTGTTGACATCATTGGCGTTGGTGGTGACATTGTTGGCATTGGTGGTGAGTTCATGCTGAATTTGCAAAATAAAATGAGATTTCTGTTTTACTTTATGTATTTATAAATGAAGTTGGAGGTAGGGGGATGAAAGGCTTTACCTGGTTGATGATGAGGAAGATGCAAAGCGGCAGCTACCAGTACCTGCAATTTGGCAGAGCAAGGAGTTCAGTATATATTCAAGCATACATGTAACAAGAACAGCAAGGTTAGGAATTGAATTTGTTAAGCGGCGGATCTGAAACTTTTGGAAAAAGAGCTAGGAAGCTGTAGATACAAGTTAGATACGTTCAGAAAGCTATTTGCAGTTGAAAGAAATGGAAAGTTCTTTCTGTGTTTCTCTGTGTGATAAGTGAAGTTTTTAGGACAAGTGATAAGCTTGATAGAAACAAACTTCTAGAAATGTCTTACTTGGGTCAGTGTTGGTGAGTTGAGCTGTTCCGCCGAAACTGCAGCTGGTAGGAGACGGGTTCTTCTGGTAGTAGTCATTGAAGGCGTAGGAAGCATGGTCGTGGAGAGTGTTTGGGTTATAACAGCTTCCACCCTGGTTAACTGCTGAGCAGTCTGCACCTCCATAGCCACAAGCATAATCAAGAGCTACCTGCAAGGCATTTTGTGAAGCTGCTTGGCTTGCAATACACCAAGTACCTCCTGATGATGAAGGAGTTGTGGTGGGAGTTGTGGTGGGAGTTGTGGTGGGAGTTGTGGGAGTCGTGGTGGGAGTCGTGGTGGGAGTTGTCGGGGTCAGGGTTGGGGTCGGTGGTATTGGGGTTGGAGTTATGGTTGGGTCTGTTGTGGTTGGTGATGGTGGGGATATTGTCGGGTTCACAAACGGTGTGGGAGTAGTAGTTGTTGGAGGACTTGGATTGACAATGGGAATATTATCGAGCTGGGTAGCATACACGGAAGATGAGGAAAGTATATGTTTTTCTTGATTCACTTGCGTTTTGCTTTGGTGGGATGCTTCCAAAGGAGGATTCTTTGGAACACTTGAACCTGAAGATATGAAAAGCGTGGTAAGTTAATATTCTTTCATTGAAATAGTGGAAGAAATTACTGTTGTGGATGAACTTGATAGAGTTATTAGATTAAGTTAAAAGATTGCTAAATGCTTCTCGTGCTTGTGGATAATCTTTGTTTTCTCATGCTTGGATCATACGAGGAGGAGGTGGATTAGCATTGTAAACAAATTCATGCAGTTTTGACTTGAAATTGTTACAAACCATATACGCTCGATGATCATATACTTTCGAAATAAGAAGAGACGGGTTTCCAAATCCGGTGCTCTTTAATATAGTAATCTTTTCCGTTCATAAATCCGTAGGCATGAAGGAAAATTGATGATCATGTCGGAAAATGAGCAAATCCGGGTTGGTGGTTAGAAGGTTCGTGTTGAAACACATAGAAGAAGAGACAAGTGACCCATATAACAATTCAAATTACCTGCACTAAAGAAAAGAAACAAGAAAAACAACGCAGAATGCCGAAGCGAGCCAACACCCATCTCTCCTAGCTACTCCTTCTACGCTTTCGTGATTGCAGGTTTTCTTCCGGGCTCGAAACAATGATGCAGAAGCCAAGATATACTACACAAGAGAAACAGAAATGGTGGAGGTATTGCAAAAAAGAAGAGTTTACGTCCTTTCTCTGCATATTTATTTTATATATACCCAGAGGAAGAATCATAGCTTTCTTGGATCGAAGAGAGACGAAAAGAGAGAAGGGAGGGAGAATATAGAAAACTTGAGAGAGGAGGAATTGGGTAAGTTGGATATTGCAAGCAAGAGATGGTTGCAAAAAAAGAAAAGTGTACGAAATGGGGGAAAGGCAAAAAAGAATGGTCTCCTGGGATTTAAATCTCATGTTTTGGGCTCTAATAAATTGGGAATCTATGCTGCAGAAATTTTTTTTTTTCCCCTTTTTGTTTTGTGCTCTTCTTTCTACTGTTTTTGGTGTGCTTTAGTTTAGTTTAGTTTAGTTCAGTTTAGGTTGAATTTTATTTTTCATGGTACTGAATCAAAAAGTTAAAGTTGTTGAGGAAGGAGTTTATGAGTGGCATCTGGTGGTCTGTAATCGAGAATATTGTCTCCTCCTGGTCGATTTCTTAGTTCATTCCTCATGTGATATTGCTTTGCTTTCTCAAAGAACAAGTTGGCCTTGTTTTTTCTTAGCAAAAGGAGAAACTTGGCCTTAGTATGGGCTCAATAGCCATGCAACTTTGCCTCAAACGACTATCCGCCCTTGAAAACTCAATGAGCGATATTTTACTTTAAAATAATTTAAACAGTGGAGAGGGGAATTTGAACTCGAGTGCATAGAAGGAGCACATATGCTCTAGTAAGCGTAGCTACTGACTACGCCAACGTATGCAACGAGCACAGTTAATCGTGCTTGTTATTCATTGAGCACATACGATCTTTTCAGACACTCCATCATGACCATTGATGTGTCTTTTTCTTGTTATGTATCAAACTCTTGAAACCCAACATATTGAATTTGGGCATTTTTGACCTAATTTAGAACAATACTTTTGGTGTAAACCAACACAGATGAGGAGAAAAAACATGCCACGAAAGGACATATTTAGGCTTCTTGCTTTCTTTCTTTTAAGGTTCATCTCCTTAAAAGCAGAATCGCCAATTTTAGGAAAGGAGATGGGGGCGGTAGTTTTTTCGTGGCAACAATGGCATAAGTAAAACTTCAACTAAAAAGTAATGCAAAACCTCCATATTTGGTACCGGACGTACTTGAATTCCTTGAAATAGTAGTGATAAAAATTAAGCAATAGCTTGGTCACAAATTACAGCAAAATTTGGGCATGGAATTAAAAAAGCAAGAATATATACAAACCCGTGTTGCAGGGGAAACGATATTCTATTCTCACCTAAACTACGGGAAGGGGAAGTCGAACTTGAGGGTGCTCAGCGAGGAGCATAATGCTCTAGTCAAATTGACTATTAATAATTAATTGATCATAACAAAGTTATATTTTGGCCTCTTGATTAATTTTGGCGCTTCAATAATCTGCAAAGAAGCGCAGCAGTCACTACACCACCCGCAGACATCATGAGCACGCTAGGCCAACGCATCCTTGAGCGCTGCGATGGCATTGGTTTTAAGGGTTCTACTGGCTCATCCGCTTCCTCAAATGGCATTGAGTTTGAGGGTTGTGATGGCTGGCTCGCTTCCACAATTGTCCTAGGGTTTGAGAGTTCGGATGACCCGTCCTCTTCCACAATTGGCATTGTGTTTGAGGGCTGTGATGGCTGGTTCGCTTCCACAATCAGTGCCGGCTCTGAGGATTCTGGTGACTCGCTCACTTCTCGAATTAGGCTTGGGTGTGAGGGTTCAGATGGCTCGCCCGTTCCCACGGTTGGCATTGGGAAGCGGCAAATAGGACACAAGTGACTGATCCCTAGCCATCGTACAATGCAGTCATGATGATAAAGGTGTAAGCAGGGCAGGCGAGTAAGTACCTTCACATCGGTACTCGTTGAAGCAGCTTCATCATGGTCAAAGCCCAAAAAACCCTGCATGCAAATAACACACGACGACGCCGTATGATCTTTATCTTCCAAACAAAGATCAAGTGGTCTTAGTTTCTCCAAACCCTCAGTGGATGATTTAGTAGCAGGAATAAACTTGAGCCTATGTAATTCCAGAGTCGCCTCCGTTATCATGACCACGTGACGAATAGGCAGCGAGGAGATGGCCAATCCAACCTGCAGAGATATCTTTGTAATATATCCCGGCTGCAGCCTTTCCGGGACACCCAATATTTCCCCAAGACATCCAGCCAGTTGTTGTTTTATATACACACTCTTTTCTTCATCAGATAATAGATTGAAACGAGAAAGAGAAACCCTAATTGGTTTTTCACCTACTAAGTATTCTTCTCCAAAAGTAACGTCTCTTGGAAAAGAAGCAATTGCATCTTCTGAATCAACCAAACCAATCACCCTGAAGAATTGCAATTTGATACGAACCGCGTCGTTATCGTCATTGCTTTCCAGTACCTTGGCTAGGTATCCGCTTGTAGTCTCCGGTTCCCACGACCAGACTCGTATGTAGCGCCTAGATATCTGGGACATAGTATCACAAGCACCAACTATTAAATTAACAGAGAGAAGTTAACGAAGATATTTAGTATGGAATTATGGATATAGAGCTTTAACTATAAGTATATACTATACAGCAGATATTATAGTCCACATATATTAGCTTTGCCTAAACTTAAGGAGAAGATAAGAAAATAGGTTATGTGAGAGAGTCCGTTTTTGCTCACCCCCTCCAGATTTGCGCCATGTGTTTAAAAATCTAATTATAATTAGTCTATTTTCTTTAATTATTTAATATATAAAAGAAAAATAATTAAACTAATTAAGCAAATACCATTTATTCTCTCTAATTATCTCCTCATCAAATTAAACAAATGATTGGCATTAATATACCCTTTCCCGTCCTACCTCCTTCGGCTATGACATAGCAAAAGAAAAAAAAAATACTGTAGTATATGAAAAAAATAAAAGATGAAGTATATGACCAAAAAACTGTTAATTTGGTTCCAACTAATTTGACGCACTATCAATAAATTGAAGCAGGACCACCACCCAATTCTAACTTTTTCTTATCTTCTGCCATTATGTGCTTCTTTTTTTCTCGTTCCCATCTATTGGTAGCGTAGCAGGATGTTGTAGGGCTAGGTTCAGTTCGGTAACCGAACCGAAACTCCAATACCAATTACCAAACCGAAATTTTCAGGGATGGAAACTGAGATACCGAAACCGAACCGAAATTCGGTATTACCAAATGAGTCGGGGCATTTCGGTTGTGTCATCGATCTCAGCTCTCGCGTGGGTCAAGAACAGAAAATAGCCATGGAAATGGCTGCCCAAGATCTTTTTGTGTCGACCTGTGCTAGAGTGGATTTGCACCTGAAAGATTCGCAGGGGAACTCCGCTCGAGCAACAGCTGCAGGTAAAGTAATATTTGCAGGACTAATCTTGTAACCTTATATTTGCATGCAAATATCAGCAAAAGTTGGTTAGTTCCATTCGTAAATCGGAATATCTAATATGGCGATTTGTTTTTGTTTTGCAGCAATCAATCTCCTCAGCAGCAAACAGGTTGTGGCCATTGTCGGAAGACTGACCGTGCAGGAAGCAGCTCTACTTTCTGAGATTGATAATACCACCGAGAATATATTTCCCATCATATCCCTTACTTCCACTGCAACGAGCCCACGATCAGCGTCACTTCAAAGGCCAATTTTCATCCAAATAGCTAACAATATCGTCTTCCACATGCAATGCGTTGCAGCCTTAGTTGGTCATTTCCAATGGCGAAAGGTGACTGCAGTTTACGAGCACAACAATGAATTTTCCTCCACTTCAGGGATCATAACTCTCCACCGAATCAGTTGGGACTTGGGAGAATTCATGATATATATATATATATATATATATATATATATATATATATATTTTGGTTCGATTCGGTTCGGTATTACCGAATATATGGTAATAAGGTCCCGATCCCCGTACTGAAAATTCGGTATTCATTCGGTATCGGTAACTGAACCATTTGGGGAATTTTGGTATCGGGGTTTTTGATATTATGTTCGGTTTTTTTCGGTACGGTTTCGGTATTTCGGTACAAAATTCCCAGCCCTAGGATGTTGGTGTAGAAGAAGAGTTAGGGCCAGTTTAGGGTTGTTGTGCTTTTAAAAAAAACTGTTTATAAAAGCAGCTTTTAAAACCAACCTCTATACTGCTTTTAAAAGTTGCTGTTTAAATGCCATAACTTTTAAAATATGTAGTATATTTTATTTTTACCAAACACTTTTTATTTGCTTAACTTTAAAGTGAAACAGTTTTTAGTGAAAAAAAATAAACGATTAATATTTAAGTGATGTTGTGATGAAATTATCGAGTTTATGTGTTTATTTATTTTTGTTTGGTGTTTTATTACTTGTTATAATCTTAAATTTTCTAAGTCATGATTGAATAAGAGATTATTGCAACGCATTGGAGGACTTAATTGAAGAATTCAAGGGCCACGTCCCCAGTGGCTCGCCTCGGTCTCCGGAATCTCGGGGTTGCATAATATCGATCTATTTTGAAGGGTTAATAATAGTTCTCTGAATTAACTTACAATTGCCAAACATCCTATATATAGCTTCTTTAATTAATCAATCAGTTTTGTTAGAGTTGGTATTACTAGAAGAAGTACGCATATTCAATTTTGCTGAGTTGTTTGATTGAGTAGGATTGGAGATGTCGAGAACTTTGAGAAAGAACCAGTGCAGCAGAAACAACACAAAGTTGACAGATTTACCCTTTGATATCCTGGTGAACATCCTTTCAAGGCAGCCGGTAAAATCACTTTGTTGCATTCTATGCGTCTCCAAGACCCTTGAAGAATGGTTAACGATCCCTCCTTCGTTACACAACATATGCTAGTTGTTGCTGCCCACTGCTGCTGAAGGACCTCAGCTTTTGCATCTAAACATGGCACACTCGGAGTCAGATTGCAGATGTGAATATCCATTTGTAGAAATGCAATGGCAACCCTTGACAATAAGCCAACATATTGTCAACTGTGAGATTTCGTTGACTTCAATTTTCTCAGGAGTTTTGTCTACTTCAACTTGATTTGCTTTAAATGATTCAGACATAACCGTCAAAGCTTCTTGTTCAAACCTCTTAGTGGGGAATGTCTAAAGCTTCCGGTGTGGACCAAATATGAAACCATACTATGCTCAGTATGGTATGGGATTTGATCATATTACCAATACCCACAAGATTGATTGTGTTTATTCTAAGCCAAGGTGCTGGCCTCTGGCCCGAGTTCTTGTATTAAGCACAACCAAATGGAAAAAGATATGGAGACATGCATGCATTGGAAGGAAGCACCAATATACTTTCGTTCAACTTCACGAAAGAGAAGTTCTATTGGACTCCACATCCCCCCTTACCACCCAACTGTTGGAGTATAGAGGCATCATTTCACAGTGGCGTGTACTTGGTTACTCTAGAGGATCTATGGCCCTCATTCATGCTTCAAAAGATATGGTTATTAATATATGGGTCTTGAAGAATTACGATACAAAGGATTGGATGCTACATCATAAAGTTGCTGATACCGCGATCTGAGTACTTTGACTCCAATGCACCTAGTGGTTGTGATCAATGGGAACATGATTTCAACATTTTAGGATGCTAAATCAACATTTGTTTGGATCTGAGATGTTCCACAAAACATGATGTATGTCGAAGACTGCAAAGACTAACGAGTCGTAGGACCGTCGTCAGTTTGTCTGGGAGCCAGATTTCCCTAAAAAACTATGGCAATTTGGTTGAAGCCGGAGTAAAAGAAGACAAGTTTTGGAAGCAACCTGCGTTTCAGAATTTGTTTATTGGTAGAAAGAATAAAAAAATATGGTGACTAGGGTAAAAAGTTTCTCATTATATTCTGCTAATTGTTTTTTGGTTTGAGCTTTGAACCCAAAGTAAAGTGTCAATTCCTCCTCTAACTATATATCTGAATTAGTGCAGTATCCTCCTGGTGCTAAATTTTTATCTCTTACTTGGTTCATAATTTCTGTTCACATGACTAATTACAGATTTCTATAAGCTGATAAGAAGCACTTTCTTGCAGTGATCATAAGTAGTTACCAAAAAAGTTTTCAGTTTTCAAACAAAGTGAAAACAATACTGAAAAGGAAATGGTTATCAAACGCCCCTTAATAAGATGATTTCAAAGTTATTTTAATCTAAGAGGGTTTTTGGTAAGAACAGCAGGAGGATACAAACGTGCTTAGCCATTTTTGACTTCTTGATGGTGTGATTTAGTTTGATTCTACGGTGGAATTCATGAAGAGGGAAGATTATATATGAATGTTGGCATTTCAGTAATTTCTGGCCATCGCTGCTCCACTTTTCTGTACCTGGGCATGAGCTTGGTCTTTATGTTTTTTTATGTTAATTAGACCACGTGAAATGTTTAATTTCCCAATTTTTTCAATTTTTTTAAACAGATTATTTATTTATATAAAACCTAATCTTAGCTAGAACAAATACCATGCTAGCTGCTCGTGTACATATATCATAATTTGTGTAATAACAGTCAACTCTCTGGCTGCTATAAGATATATGAAATTGTTTAATTTGAAGCTTGCCATCACCGGAATATATACTTTAGGATGTATATTAGTTTAGTTAGGTATTATTGGTCTGTAATCACTCAAAACATACAAATTATTAACAAAACGTGCTTTTCTTATTCGCAGGGAATATATCAAGTACTATTTTTATGTTAGCTAGATACATTTAAGGCAAAAATGTTGGTGATTCATGAGCTGGAGAACATGTACGTACATGTTGCCCATGATTTTAATACGAGGAGAATCTAGAGGACGTGGAACGTGGATGGCTAGATGTAGCCGGAAATTTAGTATTTGACTTGAAATGTAAAATTAGTAATGAAACCAACTTGTTACATGAAACGGGCAATTGACTTTTATCTTTATCATATAAAAGCCACTTAATTAAACTATGATCGATCAGTTTCATCTTAACTCTTCTCGATCCGTTTTAAGTGTCAAGAAATCCTCGATCACCTTCGATCTGCAGCCGCATTCAAGAAATGGAGAGGCCGCCTCATCGTTTCCTCATATCAATAGCATTGCTACTGTTACATATGGTTGCCAACTTACATACAGATCCTGTAGCGGCACAAACTACCGACGCCAAGACAGACAAATCTGCTCCTTGCTCTCAAATCCCAAATCACTAGTGACCCTCAAAAAATCTTGACCACCAACTGGTCCGCCACTACCTCCGTTTGCAACTGGGTTGGCGTTACTTGCAGCCTACGCCACCTTAGAGTCACGGCCTTGAACCTCTCTTACATGGGTCTCACCGGCACCATTCCGCCACACTTAGGCAACCTCTCCTTTCTTGTTGAGTTGGACTTCAGAAATAACAGTTTCCATAGTACCTTGCCCCAAGAATTGGCCCATTTACACCGATTGAGGTACATTAGCTTGGCGTTCAACAACTTTATGGGAGCCATTCCAGCTTGGTTTGGGTTCTTATCTAAACTTGAGACGCTTCTTTTGTATTATAATCAGTTTTCTGGTCCTTTACCCACTGCTATCTTCAACTTATCTGCACTGCAAGTTATTGATCTGAAACATAACCAACTAACAGGTACCTATCCTTTATTTACCAGACAATCCCGAAATGTATTGTTGATATATCTTGACATGTTAATTAACATCTTGTTATATATATATATATATAATGTGCTCTATAACAGGTAGCATACCGAGTGAAATAGGAAACTTAACAATGCTGAAAGAGATACGCCTTGACCACAACAATTTCACAGGTATATATACAACTTGGATTTTGTTGCACTATATATATGCTCGATATAGCTAGTGATCATGAGCTTGATATATATACGTGTTTGATTTTTTTAGAAATTCCGAACGAGATCGGCACTTTAGATATGGGTTGGAGAAGTTGGTAGTGCAGTACGCCTAAAAGGGCCTATTCCTGTGGCTGTCTTCAACTTGTCTTCTTTGACTGTTTTGGCACTTGAAGGAAACGGCTTGAATGGCAGTATTCCAGAAAACATATGTCAGCATCTGCCTAGTCTTGAGAACTTGTATTTGGGTCGCAACCAGTTCGATGGTCCACTTTCATCCAAATTATGGCAATGTAGAGAGCTTCGTTTTATATCGTTGCATACAAATAAATTTAGTGGAAGCATACCCAGAAATATTGGGAACTTGACCCAGTCAGTGATGATTAGTCTGGGCAACAACAATTTGACAGGTACTTGCAGTATTATCTTGTATACTGTTGTTCGTGTCATTATATATCAGTGCTTACGTTTTAATTATAACAAAACTAGCTAGGGGAGATAATTTAGATTGCAATAGTTCAAAGAGCTTAACATATTAGGGAGAGTGATAAGTCATCCATTTCTGTTAGTGTAAAATAGTTTGGTAAAACAAAATGTGATTAGTTTTGTTAATAGCTTTGATTAGTTAGAATGGTTAAAGGATTAGTTAAGGAGGTTAAGGGTACCAATGTAAATAGCCAAGGGCTATATATATTCACATCTGTGTAATTGATTATTGCATAAAAAAGGAACACCAAGAATTCATAAAAAAAGACATGGGCGATTTGAGCAAATTTCGTCGCCTGTGTCATTCATTTCCCAGATCGAATCATATTTCGGGGCGACGGCTTGTTATGGCTTGTTCCCACTTTGGGCGACGAATTGTTGTTGGTGGCCCGTTCTACTTGGCGACGAATATATTGCCGCCAAGGTGTCATTAATTTCCTGCATCGAATCATATTTGGGCGACGAAGTTTGTTGGTGGCCTGCTCCTACTTTGGGCGACGAATTGTTGTTGGTGGCCTGTTTCGCTTTGGGCGACGAATACATTTCGTCGCCCGAAGTTTTGTGGCCTTAAGGTTTTTAGGCGACAAAAATTTGGTGGCCTAATGTTTGGTCGCCTAAACCAAATAAAGGCTTAATTTATTATTCTTTTTCGTCGCCCAAAGTTCTTTTTTGGGCCACGACCTCTCTCTTCGTCGCCCAAACCATTTTTTCTACTAGTGAGTTGGGACTTGGGAGACCATGATACATATATATATATTTCTGTTCCGCCCAGATACCGAATATATGGTGTAATAAGGTCCCGATTCCCGTATCATCTCTAAGATTTCCAGAATCGAACCATTTGGGAATTTTTGGTATCGGGGTTTTCGATATTATGTTCGATTTTTTCTTGCCTGGCCGTATTTCGGTACAAATTCCCAGCCCTAGGATGTTGGTGTAGAAGAAGAGTTAGGCTAGTTTAGGTTGTTGTGCTTTAAAAATCATGATAAAAGCAAATTTTTAAAAAGTTGCCGTTTAAACGCCATAACTTTTAAAATATTAGTATATTTTATTTTTACCAAACACTTTTTTATTTGCTTAACTTTAAATTTATTTGCTTAACTTTAAAGTGAAATGAAGCTTTTTAGTGAAAAAAATAAACGATTAATATTTAAGTGATGTTGTGATGAAATTATCGAGTTTATGTTTATTTATTTTTGTTTGGTGTTTTATTACTTGTTATAATCTTAAATTTTCTAAGTCATGATTGAATAAGAGATTATTGGGTAACGCATTGAGGACTTAATTGAAGAATTCAAGGGCCACTTCCCAGTGGCTCGCCTCGGTCTCCGGAATCTCAAGTTGCATAATATCGATCTATTTTGAAGGGTTAATAATAGTTCTCTGAATTAACTTACAATTGCCAAACATCCTATATATAGCTTCTTTAATTAATCAATCAGTTTAGTTAGAGTTGGTATTACCAGAAGAAGTACGCATTCAATTTTGGTTGAGTTGTTTGATTGAGTAGGATTGGAGATGTCGAGAACTTTGAGAAAGAACTAGTGCAGCAGAAACAACACAAAGTTGACAGATTTACTCCTTTGATATCGTGGTGAACATCCTTTCAAGGCAGCCGGTAAAATCACTTTGTTGCATTCTAGTGTCTCCAAGACCCTTGAATGGTTAACGATCCCTCCTTCGTTACACAACATATGCTAGTTGTTGCTGCCCACTGCTGCTGAAGGACCTCAGCTTTTGCATCTAAAACATGGCACACTCGGAGTCAGATTGCAGATGTGAATATCCATTTGTAGAAATGCAATGGCAACCCTTGACAATAAGCCAACATATTGTCAACTGTAGAGATTTGGTTGACTTCATGCAATTTTCTCAGGAGTTTTGTCTACTTCAACTTGATTTGCTTTAAATGATTCAGACATAACATAACCGTCAAAGCTTCTTGTCAAACCTCTTAGTGGGGAATGTCTAAAGCTTCCGGTGGACCAAATATGAAACCATACTATGCTCAGTATGGTAAGGATTTGATCATAACCAATACCCACAAGATTGATTGTGTTTATTCTAGTTACATGCTGGCCTCTGGCCCGAGTTCTGTATTAAGCACAAACTAAATGGAAAAAGATATGGAGACATGCAGGCATTGGAAGGAAGCACCAATATACTTTTTGTTCAACTTCAAAAAGAGAAGTTCTATTGGACTCCACATCCCCCCTTACCACCCAACTGTTGGAGTATATAGAGGCATCATTTCACAGTGGCGTGTACTTGGTTACCTCTAGAGGATCTATGGCCCTCATTCATGCTTCAAAAGATATGGTTATTAAGATATGGGTCTTGAAGAATTACGATAAAGGATTGGATGCTACATCATAAAGTTGCTGATACCGCGATCTGAGTACTGACTCCAATGCACCTAGTGGTTGTGATCAATGGGAACATGATTTCAACATTTTAAGATGCTAAATCAACATTTGTTTGGATCTGAGATGTTCCACAAACATGATGTATGTCGAGTCGCAAAGACTAATCGAGTCGTAGGGACCGTCAGTCAGTTTGTCTGGGAGCCAGATTTCTTAAAACTATGGCAATTTGGTTGAAGCCGGAGTAAAAGAAGACAAGTTTTGGAAGCAACCTGCGTTTCAGGGATTTGTTTATTGGTAGAAAGAATAAAAATATGGTGACTAGGGTAAAAGTTTCTCATTATATTCTGCTAATTGTTTTTTGGTTTGAGCTTTGAACCGAAAAGTAAAGTGTCAATTTTCCCAACTATATATCTGAATTAGTGCAGTATCCTCCTGGTGCTAAATTTTTATCTCTTAATTGGTTCATAATTTCTGTTCACATGACTAATTACAGATTTCTATAAGCTGATAAGAAGCACTTTCTTGCAGTGATCATAAGTAGTTACTACAAAGTTTCTCAGTTTTCAAACAAAGTGAAACAATACTAAAAAGGAAATGGTTATCAAACACCCCCACAAGACGATTTCAAAGTTATTTTAATCTAAGAGGGTTCCTGGTAAGAACAGCAGGAGGATACAAACGTGCTTAGCCATTTTTGACTTATTGATGGTGTGATTTAGTCTGAGATTCTACGGTGGAATTCGTGAAGAGAAAAGATTATATATGAATGTTGGCATTTCAGTAATTTCTGGCCATCGCTGCTCCACTTTTCTGTACCTGGGCATGAGCTTGGTCTTTATGTTTTTTATGTTAATTAGACCACGTGAAATGTTTAATTTCCCAATTTTTTCAATTTTTTTAAACAGATTATTTATTTATATAAAACCTAATCTTAGCTAGAACAAATACCATGTTAGCTGCTCATGTACATATATCATAATTTGTGTAATAACAGTCAACTCTCTGGCTACTATAAGATATATGAAATTGTTTAATTTGAAGCTTGCCATCACCGGAATTTATACTTTAGGATGTATATTAGTTTCTTAGTTAGTATTATTGGTCTGTAATCACTCAAAACATACAAATTATTAACAAAACGCTTTTCTTATTCGCAGGAATATATCAAGTACTATTTTTTATGTTAGCTAGATACATTTAAGGCAAAATGTTGGTGATTCATGAGCTGGAGAACATGTACGTACATGTTGCCCATGATTTTAATACGAGGAGAATCTAGAGGATCGGAACGTGGATGGCTAGATGTAGCCGGAAATTTAGTATTTAACGGAAATGTAAAAATTAGTAATGAAACCAACTTGTTACATGAAACGGGCAATTGACTTTTTATCTTTATCATATAAAAGCCACTTAATTAAATCCATGATCGATCAGTTTCATCTTAACTCTTCTCGATCCGTTTTAAGTGTCAAGAAATCCTCGATCATCTTCGATCTGCAGCCGCACCAAGAAATGGAGAGGTCGCCCTATCGTTTCCTCATATCAATAGCATTGCCTACTGTTACATATGGTTGCCAACTTACATACAGATCCTGTAGCGGCACAAACTACCGACGCCAAGACAGACAAATCTGCTCCTTGCTCCTCAAATCCCAAATCACTAGTGACCCTCAAAAAATCTCTTGACCACCAACTGGTCCGCCACTACCTGCTTGCAACTGGGTTGGCGTTACTTGCAGCCTACGCCACCTTAGAGTCACGGCCTTGAACCTCTCTCCTTACATGGGTCTCACCGGCACCATTCCGCCACACACTTAGGCAACCTCCCTTTCTTGTTGAGTTGGACTTCAGAAATAACAGTTTCCATAGTACCTTGCCCCAAGAATTGGCCCATTTACACCGGATTGAGGTACATTAGCTTACGTTCAACAACTTTATGGGAGCTATTCCAGCTTGTTTGCCCTTATCTAAACTTGAGACGCTTCTTTTGTATTATAATCAGTTTTCTGGTCCTTTACCCACTGCTATCTTCAACTTATCTGCACTGCGTGGCTGATCTGAAACATAACCAACTAACAGGTACCTATCCTTTATTTACCAGACAATCCCGAAATGTATTGTTGATATATCTTGACATGTTAATTAACATCTTGTTATATATATATATATATATATATATATATATAATGTGCTCTATAACAGGTAAGTATACCGAGTGAAATAGGAAACTTAACAATGCTGAAAGAGATACGCTTGACCACAACAATTTCACAGGTATATACAACTTGATTTGTTGCACTATATATATGTGCTCGATATAGCTAGTGATCATGAGCTTGATATATACGTGTTTGATTTTTTTTTAGAAATTCCGAACGAGATCGGCACTTTAGATGGGTTGGCAGTTGGTAGTGCAGTACGCCCAAAGGGCCTATTCCTGTGGCTGTCTTCAACTTGTCTTCTTTGACTGTTTTGAATTTGAAGGAAACGGCTTGAATGGCAGTATTCCAGAAAACATATGTCAGCATCTGCCTAGTCTTGAGAACTTGTATTTGGGTCGTAACCAGTTCGATGGTCCACTTCCATCCAAATTATGGCAATGTAGAGAGCTTCGTTTTATATCGTTGCATACAAATAAATTTAGTGGAAGCATACCAGAAATATTGGGAACTTGACCCAGTCATGATGAATAGTCTGGGCAACAACAATTTGACAGGTACTTGCAGTATTATCTTGTATACTGTTGTTCGTGTCATTATATATCAGTGCTTTACGTTCTAATTATAACAAAACTAGCTAGGGAGATAATTTAGATTGCAATAGTTCAAAGAGCTTAACATATTAGGGAGAATGATAAGTCATCCATTTCTGTTAGTGTAAATAGTTTGGTAAAACAAAATGTGATTAGTTTTGTTAATAGCTTTGATTAGTTAGAATGGTTAAAGGATTAGTTAAGGAGGTTAAGGGTACTAATGTAAATAGCCAAGGGCTATATATATTCACATCTGTGTAATTGATTATTGCATAAAAAAGGAACACCAAGAATTCATAAAAAAAGACATTTTGCATAAAATGTACATAATCAACAAATTAGATTAAGCTCACTTATTTGGCAAAAAAGACATTTTACATACATTCATAAAAAGGAACACCAAGAATTCTATGGTGATCCGCAGTAAAAGATAACACAAGCTTATATTTTGAGTTGTGTGTTTTTAGTCAAAAATTCTAACAGCTTAAAAAGTCTAGAGTATAGAAAATTTGGAAGAAACATTACACTAGTTAGAATGCCCACATCCCAAAAAATGCCCAACCTCTCTACACACAAGTGCATACCTATGCAAAGACAAAATACATAATTAGTAATATGACCCTCGGGGTGAAGCCATTTATAAATAAACCCAAACCTTACACTCCTATAGAAGAAAATCCACCACACACTTGCCCCTTCGAGCGTTAGAAACTACTTGTTAGTTTGCCGGTATTTTTAGAGGGAGATTAAAAATTTAGAGGAGAGTTCTAAAGACATCTCATTCTTATTGCAGCTACAGAACCTTGAAGAAATCTGAATACCAGAGCCCAAAATGAAGGAATACCAATGTGATTAACAAGTTTTTAGTTTACAGGCACTAATGGAGCAATTGAAAAGCTTGTGTGTTTCCTCTCCTATAATTGAAATGGAATTAGATTTCAGGGCCTAAATAAGATCATTTTTAGGATTGTAACTTGAATGGTTTTATGAATCTAATTTAGGTCCAAAATTAAAGATACCAATTAAATTCAACAATTAATTTATTTAAATTTCAAAATGGAAAAGTTTTGTAATCATATACTTACAACCAAAACCCATACAAACAAACCAAAATACGCCCCAGATGTAAAATTTTATACACATACATACATATGTACATAAGTTATTTCATAAAGAAAATATATATAGGTACACAAATAGATACAAGGTTCTCACAGCGCTAAGCGCCTAGTCCGGCGACGAGCAGGCCTAGGGAGCCTAGGGGCCTAGGGCAGGTTTTTTAATTTTAATTAAATTCTATTATATAACAATAAAAACATATAAATAAGTGACTACAATTGATTGAATACATTAAATAAAATATGTATTCGTAGTTATTTTACAAGAAAGAAAGTCTAGAGTTATTTTACAAGAAAAATTATCTTCAAACTCTTAACCTAAAAAAATAAAAATAAAAACTTGAATTGCCTAGCACCGCCTAATTGCCACCTAGAGGCTTCACCGATTTTTTCTAAACGCCTATAGGCCCTATCAGAACATCCCGTAAAAAGCTTATAAAATAATTTCTGGGGATATTTTGGACACGTGTGTTATTATTTTGTACACGGATCGTAATTTACTGTTTTGGTGGGTGCATTACTCCTAAAACTCAAAATTATATTTTTCCTTCTCTTTCTTCCCCGTCATTTTTCTGCGTACTTCTCCCTTATCTTTTTTTTTCATTTTCTTTCTCTTTCTCGCCTTTCGCCACACCGCTTGTGAACGTCGACGAAAACCGCCGAACCGAGATGAACTAAAATCACCACAATCTCGTCTCGACGCCCGGACTCAACGGTACAAACCGTTTGTCCAAACTCCCTATCGTTTGACGAGAAAGCACATGGAAGAACGGAACTTTCCTAAATGATTTCACCATTTTAGACCGAGGTGAGGTTTCTAACTACCACCAATGGATTTCACTGAGTAGATGAATTTTCTTATGTCATTTGCTTGATTTGGTTGAGTTTTGACGTAGTTCGACAAAACTACCGTGAGTCAAGTGACTTTCAAGGCAATTACAAGTCATTTCCAAGCTTGTACCTAATTAAATCTAAGGTACAATCATTCTACTCCTATCTAGCTTCATTTGGTATAAAAGAACGTGAAATTTGGCCAAAAATGAAGAAGTTATGGAGATTTTTGAAAATTTCTCGTAAACCTACTTTCAAATTCCAAGAACGCATGGTTTCCACCTAGCCGGGACGGCACTCCGACGACCGGAAAGCATTTACGTGGTGACCAAATCTGCATCCGGTTGGGTGACGTCGATGATCGTCACTCAACCGGTCCCACCAGCCTGGTGACGCGCCAATGTGCCCAATCAAAGCAATGACGTCGCTAGACAAAGATAATATTCCTTTAACGCCGTTAAAGAATATTTCGTTAGATCTAACGAAGATGTCGGAATATTCCTGGGTTAGGATCTAACGGCCGTTGTTGAATATTCCTTTCAATAACTTTGTGACGCCGTTAGTTTGACCGGCTCGCTTGACCGGGCCAGTTGGACCGCGCGTGAGCCGAGGCAAGCCCACGTGAGGGCGCGTGGGGACCTTATTTTTAAATTCACCGAGGCGACTGCGGACGACGTGTACCCCTAGGGGTAGTGCAATGTATTATTTCATCACGGAGTGCTTCGGACCTTCGTATTGAGCAAACAAAGGATATGTTTAATTTATTAGTTAAGTAGTAACCTTTATGAGTTTAATCATTAGTACAATTGATATCTCATATAAGTGAGACTTATCTAAATAGGATTACCTATACCTAAGATAGGGCTATGACCCGCTACTTGGCTGTGTGAGTGAGTGGGTCTTTGTTTTGATGAACATACTATTATGTATGGTTTTCTACCGCTTTCTTTAACTATTAGCATGACTCATATCATATACGATTGTTGGAGGTAGAACATTCGTATTATATTTGCCATGCATATTTTTATACTGTTGTTCTCATCGCAGATGTGTAACACCCCGGTATCATTACTCGCCCCATGGCCAAGACTAAATTTTGACGTTTGGAGTTGTCACTACGTACCGCTACGCAACTTTGGATCCATTGTGGTACTAGCTCGTTCTAGGTTGCACTAGGCAACTCAACTTCGTGTGTGACGCACTTTGTGCATGGCGACATGCTAGGACTCGCGTCATTGTAGTACCTGCCAATATTTTTAGATACTTAGTCCTGGCTCCTCGTAGCTTATCTACTTGGGCTTGTGTGTTTATATATGATGAGTAGTCGGTTTGATTTTCTGGGAGTACCTATATTATTGTTATAGTATTTTGAGGATCATACCGGAGAGTATGACGTATTTTCAAAACTATACATGTTTTCCAAGGAGGGGACATTATGTTATTGAAAACAAAGGTTTTATCAAACTTTGCTTTTGACCCACTCACCTTTTTATGTTTTGCGCTCCAGATTCTGGGAAGGTGGACACGTTTATCGAGACATGAGGGGCTTGCTTTGGCTGTGGGTTGTTGTTCCACAATTACCTCCAGATTATGTAGGATTGGTTGTCTCTACGTTTAGTTAACTTATTTATACATCCTCACGAGGATGTGAATGATTTTACTCTATGCACTATATACTATGCTCGACCGTTATGCACCCTGTGTAATAATGGGTTTTATCCTTCACCGCACTTCTACTTCCGTCTCCAACTCTAAATCTACTCACTCCTTTTTCACTTTTACATGCATAATTGGCTTTCATCACTTAACACATGTCGGCCAGCTGACTTCCCGACACCCGCATGTCGTATCTGGATGTGTCACCTAATCAGTGCCTAGCCTCCGCCTCAAAGCCGATTTTTTAGAATAGTGAATAGATATGTACATATATGACTCAACTAAAAATTAGATTTTAAGAATTCAAATTAAAACTAGGCTTGAAATCAAGAATGAACAAAATTAGGGTTTGAAATTAGCTAATTTGGGTTATATAAGGAAAATTGCTAAGGCTATCTCCAATGGGCTAGAAAATTTGAGTCAAAAGCCATATTTTGACTCCAAATATGGCACACCGCTTCCAAAGGCACGGGAAAATTGAAGTTATATATGACTTGGAGTCAAGTGCCAAGTCATATTTGATTGAAGTTTAACTCTAGAGTTAAAAAGTGGGATCCCAATTGAATTACGCAAAAATAATTATTATTTCAAAAATTAATGGCCAACTTCATGTATTTACTCGCCATCATTCAATGGTATACTATAAAATTCTTCTTGCTTAACGGCTATTTTATTTCAAATAGTTTCCATTTTTTCTCCCAAGGGTTGCACCTAACATGTATTCAACGGCCATAATCTTTATCTTGCTGAAAATTAGTAACGGCTATTTCTAAAATCTACTACATTGCATACCTTCTTTTCATTTAAAGTGTATTCAATTCAATTAGCTTCATATCACAATATGAAAACACTTTGTATTCAAGCTTAGGAAACCAAAAGAGCCAAAGAGGTCTATCATTTTTCATGAAGAAGATATTGCTATTTGTAAGGCTTGGTATTGTACATCACCAAGATGCTTTTATTGTGGAATCAACAAGGAGAACATCGATGATGTTTTTTTTTTGTTGTCATGGAATAAAATGTGCAATGGCGAAAAACAATTAAGTGTCTACGCACACTCGCTGCGGCTCGATCTCCACCGATTCCACTACCCCTAACAACTAACTATTTTAACCCACTAACGTTATTACTCTACTAAAAATATCATGGAATAAAATGTATGTGTTGTATGGTTTAAGACTAAATAAAAATAAAAATTTAGCTTAAGTTTAACCATTTCCAATGCACAAGAGTTAAAAGTTACAAGTTAAAAAACTAAAATGTGCATTGAGATGATATAATTTTTTTGGAAGTCAAATATGATCTTTATAATTTTTAACTTTACCCCGGAACATTGGAGATAGCCTAAGTTGCATATAAAGTCAAAAACCCAAATTCAATATTTAATCTACACTAGAGGTTTTGAGGAAAATGGATCTTATCCAATGATTAATAGCTATTGATGTGTATATATTACGTTAATTAATGAATTTAAAAGTAAAACATGTCTACTGGATGTATACTAATTGTGGCAGGTACTATACCAGATGAAATTGGTGATCTTCAAAAAGTTAGAGGTTTTGGAACTCAGATCTTACTTATAATCTCAATGGCCCTATCCTATCTACAATTTACAACATGTCCATGATAACAAGCATTACGTTTTTATATAACCAGCTCGGGTAGCCTCCCAACAGACATAGGCCTTAGACTTCCAAACCTAAAAGCTGCTTTATGTTGGGATAAATAAATCCTAGTGGAGCAGTCCCTAAGCAATGGATTAGTTTAAAGCAATGGATTGTAAATTCTTGAATTCGAGATAATGCAATAGTTGAAGTTGTGACGTTGAATTGCTGATTTACTTGGGACAGAAGAAGATCGGGACTTGGTGAGCAGGAGGGATTGCATATCATCCATCATGGGATTAGCTCTAGCTTGTTGTGCAGAGCTGCCGGAAGAGAGGATTAACATGAAGGATGTTGTTTCCACACTCAAAAAAATCAAGATGAAGTTTTCGAATGACTGCGGGGAGTGCCGTCTTAGTTTTTCTCTCTTTTTCTGGTATCTTGGTCCACTGTGTGGGCTCGGTGAGCTTGATTTTCATGAGGTGTACGTTTCATGTGCTCCTGCTCTTTGTCTTACAGCTAAATAATTTGATGATTGATATATACTTCCACTCCAGAAAAAATTCTACTATTTTTTATTTTTGTTGTGCATATACTTCTAATTTTGTAGGTTTAAAGTCTTGGAGAAATAAAAGAGCCAATGTGCATAAAAGACATTGTTGTTCATATTTTTGCATCCCTTAATTAACTTCGCTGCAATTGCCTCTGGCTTTACATATTCAATAATCTGCAAAGAATCACAGAAGTTACTAATATACTGTCTGCAGACACCATGAGCAGCTTAAGCCAATTCATCCCTGAGGGTTCTGGCGGCTTGGCTTCGCTTCCTCAATTGGCATTGGCATGGGATACTGGCATTGGCATTCTACAATGCAACTTAGATGATAAAGGTGTAAGCATGGCAACCGAGTAATTAGCTTTTTCTTTGGTTACACTAAAATAAATATTGGGCCTGACTTAAGGCCCAATACATGAATTTGTGAGATTTAAAAGCCTTTGAGTTTTTCTTTTACAAAAACAACCGAAGCCTCTCGAATAAGCCTCGACTCTGTCAAGTGCACACAATGCTACCACACCAACTGATGGGAATTCAGTTCATGCGGGGATGTCCGCTTTGTTGCCCGAGGCGTAGGATCTTTGAATTTAAGCAAAATCACCGTCCTGGGCCACTAAATTTTGTTTAAATCCCAAATATTTTGGTAATTCTTTCTTCCAAAACAATTACTTTCTCGGAAAGTAGTTACCAAGTCGGCTCCAAGTTGCCACATAATACTCTTATTCAAAAGAAATGACAAAGTCTATAAATACAAGTGAAGGACCTGAGTCAAGGACACTCAAATCAATCAACAAAATAGACAAACATGCTTTCAAACCAAAACTTTGGCTCTTACTTGTTTCGCTCTCACATTGCCTTGCAACCAGAGAACTTGAAACCAAGAACTGAATTCTAGGATCACATCCTCCAAAGCTCTAAGACCCGCTATAAATAACGATGCAACCATAAAACCCTTTGAGTAGTATCAATTTACCAACCATAAGACAATTTGCCTTGTTGTAACCCTTTACAAGGAAGCAGCTTTGAACCAATTAACGGCTTTGAAACCAATCCGATAGGTGTTCTATCAATTGTTTTCAATCTATTTATGTGTGCAATTTACTTATATCATATTGTCCAGCACTCTTAATATCAATTTCAATTCAGTACTTATAGTTTTTATTACTTATTGTCTTTACTTTCTATGAATCACCGAAGTGGAGTGTTTGATAATAATCAAGTTATATTCAACCTCATCTTGGTAGTTTCTCGGTATAACATCAAGAAACAATTAAAGTCTTTAACATGCAAGACATTAACCCGCATTCTAATTACAACATAACTTTCTATTGGTGGGAGCCAATAGTGACAAGCCCGACACATCCAACACAAAAGATTCACCAAAGATCTTCCAAAGCCAAAGAGTGAAGCCTGCAAATCAATAAGAATAAACATTCACCGCGAGCCAACTGTGTTGGTTTTACTGCGAACATTCTTGGACTCAGAAAAGTCATCCATACAAATAGCACACGATGACTTCTTCTCCGTAGCATCCAAACTGTCGAATCTCACTGCCTCCGAACCTCGCATGCATAATTTTAACTGCAGAAAAAGCTTTGACGCATGTTTTTCCACGGATTCCCTTATAACCCTTTCCATGGTGGTATTCACATGATCATCAATATCATTGTGATGATGATGATCAGTTAATATTGCTGTGGTCGCGTCCAGTATAACCACAACAATATTAGCAAGGCCGTAGGGAATGGCCCCGCCGTAATCAAGTAGCACCTGGACTAACAATTGGTTGGTGCTCCATCTGAAACGCCCAACCCTAGGGAAAGTTCAAGGGCAATGCTTTCACTTATAAGCACCAATTCCATTGACTCCATTGTTCTAGCAGCAGCTGGTAATTCAGGGAGATGGAACGTGGTGTATTTTTCAAGGATTAAACATAAATCCAACTGATTACCTTGAAGAGATTAAACATAATCGGGCGTTGGGTCCCATCCTCCTTCGTTACGGTTTTTTCGGCCTTGCTTCCTTTTGCCACGCAACACAGATAAAATAGCGCCCCACGTTAGAATATGCTTAAACCGATGAACACGATGCGTAAAGCAATTTATATCTACTTGAGTATTTGCACACTCAAGGGGGAGTGTTGTAGATAAAATATAACATGTGTTAAATGTGATTGTGTAAATCCTAGGTAGATATGGATTAGGCTATTCCGTTCTGTAAGGGATTAGTATCCTATTGTACTTGTACTTCTATTACTATAAATAAAGGCACCTGGTATGTGGAATATATGAACTACATATTCCACATACACTACAGTTTCACCAAATTCTCTCTATTCTTCTCTTGCCGCACCCTTCACTAAAAACTGTCCACAACAAATACGACACTTTTTACAAAATTAGTTTTGATATATTGAACTCATGAACTCAATATATTAGTATCACACTCAAATTTTCCAACCCACTGTAAGAGTGTAATTCTTATATGAGTTCAGTATATGAGTATCACACGCCTACTGTGGAAGGCCACAGGGTGGCTGCAACGCTCACTACCTAGTAAGGGTGGCAAAAACCTCGGACTCTAATATGATACTCTTGATTTGCATGTCCAAACATAATTATATCACTAATTAGTCTTCTTAATTATGGTTCAAATTTGGTCTAAAAAGTACATTGCGTGTACATATATAAAAAAAATTCAGCATATTTTCCTAAACTAGTATATTCCACCACCCCTCAGGTTCTTCCCAATTCAAATTCCCCATGTGAGCACTTCTGGGATATGTTTCATTACGGAACTCAAAATTAAGAGTTCCATACACATTGCCCATAGGCTCTTTTATCAAAGAAAAAATATGCGTCAGCTTCCAAAGTGTGAATACTGAATACCGCTGCGGCGTTCATGGTAAGAATGAACCATCTCAACTACTGATCCTTCCCCGCTGAAGCATACTACACCGCAAAAGGCGTTGTGTGACGTCACTCCATGCTGCAGATAAAGATCCTCAGATTACATGAAGACTAGAACGAATTTATTGCAAAGGAATAATGTTTCCGCATTATACCTGGGAATTTTCGAAAGTCAGGCTCTATTCCATCGCCATTTATGTCTTTATGTTTTGGCGTGACATACTTCCCAACAGTTACAACCACACCAGAGCCATCACGAAGTTCAAATACAGATTGAATCAAACCCTGTCAAAAGCATGAGAGACGCCATCGGAATCATAAAGAGAGAGCTAGTTACTCTAAATGGGACATTATGGGTACATGTACAATAACATATACAATAAACATGCAAAGACAATGCTGAAGCAACAGTAAAATCTGTAACAGCAATGACAAATTTTTACCTTGCCATATGTCCGTTCACCCACAAGAACCCCTCTACAATTATCATGCAAAGCTGAAGCAACCTGCAATGAGAGCCACTGACGTAAGTGCTTGAATTGTACAAACCAAAGGAATCAAACATAATTGGGATCATCAAGCTGCTCACAATTTCGCTTGCACTAGCAGTATTATTGTTCACCAAAACCTGTATTAGAAGTTAAGTCAAGAGCCTTGTCATAACTCATAAACTCGAGAAGTTTGCAATTACTACAAATACTATTCATGGAAACAGATAAAAAGTATCTCTAATATGTACAAGGGCGTACAATAACAGGTGCTGTTACTAATGGTGCAGTATCGGCAACGATACTTTGTTGGTATTCAGGATCCTTCCCATCAGTATAAATCACCTGTTCATAAACATCAACAGGAAAATACACCACATTATCACAAGCATTATTCTACTAGCATAGAGGAGTAAGTTAGAGAATAATACAACATAAATGACTAATGTCAAACACAAACACACCACCAATGAGAAAATAAACAGGAAAATGTATCAGGAAAAAGGAAAAAAAGCATACCGTCTCGCCTTCATTCAAAAATAGCTTGGCAATTTCTATTCCAGCCTGAAATATGCAAAAGAGTATAATTAAAGAATCATTATATTGCAGAATTCATCTGAACAAAGTACTAATATGGAACACACAACAGGACTGAGCGTGTACTAAGAATGAAGGACACATGATTGATTGAAAAAAATGAGAGAAAAAGGATGCTTGAATTTCCACAAAAATGTGTAATTTTTTTTTATTATTGATAATTACATATCATATAGAAACTTGATAATGACAATTCAATTTCTGTAATTTAAACAATAAATGATCGTTACCGTACAGTCTGACATATAGACTATCTAGCACCATTTCCAAACATTATTGAAATTGTCATTTATTTAGACAACCATCCAGTCTGACAAATACGACCATGACTAATTGTCAGTCATGATGAATTCAAACATTTGCACGGCTCATCTGTTTGTAGAGCCTGATTCAGCGACAAAAAAAGGGAGAGAAAGATTTAGCACTTTTCTAAGTGGCTCTATTCTTTTGGAAGCTAGCAGTTATAGTTAAGGAGTATATGAGTCATAAACCTAGTCAGGTAGCTAAAAGATCCACAATGCCAACACAAGCAGTAGTGATATCTCTAAGATCCAGAATGAAACCTGTACTAGTCCACCACGATTATCTCTAAGATCCAGAATGAAGTATGAGGCACCCATGTCCTGAAGTCGCTTCATAGCTGCAAAAATGATTTTCCCCTTCAATATTATCCTAATACCAACTGAAACCATATAACTCTAGTATAAAGCAAAAGAAAAAGGAACTATCTTTATAAATTAGCTAGAGCATAAATATTGAAGCTAACAAACTGGGAACAAAACTGAAACATTAATTATTTAGACAAAAAAACTAAATGGCGGTGAAGATATTCATGATTCGGCAGGAGTAATGAATTGAAACTGATGGTGAATCATAAAAGCAGGTATTTCCACGGTGACATTGCCCAATCTCTATATATTCTGTTTCTAGTAGAATAGGTTTATTACTTTAGTCATTATCAGGTTCATCTAGATATAGAACAGCCCCAAAGAAAAGGGAACATAAAGTAGTTCCTTCTTCCTTTCCATTTACCACTGATGTTTAAAACCAAAGATATGTAAGGAGAGAAACATGTTCATGCTCAGAAAGTTTATGCATTGTAGCAACATGCAACAGATAATTTCACATAAAGAATAAGTGATAACTACCATTAAATTGAAATTGCTAAAACCACATACCAGTTACCAAGTCCTTTCTAGCCAATGCATTGAACTCTTTTACTCGCGTGTATCCAACAGATCTGGTTTCATTTTCTATTTGTTCCAACCGATAAAAGACAGGAGTTCGAGCAACAAGTTGTCTTTGGACTTCAATAGACTGAGTAGGCCCACAATTGCCATGCTTGACCTGAAATGTATGACGATGTTTATTCTCAACAATCATTTTTAAAACAAACCAACAAAATGGTAAATTAGCAGTACTCATTGAGAAGCTTAACTTAAACGACAACCTATTTTTGGTAGAGAAAAACAACATCAGTACAAATAGTATCACAACCTTAATAGTAACGAACGTCTCATTAGGGCCTTGCATCAATGATGATACTTCAAAAGCTGATTTCCCTTTCACATCCAATCCATCAACAGCTAGCACTTCATCCCCCTACCAAATGATAAAATGCAAGAAAACCTATTATAGACCAGTTAGACCAGCAGCCAACACAAAACAACCTGAACAAAAACCCCATCAAGACCTTCAGTGAGTTTGTCAAAAAGCCAACGTGGAGAGAGAGATAAGGAAGCAGACATAATATTACATCTCTAACTGTAAGTTTGGCTTCTATAGAAATACCTGTCTCACGCCTGCAGATTGTGCAGGACCATCCAGTACAAGTCCTAGTACCTTCACTTTCACATCTCCATTTTCATCCGGAACTTCCCTGAGGTTTATTCCAATACCACTCATGTCATACCTCGCCATCTTGGAGAACTTTCATTTCAACATGACAAAAGCGGCATATGCCATGGAATAAGATACGCTGTAAAGTTTGTAAATAAAGACTAAGTGAAGGCAACATGTATGTTGTAAGGGATAACATTCATAAGCCAAACCCTGAATTTTTCTTCCCATCTTTCCTAAGCACGATTTGTCCTAACAATAAACCCTGTTGCGTGATGATCATGTAAATAAACGATATCAAATGGAAAAATACTAAAAAATCCAAATACAGAGAGACTGAGAGGGGGCAAATAATGAATTACCTCTTCGGGGGAAAGAAATCGTGTATAAGGGTCACCCAAGCTGGCCAACATTCGCTTAATCATATCGTGAGCCTTAGCTCTTGTCTTTATTTTACTACTCCTTATGTCTTCCTTTTTCCTCTAAAAAAGCATCTCCAACCATTAATCTCACACACATACATATATACAAATATAACTACACACGCATACACACACACACATATATATATATATAAATCAACTGAAACATCCGTATACATAAACGTATGCAAAAACAGAACATTTATGGCGTGTTTACCAATGGCGTCTTTAACAAAGTCCTTAACTAACTTTCATTACGGAAAGTTGCTAACTTTCTTCACACAGCTCTACAATATACTTTCGCACGTGTCAAAATATAGGTTCTACATATGCACACGTGTGTACCTGCCATGTTTCAGGGAATGAGCTCAAGCGACCGGTGTTGATGAAGCTGTCATTGACGATTTCCCAAGCTTCCTCCACAATTCCCTCATTGGTCACCGTGGACGCCGCTTTAGGCCCCAAAAACTCCGCCGCTTCACCTCCTTCTTCCTCGCGACAATACTCCGGGGACGGCGGAGAAGAAGAAGAAGAAGACTCAATCGCTATGGAAGGCGAAGAGAGCAGAAGACCGAGAGATAGGGCCCCACCTAGGGCTCCGATTAGGGCTTTCTCGGCCCAATTGATCGATTTTCGCTTGAAATTGGATCGAATTGGGGATTTTAGGGCTTCCGATGTGAGCGGTGGTGAGAGTGAGAGTGTGGTGTTGCTGAGCAACAGAACCCTCATCTTCTTCTTCTTCTCCTCCAAATCAGAAATTGAAATTTCTTTAACTTTTTATTTTAATTTCGCGGGAGTTTAAATACGCGGCGTTTTGACCGTTGTTGTGACAGTTGGACACGTGTGAGGGGGGGCTGTTTGGGTGCGTGTGGGAGTTCAATCCAGTCCCGGGGTAGGACAAAGGGCGGTGGGCCAGGGCCAGCTGTTGAGTAGGTTTCCCAGTGTCCATCCTTGCGGTGCCAAGTGTTGGATTGTCGAACATGGCTTGGACTGGACTGGACTGGACGACGGACTTCCGGGAAGATATTAGTTTGGACTGGATTGAGATGAGATGGGATGGGATGAGTGTTAGTTTGGTTCAGTGTGTGCGCGTATGCCGTATGAAAACTTTAGGATAAGTACCAATCATTTGTTATAATACTATTCCCTCACGCTTACCCACTCATAGGATTTCTTTAATGTATGACTCATTACTCGTTAGTGTCGTTTGATTTATGATGGATTATGATTTTTTTAAATACACTAATTAGGATTCTTAAACATACAATGGGAGAAAAACGTACATTTGTCTTGTGCATGCACTGTGATAAGAGAAATTATTCAAAATTTACTCAATAACTAAATATATAATTATATATTTATTCTTTGCATCACGTGATTAATTATTTCTTTTTAAAATTAGTCACTATGAAAATTACACTCTAAAATCTCATGCTAGCTTTTAAACACACACCTCAATAACTAGTGTTTTTTTTTTCCTACGTGGGGATGGTCAATTTGATTTGATTTACTTTTTGTAACTAAGTAATTTTCTTGTAAATTTGAATTTTTTTATCAAAAAAGATAAATTAATTATATATTGCCCAAATGAAAAAAATACATGTATTTGTGTAAATATACATTTGACAAATTTTTTTATCAACATGTATATCTACAAATGCCAACTCTCCGTATAATTTAAATTTGATTGACGAAATATATGTGAAATCACGTTAGCAAAATATTGTATTGCTGCTATAAAATTCCTTTGACCAATTACACACACTTTTACTAGGATCACCATTAGGTTCAATCCACATAACTTGTGTGCGAACTATTTAATAATTTTTAGAATCATATTCTTTTGTAGATAATTTGATATTTTAGTGCTAAATTATAAGTGGAGACAAAAATATGTTGATGCCAATTAACAAAAAGTCAGACTATTAGTAATGCCCCTAGGGAATAATCACAATAATTACTTTAGTGGGTTTTTAAAAGAAAAATTGTTAAAAATTAAAAACAACCGCAGGGGTTTAAATTTGCAAAACGGAAAATAATAATAAAATAATTTGCACACTCACAGAGGAAAGAAAAAAGAGAGCGAAAGGGAGGGTTTTCGGTGCAAAGACAGAGAGAGAGAGAGAGAGAGACTTTGGATATTTATCTTCATCTTCTTCTTCCTTCTTCTTGCGTTCTGTTTGGCAGCAGCGGCGGAACCAGAGAGAGAGACAAACAGCTATAAACCCCAACGACGCCGTATCGGCAGTCTCAGATCTAATAATAAGGGGAGAATGAGCGGGAGAGGCGGCGGAGGCGTGGCCAGCAATGGCAAGGGCAATACTGGGATTTCCGGCATACCGGCGGGGTCTCGGAAGATGGTGCAGAGCTTGAAGGAGATTGTGAATAACTGCACTGAGCAGGAGATCTACGTTATGCTTAAAGACTGTAACATGGACCCTAATGAAGCCGTCAATCGCCTCCTCGCCCAAGGTCCTCCCCCCAATCTCTCTCTCTCTCTCTCTCTGTCCCCACTTTCTCTCTCTAAAAGCTTTACTCTTTTCAAATTTATTTGTCTAATTTTTGAATTTGAAGTTTTGGGTTTTTTCTATTTTAGGGCAAATCAGAAAATTAGAATTGGACTGAGGCATAGCTGTAGAATTAGTGACAGTCCAGTGGGTTTTCTGGATTATTAAAGGAAAATATTTATTGGGTTGAAGGAAATTGTTCATTTGATTTATCAAGTTTTGTGCTTTCCCTAATATTTGGTCTATCAATTTAAAAAAAAAATATGTATGTCATGCTTTGCTGGGCTATTTCCCACTTTTGGGTTTTTGTTTATTATTTATTTTCTGGATTCCTATATATATATATATATCTCTCACTCACACTCATTCATTCATCTTGTTTGAAAAATCATACTTTGGAAAAAGTGAAATCAATGAGTTTCTTAAGAGTTTTTTTGTTTAAAAATTTAATTATGTTCTTTAAGCATGCTACTTGTGATGCTTGGTTGGTAAAATCGCGGTTGAAAGTCGAAATATGATCTCTCTTCTGTAATTTTTTGTTTCGTAGGCTGTCTCTCTGGAGATCTTAGTGCTTATATGAATGCGATTCCTTTAAGATATATGCTTTTTGTTGAAACTACTTCTAATGTAAAGCTTATATCTTGTGTAGATCCTTTTCATGAAGTGAAGAGCAAACGAGAAAAGAAAAAAGAGGTGCGTGCGTGTCATTTGCATAATTTCAAGTTCATGTTTTGTCATTTACCTCCCATCCTTGCTCTCTTCATGGTTTATGTTCTGAGAAGATGTTATGCTATCTCATTACACTATATATTTGAAACATTGATTGTATGTGCGGGTCGTTAGATATCTGTTTCAGGGTGTACTCCTTTTTGTATATTTTAATTTTGCGCTATATGTGAGTTATTCTGCTCTTTATGTGTTAAATAATAAATGTACTTATCTTTTCCCATACATTGATAAATAGTTTGCTTTGGTTTAGTAATATGATTTAGTCTTATGCTTTTCTTGTCTTTATGGTAGTTGACATGGTTTTTGTATCCCTTTTTAACGCAAAACACACACACTCTCTCATTTTTCTTCAGAGTAAGGAACCGACGGAGTCCAGGTCCCGTGGGGTAAATAACACTTCAAGTTATGGTGCTAGAGGTGGTGACCGTTACTCTGCACGTGGCGGATCAAACCACTATAGCTCTAATGGTATGTCGCAGACCAATGCAATTAAAGTTGGATAATACTGTGCTTACATAGTTTGCAAATTTCTGCAGAATGTATTAACTTAGTCTCACCTATCTGTTTCTTTTGCCCCTCAGATTCTGGTTTTTCGCATGGTAAGTCTGCATACAAGAAGGAAAATGGAACACATGCTTATCCAGGTTCTGCATTTGGCATGGCGGGACATAACACAGGTCGACGACCTACATCTTACAGGTTATAACTATAAAACCTTAAACTGATACAATTCTTTGTCTCTTTTCTTTCTCTGATTTAGAGAGCATAAAATGCAACTAAATAATATAATTATTAATTTTGAGAAAGTTATAGGTAACCCTCATCTGTTTATTCATGTTCTTTTGTTCTCTTTTTTAAACTTGAATTTGAATTTTTCAAAGAAAGCTTTTACCTGTTGAGTGTTTTGTCGCACTTAAACTTTCACTATTACGGGTCATTTCATTTCTAACAAGCTTCTGTTCAATATATTTGTGCTCTCGCGGACATACTTCAATTGTAAAAGAAGTAAATAACTCAAGGTCTATTTTATGTCTCGAGTCTTGACATGTAAATTGCAGAGGAACTTCTCTCTCATCTTCATATCTTTGTGAAAACATGCTCTACATAAATCATACGTGGTTTGTTTGCATGTCTGTATGTCTGTAGGAGTTTTTCTCTAGCTGGTCATATTTTTATTACATTGATAGCTCTTGGGGTGGGATAGATTGCTGTTCATGTTAAAACATGGGGATGATACATACTCGATACTGTTGCTCATCTATTTGTAAAATCTGTTGCAGCGATTCTGTGGGGAGTGAAACTAAAATCCCAACACTAAGCACAGATGATGGAATATCGTCATCCTCACAGCCTTCTGCAGGATATCAGTCTGCATGGGTAGGGGTTCCAGGTCAAGTTTCCATGGCCGACATTGTTAAGATGGGCAGGCCGCAAGCTAAGGCTTCCACCAATCATCATGATGGGGCACCTCCTGCAGCGTCATTGCATAACAATTTGCATTCACCGCAAGATCATGTTCCAAAGTTGTCAGCAACCAATGATGAGTGGCCCTTGATTGATCCACCCTCTGTTAGCATGTCCTCTGTTCTTGGGGCACCCACAAACTCTGAGCTGTATGCTGATTCATCTAACTTGCCCATTGATAGAACTAATCAACATATAAGATCCCAGCTAGATGAGGTTGAGGTGGAAGAAGATGATTCTGTTGAGGCACTTCCAAGCCATAATGAGCCTACTTCTGTATCTGGTAGACATATACAAGAAGATAATTCCGGAGGTGCATCTGCTTTTGATAATAACTTGTATGAAGACATAAATTCCTACCAACCACAGGGGCATGCATTTGAGGATGATGAAGGTAACCATGATGGCTTATTTTTTTTAGTTTGTCCTGCTATTTATTTTTCCTCTGTTCCTTCTGACCTATATTTTTCTCAAAGTTCCACTATAAATTTCAATATGAACATTGCATAAAGATTGGAAATATTGTGATGAAGGTTTATTATATTCTGGAAGGAATAATGTAAGGGGTTGTTTGTAACTGAAAACTCACTTGAACATGTGCTCTGAAGTTAGTATTTTGAATCAAGTAAAAAAAGCTAAATACTCTAATTTGGTAGGATGTTGACCTGTACAGTTCTTTGATTTTCCATAAATTAACTAATTTTTTCTCTGGATAGCGAAGTTGCTAATTTAAACTTTAATAAATTCTAGAATGCTCAATGCCGTTTTTTAAGAAATTATGTCTTCCTTTTTTTCCCCAGCTGAAGAAGATGTGTCATCAGTGGCTGCAAACTTGCAGCAACTTAATTTACAGAACGATGATAGGGGAGCAGCTTCTGAAGAAGACAAACCTCCTGTGGTCATTCCTAATCACCTTCAGCTTCATACTCCAGATGTCTTGAACTTGAGCTTTGGAAGTTTCCGATCTGGCCCTGATCCTGCTCTTCCTAGCTCCGATTCATTTGCATCTGAGCCACAAAAAAGTAACTTTGAAGAGACATCTGGGGCCGTAGATGTTTCTGCAATTGCACACTCAGATGCAAGGTATGTCCTTGTGATAATATTTCCCTTGATTTTATTATTGGTTGTTTAGCACCATCTGAAGAAATATTTTTTCTGCAGAAATCCTGAGTATTATGGAGATGAGCATCTCATGAATGCCTCAGACGGAAATCTAGTTCATAGAACTGTAGCCAGTGCTGGAGATTATGAATCTCCTTCAGTTTCACAAGAAGAGATCTTGAAACAAGAAACCCATGAAGCTGGTCAGGGGGATCAATATGTGTTCCCTTCTGCACCTGGATTTGCATACGAAAATTCCCAACAATTGGATGCGACATTTTCTCACCAACAGACAAGCTCGCAGATGCAGAATATGGCTCCTTTTTCGAATGTGATGGTAAGGCAATGAACTATGAAGTTGTGTTTTTTATTTGTTGTGTTAATGGTTTTGAGATAATATTGCAGTCCCCACATAATAATTGATTCTGGCTTGAGCAATATATTGCTAGTTGGTTGGGATGCGAACATCATTGGACCTGGAGATCTTACATGTTTAGAGCCTTTAGATCCACTGCATTGGAGTCTTTAGATTCACATCATTATATATATCACATGTAATGGTAGTGCTGGATGTGTTGTATGTTTTTTTAATTACCTAGTGTTGCAAGTGTGTGTTTGTCTGTATGTTCATATAATTATATACATTACATGTGCGCTAAACATTGGAAAAGTTAAACTGGGAAGACGAAAGGGGCATGAGATGAAGCTTAACCTTTTGTTTCATCATACTTTAGATCATTCGGTTCTGTTGGTGTGTTTGTTTGTCTTATAGTGATGTTTTTGCATTGGCAAATCCTGATTGTTACTATTAGTTGAATCTCATTTCTCATATTTTCTTCAAAGCAGGCATATACAAATTCATTGCCCAGCACTCTGTTGGCGTCGAGTGCTCAAGCTGCAAGGGAGGATTTTCCATACTCGCCGTTCCCCATGACCCAATCTATGCCCACAAAATATGGCAATGCGGCTTCTTCTATCAGCGGTCCCACCATCTCCATGACAGAGGTTCTTTCCTTTCTACTGTGTATTAAACTTATCAGTTATCAGTTATTCTTTTAGTTGATAGTTTGACTGGCATAATATTGTGGACGTAAGTTTTTTATGTTTGCAAATAAAAAGAACTACATGCAGATGTTGAAACATTCTTGTAGACCGAGATTCATGCTTAAATCCAAAAAACTTAATGTAACATAGTCAAACTAGTTTAAGTTGGCTGCAATTTGCATTGGATTCATTCTGTTCTATAGGGGCCATGGATTATTGGTGAAATCGGTTGTCTTCTGCTTGTGATTGAATTAGTTTAAATGAACTCATCATTATTTTGCTAAAGTTATATCCTTAGTTTCTTAAGGAAAAGACGTACTTATCCCTTATAATTACGTATTTCTTGTCAGCCTGAACATTTTCATTGGTTTGCCTTTGATAGAATTACCTTAAGCATTTACCATCTTATGATTGCAACTTATATACGAGTTAGTTGCCTCTGTTTTCTGTATTTCGTGTGTATGTTATAATCCTATGGAAATCATCTTAGAATTGTTTGTTATGGACGACAAGTCCAGATAACGAAATTGTTCTTGTTCAAGTGTTTTTTGGTCAACTTATTTCTCTATTGCTCTGATCAATCCGGACATATTAGAGATCTCAAATTTTCTTCCAATTGTTTTATTGTGTATATACAGGCATTGAGAGCAGGTGGTATTTCTGCACCTCAGCCTACTCCACAGACCCTGCCTGGTGCTAATGTTGCAACTGGACCTGCTCTTCCACAACACCTTGCAGTGCACCCTTATTCTCAACCTACTCTTCCGCTGGGGCATTTTTCAAACATGATCAGTTATCCTTTCCTGCCTCAGAGCTACACATATATGCCGTCAGCCTTCCAGCAACAATTTGCTGGTAACAGCACATACCATCAGTCTCTGGCTGCAGTTCTCCCACAGTATAAAAATAGCGTCTCTGTTAGCAGTTTGCCTCAGTCTGCTAATATTCCGCCTGGTTATGGGTTCAGTAGTTCAACCAGCATTCCTGGTGGAAACTTTCCTTTGAATCCACCCTCGGCACCTACAGGCACAACGATCGGCTACGACGATGTTGTAAACTCTCAGTACAAGGACAATAGCCATTTGATCTCACTTCAGCAGGTAATTTATTATCTCGGGAAAAACTCATGATAAGCGCTTATCCTTTCGTTCGTTTAACAGCAGATTCTCAAGCAAAGAACTACTATTCTGCAATCAGTAGAACTTATTCTTGTTATTCTCCATTTTCTTTCAGCAGCAAAATGATAACTCGGGCATGTGGGTTCATGGGCCTGGTTCCCGAGCAATGTCCGCTGTTCCAGCCAGCAACTATTACAGCTTTCAGGGGCAGAATCAGCAGCACGCAGGGTTCCGGCAAGCTCAGCAGCCACCGCCTTCACAGCAATATGCCGGAGCTCTCGGTTACCCCAACTTTTACCACTCTCAAACCGGGATGTCCCTAGAACACCAGCAGCAGCAAAGTTCAAGGGACGGCTCTCTGGGCGGCTCACAAGGCGGCCAACCCCCGAAGCAGTCGCAACAGCAGTTATGGCAGAACAGCTACTAATTGTCGGTCGTCTCCCTCCCTCTCCTCAGGTTTTTTTTGGGGGTCTTGTAGTGAGTTTGAAAGTGGCCAATCAGAGGCATTTACTGCGGTCGTAATAATCGTCATGATGTATCATTATTTGGTCATAAGAGACCTTTGGCTTGGCTGCTGCCCTGTGCCTGTGCCACGAGAGAGATTGTATTCTAGATATTATTCTCTTGCTCATCATGTTTAACCTTAGGTATAAACAAGTGTGCTAATTTGGATTAGTGGATATTTTTACTGCGCTCCTTTTCGCTTCTCCTTTCTTCTCTTATGTTTTCTTGTTTTTAACTTAATAGAGAAAAGATGGTTTTCCTCCCAATCTGGTGAAATTTATGCATTAATGTTCTCAAGTTAAAATAAAAATTAAAGAGTGGCATTAGAGCAAATCACAATGCATGAAAAAACAGTTGCGGTTTACCAACTAGCTCTTGATCTAATAATATTTTCTATTTGTCGATGTTGGGAGAGATTTTAAGTTCGATTTTCCCTCCCAATGATTAAAAAGAAACTCTACTAGTGTGGATGTGAGCTCTTATTCTTTTCGTCAAAAATACAAATAGCTAGTTGGTTGATAAAATGGATTCTCTTCTGGAAGCTAGGGATTCAAACTTGCTTAAAGTGAAGTAGAACGGACACAATTTCTTGTGAGTAAAGTGAAGTGAAGTGAACGGACACAATTTCTTGGCCAACTTTATGTTTTGGTTTGGTCCAAATCCCAACACGAAGCCAAAACAAAAAAATTTCCTAAATTATTAAATTTTGGATTCTTCTTCATTGTAAAAGGGATGGGACTGTCTACACTACATACATTTACTTAATATATTCACTATGTAACCACAAAGAGAGAATATCATATCTGACCGTTGGATGATGAACGTATTAAGTAAATGCATGTACTGTACCCAAGTCTTAGAGGGGGCTCTCACACTTCCTCTCTGCCTTAAAAGTTGAAAGCTTTAAACATTCTCTCAGGAAAAAAGAACGGAAATTAAATTCAACATCACTCTACTTCCTACATTCTCTGGCAAGTAATTAAACTCCTCCTCTCATCTCAAAATTTGTTGCTGTAGAAGCAATTTTCTTTTCTTCATTATATACGTTTCTTCTAATTTTTTGTTGTTGAATGTGCTTTTGCTTTTCTGGGTTATTCTCTTGTTTCTTTGGGTAAACTTTTAGCTTTTCTTGCTTCTTGGTGACCTTATGCGATTCGCCACCCGCTTGTATTGAGTCGGGTGCTACTAACACGAGTAGCTTAGGGCGTGATTAAGGTGACCTTACACACCAACCGGTGGTGAAGAGACTCCAACACCTTTACCCACTTGGCGTAGGCTCCATCACGCACAACTCACTTACTTTAATGCTCTGCTTAGTTATAATCCATATAAATACTTACTTTAATGCTCTGCTTAGTTATAATCCATATAAATAGTCATGTTTTGATGATTTACAATCTTGTAGTATTTAGCTGTGATCAGCAATTGCAGCTCAACTCTGTCACTGATAAGAAACGAACAAAAGCTTTAGGGTGAAATTCACCCTCACGGTTTCTTGTGCCCACGAGGTCCTGACTTTTATTAGCTGATTGTTAACTTGTATATATACTTAGATGGAACACAACAACTTCAAAGCCCGGAAGTGATCTTTGGACAGACGGACTTGTTTGTGCCTTTGAATTTATTCAAGGCAGAAAGAAATCTTCGGGTTCAAGAACCCTAACCATACCACAAACAGATGGCGACGATGAGATGCTGCACGTTCCTTGTACTGCATTTTCCGAGTCTTCTTCCCCAACACAATGTAGTCAGATCAATCAGTCATGTCAGTTTCAAGATATTGCAAGATTTGAGGGTGCGGGTGGTAACTGGATACCTATTGGGTGGACTAGCTAGAATATCAGAAATTGTCCAAACGGTGCAAGCTAATTCTCATGGGGCCTCTCAGAAATTTGGAAAGGATGACAGCGTTGCAGATTTAGCAGCTCCCTATTGGGAGCGTCCGGCAGGGCCTATTTGGTGGTGCCATGTCTCTGCAGGTCTCCCCTCAGTTGATGCATGGCTCCCTATTAAAATTATGTGCTCTGCTGGAGAGTGTAGAGCATAGCTAGTAAATTCGCTTATAATATGCGTATTATACACATACATACATATATTTTTTTTTTAAATTCCGTTTTTCGTACATATTTTAATGATTCGTTAAATTGTAGGTTTTTTATAACTCCAAGATACTATATACGTATGTACATATTTTTTACGTTTAATACACGTTAATTTGACATATTTTTCTATGAAATCTATAAAATTCACATTTTTCTATAACTATTTTTAACATATTATTGAAGAAATATAAATAAATAAATATTAAAATTTATAAAAATGGCCTAGTTTTTCAAAGTATTTTTTAGCAAAGTTGCCGAATAATAGACGTACATATTTTTCAAGTACTATACTCGTTCCGTATTTTATTAACTATGATGTAGAGTAAAAGGGTAATTTAAGCAGGTGTATTAAGAGCCCCTTAGTGTTACAGTATACTAGTATTGTTCCTCCTCAAAGTATTCTTTACAAAATTTGAACCTAAAACTTCTCATTTTCACTCTACATTATAATTAGTAAAATACAAAATAGGTATAGTACATGAAAAATACATACATCTATTATTCTGTAACTTTACTAAAAAATATTTTGAAAAATTTGGACATTTTTTAAAATTTAATGTTTTATTTATTTTTATTTCTTCGATAATATGTTAAAAATACGTATAGGAAAACGTGAATTTATATGTTTAATTAAAAAAATGTGTCAAATTAACATGTATTAAACGTAAAAAATATTTACGTACGTGTATAATATGTGTATACGGAGGTGTAGGTGTGGCGGTGTTTTGTGGGTGGGGCTGTATTCAAGAATTACGGAGGTGTAAATATACACCGCCTACAAGAAATCCACTGTGCAAGATGATTGTGGTTGGGCCTCCATTGCTGCTTGAGCTTGAACTTGAAGCATCGCATACTACCAACGTTCGTAGCCTTTCCACGTCCTTCCCTTTTCCTCAGAGACCCAGATTTTCCCACTTCCTACGCGTTAAAGTTTTTCAACATTCTCTCCAGAAAAAAAAAAAAAATAAAATTAAGTTTGAAGTTTGAACAACACTCTTCCTTCTGTCCTCGGTAAGCTCCTCCTCCCATTTTATTTCCTCATAACAATTAACAGCTTATTCACTCAAGAACCCATAATTTACCATTTAAATTCATCATTTTTTTTTCTCTCTCTCCCACTTGATTTTTATTTGTTGGGTTTTTCTTGATTGTTTTTTCTGGGTCTGTTTGTTCATATGGGTAGATTTTATTTGTTTGCCTGCAACTTCTGCTGTTTTTTTGTTTAGCTTGGAGGTTGCAACGTCTGTAAATTTTTGATACTTTGAGGTGGAAAGTTTGAATCTTTATCAGTTATGCTGTACCAATCATGATAGCAATCCATGGAGATGGAGTGATATAATTCTTCGAAACATTGCAGTATTTAGCTGTGATCAAGAATTGCAGCTTAACCCTGTCTCTGAGAATTGCAACTCCCATATGTGCATTGATGGAACACGACAGGAGTAGAGTGGGGGAGAACAGTTCTTCTTCCCATTGCAACAAGACGAAGAACCCGGATAGCCATAGAAATTGTCCTAGCAGAGATCCCATGCCTGGGAGTGACCTTTGGAAAAATGGGCTTATTTGTGCTTTTGAGTTTATCCGAAGCCGGAAGAAACCAATCAGTTCAAAACCCGGTTCAAGAATCCCGACCAAACAACAAACAGATGGTGAGCAAGAAAGGGTGCGTGTTCCTTCTTACGGATTTTCTGATTCTCCATCCCAAATGGAAGATAGGAGCCAGCAATCAGGCCAAGTTCAGGATATCGAAGGATTTGAGGGTGGTCATTGGGTTCCAATTGGGTGGGCTAGGATTTCGGAAATTGTACAAACTGTGCAAGCTAAAGCTAGTTGGGCGTCTCAGCAGTTTGGGATGGATGGTGAAGATGACTTCACTGTTGCAGATTTAGCAGCTCCGTACTGGGAGCGTCCGGCGGGGCCCATTTGGTGGTGCCATGTCTCTGCAGGCCACCCCACAGTTGAAGCATGGCTCAGCAATGCCCAGTGGCTTCACCCTGCAGTTAGCTTAGCGTTAAGAGATGAAAGTCGACTGATCAGTGACCGGATGAAGCACCTGCTATACGAGGTACATTGCATTTGTTACATCTGAAATTGCTAAATAATTAGCAGTATTGGTTTGTAAAGCCTGCTGCAGTAATTGGCAGGATTGTAGCAAAGTGACTGGCTTTCAGCTTAAACTTTTTCGGAATCTGGTTTCGTTGAAGAGTTGATTTTGAACATGCTTTGGTGCCTCTATTCAGGTCCCAGTTCGGGTTGCCGGGGGGTTGCTATTTGAGCTTTTGGGACAGTCTGCTGGGAATCCATTTGTTGATGAGGATGATATCCCCATTGTACTTCGATCATGGCAAGCGCAAAACTTCCTTGTAACGGTTTTGCATATTAAAGGGCCCGTGTCAAGTATAAATGTGTTGGGTATCACAGAAGTTCAGGTTGTTCATCTTTGACTGATCCTTTCAGTGGCTTTGATCTTCTTACTGTGTTATGTTTTTTTGTGCATGCAACTTAAAGGCTTGTGGTTTAATCCTTTGCTTTGGTTAGGAACTTCTTTCAACTGGAGGCTATAATGCACCGAGAACAGTGCATGAAGTCATAGCACATCTAGCTTGCCGCCTTTCTCGATGGGATGACAGGTAACTTTAATACTATCGTTCTGATTTAGCAAAAATTACAGGAGCCCACCTACTGTGGAAATGGCACATCAATTATTGGTGTTGGCTCATGCATCTACTAGAACTAATTCTCTTCCGTTGTCCGTAATGTTATGTTATGTTATGTATGCATTGTTACATGTTTGTCATTTTTTATTCTCTAACTTGTGGTTCCCTTCAATGTCTCCGCTGTTTCAGGTTATTCCGTAAGTCCATATTTGGAGCAGCAGATGAGGTTGAATTAAAATTTATGAACAGGTTCTTCCATATACATACAACCATTCCTCATAAAGTAATATTACCTCGTTAATTACTATTTAGTTTGTGCTTCACTTGTGACTTTACCTTCTTTTTTTAATAGGAGAAACCATGAGGATATGAATCTTTTCACTGTAATCTTCAACCAAGAAATCAGAAAGCTATCGACACAGGTATGCTATATCTCCTTGCTAGCAAATTCCAGTTGATGTGAAAATCGCTTGATTATATATTTACGTTAATTCTTGTTGAAAGGATCTGCCAAAGATGAACAATCTGAACTTCTAGTAAGACAATGACTTCTATGAGCCGTTGGATCTCACTCCTAGTAAGACAATGGCTTCTATGAGCCATTGGGGGTGTGGTTGTCAAGAAACCGAGTCAATCGGAAAGGGATAGTGGTTTTGAGTGCTTCTCATATTTTGTTGTTGACAACCGTAGAATATATTTTCTTAATTTAGATGTTATTGAATCTACCTTATTCCCATGATTTCTACGGTTCTAACTGTATACTTGGGGTTTGTGTACATATGTAATATCTAACCCGTAACCACCATGTGTATGTGGTATCGTATTTCCTATGGCCTTGAATACCCCTTCCCTGTTGAAGTGGAAAATTTGAGTCCGGCTAACATGTAGGTTTAGCATCTCAGTAGTCAGTAGAAACTTTTTGTTTGACTGTCCTTTGAGGTTACCCTGCTATTCAAATTAATAGATTTTGTTAGCAAATTCCATAATTCCATTGCAGGTTATCAGAGTGAAGTGGTCACTTCATGCAAGAGAAGAGATTGTATTCGAGCTTCTCCAACATTTGAGAGGAAATGCAGCAAGAATCTTGTTAGAGCAAATACGAAAGGCCACAAGAGAAATGATCGAGGAGCAAGAAGCAGTTCGCGGCCGCTTATTTACCATTCAGGACGTGATGCAGAGCACTGTTCGTGCATGGTTACAGGTCTGTGTACGCATTCTCAGGTTTTAACTGTTAAATTCTTTATTGTTCAGAGGTTTAACTGTAAATTTATTTTCCTGAATGTTAAACCAGGATCGAAGCCTTCGAGTGACACACAACCTGACTGTTTTTGGTGGCTGCGGCCTTGTCCTTTCGATCATCACTGGGCTATTTGGAATTAATGTCGATGGAATGCCGGGAGCACAGAACGCTCCATACGCCTTTGGTGTATTTTCAGCCATTATCGTCTTTATAGGAGCCGTGCTGATTGGGGTTGGGCTGCTCTACCTTGGGTTGAAAAAGCCGGTCACCGGAGAGCAAGTTGAAATTAGAAAGTTGGAGCTCCAAGAGTTGGTTAAGATGTTTCAGCACGAGGCAGAGAATCACGTAGTGGTTCGTAAAAATGTGTCTCGGAACAATCTACCCCCAACAGCCGGCGATGCTTTCCTACGTGATGCAGATTACGTTATGATTCAATGAGTATGATACAAATGTTGGTGTACATTTTGTACACCAACAGTCGGACTCTCGGAGGAAACAGAAAAGAAGAGAATAGTTACCAACATCTCATATGGTACAAATTTAATTAAAAAAGCAATCTCGAACATCCCTGTGAGTTCATATGGCATTCAGTTCATCAAAAGATGTAACCGTATAAACTGTTCCGATGTCCAAATTAACCAAGTTCTACAGAAGTAATCGAATTTGATAACATCGCAGCATTTTACGCTAATTTGATACTTGAAAACCAGCACACCATGTATAATGGACCAGAAAAATATATAACTGATGTCCTCTCTCCTTGCTTCTCCTCTTTCAACACATCATTTAAGAAGTGATCTTGCTAGATGTTCGCGGGCAGTCGCCAATGCTTGACTTATTGTCTGCAAGAAGAAATATATATGCATTATAACAACATAAAATTTGGTGGCAGGGAGTATCCGGTTGTTGAATTAGTATTTTTTACACGTTGAGTTTAACTGTCAACGGATATACCTGCTCAGACAACGGAGCTCCAGCATCAATACTATGACTTGCAACCTTACTTGCTATAACATTTGAATCGGTCTCAAGAACAATACTGCACAAAAAAGAAACAGTTAAGCTCAGGCTGCGAGATTTGAGGTCTAGTGGGTCATGATTTGTAAAAGAAATAAGGTACAACCAATCTAAACAAAAGGTATGCAATATGCATTGCTAAAACAATCTTGGTTCTTATATCATTCTAGGTTTTCGGTTAGCTTACCCGCCATCAACAATTTCATCAAGGCATAGTAAAATGAGATCCAAATTCTCAAGTGCCTCCTTCTTGTCCACATTGCCTCTGTGCAAAAGTGTGACCAAATGAATATCAAATTTTAACTAGAGACTTAAAGGATATATCAAGTTTTACACGGTGAAAAAAAAACCTCAGGAGAATGCCAACTGCATCAAAAAATCCCTGGAGAACTGTGGCTAAAATGAGCTCATTTTCATTTTCACCCCCGGTAACAAAAAAGTGAAGGTCTTGAACAAACTTGTAAACTACAATGGTGCCCTCGAACATTGCTATCTCAGCTGTACATGAAGACGCAACAAGTTAATATGGAAGCGGTTCAAATCAAATAACACAATACTTCACATGAGGGGATAGCAGTTGATAGGGATTAGAATAATTTGATGACATATGACCTGTACAGAAATAATTAAAGCTTAAATTACCTTCTGTCCGTGCATTTGTCTTTTGAGTTTTAGTAAATACAGCTTTCTCAAAAGATTCTTTGGCAGTATTCGTTGGCCAGTCCTCCTCTGAATAATACTTGACAGCCACACGTTTCCCTTCAGAATCAAGGAGGAGGATGTTCTTTATCGAAGGGCATGACTCCTACAAACAACAGCCAATAACGGATTTAGAGATTGCCAAACTTGAATCATTATAGGATCACTGCACCAACTGATTCTAGCACTGCCATTAAATAGAGTTAATCGTGGCAACATCCACTAAAGGGTTAGATATCTCACTCATTCATGCTTATCAGGGAAAACTAATGTATTGCTTCCACTTAGATATAAGCTTAAAATGGTTACCGACTCTAACATATCATTTTACAAAAGTTTATAGTCAATTACTTGCACCTGTAAGCCTAATTTTAGCATAATGTGGATTGCAATTCTACAGTAAATAGATAGTGTAATCAAATACCCAGCCGACGGAGTTGGGCAGACAGCTCATAGAGGCTATTCCATTATAAATGAGAAGATGACAACCAATATTGCTTCTCTAATTTGATAAACACGATTGCATTCTGCATTCGAGATTTAAAGTGTATCATCTTTCAGATCAGACTATGCATGATAAAACCCTCATACTACATTAGAACATGCATATGTGTGTGTACATCTAACATTGCGATTGCACAATTGTGTTGAATATGATCCACTACAAGTTCACCGAAATCATTTCCCGGGATCATAGTTGGCTATCTTAACTCATTTGCAAGCTTATATTGAACATCTTAAAAACTTAAGTGGGATCCATTTATAACGTCAACTACATTGTTTAACAGCATCAACAAGATCAAACAAACACAAAAAAGCTAGTGGAATCATTTCCCAGGATCACGCTACGGTAACTCAGTTGCAAGCTCAAATTTTTCTCAAAAATTCAAATGGGATCCATGTATGCCATTCATTACATGATAATTTTGAGTCATTTAACAGCATCAAATCAACAAGAACAAACAAATATAAAATCTAAAACAAATTATTATCTTCCAATTAAACAATGCATTGCATATATACATATATATATATTTAATTTCAAAAATATGCATTTCATTTATGTTAAAATTGCAGGATCTGCAAGATCCAGTTCTAAGGAACTTGGATCCGACCCAATTATTCCATTCACAAACAGATCAAGAAGCTGATACTAATGTCTAATCCCTAACCCTAACCCTAGCCCTAAAATTTTGCTAAATCGATTGGAATTTTAAGAGAGAGAAAGAGGAAGAGTGAGAAGAATCTGACCATTTTGATCGGAGGAGGAGAGCGAGTCTCTGACGAAGCAGCAGAAAGCAGCGAAATTTTTTGTTTTCAGGACACGTTCGTTCAACTTTATACTTTCCCCAACCCACCACTCAATTTTACGTTATCTATATAAAAACCTCCAAAGTTATTTTTATTTATTTTTTTGCCACCAAATTTATTCGATTTTTCACTTCAGCCTCTGTTATCTCTGTTCTTTTTGTCAATAACGTCCCACCGCGAAAGCTTCGCAAAAGTACAAACTTTCGAGTTTCTATTACATCATCTGATCAGAGCCCACCGTTCAAAATCGCCTTCCCTTCCAGAGTCTACAGCAACATTCATGAGTCGACTGTTACACAAGGTATCTCTCTCTCTCTCTCTCTCTCTCATCTTTCTCTTTTGCTGAAATTTTCTCGGGAAAATTTGCAGGTGCCATTAGCATCTGTGTTTCAAAGCTTCACTGGAACTCATGGACGGTAATTTCCTGCATGCCCTTCATTTGATGATAAAAAAAAATGAATTTTTGAATATTCAATTCCAATTTTCTATAATTTTTCGACTTACCCATGTTTGGTTTTTCATTGATCTTGTGATTTACTGTGTTGTTTGATGAAAATTTGAGATTTGTAGGTTGAAAGATTGCTTCTTTACATTCAATTTTCTTGTTTTGATTCTATAATTCTCTGATTTAATTAGAACTTCGAAATGCATGCATTCTTGAAGTTGGATTGTTTTTGTGAAAACAAATTTTGGATTTTGTACTTAAAATACAGTTCCGGTAGCCGAGTGTTTGAGATACTTCAGAACAATGTCAATGTGGGATTGTCGTCCAGTAGAAACTCAGTTTGTGGATTTAGAACTTTTTGCACTGGCAAAGGTGCGTCTAGACCTTTCGTCGTTTTTGTAGTTTGATAATCGAATGCAATTTCTCTCCGAACTTCGATTTATGTGCCAAAACCTTTCATGTAAAGTACTTGGAGTGCCAGCATGCAGTAGAACATCCCATTACTTTGATATAATCCAATTGATGCCATTATGGCATCATTGTTCATAGGCATCCATTCATGAAATTTTAGACATCAGCTGTATCTCCTTCTTACGAGGTGATGTAGCTTGGAAAGATTAATTTTTCTTGCGTGCAACCACATGGCCAAAAACTAAATTATCTACTCACGCCTATACCCAATTCCTCTGTGATTTATTGCGTTGGCCATTCTAAATACTCTTGTTCTGGTTTACAGCTTTGAGATATTGCTTAATCGGTTCAGGACCTTTATGAGCAAAATTTTAAGTTTCAAATTATTCCCAGTCCTATTCGGGGTTAGGAATGCAAACATTTGTTCAAGTGTCGTCTCTGTTTTTTCTGTCTATCCTCCATAATTAGCTTGTATGGTTTCCAGTAAAATATAGAAGCTCATATTCATTAAAGGGAAGGAACCTGCTTCTCGATTTGCTGGCCTTATCCATGACTGTTGTTTTCTTATCTAATATAACCGGCATTGATTATTGATGTTATTTTTTCTATCAAATTTTGGTAATACTAGTTTTGAATTGTTTGTAAGGGAAGTCTTACTTTTCTTATCTGACGCTGTTTTGTGTCTGCATTAGATTTGTCAATAAAGAAGTGTGTGTCTTGCGACTCAAAGGATATGCGACCCATGACTGAACAAGCAGCAAATGAATTAATCACAAAGGTTTCTGATTAAATGAGTTACTATCATCTACAATATTTATATATACACGCATGTACATTTCTCTTTTAAAGCTAATATATTTGGTTTAGGTGGACGGATGGAATTTGGTGAGTGAAGGTGATGCCTTGAGACTGAAAAGGTCATGGAAAGTTAAGACCTTCACGAAAGGACTTGAAATGTTTAAGCTCATAGCTGATCTTGCAGAAGCAGAAGGTACTTTTAAGCTTGTTTTTGTTTTCTGATGAGTAGCTGTCGATAGATGTCTGCATGTGTGAAGAATGTATTCGAATTTAAATGTCTGATGTAGATGGAAAACCATAATTTGTATGTTCCAGGTCATCATCCAGATCTTCATCTAGTTGGATGGAACAATGTAACAGTCGAGATATGGACACATGCGGTTGGTAAGGATTCGCTATTAATTAACTGGTTCTATGTATTTAGACGTGTTTCTTGAATAAAACCATTATGCATTAGGTCGTCTTGGAGGGCTGAGGTTTTCCTGTCCCCTAGTCTCGGTGTATATAATGTTTTGCTAATGAAGTTTTCCTACTACCATTAAGGCTTTTGGGAAATAAACGTATCGTACAATTCTTGATTTATCTTGAGGAGGATAGTTGAAAATAGGGTACATGAAGCTTACTGAATCTAGCTACTTAGCTCAAACTTTTGTTTGGCTCTGGTTCGTGGGATTTGTGACCTACTTGGACCAAATATTTTCTTAAAAATTGCAGTGTAATTAGATGGAAATCTACCTCAATAACTCCGAATGTTCCCTAAATAATTTTACAGCTAGAGATCACCTTAATACAACATTGAAAGTCGTTCAATTTACTTGAAGATCAAGCGAATTCATTTGAAAAGTTGATTGCACATGAGAAATAGTTTTTGACATGATATGCATTGTGCAGGTGGATTGACGGAGAACGACTTCATACTTGCGGCTAAGATCAATGGAATCAGCATGCAACACCTACTGAGGCGGAAAGCTACCAATTGAGCGGTCGGAGCTGTGTGAGAAAATGTTGCCATGGAAAAACATGTTTTTTTTTTTTCTCTTTTCTTTGAGCAAGTGTGCCTGAAGGAAGATACTTGAAGCTACTGTTTTCTTTGTGCTGTGATGATAGAGATTTCATATTCCAACTTATTAATTTTGCTTTTAAATGATATCATGTAGCACAAGGCTACATAAATCACTGCAGTCATGAATGTCAGTAACAAGTTTCCGATAAAATCGCCGGTGCAGCCGCAGCCTTGATTAGTGTGAGCCACAAGACTCCGCTTCTTCTTCTTCCTTGCTTTGGCGAGCTTGAACTCCGCCTTCCTCTTTTGAGGTCGTTGCCGTTCTGAAAGAAGAAAGTTGTATTTAGGTCTTAAACTTGCATTAAACTTTTTGTTTTTGGACAAAAAATTGGGTAATCTACATTAAACTACCGGGGAGAGATTTGAACAGGGAACCTCGAGTACAAGAGCTAACGCTCTTAACCAAAATGGGGAGAGATTCGAACATGAAACCTCGAGTACAAGAGCGAACGCTCTTAACCAAAAGTAACACTCATTTTGGCTTACTTCAAACCTCATGATATGAACTGTTTATTTTTCTCTGTCTTTATTTTAGAGTCATCCCTATAAAATTTCACTCAAGTGAGAAGTTGTTTGGTCATTTGTTTAATACCGGAAGACTTGTTGAAAATCTTAGTGCGAGGGCAAGGGAGATCGAGCCAGCTCTTCCAACTGCAAAGTTTTCCCATGAAAAACGATGTGAATTGACCTCCGTTAAGTTAGGGGAAGTAAATATTTGAAGTGGTGTATGGTAAGAGGACTAACAATATGGGGGGGTGCGCAACGTTCAAAACGAAAGAAGAGATCTTTCTAGCGATTCAGTTCCTAGTAGGTTCCAAACCTAACCCTTCAATACGAGAGTGAGACTAGCAAGCATGAACCCATCTAATGAAGAGAATGAGTTCAAACAACGACATGTTTGAAAGTGCTTTAAAATAATTAAAAGCGCTTTTAGATCATCAAAAATGCTTATGATAGTGTTTTCCATAAAAACTTAAAAACACTTGAAGTGTTTTCTTAAAAAATAAATATAGTAAGTGTTGGAGAATAAAGGGTACATACAAATTAAGCTTACCTAAATTAATTTGAATTTTTTGGATATTTTTCTACCGTGATAGGGATTGTTAACTTATACTTTCAACGCCGTAAAACGGATAACGAGCTATGATCTAAAGATTAAACCGACTAATTATAAAAATTCAAGGAGTAATCGGCTAAAATTAAAGTTCATGAGAGAAATTGACAGCGCCTTACAAGTTTGGGAGAAATCGGCAAATATCTCAAAACAAAAAAAGGGTTAAATGGACAAAAGACTCGCGTGCTTTGCAAATGAATCCTTCAATAAAACATCAAAAACTTCCTTCTTCATGCATACATCTAGTCATACACGTGTAATGTGTTAAAAGAAGCCTACCAAAAAGCGTAATTGCTCTGCGTTTGGAGATTCATTTCTGAAGAATTAATTGGAACAAATATTACAACCAGTCAAGAGTAATCCTACAAAAAGCCATTAACTGAGGGTTAACAATGAACATGCTTAATTTTCGGCTTCTCCCTTGGGGCCCTTTTTGAATTTACACCCAGCCTATGATAGCGTTACAAATCTTGTAACGTCTGACGATTGTTTACATCAATAACAAGTAGCTAAAGGTGTAACTCACTTTAGATCGGAGAATGTAAATATACTGTTTCATTGCTCGACGAAGGATGCCCATCTTCTCAGGAGACATAATCCGTAAACAGCAAAGAGTGGCAGCAATGCCTGCAACCCAAGCACAGAACCCCATGTCAGTCAGATTGTAAACAGTCAGTAGCACAAAAATTTAGTTTGAAGGGAACAAAAACTGATTCCATTCATCAGTTTGAATCACCGTGCGGCAGATAGTGCGATGATCCAATGATCCAATGATCCAACACCACTACTTCCAAGCAATTAGAAAATGTAGAGCATGATTCACATATGACTAAAAACTACTGCTCACAAGGTTTACCGGGCATCACATCTCTCCGAAAATTTTACCCAAGGTTTACCGGGTAATCACATCTTGGATTATTCATTAGACTAAAGCAAAACCTAGCAAACACATCTGCAATTCATGTACATTCTACTCTCCAGTAGGAATAATTAATACATTTTTCTATCATTTAATAGTGCAATGTTCCGAAGAGTAAAAAAAATACACAATCAAATTAAAGCATTTCGACCACCTACTATTGCTCCACTGAAGATCAGTCGCATCAAGTCGATGCATGTGAACTGAATTTTTCATCCTTTTAGAATTCCTTAAAACTTAAAACCGTGTGCTGGTAAAGAGCAGAACGTATAACCTATTTCCGTTTGGTTTGATTCCCTAGTTTTCCTCAGAAGATAAGTTCTTCCTAAAATTATACCCTGTTCTGAGAAGAAACAACCAAAAACCAGTACTGAAAAAACCCACATTGACGAAAATTTTGTGATACTTGGTGTTCGAAAAGTGTAGTTTATCCCTAATATTCAAGTGGCATAAAGACAAATTCATGTACACTGAAGGCGAATGCCATGTTCCTCCTAGAACGCGAGGCTATTTGATAGCAACGAAAGAGCTAACGTGACTGGCTCTGGTTCGCATTAAGATCTCATAGAACTTTGTCCAACAAAGACATGAATGCCCCAATCAGATCACACAAAGCATATCGGAGACGAAACAATCATATTTAGAACAAGCAAATTAATGCGCAAAACTTCACACCAACTAAGATAGCAATGCGATTCTCAATCTACTTAATTCGAGTATACTTTATATTCAGCTGACATTGTAGCTACGCACTACGCAGTAACCACCAACAAATGCTGGATCCAACTAATTACACTAATCAATATTTACCACAAATTGCAGATTCAATGAACATACTGAGAAATAAATACCACATTAGAACCTCAAATTGCAACCTCATTTCGAGACGGGTTTTTGGAGCAGAGCAGACAAGTAAACCTCGACATTCTTCACCCCGCCGGAATCATTCTTATTCGCAGTAGCCCACTTCACCTTCCTGTACCCCAATTTCCCAATCAACGGTCCGAAAACCTTCTCAAGATCCACCCCTTTGCTGAAAAAATGATCCAACCACAAGTAACCTCCTCCCCTCAACACTCTATCCACATCAAACAGCAAAAACTCCAATGCCGTCACCGGTATCCACCGGTTCACGGCGTGCCCGCACCGCACCAGATCCACCACCCCGTCAAACACCGGCAACCGCTGCTGCAGCGGCGCGTGAATAGGCACCAACCCCCTCAGCGCCACCGCCTCATTATTGGGGATTCCAAGGTTCATCGTGGTCGTGACAATGGTGACATTGTAGAGCTTCATCCTCGCCGCGAAAGTCCCGGTCCCGCCGCCGATGTCGACGCCGAGACGGAGGACCGAGTTGGCGGCTTTGGCGATTTGGAAGAGCTGAGGGATTGGGAGGTCGAGCTCGGACTTGTAAGTCATGAAATTGGACAATTCGTGCAGCAGGTCGAAGCCCAAATTGGGGTTTTTGCCGCCGAGGCAGCTGAAGCTTTTGCAGGAATACTTGGCCCACAAGACATTGGAGTCCGGAAGCGAAGGAGGAAAGGGATTCAGGGGGAGAGAAGAAGTGGGTTTTGGCGGGGTTCTGGTGAAGCAGCGGCGGCGGGGGAGAGGGTGGCAGCCGCGAAGAGTGAGGGACTCGGCGAGGTCGGAATCGAGTGGGCAGAGAGAGAAGGGGGTATAGGTCATGTACTTGTGGAGGAGCTCAGGGTGGTTGTGGCAGGAGGAGGCGATGGGGGAGAGCTGGGAGTAGAGGAGGAGATCTGAGGGGATGGCGGGTTTGGTTGTTTTGGAGGTGGCGGTGGCGGTGGATGGGGAAGGGTGGCGGCGCGTGAGGTGGTTGATGGTGGCGCGTATGGTGTGGAGCTGGTAGAGGAGGTGGTCAGGGACTGGCTGGGGAGTTGGGGGCTTTGGGGTTTGGAGAGTGGAGGAGAGGTGGTAGAGTGAGAGTATGTTGGTGGCCACCATAGCCATCAGCAGCAGCAGATTCAGACCCATTGTGAATCCCATTTGCTTCACTCTCTGTTTCTCCAGGGTTTTGATCTCTCTCGCTCTCTCTCTCAAGATTTCTGGACTTTTCTTGGGAAATGGAGATTTGGGTTTTTGAGATTTTGGATTTAGCTTCTTGAATCTTGTGATTTGTGATGTTCTCACTGATTGTTTTGACTTATCAGTGAAGCAAGTGAGCTCTCAGTAGACTGAGGTGTGACTCAGTATGAACTGAGTTTTAGATTTGAGATTTGATTTGGGGATTTTGGACCGTTCGATTGTGACAAGTATGCGGGTTTCCACTTTCCAGGCCATGCAGACGTTGATTTGTTGGAATCCAACGGCTGGAAAGTGAGTTGCATGGGTTGGCAAATTAGGACTTTGGATTACTTTATTTCTTCCTTTGTCATTTTCTTTTCTTTTCTTTTGCTGCGCCCTTGCCCTTGTAAGACTTTTTGTACTGTAGATTTAGAAATTAAATTATTATTAAAGGAAAAAAAAGATTAAATTATTACAGAAATGAAATGAAAGCACGTTGGTGTTTGAAGTTGTAGATTTGTTAAAGGGAAATGATAAATATATAATTTTTACACGGTTTCGTTTAATTTTGCATGATGTTTTCATTGTATCATCCCCTTTTGTTAAAAAGGCATGCAGATTTTTATGTTCGTGTTATCATAGCAAAGATTAAAAGAGTGCTACCATGTTTTTGGGGCCAAATCATAAAAACTTACATTTGTTATTATACTAATAGTAATATATGATTGATTTGAGATACTATTAAAATAAAATTATAAAGCGTCAATAATCAGGTTTAAATTTATATTTATAGTGTAACAATATGTAAATTAAAATTTATTTTTTAATTTTTAGGCTAGCAAGATCAAATTTTCTTATGTTTAAAAACTGCTGCAAAATGTATTAGAATCTACAAAATTAGATGAAATAAAATTTTTTATAATACTTAATAAGAGTTGTAAAGTGTAATCGAATCTAGGTCGAAAAGTGAGTTCCGCATAACATAACATTTTCCACCTTCGCAAACCAACACCTTCATTATAGTCATTAATTTTTTTTTAATTATTCAATTTAACGACTAAAAAAACAAACGTGTAGATTGTATAGGATGGAAAATAGAGTGCATAAAACATTTACCTAAATCACTAATTTTCCAGTTGATAAATAATTTTAAAAAATAAAACTAAAAAGCTACACACAGTAAACCCTGTTGTCTATTGGTTGCTGAGAGAGAGTAACTACATAAAAAGCTTTTTAGAATCCGCGTCTGCCTAACGCAACCCTGTCTCGAAGACTCGATCGCTCATCCATAACTCGAACCAATGGTAACGTATTCCCTCTCTCTGATATTTCCGATTTCATGTCGATTGTATGGAATTAGGGTTTCGAATTGTTTGTAAATTGTATGGATTTCATGTCGATTTTATCTTCGTTTCTCGAATTTAGGGTTTGAGTTGAATAATTCACAACCTTTTGATGCTGTTTTGCATGATTTAATTTCGAGGGGTATTGTGATTTCTTTGGGATTTTGGTCTGCAATTGGCTAAGAAATGAGTTTTCAGAGCTCAATGTTTACTACTGAGTTGTAGTTTTCAGGATAGCATCCACAGAAGATAATTGGGTTTTTGAAAGAACAAATGTACTCATAAGAGTTGTAAGCAAAAACTTCCTGAACTATGCTCCAAGAGAGTTAGGTAGTTGTGGTGGAGCATATATGCATAGGCCTAGGCTTAGAACATTTGCCCGGATTGTCTGTATATCTATTCAACAGATTTCGTAGACCGTCTTGGTCGTTATAGGGTGTTCCAAACTCTCTGTCTTTTGAACGAAACGGGATATTTGCTTCACAAGTCCTACGGTTTTTCTTTTGTTTTATCATTTGCCATCTGATACGCGAGATGTACTATGCGATGGGGTTTGGGAGGGATGGGGAAAATGGGTTCTGCTTTCTCAATCCTCATGTGTTTCTTTGCTGGTCTAAGATGGGTTTGGGTTATATCACTCAGGGGTAGATTTCATTAAACTCTATCCAAAGGCTTCTATTCAAGTTCTGCACTTTGTAGCTGAAATGGGATCCCCATTAAAAATCCCCAGGTATTTACATGTATGTGTGTGTATACTTTATCATTTAGGTAGCCGAGTTGGTTCGAATGGATAGCAAATGGCAGGAACTAAATGCTGTAGATGTAGTTTCTGGTATACAGATCATTGTGGTTGGCACAGTTTTTATATTAAGTGAAGTCCATATGATGATTATGATTTGTTTTTTCCTTAAGTTTTTGTTTGCCTCTCGTCTGACTTTTGTTGTTTTTAAATTTGTGGGTCTCTTTTTTAGGCTGATCCTGAACTGGAAGCAATCAGACAAAGAAGAATGCAGGAGCTTATGGCTCAACATGGCGTGGTAAGCAATCAGCTTGAGTTTATCTGAACATTTTCACCTAAAAAACTGTGGTTGCCTTTTTTCGTGATTTCTTGCTGATCTCGCTACCTTGCATTGATCCATAGGGAGGGTCTGGAGGGCAACAACAAAACCCAGAGCAGCACAAGGCAAATGAAGATGCCAAGAGGTTGTGTTTAAAATCAATTGGGACAAACACGTTTCCAAAATGTTCGTATTGATCTGATACATAATGCAATTAATGCAGGGAGGCAGAAGAACGGAGGCAGATGATGCTTAGTCAGATTGTGTCAGGCGAAGCTCGTGAAAGAAGTAAGCTGATATATCTAACATTGCCATTAGCTAATATGATTATTTTACTTGTACTCTTTAGAAAATTTCCGATATCATCACTTCTCCTCGCATGGACTAACCTATTCTTGGTCTAGTGTATCTTGGTACTTGAAGGAGGTTGTTTAAAGTAAGAAGGATCGAAAGATGATATGTTGGTAGAATTACTTTGGGTTAGCCTTATCTGTTGATCTAATCCATTTGCTGCTATCCATGTACAGTTGCTAGAATCGCTTTGGTGAAACCTGAGAAGGCAAGGGGTGTTGAAGATGTTATACTGAGAGCTGCTCAAATGGGCCAGATAGTTGAGAAGGTATGGTGTGATATTTCATATCATGGTTTGAACAAAACCAAAGTGCTCATTACTTCATTTTTCAGGTATCTGAGGAGAGACTCATTTCGTTGTTGGAGCAGATCAACAACCAAACAACCAAACAAACCAAAGTCACTGTAAGTTGTTGACCATATAATAATGAGTTATGTTTCTTCTTTTTTTGAGTGAAGTTTTACATGAAAAAATGTACTGGGTTTTTATACGTCTTTTCCGTCACTCTTATTATTCCAGATTCAGAGGCGTCGGAGCGTCCTTGAGGATGATGATTAGTTTGTATCTTACAGTTGAGGAGTGTTTTTTGTTGGTTGTATATTTGAAAGATAGAGTACTTGATTATTGGTTTGTGAAATGTTCAACTCTATCTATGCTTGTAGCCTGTGATTTCGATATTTTTCAGTAATATCTTGACGTGCAAATATCTCCGTTCAATTCATATATTTCGGATGCATATATGCCCTTCGAATTGGTAAAACATGCGAATCCTCGTTACCATCACACGATATGAGGTACTCCATGCTGTTTGAGAATGGTTAACAGGGTGCAGTTCTTGCGGACTTTTTTGGTTAGGAAAAGGTACTACGAAAGAGTCAAATATTGAAGACGATAGTCTTTTATTTTGTGATAGACTCAAAACTGGGATGAGCTTATTCTCAAGTATTGATTCCTAAACTTGTCACGATGTCTGGATAAATGGTTCTTGTGATTAATACTGGTAGAAATTTTATTCAAAGTAAAGAGTTTAAAACAAACTGATCATTGCTACATATTGTAATAAGTTCTACAGCTAATGACTTATAAATTGGGCCAGCCCGGCCTGACCCTAAATTTTTGGGATCTAAGAAATAAATAGGTCTGGTCAGGGCGGTCTTATGTTAAATATATAAGGCCCCAGCCCATCCCATGAGCATAGAAAATTCGGACCTATGAGCAAGCCACCCAGCTTGGCTCAATTTTTGGCCTTGTAAATATAGTCAAATAAATTATATAAGTACTTTAAAAAATTAACTATTTTAAAAAAAAAGTTCAAAAGTATTTAAATTACATCGGGCTATATTGGACCAGGCTTAAACTCAGTCTATGATCCGGTATGGTCTAAAATGCAAGGGGCAGGGTCTGCCTATTTAAAATCAGGCCGGGCAAAGCTCAACTCTAAAGCTGGACCAAACTAGCCCATAACCGAAAAAATAAAGCTAAGCTCGGACTGACCCATCAGGCTTTAGCCCTTTTTACATGCCTCACGAATGTCTAATTTGAGGACCAACAACAAAACTCTAGTTAGACTAAGGCTATGGACCATATATCTATAGACAAAAACGATGTCATTCTTATAGTCCCAAACCAAAGAAAGCCGAAATTCCGTCATAAAGTTATCCCTAAACAAAAACCCTAGAGCCAGAGACTTCCAAATACCAAGGTTGGCAACTTGGAAGGTTACAAATTTGAGGATAACAAGAAGCTGACAATTGACAAAGATAACCACAAATTTGTCAAACAGGTGAATGCGATGGCGGTGGTTTATATATAGGATTGCTGCAGGCCGCCAATTGCAATTTACTCCATTTCTATTGGACCATTAGAAAGAAGCTACAAATTAATTGATGCTTCCACCAAAAATTTAATTTAAAATATTTACCAGTACCACTTTCATCAAACAATCTCATAATTCAATTCAATTGCTAATGTTTTCATAATTCTTTTATGTACAACTTTGGTTTGGACTTAACTAATTTTTGGTTCCACCACATGGTCAACGTCTTATCATGTTACATGTGAATTTTAGGTTAACTAGAAAACAAATACCATTTAAACAAAATTAGAAAACAAATGCACTCATTGTTTATATTCTAGTCTAAGTGGCAGCAATGAAGATGTGAAATTGGATGCAGCGATGGGAGATAAACTATCATAGCTAATTTAACTACGCCCAGGTCTGACACAACAAATTATTTAAGATGTGTAAGTTGATAAATTTTAGAGCTTGTTTAGAAAATGCTTTTAAATGACCGAAAACACTTTTAGAAAAAATGTTTTTGGGTTCCAAAAGTACTTGAAGTATGTTCTTTTTGCTAGAAGCACTTCAAGTGTTTTTTCAATGTTAACTTGTATTTTTACTAATGATTGGTTTAAAAAATATTTTCTCTAAAAACGGTTCCAGTAATTTAAAATCACTTTCTAAACGAGCCCTAATACTAGAAAATGTCACATACAAGCCAATTAAATTGTACAAAAAAGAAGTTGGGCATGAGGACAGGGGAATTATTGATAGGAAAAAAATGTCAGTGCAAGCGTGAACCACTCAAAAAAAAAAAAAAGAGATTTTACAAAATTACCATACAAGTCAAGTTAATTAACAAGGAGAATTTATAGTACAACAACAAATATTATTGAATACCATGTTGTTGGAAGTATGCCCACAAAGCCACTCATTTGATATAATAGCTTTTGGAATACTTATTGTATTAAACTATTATTTGTTTAATGAAAGGGCAAAGCTTATTGTTAATCACTATTTATTGTATCAAAGTGTTTAAGCAATGAGGGAATCCAAGGAATGTATTTAATCTAAGAGAGAAGTGATCTAAGTAAGTTAGATTAACGAGACCTCTCTCTTATGTTCATTCCTAAAGCGTTCCTAGCCATATGATTGCCAATTGGGCATTGACAATCCGCTAACGTTAGTATGTGTTATGTTAACTCAAGCTTGAGTATGACTAGTCTCAAGTCATTTAGTGTTAGACACTGAGACAAACACATAGGTGCTCAAAAGGTAATTGAGTACACTGAACAACGATCAAAAGAGAGTTCGTACATACATGTCATGTAAGAACTTGCAAGTTGCAATCTGCAAAGTAGTCCTTTGACCTGAGGCATCATAGATGTCTAATGATTGGGTCCTTGATCTTTGATCATGTCAAAGGCATTCCATTGAGAGTGTCCACGGCATTGTTGGGGTCAAGCTATCTAGTCATGTAGGCATGTAGGCATATGAATGCACAACAAGGGATCTCTGACCTTCCATGGTAGAAGGAGAATACTCTGAGATATGATTCAAGAGTCTTTGGCCAAAGCATATGAATATGACTTAGGAAGTTTGTTTCAAATCATATTCAAATGAATCATATAGAAAGGTATCACATTGGATAGTAGACATGAAACTAACTATCACTCAAACAATGTGATTAGGAGTATTGTATTAGAGAAGGACCGTCTTGCGTTGTAATTGTAACTGGATAGGTTCTCCAACCACTTCTTCTTAGCTTGGGTAGCCATGACATACTGCTAGGTGTCACTCATGGTTTGTGAAAGCCCTGAGGATTAGCAAACACTAATCTTCATCAAATGGAGAATTGAAATGTAGTTTCAATTCACAATCGATCGTTAAGAGTAACAATCGCCCACTGCCTCGCTAATTGGAACCTAATGGATCGTACACCGAGTAACGATGAAAGTGAAGATATAAAGGGATGGATAAGCAATTAAATTGTTTAATTGAGAATGGTCAAGATTAATTAATTAGTTAATTAATTATACAAAAGGTTCGTATTGGGCTTTTAAGTTGGTTTTGGGTTTCGGGGCCCAAAAGGGTTTTTGGTCCACAAGGCCCATTGAGTTTAGGTTGTGTGACAACTAAACCTAAATGGAATTTAACCCAAAAACAAAGTCAAAAACTGGCTTAGGGTGAGTGGAAGCAAACTTGGGTTAATTGCAAGTTTTCCACTTACTTGTGAGGTGGTATAAAGGCAACTTTATAGCCATAATCTCTTCAAGGGTTTTCTTGAGGCAAATAAGAGAAACTTTTTCTCTCATTTTCTTCAAGGGAGGCCGGCCACTTAGAGAAGAGATAGCTAGCAATCTTTTCTTCTCTAAGTCATCCATTTCATCTTCACACCTCATCCTTGGTGTGGATACTTAGAGACACTAAACCTTTGGTGTTATTGGAGATCCTTTCCTCACATCCTCAAGGAGCAAAAGAGCATCAAAAGGAAGGAAATCACCAGAAGAATACAAAGAGCTAGGAGGTGACTTGAAGGCCCTCCACTTGGGTGAATCCCTTGTGTAAATAAGAATGAGCTTCAAGAGTAATGAATCTCAAAAACTTCCCTCTCTTTAATATTGTTAAAGAGTCTTTTGGTTCACCATTCTCTAGGCTTTGAAAGTCATGGGTTTTATGAATTGTTTTGAATGCATGCCTACTTTAAAGTGTTATTAGTTTGCATATGTGTTCAAATATTCTCAAATGTTCTTAGCTAGGACAAATTTTTCCTTCACATGTATGATACAACCCGTCCCAGAATTTATAGTATTTTATTCTCGAAAGTGAGAAATGACCAAAATGCCCCTTGTTGGGCAATGGTTGACTTTCATGTCGTGACACATACGACCCAATTCTTAACTTTTTTTTATTGTACTCGTCCATACCACCTCGTCGACACGAACGGAACGAAATTTAGAGTTCAAACGAAGATTATGCGGGACGTTAATCTCAAGGGCATTCTCGTAAATTTCACGAGAACTGTGTTTTGAAGGTTGGGTGTTGGATCCAATGGGACCCACCCACTGTTATCCATCCTCTCCCTCTCTGCATTCTCTCATTTTTCTAATTCTCTCCCGTGCCTCCTCCTTCCCCGAGCTAAACCTCGGTGGCTCTGCCACCTTTCTCCGGCGAGCCAAGCTCCCAAACCACAATCACCGTGACCTCCTCCTCACTACAAACTTGTCCCTAACCGTTGATTTTTGAAAACCCGACAACCTCCATCGTTTCGAGGAACTCCGACGAAGCCTCAAAGCTTTCCTGACGAGATTCTCGTCGGATTTGACCACGATCGGCCTTGTGGTGACCACCAATGGACTCCTAGTGAGTCCTTGATTAGTTCTCAAGCTTTGCATGCTCGATTTCAGCTTGGAAATCAAAGATTGGAAATCGTCATTTTCAGGCCGTGACTTTCCTCTCATTTTCCGGCCATCTTCGGCCATCTTTTGACCTCGAAATAGGTAAAATCATATTCCTTAGCTTCCTAGCTTCATTTTGATATACTACACGAGTTAAATGGTTGAGTTTTGACTGAATTATGGATTTTTGAAGTATTCCGGCGAAAAACCCAATTTTCGGTGAGATTCCGGCAGGCGGCGACGATGCGGCGGCCGGAAGTTGCAGCGGCGAGCCGGTCCAGGCTGACCTAAACCCGGCTCTAACGTCAGCAAACCCGGTTCAAACCCGGTTCAAACCCGGTTGGACCAGGAATATTCCAACAGTATATTCCTTTCCATAACTAACAGCGTTAACGGAATATTTTCTAACGCATTAGAATATTTCGTTAAACCTTGGAATATTCCGTTAAAGTTAACGGCGTGTGGGACCTCACAACTGCGGGTGAGACTGTCCGCGGCGCGTGCGGGGGTGCACGGCTGCCCGCGGCGGCGTATTTGGGTTTTCAGACACCGAAACTCTTATTTTGAGTTCCGTACTCCCGTATTCTTTGTAGTTTTCGATTAGTTTATTAAATGTGGTTGTTTTATTTTAGGAGTGACAACCCGAGGAGTATGGAGAGCGTACAAGTAAAGCAATTACGGCTACGGTCACTGTGAGTGGGCTTTTCTTTCCAAACTTATATATTACGTATGATTGTGAAACAAGTTTTCCGTTATGCCTTGTCATCTTACTCGGTTTTCAAAATTTAAATGTTTTAGCGAATTATCGGTATTTAGACTTGCTTTGTTATCTTATCTTATTTCGGTAACACACATGTTTTATGTGTTGACATTGTTGAGAATCTTTCTTCAGAAAGTTTTACCACTGTGTTTTACCTTTGAAATGATATACCTTATACTATACCCCATTTTAAGATACGAGACTTCACACGTGGCATGTTTTCATACCCGCTCAATTAGGATTGCTTACACGGTGTCTATAGTACTGTCTGGGGCCAGGACTAGTTTCACATGTATGTTCACACTGCACCGACACACTCATTTTGGATCCATCGTAGGTGCCAGCCTGTTCTAGTTGCCTTGGCATCTAGAACTCGTTGTGATGCGCTTAGCGCTAGCTTTACGTGTATGTAGTACTCGAGCGTAGATTATTACACCCAGCATGTTCATGGTAGAATATCTCTGCATGAGCTCGTGTGTTTGCATCACCTACTAAGCGTATCATGTTGTTTATCTGTGATTTTATGATATACATGCTTTCATTGATGCCGTGGAATTTCCGTGTTATATTTTGGATTTCACTTGCTGATTTCCACGTGTTAGTTTCTTTTGAAGTATTTTATACTGAAGTTTATGGTTACTTACCCATTTTGGAAAATAACTGACTTTCCACATTTACGTTGTTTTTCATACCTACTATGTAGTATGATTTTGAGAATTATTACGGGTTTTTATAGCGAGGGGTTAGTACTTTCGAAAGCCAAGGTTTTAGAAAAATTATTGTTTTTGCCCACTCACACATTTTTGTTTTGCGCCCCTCTAGGTTTTAGTAAGCTTTGGAGCTCCTGACATCGAGACGCAGTGACATGGTTCTCTTGTCAGTGTAGGAAACTTTTACTAGTAATTGTAGTTACTTAGTAAATTCTATTCTGTCAAATTGGTCACTCTATTATTATTCTTTCTGGTTCACACACACTTCTGCGCACTCACCTTTATTTTATTCAAACTTCCCTTTTACTACTTTAAATTACACTTATTCTTTCAAATGATTTTCGTCACCCCACCGGGTGTCGGCCAGCACCCCTCGATTTTTAGATGTCCATCTGGACATCTGAGTCAGGGTGTGTCAATGTATATAACGTATATAGAATGATCAAATACAACAAATATTATGAATTGAAGTCCAATGAGCTCATTTCAAGTTTCTTCAATTTCCTCCCATCCAAATACAATGAATTGTTAAACATTATATCCATGTAATTTAACCATAAACCTTAACTGTTACATCCCGTTCCGAAAATAATACTATTTTATTCCCGGAGGTGCAAAATGACGATTTTGCCCTTGGTTGACCTTTCGGTTGACTTTTTGCGTCGTAACTCGTACGACGCATTCACTTGTATTTTCTTGACGTGTTCGTCGATACAAACGCGTAGACGCGAGCCGTACGTCGTTCGGACTCCGAACGAATATTTTACGGGCGTTAGTTTTCGACGTTTCCCGTATTTTCAAATTTGGACAGTTTGGTGATTGGGCTGGGGCCCAATAGTCTGCAGGCCATGTGGCCTTGCCCCCTCTCTCTGACTCCCTATCCCTCACTCTCTGCAACTCACTTTCTCCCTCTCTTTTCTCTCCGTGCGTGTGCACAGTGCACACCGACGGAACGCTGACGAATCGAAGCGAACGAAAATCACCACCTCCTTCGTCTCGACGTCGTGGACTCAACGGTGCAAACCGTTCGTCCAAACTCTCACCCGTTTGACGGGAAACGCAACCGGAAGAACCGGACCTTCTCGGCCATTTTTCGGCCAATCTAGACCGAGGTGAGGTTTCTAACCACCACCATTGTGTTCCTCTCGTTGAGTAGATGAATTTTCATAGGTCGTTTGCCTGTTTTGGTTGAGTTTTGACGTAGTTCGACTTTGCTACAGTGAACCGCAACCTTCGAGGCAATTACAGGCCTTTTTCCGAGCTTGTACGACCAATCCAAAGGTACACCGTGATTCTACTCATCTCTAGCTTCATTTTGGTACTTGAATCGTCCAATTTGGACTTAAAACGAAGAAGTTATGAAGCTTTGAAAAATCCCCAGAAATCCGGCCAAAATTCCCAGATTCCGGCGACGGCGACGGCGGCCGGCGGCGGCGCCGGCGACCGGAATCCTGGCAGGGATGACCGGCGCTGACGTCATCGGACCGGGTTGGACCGGCCTTGCTGACGTCAGCAGACCGGTTCAGACCGGACTTGCTGACGTCAGCATTGACTGAACCGGCTTGAGCCGAGCCGTGTTGACCGGCTCGAGCCGAGCCGAGTTGACCGGCTCACCGGCTCAGCTGACCAGCTCGCGCGTGAGCCGCGCGTGGAGCCGTAGGCTCCGATCTTCAAGCCGCGCGTGAGGGCGCGTGGAGGGTCCAAATTGAATTCTGTTTTCACGGGTCGACTCGTGACGACGTGTACTACCTCGGGGGTAGTATGCATGTTAATTTTTTAGGTGTTTTGGACCTCCAAATTGAGAAATCAAGGGATAGGTGTAATTAATTAGTTAATTCGTTACCTTTATGAGTTTAATCACTGTACCGGTGATATCTCATATAGGTGAGACCAAATGGCAGCGTGTGGCGGCGTGTGCGACGGCACACGGCGGCGGTTTTTGGGTTTCCGACCCCGAAACTCCGTTTTCGGATTTCCGAACGCCGTTTTCTTCGTATTTTCAATTACGTTATTAATAATTGGATGTTCCAAAATAGGTTTGGCGACCCTTGGCGCTCGAAGGACGTACGTTTGGACTTCCCGGCTTCGATATTTGTGAGTGGGCCCTTTCCCTATATTATTTAAATGTGTTTTATGTTTCGGAAAGTATATTTGGTTTATGCCTAAATTATATTGTGGTTTTTAAATGGATACTTCTTGTATTATTGGTAGACCTCGTACTTCGTGGTATTTACTCGGTTTACTACTTTCGACTCGGTATTTCGGTAGGCCATGGAAATTAGTGGGCTTTGGGCCTACATTTCCATTTGGGAATTATACCATTAAATTGGTGATTTCCGTATTATTTTGTACGCGTATTGCTAGTATCGAACCGGCTCTATTTTAGGGAATTTAGGGAATTAAGTATTTTAATTCCCTACTTGTACCTATTTGCGATTATGGGTTTTATACCTATCTGACGGCCTTGAGCCGTATTTGGGTGAACCTTGGATATGGTAATTTTCTATCGTATTTTGGGTTCACCTAGTTTGCCATTAAGTTGGTATTTCTATACCTTGGTACCCATGTGGCGTATTCTCGGTATTTCACGTATTTTAGTTATACGCTTGGCATTTCGGGTACGGCCCCGAGAATACCATACATACATTGATTAGTTTGAGGGCATCCCTTATAGGGAAATTACCCCACCTTGTTTTATGTAGAGTATTCAGTAGTATGTTTTCATACGCTCAACTAGGTTGCTTACACGGTGTTTGGTGTACTGTCCGGGGCCAGGACCAGCTTCACGTGATTGTTCACACGCACCTATACGCTCGCTATGGACCCATAGCAGGTGCCAGCCTGTTCTAGGTCGCCTGGGCGACTCGAACTCGTTGTGATGCGCATATGCGCCAGCTTCACGTGATTGTGTACACGAGCGTACTGTTACTTATACACCCAGCCTGTTCATGACAGAATATATCTGTATGAACTTGTGTGTTTGCTATACCTAAACGAACGTCTATCTTGTAGTCTTGGATTGTGGGGCCAGGACCACTTTCACGTGATTGTTCACACGCACCGATACGCTCACTATGAATCCATAGTTGGTGCCAGCCTGTTCTAGGTCGTATGGGCGACTCGAACTCGTTGTGATGCGCATATGCGCCAGCTTCACGTGATTGTGTATATGAGCGTTTATCTTATAGTTTTATATTGTGATGTTATCACCGATTTTCACTGATGCCACGGGGGCATTCATTTGATTTACGGGTTTTCCGTATATCCTTATTTTACGAACCTTCGGGTAAAGTATTTTTATGCCGAACGGTGACTTTCTGCCCGTTTCGGACGGTAAGTATATTTCCGTACTTACCTCGTTTTCTACCTATTATTATAGTACGTTTTCTGAAACGGTTTTCCAACCAATTACTTGATTTTGACGGCGAGGGGTTACTACTTTCAGAAAGCAAAGGTTTTTACAAAAAATGACTATTATTGGCCCACTCACCCTTCTGTTTTTGCGCCCCTCCAGGTTTAGTGGCTGGAGCTGTCTACGTTCGAGGCGGTGGTATGACGAAGGCTTAAATTTCTTTGTATTGTAGTAAATTCTTCCGCCCGTACATTTGTGTACACTTGAATCTTAATTTATTCAAATATTCCTTAATTCTTTCAAATTGGCTTTCGTCATCCTACGTGGTGTCGGCCAGCACACTCGATTTTTGGGTGTCCACGTGTACATCCGGGTCGGGATGTGTCATTAACTATCACAGAGAAAAAAAAACTTTTGATTTGGAATCTCAACGTTCTAAAATGGAGGTTACAAAACTATAGAGGGTCTGGCTGTGGTGCTACGTAGCACCACATGCTACGGCACCACATGCGGTAGAGATTCCTTCCAGTTTTATTTATATTAAATTTTTGAAAAAATGATTCAATCTAGGCCGTTGATTGGCAGTAGCATACGTAGCACCACAGAAATTTCCAACTATAGATATCACCTTTTTTTTTTTTTACATGGCATTTTATTTTGTTGGAAAACTATATAAATCACTTTAAATTTGACCTTCAAAAATAAATAAACCCCAAAACCAAAACGTGGTCGAATCATATTCAGCCGAGCTCGCCCGAATCTGACTACGCAACACATGTCCAACTCTGCCTCTCGCTTGCTGTACTCTGCGACGTTGATTCTCTCCCCTCTTTTACCTCCTCTGCGCTTTTTCGCTTGGGCTTGGCTTCCCCAGCTCCCAACAAACCGACCGAATCAAACTCCCACCCCCGCCCCGCCCTTCTCTCTCTCACATTCCCCTCTTCGAAAATCTTCACCCTTGTATCTCTCTCTGCATTAAACAGTCGAAAATTTTGAATTTTGACCCAGAATTCCCTGTTTTTCTATCCTTCTTCAACCTCCCGACAATCCCATTTCTCCAAACCAGCCAAAAAATCTCCAGTTTCCGGTTTCCCGGCAACACCAAAACCGGTTTTCCGGCCGACCCAGATGGAAAAAGAGCCTCTGCTTCCATACGCAGGCAGCCCAAGAGTTGGAAAAATTGAAAATTGACCCAAGTTCCCTGCCTTTTTACAACACCAGAAGCGGTTTTCCGGCGAACCCAGATGGAGAAAGAGCCGTTGTTGCCATACGTAGGCAGCCCGAGAAGAAAGCTGTCACCTTTATCGAATCTCTGGCCACTTCCAGAAGACGATGAACTTACTATCCCTTTAACCCCTTCGGAGTTCAAAGACCGTATAATCTTTGGCCCTGCAACTGCTTCGCCGCAGGATTCTTCTCCTCTCGTTGATGCATTGACTCTGCCTATCCATTCTCCAAGAACTTCAAGACCCCCTTCGTCGTCTTCTCTGTTGGACTCAATAGCCACAATCCCACAGGACCCACAATCCCAACAGCAACCCCTGCAATCATGGCTCATCGACCCCAATTACTCATGGACCAAAACCAACCTCCACCGCTCGAAAACAGCTCCTGCCATGGCCGTGATCAATGAGGTGGCGAACCGACGCTCTGTTCCCAGACCCCAATTCGGTTCGCAGTCAATTGTAAGACAAGCTGTTGTGCTTCTTGTTATATATCTTGCATTGGGTGTGACTATATATTGGTTTAACCGTGATCATTTTGCGGCGTCGGAGACGCACCCTGTGGTTGATGCATTGTACTTTTGTATTGTGACAATGTGCACAATTGGGTATGGAGATATTACGCCTACTACTACTGCTACCAAGTTGTTTTCGATAACGTTTGTGTTGGTGGGGTTTGGATTCATTGATATTTTGCTTAGTGGGATGGTTAGTTATGTCCTTGATTTGCAAGAAAATTACTTGTTGAGGAGCCTTAAGGGTGTGGGTGAGAAAAAGGAGTCCTACATATTTGATGTTAAGAAGGGGAGGATGAGGATTAGGATGAAGGTGGGATTGGCATTGGGAGTTGTGGTTCTTTGTATTGGGATCGGTGTGGGTGTGATGCATTTTGTGGAAAAGCTTGGATGGTTGGATTCGTTTTACCTTTCGGTTATGTCAGTTACCACTGTTGGGTATGGTGATCGGGCTTTCCAGTCTTTGCCGGGTCGTATCTTTGCTTCAATTTGGTTGCTTGTGTCGACGCTGGCGGTTGCTCGAGCATTTCTGTATTTGGCTGAGGCTAGGGTGGATAAACGGCATAGGAGGATGGCAAAGTGGGTTCTTGGTCAGGATATGACTGTTTCTGAGTTTCTTGCTGCTGACATTGACAATAATGGCTTTGTGAGGTATGTGTTATTATTAAATCTTTTGGCATTTTGCTCAGTCGTGTTGTTTGAGATTATTGTCTTTTGATTATCATGAGTATGGTCATCGAAAGGTATATACTTGGACGTATAGGGCAGAACTAGTATTGAATTAGCCTTTCTTCTTCTCCTAGTTACTAAAATATATTTGGCATGTTTTTTAGCTTAGTAATCTAAAATTTATTGTTTACTAGAAATTCATTAACTACTGATTTGCCTTTGGATGAGAAATTATAATACAGTATCCGCTTACTAAGTTTTCTCAAACCTAAATGAAAGTAATTTTCAGATATTATAAAGTGAAAGTGAAGCTTGTAGGTTGCAATTAACAATCACAGATCTATGAAGGGCTGTCTGAATGCGTGGGAACAAACAAAATTTTTGGAGACAAGGAATGTTTGCAGATTATATGAAATGAGGTTGTGCACAAACGCCTCCCCAGTCTACTTATCATGTTAGTTGATCCCCTTCTGCGGGTCATAAGAACTTAGCGTTTCACTTGTGTTCAGCACAGTATTCCATCCAAATTCTAATTATCTAAAGTTGTTGCAAATTTCTTGGGCATGTGCATAGAACATGGTTTCTACTAAGGGAACTGTATCCTTATGGGATATTCTCTCTAAACTTCGTCTTAGATCAAACTGTTTATGAGTTGCAACTGGCAATCTGATATCCTGCATAGTGTTTTTGCCTTCACTCCTTTTGGAATTTAATATAGCAGCATTTGACATTCAACGTCATAGTATTTTGGAGGGAACTTAGGAACCAAGGTTTGATTCAGCTTTTTCCCCCTTAATAACGAGTGAAGTAAAAGTTTTGATTCAGTTATCAATACAAATTAGTCAATGTACTGAACGGTTTAATACTTTCTGAACCCAAAATTCTCGGTGACGTAGAGAATATGAGCATGAGAGTTGATTCAAGTGTATAGGTTTCACCAATTTTGAAGAAGAATAAAAAGAATAGTTGAGTAGTGACCTTTTCGATTCAGCGTGCATTGATTATTTAGTTCCTTCTAGAAATCTGGAGGTTGAGCGACTTGTATAAGTTGTCCTCAGTGCTAGGCAACAATGTGGTTTGAATTTTGGTTTTTCTTATTGACTAGTAGTTTCAATCGTGTTAGCCTATAATTCTTACCATAAGGAACTTTTGATTAGAAACTGGTGCAATTTTTTCGCTGCTGACTTCATTTATTTGTAAATTTCTAATCTTAAAAATGTATCTGTCACTTGGTGCGACTTCTTTCCGTTGTCTGAAGTTGTTGACTTATTTCTTTGCTTATTCTGAGTTGCAGTAAACTGCAAGTAGTCATGTTTATGTTTGCTAATTATATTGGCTTTACGTGTGCAGTAAGTCGGAATATGTCATATACAAACTCAAGGAGATGGGAAAGGTATCAGAGAAAGATATTATGCAGATCTGCACCCAATTCGATAGGCTAGACACTGGGAACTGCGGAAAGATAAGCCTTGCTGATCTTATGAGTCGACATTGATATCCAAGTGCCTTTTCGTTACTTTTCATCGTGATACAGCTACGCAAGCAAATACCTTCTCTCTTTAAACATGAAGTATGATAAGCCTGAGATATCACGGAGAGCATTGTTCATATGATATCCAAGTCACTTATGAAGCAGGAACTTCGCTGCCATATCCGTTGGTCCTCTTGCCCATGCATCCTGTGCATCAAATCAATCTTTCACACTTCAAACGTTGATGCACGGTAACCCTCGCGGATGCATTTCCTGTTTAAGTATACAACAGTCAACAACTAGGTCATAGACTCGTAGGCATATTCCAAGAGTACTAGTGATGGGAGAACCTCAGCCGTTTGAGGGTAGTTTTGATTTTATACAAATCAAATGTCAGTACGGACGACTAGCGTTTATCTTGCCGAAATGAATATAAAAGATAAAAGCTCAGAGATCAACTGTAAATTAATACGAATGAAGATGAAGCACCTTGATTACGTCTCTCTTCGCGTTCTTTCTTTGTTGCATTGAGATTAAGTTGTTGATAATCACAAATATGAACACTTAGCCAGATTGTTTTTCTTTTAAAATCTTGATTTTTCTTCATAAGCTGGTTATGAGTTATAGTGTCAATGAATTGGGTTGATTAAGAAGGAAATGATTTTTGCACCCTCTTTTCTCTCCCCTGCACTTTCCCTTTCTTTATCTTTTGAATTGAACGAACCAAAGGAGAATCAAGAGACTTAAAAAGGGGACGAGTCCAAAAAGAGAGAACAAGTGTGAAAACCACTATCATTAACCCAAAATAGCCGTTATTCTGCCGCCCAAAGACATGATTTTCCGGCTTGATAACTTCGGTAGCAGCTGATGCATTGTCACCAACACAGAACAAAAGTTTGCCCTAAATCTTTGGAAACAAAAGTGAAGTTAAAATGTGGAAAAAAGTTATGTTCAAAAAGGTCAATATAGTGTTTGAATTTTGACTGCATAGTTTTATTGAAAGTGTTGCTTCCGAATTTCTGGACTAGTGTGTGTATGTTTATTCTTGGAAAACATGAAAGGCACTCATAGTAAACCCTAAAGTTGTGTTCCGACTCATGGTTTCTTCACTCACATAAGGGTGGTGTTATCCATACACATCTTTTTACTTTCACACATACCCTGTTAATTTCTGTCATTTGATAATCTTCAATTTATTTGATCTGACGAGATGTATGTGAAAGACAAAAATGTGTGTGTAGATAGCAGCATCCGTATATAAAAGTGAATTTGAATGAGTAAATCTGCAAGAAGTATATTCTGCTGTGAACTTTGATTATGTCGGTTTCAAAGCTTGATCAGCAAAGCAATATCCTCATAATCTCTTGCGACTTATTAGGGTGATTGAATTGAAAGGAGACCAAGGACTGGATGTATTGCTTTATTCCTTTTCCCCTTAAAAAAGTTGCTTTTAAAAAATTTTAATAAAAAATCTTTTATGAAACTGGTCCTTTTCTTTGAAAGTGTTCGAGAGGCTATGAAAGAATACAAGAAGTTTATAGTGTAGCTGCTAGATGGTCATATGTTGTTATTAATTCATGTGTTTAGTATTTTTTTTATAAAGAAACAACGATATATAGGTAATTGAGATCAAAATTACACTGCGTTTTAGATGAGAACATTCTGAATAATGTTAGGAGGATCTTTAAATCATATTCAGATAATTGATGTTAGAAGGATCCTTAATTCATACTCAAAACTTTTTGAATAACGCATGTTCAATATTTTTTTTTAAAGGAAAGTGATATATAGATAACTGAGACCACGATTATATTGATTCTTGAATGAGAACATTCTGAATAATGTCAGGAGAAACCTTAAATCATACTGAGATCATTGCATATACTAAGAGCAAATTTCTCTAGTCTATGGACAACCCTAATACACTTCCTTGAATAGCTACACGTATTATAATATGAAGTGAATTAAAAACATCATATGATGGTGTGCATTTAAAAATTACTCCAAAGATGCTTCATATATACCAAGTCTCTCTCTCTCTCCCTCTCGGAAATTATAAACTAATTAACTTGAAGAATCATCATAACAAGCCTTTTGAATTCTATTGCTGAAGTAGACTGTTTTTAGTGATATTCTTGCCACAAATCATCATAACATATATATTCTATTTGAATCTACAGCGTTTACTCAAAAAGGAGCAAAGAGTGCAAAATTATATTTATTTACAAATACATATTACGGCAAGGCTGAGTCAACTTAATTAATCAACTCATTGTAACTTATGACTGCTAATGACTCTATTAAAGAAATAATACATTAACAATTTGGTAAAAGTAAGGTGTTTTATTTCGTTTTCTGTTCTGTACTAGTTAGTAAAATGGTGGGGGCATTATGCTAATTAGAAAATTCAAATTGTATAAATAAAGTAAAAGGATAGCTGCAGTTGTTAGAACCAGTCAAGTAGATTTTTGACCTCTTGAAGAATCTTTCAATGTGGGGGCTCCTTTCACATTTGATCCAGAATATCGCATAGGGTTTTTTTAACACTAGGTGATCGATATGTGACAAATCCCATCTTGTATTTTTACTTTTTAAATTTGCAATTTGACTCATAAATCATAGTTTTTCAGGCACATTGAAAGATCAAATGTATGTGTGTATATATAGAGAGAATTGTTATTGGCACTCTAAAAATTTTATTATGCATTCTAAATTTTCTATATTTAGAAATAACATGCATAATGAGATTTTTGAAATGTCAATAACAGTTTTCATAATATCTGAAAATATGACTTTAATTCCTGAAATTTAATTTTCATTACATAAAATTCGTTATAATTTTTTTACTCTAATAAAAGTCATTAACTAGACTCCACATAAATAAATTTATTAATTATGTTTGACTTCATACATCTTTTTATATTTTGAATGTCTAAAATCTTCTAATTTTTAAGCGTATACAATTAATTATGTGCGAATTAAAAGAGAATTAATTATATATATGGAAATACTGTGAGTGGAGTGGATGGTGAATAGTCATTTCCAATGTTGACTCTGGCTTTCAAGTCAATTGGAATCATTGATTTCAGGATTTAAAAACATTGGCCTGACATGGATAAAAGGTTTCTGGTGAATTGGATTGTCAGCATTTCTTCAATCATATATAATTAAATACAATTTGTATGGAAGCTGACTGGAAAAGGAAAAGAAAGAACTAACAAAGAGAAGGAAAAAAGTTGTGGCAAGTAAAACTTGTTGAACGAGGTTATATCTGGAAGAGAAGCTGTTCATTAGTACTGCAAAATGGCTTTTGTAACTTCGCTATACCATGTTGATTGGATTTTCACGTAGTTCTAACTAAGTAAATACTAGGAAGACTAAATTTTTATGTGATGAACATATATATTATAAAAGCGGGACGTGAGACAATTAATCAATAAGTGGTGTACTGTAAATCGACCGGCTGTCTCCCATCTCGTAAAATTGAATCGCATTTCTAGCTAAATTGCATGCATGTATGATACTATGATGTATACTAATTAACCAAAAAACGGTATGATGTATATAATATACAAATGTGGGATTTCTTAGTGTACATGATAATTTGGAGAACAGTGAATCTTGTGATATATTAATCTTTATATATAGGTGCAGATAACTTAATTTGTTAACTTCCATGCTTACAAGTTAGCGTGCTGATTCTTGTATTGGAGTTCCCCGGCCCTTATAATTTATACAAGCATACGCGAAGTAATAAGTTCATATGCATGCATTATTATCCGTTTATAGGCCCTCTGAACCATATCAATTATTGAGCAGAAAAGTTAGGCACACACTGCTATCTCTTGATGAAGTGGAATTCTGATCCATTATTTATTAACTAATTAATTAATGTATGGCTGTGTTAGCTTAATATATGCAAAACCTCGGATACTCTAGGTCGATGTTGATCTACTTCTGATTCGACATATATATACATTAGTCCTTCAGCTCATCTTCCAACTGAAAGGTGTTGTCCCTGCTACTACCTTGGTGGTGTACATTAACCACGGCTGATACAACATTTTCTTTTCGCTAATAATCAAACTATATATATTATATATCAAAACTTTGGTCAGTGACTCAGTCTTAACAGTTGATAAAGTATATAATAGATTAATTAGTGCAATTTGTGGTCTAAATTAGCAACAAGACAACATGATATATGACATTATTTGATAAGACATTAAAAAGAGAAAAAGAAGAATCCTAAACCCTAAAGCCGATCAAGGGCACCAAGCTGCATCTAACCTTTACCCATATATGCTTTAACTGTCAAATACCTTGGTTAACGGAAGCCATGCAAAAGTAGAAAATCAATACAATGTTGGACAATTTGAAGGGGTAGGAACGTTGACGTTTCGTTATAAAACCAATTGAAAATATGAAGAGTATCTCAACTTTTTATAAACCCTTGTAAGGTTTCTCTTTTCACCGATGTGAGACTCTTTTACCTTCACGTCCTCACACGCTCTCTCACGTGTGGCAAACTTTCAAGCTAAACACGTGGACAACACGAATTGGGTAACGTGGAGCATGTGTGGCCGTTGAGCCAACCTGCTCTAATACCACGAAGAAAATTAAGGTTCCAGTATAAAACCAAATGGCTATATGAGAATTAACCCGACTTGTTATAAGCCACTCTTTTACCTTCATACAAATGGGGGTGGAGGGGGGAGTAGCAAACATGGGAATAGGGGCAATAGCTTTTACTCGTACTTGTGTAGTCTGTTCACGAATGAGAGAACGTTATCCTATTAATATAAGCTAGTAACTTTATACAGTACACAATATAGTTGATACGTAGTTTAAATAACAAACATAGTGAATAGGAGCAATAGCTTTAGCTCATTCTGATCTAGATTATTCACAAATGAGAGAACGCTATCTTATTAATATGTTAGATTAATATGAGTAATTTACACAGCCCACACCTCCATATATATAGGTCTCGTTTGGTAGCTCGGACTGGATTGACTATTTCAGTCGGATATGATAATCTGTCATCGGATAGTATTGACTAAATTAGTCGGGCGTTTGGTGAAGTATCGGATTAATATCGACTATTTATATTGTGTTGAGCGACCCTAGGTGTGTGTGAAAAACACAATTTGTTCTTCAGACAAACTCACTCAAATCCTCATCAAATGCAAGAACTACGAAATGTTTGATCTTCGTAGGAGACGAAGTACGTAGGTAACCTTCAATTTGATTAAAGGTGCAACCACAACTCCTCCAAGCAAAGGTGTTCATCCAAGATGAGATTGAAGGCCCTCTTGGGCTTTGCTCATGCAAAGAAGATTCTACAAAGGTATAGGATGCTACAACTTACTAATGTGATTTTGAGTTGTGTCTTGGTTCACAACATTTAGGCTTCAAAAGTCATGAGCAAAGTTTTGTTTTTGAGTACTAATATGCTAGCTAAGAGCCTTTAATTTGTTAATAGCATGCTTAAGTGTTGCTCAAATGAACTTGTAATTCAAATATTTTCCTTCAAGCTAGACCAAGAGAGTGAGAGAGACGGACCCGACTAATTATATGGAGGTTTTTGGGCGTATAATTAGTCGGGTGTGAGAGGTACTAAATGGTGGGCCCGGTTGAAATAGTTGGCGCGACTATTTTAGTACGAAGCGCACCAAACACCCGATACCAGATTATTAGTACTATCCAATGCGCTATACGGCATACCAAAGGAGGTCATAGTGTACAATGTGGTAGATAAATATGACTCAAAAAGTTGTACTGTGTATGTAGGGATAAGATAGTTTGTCACTAATGACAAGTGATTAGGCAGATGACAACTAAAACATAGGTCAGCTTGGTGCCCTTAAATTCGAGGGTTGGGTGCAAATTAACCCAAATTCGTCTACATCCTAAAGATTCTTTTTTTCAGTGTGCACACCTAACAAAAAACCTGCCCTCTACTACATCGATAGGGACTTCCATTACCAATGCCAAAGTCCCTATTTTATGTCACTTATTGTGGACGCAACTAATTAAAAATAGGTCAACAATCTCATGCTTTTCTTCTTTAAATCTCTCTTTCCATTAAAAGTCATCCCTCTTAAGCAACCGCCCCAACCCCATCGATCGGATTGATTTACACACTGATTTGATTGAACTAGCTTAAACTATGTACTCTCTCCGTAATTCATGTATTTATGCTTGAGTAGAACATTGAATTAGTCTTTAAATTTTGAGTCTAGTTTAGATTTCGTCTCTACACTAAAAATTGATTAATTTAGGTATCTGAAATCAACAAAATATATAACATTGATTTCTGCCGTTAACTTCTATCATAAGGTCTGTTAGTTTGACGAGTTGACATGTAGATCCCTCATATCTAATTGCTTGATGCCATGTGGATTAAACAAAAAGCAATTATATTTTAAAAACTTAAAATAAATAATACAAAGAAAAAGAGGGGAAAAAGAGGGAGGAAATCGCAGCCACCACACCGCTGCAAAGCCAAGTACCGTATCCACCACTCCCACCAACCTCACCCCTACTTCCAGTCTCCCACACCCCACACCACCTCGTGCCTTCAACCTCCCGCACCCAAACGACCCTCTCCGAAGATCTCACGATCCATAACAACCCACCTCCTCTACTCCAGCCGTACTTTGCTCGAAATTGTAACAGCCAATAGGCCACCAACAAAGATCGCCTCTATGCTTAATTCCCATAAGAGATTAGGGGTCTGATAAACAAAGATACAATTTCTATTTATTTCAGTGAAGAAAAATTCACTGGTTTAATGGGTATGGTTAATGCTGGTTGGGCAAAGATAGGTGTGGGTGCAGAGAAGAGGGGAGTTGGGATGGTGGCTACAGTACGCATCTGCGTGGTGGCTGCAATTTTGGGTTTTTTTTCTTCTTCTTATTTATCTATTTAGTTAAGTTTTTAATATATAATTAAATTATTGTTTATTCAATTAGGATTTATATAATTGAATATGTAGGACCTACATATGAGTCACATCATCAAACTAACTGATTTTTTGACGGAAGTTAACGGCAAAAATGAATGATGCACATTTTGTTGAATTCAGGAACTTAAATTAAACGATTTTTAGTTTATGAATGAAATCTAAACTGGACTCAAAGTTCATAGACTAATTCTATATTTTACTCTTTTATACTTAGTACCTTTTGATTAATTTATCTAGTCAAAATACACAAGCTAATTACCCTTCTTCTGATTTGACATTAATCTTCCAAATTACTTACATAGAAATTTTTGAAATGTCATATGAACTTGTACACATTTTTTTAAATTTGTCAAATGAACTAAAATTTTAAGCGTTTGTCATATTAAGTTTTGAAAATCATTAATTTGTCATTTTAACATTACTCCGTTAAGTTTTCCATCCAAAATAAGTCATGTGCCTTACACATGACTTATTTTCAAGGTTATTTCGGATATTTCAACTCCTCTTATTTTTTAATGAACACGATTGACCACATTGAATTCTCAAATATTGTAATTAGTTAAACTCCATGTTAGTGAGCCTAATGTACCTTTTTAGTAGTTCACTATAAGTTTTTCAAACGAATGTGGCATTTATTTTTACAAGCCAAAATCTTTTGGTTCGTACCAAAGAGAAGTAGAGAACTTGTGAAAATGAGGTCAAAAATTCAAAACCAATTTATCCCCTAGTGTACATATATCCTTGTATGAAAATAATAAATAAATAAACTTGTGAAAAATGAGGTTAAAAGTCCAAAATAACCTTATTTTGGATGAAAAATTTAACGAAGTTAGAGTGAGATAACAAATTAATAATTTTATAAAATTTATATGACAAATAGCTTAGAATTTTAGTTCATATGACAAATCAAAAAATGTGACATTTCAAAAATTTTACCTTTTCATTATAAACATGCATGATGATATAGTCATGACGCACCAGTGGTCATTGTGCACGTCATGTGTGTTTATTCTTCTTCAACGTCATGTGTGTTTATTCTTCTTCTTTTTTTTTTTAACTAAAGACTAGCTAACACAATTCATAACATGAGTGAATAGCTCAAATTAAGGGTTTAGGGTGCTAAATTAATCGTGCAAAACATGAACGAACCACTTAGGTATTTTCAAGAAAATTTTGTTTAATTTAATTTTTATTAATTTAGTTACTAATTAAATTAATTATTTAGTTGCATGCATTATGCATGAAATGACACATCCCGATCCCGAACACGCCAGGTGTCAGGAAGTGCTGGCCGACACGTGTTAGGTGACGAAAGCCAATTATGCATGAATAAGTGAAAGAGTAAGAATAAAAAGAGTTGAGTGCAGAAGTAGAAGTGTGGTGAGGGTTAAAAACCCATAATACATGATGCATAACAATCAGAGCAAAGTAAATAGTGCAGGAGTATAAATTATTCACATCCCCGTGAGGATGGATAAATAAAAGTTAACTACAAGTGGGAGTGAATCCTACATAAACTGAAGCAATGTCAGAACCATCGACCACCGCCAAGGAAGTCCTCGTGTCACCGATAAGAGAATCCGCCTCTAGGTCCTGGAGGGGCGCAAAACATAAAACGGTGAGTGGGTCAAAAAGCAAAGTTTGATAAAACTTTTGTTTTCAAGAGTATACTAACCCCTCGCTGGAAAACAAGTATAGTTGAAAACACGTCATACCATCTGGCATGAACCTCAAAATACTATAATAAAAATATACGGGTACTCCCCGATAATGATTACTGACATGCTCACCCATATGTAAACACACAAGTCCAAGTAGCTAAACTACGAGGAACATGCTAGGTATAATAGTAATACGCTGAGTACTACAATGACGCGAGTCTAATGCTAAGCGCTGTGCACAAAGTGCGTCACACAAGTTCGAGTTGCCTAGTGCAACCTAGAACAGGCTAGTACTTACAATGGATCCAGAGCTGCATAGCGGTACTGGTAGTGACTACTCCAAACGTCAAGGCTAGTCCTGGTCACAAGACTGAGTACTAATACCTGGAGTGTTATACATCTACTGATGAGCAACAGTATAAAACATGTATGACAATATAATACGAATGTTCTACCTCCAACAAACGTATATGATATGAGTTATGCTAACAATTTGAAGAAAGCATTGAAAAACCATACGTACATATACATTTATCAAAACAAAGACCCACTCACTCATCTGTAGGTAGCCAGGTTGTAGCCCCCCTGTCCTGGGTAGCCCCGGTAATCATCTAGATAAGTCTCACCTATATGAGATATCACTGTAATAATGATTAAACTCATAAATGTTATTAAATAACTAATTAATTACACATATCCCTTGTTTGCTCAACCAGGAGGTCCAAAACATCTCAAAAAATATCATACGTACTGCCCCTAGCTAGGTAGTACGCGTCGTCACAAGTTGCCTCGCGAAGACGGAATCGAAAAAAGATGCTCCACGCGCCCTCACGCGCGGCTCAAACACGGGAAGCCGCGGCTCCACGCGCGGCTCACGCGCGAGTCAACCGAGCCAGTCAAAGCGGGTCAATGCTGACGTCACCCAGGCGGGTCTGGACTGGTTTGCTGACGTTAGCGCCGGTCACCTCTGGTCTTTTTCCGGTCGCGCGGCGCCGCCACCGGCTGCCGTCGCCAGAATTTTGGCCGGTTTCTGGAAAATTTTTAAAGCTCCATATCTTCTTCATTTCTTGGCCAAATTTTACGTGCCATATATCAAAATGAAGCTGGAGAAGAGTAGAATCATGGTGTACTTTTGGATTGGTCGTACAAGCTCGGGAAATGACCTGTAATTGCCTCGAAAGTTGCGGTTCACTGTAACTTTGTCGATCTACGTCAAAACTCAACCAAATCAGGCAAACGACCTATGAAAATTCATCTACTCAACGAGAGGAATACAATGGTGGTAGTTAGAAACCTCACCTCGGTCTAGATTGGCCGGAAAATGGTCGGAAAGGTCCGGTTCTTCCGGTTGCGTTTCCCGTCAAATGGTTGGGAGTTTGGACGAACGGTTTGCACCGTTGAGTCCACGGCGTCGAGACAAAGAAGATGGTGATTTTCGTTCGCCTCGATTCAACAGGTTTTTGTCGGTGTACACTGTGCACACACGGTGAGAGAAAGGGAGAAAAAGTCAAAAAAACTGGGGAAAAGAAAAGTGACGGGGAAGAAGGAAAAGGGGAAAAAGAAAAGGAAAAAAATTGGGTTTTGGGGGTATTGTGCACCCACCAAAATAGTAAACTTACACGCTCACATGTACGAAATAAACACGCACGTGTAGAAAATATCCCCCAAGAATTATTTTATAACAAACTTTTTACGGGATGTTACATGAAATGTCGAGTCATATACGATAATATTGCTTCTTTGGACAACACATCAAATTGCAAAACAAAATGCTTATAATTAACAAAAAGGATATAATGTCACTCTCAAGCAAAGTAACTTTTTGGCCCTTGAATTTTCCAAGCTTGACCAAATCTCACAAAGTTAATTGAATTGAATTGGTCTCTCTCTTATAATTTCAATTGGTTTATGATGTTTGCTGGCTACAAAAGTTTAATTTTGTTGACTATATAAAAGTTCAGATGTGTTTATAATTTTGCATATTTCTTCCTTCACATAAAGTAGGCGGTGATGGAAGCTTTGCTTTTTTTTTTCCTTTCCCACATTTATATTTCACATAAATCACAAATTACATACGGTTGATTTCTTTGTATGATAGGAAAGTAATTATATATAATTATTCAAGATACACACCTAATTAAAGTTTAAACATGTAAAATATGTTGCACATTGCTTCAATTAATCTCTATCGGGGTGGGTGCTTCTGTGCGCATCAAAGGGCAACTACCAACTCTCCATTAATGCATGGAGTTGCTACCGTTTAACTAATGCTCTCGTATCCGCCAATAACCTCAACTTAAGTAGGTGTTAGCTATGATAGGTTTATCCACGTGCATACGTATTAACCCAAAGTAGGTGTTATTTTTTGTATTGCTACGATGTGCTTGACAAGTTGACAACAATTTGATTTTTGAAGAAGACTAGCTAAGAGGGTTGTCTTTTTGTTAGACATCTTGGGTGTTATATATCACAATGTAAATCTAGCTAGACCCTTATACACATGCCAAATTATTAATTCAAATAACCAGTTTTAGCGCGCAATGCCTCATATGTACAAAAAATTTAAATTTGCTTAGTTCTTTGTATACATATGGTCGAAAAAAGTTTGTCCATTACATGAACATTGTTTGTCTTCTTACCGTTGGTAGAGTTTAGTGTGAATCACATACCTTATTTTAGTCCTTTCACTCGTACATTACTTAATAGGCACCTGATTTTTTATTTATTAAAATGCGATAAAAATTCTCTTCACTACAATTTTTTTGGAAATCTTCAATAGTCCGGACTATTAGATGGTCCGGATTTTTCGACCACTATGGTGCGAAGATGAGAGTGTGAGTGGGTGAAAGACAAATCCGGAGAGTTAAAAAACCAAACCATCTAATTGTCCGGACCACCGAAGCCAAACTTCAAATTTTTACGTGCTATGTTTTAATTGGTTTTTGGCACTATATACGCACATCAAGGAGGACAATATCTTGTTGTATTGAAAGACTATACGTCCAGCTAATACGATAACCACATGGCCATACCAATTACGTAATCACCTAAATAATGTTTATATACATATTCTAGTGGTTGGAAAAAAAGAAGAACATAGATCTCAATTCTCAAACGACGTTTAAATCTTAGATAATCAAGAAAATAGCAACGACGTGAGAGATTAAAAGAACATAAGCATTTTCAGAAAATACAGACAAAAAAATGAAAAAAAAAAGAAGAGAAGAACATCTTCAAAGGAGTTAGCAAAATTTTGTCACTTTTCTGCTATTCAACCGACTATTCAACCAACTCCTTAATTTTCTTTTTTACTATAAAATATTAATAACTAAATTTATCTAAAAAAATTGAAGTTCTACCATAAAACTTGTTGGCAATATAGGATGTAGTTTAACTTAATTATAAGTTCATGCAAGGTCCTCCTCCTATTAATATGGAATTTATTCTCAACACGCTCCCTCACATATAGTGAATTTTCAAGTCAAACACGTGGACAACACAAACGAGATGACATGGAGCACGTGTGGCCGTTGCGTTTCATACGTGGATAACCTGCTCTGATATCATACAGAAAGTTAGGGTTCCACCATAAAATCAATTGGCTATATAAAGAGTAATTCAACTTACTTATAAGTCCATGCAATATCTCTTCTTTATCAATGTGAAATTCATTCTCAACATTATCTACTCAAATTTGTTAACTTGAAGAAGTAGCGACAACCTTATAAATATATACAAAATCAGTTGTTAATTCTTCAATTTACTAATTGGGTTGCTACTTGCTATCTTCGATGAAGGTGGTTTTTCATACTTGACACCAATTACTAACTCCTTGGAGAGATGCTCTAAGGATTTGCAGAAAATAAATATGAAGTATATTATTGATGGAGGACGATGAGGAGAGACGACAAGAGTCACAGAAAGGCAGAGGATAGAGAAAAGAGGGCTTACGTGGGTTTCCCATCAGCAGGGATAAGCACGTGATTTTAACGCTGAGACTGAGAGTGGTCTGCCACGTGCCCCCAGTGGTGCCGACTAGACTACGGTCAAATACCGGTGCCACTTGTGCCACGTATTGCCTAATATTCCAAACACTGTCTTCCAAATAAAAACTTTGAACAATTGACCACACATGTAAAATCAATAATCATCCAAACGAGGCGTTTCAAACCTTGTAAAATTATTGGTGTACGTACAATACATTTACCCTAATTTTTTTACTTAAGAGATATTTATTGTTCTAATTACATTTCTAACAGGTAGATGAGAAAAAAAGTCTGGATTTTAACTGTATTCACTTTTTTATTTTTTGTTATAATATCAAAACGTCAAAATTCAAAAAGATAATTTATTTATACTTGAAATGTCACGTTAGCAATATCTAAATCCAATGACATTACTATATGTCATTTTTATTATTTAAGTAGTATAGTTTACTTAAATGGTATGCAAGCAGTATCTCAAAGGCATGTTTGATCACATATTTTAACAATATAAGATAGTAATTTACTAATTTAGATGATATACGAGATAAGTAAATGTTATATTTATAATTATCATATTATACGATACCTTAAATTAAGAATCAATCATACTAATTGATGTAATGAGTGTATTATCAATTAATGTTGTCAAGGATTATGATGCCTTCAATATTTGTTACTTTATTCGTATGAAAAAAGGAGAGTAGCAAGGACTAAAAATGTTTCCATTTGAGGAGGCACTTTTTGAGCCTCTCAATTGGAAGGTGTTTTGTCAACCTCCTTCATAAAAGTGATAGCTATAGCAAAGTCCATTCAAACTTAAAGGCTCACACTCTCTCTCTCTCTTTCTCTCCATTATTATATATATAATGCTCAAATCATAATGTATTCTCCAAACCAAACCATATTTAGAGAGACAAATTTCAAGTCTTGAATCAAAGAGTCCTCCAATCTCCATAATTTAATTCCTTTGTCAAAACCCTTTTCTTTCTGTCTTTGTTGTTGTTCTTCTTCCATGTCTGATCATGAACCTAAAGACCTTTACTACCATGACCTATTTCAGTATGAAGATCATGAACACCTCAATGGTGGGATGGTCAGCATCAACAACCACCAAAATTTGCAAGGGTTTGATGTTAATTCTTCATACATGAACTTCACAGAGTGTTTGAAAGGATCTATGGACTATAATTCACTTGCAACGGCTTTTGGCTTGTCATCTTCAACCTCCGAAGCACTATTTTCGTCTATTGAAGGCAATCAAAAGCCTGCTGATCATCTTGGATATTCCGGTAGCGGCGGCAGCGGTGGCGGTGAAACTCCTTTGACGCCAAACTCTTCCGTGTCTTCTTCTTCAGCTGAGGCTGGTGCTGATGAGGACTGTGGCAAGAATAAGAAAGATAGGCAGCCAAAATTGTCATCAGAAGATGGAGGAGATAGCTCTAAGAAAGTGTAAGTTTGAATTGAGTACATATAATACTATCTAGGTTGCAAGGGTATTGTATTGTAGCTCAGTTTCGAGGTCTTGAGTTTGAATCTCTCATCTCTAATATCGCATGTATCAACAAAAAAAAATACTGTCGACTAGGTAATTAATGACATGCACATATACCTGATCTGATCATGTTTGATATATTTGATAACCAACAGGAGCAAACCAGCAAAGAAGAAGGGAGAGAAAAAGCAAAGAGAGCCACGATTTGCCTTCATGACCAAGAGTGAGGTTGATCATCTAGAAGATGGATACAGATGGAGAAAATATGGGCAAAAAGCAGTGAAAAATAGTCCATATCCAAGGTAGTTAATGAACTTATTTTTTGAGGCGAATTAATTAATTAATTAACTTATTAAATGTGTAATTTCTAGCTCATTTCTTTGTTTGCACTTAAAATAACCCACCAAAAAACCCCCCCTTAAACAGGAAAAATGAGCAATATATTTGAAAGTTGATTAATTTGTTGCATTCATGTGCTATAGTTTTCAATGATTTAATTTATTTTTTAAATTTTACTCCACCAAATTGTGCCAGAAAGTCCTGCAAAAGACATACTAATTACTAAAACCAAAGGTTGACTAATCCCTTGGTATGATCCCAAATCTTAGTCCTATATATTAATCTTAATGTTTGGCAAATTGCGAGTTTTGGGGACTGAAGCTAAACTAAATTAAGAAAAACCTTTAGATTATTGAGATTAATCCACCATTTCTTAGTTTGTTTGGTAGTAAAACTAAAAAGTTTTTGTGACAAAAAAAACCTAAAAAAGTTTGATTTGAACACGACTCTCTAATTATATAAGTACTGCGGTTGTCCATTGCAGAAGCTACTACCGATGTACGACACAAAAATGCGGGGTCAAGAAACGCGTAGAGAGGTCGTACGAGGACCCATCCACTGTGATTACGACATACGAAGGCCAGCACAACCACCCACTTCCAGCAACTCTAAGAGGAAATGCGGCTGCAGCATTGTTCCCACCTTCTCTTCTAAACCTAGCACCCGCCACGTGTACATTCTCAAACTTGGCTGCTGGTCCGAACTCTGCCTTCCCTCAGGAACTCTTGTTTCAAATGCCCCAATACATGATCAGTAACAATGTTAATCAGGGATCGTCACGAAACCCTAATCATCATCTGCAGCAGTATCAACTGCCTCATGGAGCTGCTGATCAGTATGGACTTTTGCAGGATTTGGTTCCCTCCATGTTCCTCAAACAAGAGCCTTGATGATCTTCCTCTCGATCTCTAGCTAGCTCGTTAATTTTTAGGTATGATTAATTATTATATATATGCTAGTTAGTCTCATGATCTTGATTGATCATCCTTGACATTTTTAATTAGTGAGCTAGCTAGTTTGCAGATTCTACGTTTGTACCCTTCACTTCTAATCATTTTAATTCCACTCAGATTTGTGTGGTGAGAATTGCCGATCGATAGCTTTAGTAATAGAGCACTTATTCTACGCACTTATCATCAAAGAGAGTTCGATTCTTTCTCTGATCTCTCACTGTAAGCTTAATTTGCACTATCCTGGCCTTTAAAAAAAAGTCCATTAGAGATGCTCTATCCAGGAGTGTAAATTTTTTTTTTCATGGTCTTCCATTCGGAGGTAATTTGCTAGCTCGAACTGCTACTATCTATAGGAAGCTAAGTAGATCATTTGTAAGATGATGAGTTTATTTATGTATAGTGGTTCGAGAGAACGTAGTGCATGCGAATTGAGGGTTGCATGCTTCATGCTTGCTTGTCTTACTGCAAGTGGTGCAACATGATTTTCTTATTTACGGATTTATGTAAATATTGTAAGATCCTTGTAGTGCAGCCATGCTTTCATGCAGCAGGCGTGGGATTTTTAATGAATTTCCGTAATATATATCAGTTTTCTTTTAGTTGCTATATCACTTGTTGAATAATTTTTTTATAAATAGTACGCAATTGCAACAAATTTCTTGTCGTAGTATACGGTATTCGCCGTTCACAATATCATGCATGTCGAACATAATTTATTGACTCGGATCAGTGTTACAACATTTTCATAATTGCTCTTTGTTTACACTGAAAAATATCCGTTAAGATTAATCAATACTAACTATACACTTAACACATCATTTCATACTCTAACAGGCCGAGCCATGAACTTTTCACAAAATGAGCTAGAATTCTTTTATTTTTTTATGGATTAATTAGGTTCTCATCCCTCATTTTCCTTTCTCATTAAATGAAACCTTATTATCTTTTCATTTTTTATTAAGGTCCCTTGACTTTTGTCCACATCATTATTTGAATATTAGATCTTATTAATCATTTCCAACTATATATCCTTCAGTATTTTTCATATATTTCTATTTTAAATTTGTACCAATATTCTTTTTATTTTTAATTTGTACCCATAATTCTAAATGTTAATATGTACCCATAATTTTAAATTTTAATAAGTACCCATATTTTTAATTTAGTTTGCACCCATATTTTTTTTGCTGAATGTACCCTTGCTAATTACATGTATTTATTTTATGTTTTAAAATATATCAATCGTTATTTCTTAAAATATATTAATAATTATGTGGGTGTATTTTGTTTTGCTAGAATTATGTGAAGAATAATATTACTCTATTATTGATTTTAAGTAATTATTAAATTTTAAAAATATTATTTGAATTTGTTTTAATTTCATAATTTGTGGGATATTGAATGGACCTCAATCAAAATATTTAAACAAACAAAGTTTCAGTCTAACAATTAGGTTGACTCACTAGTACAAAAAGGCACTTGGGCGACAAAAACAATTTCGTCGCCCAAAGTCATATTTCGTCGCCTAAACTTTTGGGCGACCAATAATTCGTCGCCCACTATTCGTCGCTCAAAGTCCGTCGACCAAACATTTGGGCGACGAAGGATATACGTTCGTCGCCCAAAGTAGCTTTGGGCGACGACGGTGATTCGTGGCCCAAAGTAGCTTTGGGCGACGACGGTGGTTCGTGGCCCAAAGTAGCTTTGGGCGACAGCCGATGGTTCGTGGCCCAAAGTAGCTTTGGGCGGCAGCGCGGTCGGTCGTGGCCCAAAGTAGCTTTGGGCGGCCGACGGTGGTTCGTGGCCCAAAAGTAGCTTTGGGCGGCAGCGAGGTCGTGGCCCAAAGTAGCTTTGGGCGACGACGGCTGTTGTAGCCCCGAAATATTTATTTATTTTATTTTTATTTTATGTTTTTATTTATTTATTTATTTATTTTATTGATTAATATTTTTTTTTTAATTTTGATTTGTGTTTCATTAATTGGTATTTAAAAGACAATACAATGTAAAAAACAAAGTTGATTATATAAAAAATGTACGTACTGTATTTAATAATAAAAACAAATTAAAATCTTAAAGCAGAGAAATAACTAGCTGCGAGAACAACGAATCAGATGGCGTATTGAGTGGAATCTTGGGACAATTGGAGGGCGTTTAAGACTTTTGGCTCATCGAGACGCGGGTGGGTTGGCCCGAGTTTGCGGTTGGGTTGCACGAGCCTCACAATAGGGTTGCACGAGCCTCAGCTTACGCTCCAGTGCAGAGACTTTTGCCTTCAATGTGGTGACCTCTTCGAATTGTTGTTAGAAGATGAGGCACCCTTCTCCTTTCTCTCGGAGTCGCGGCTTTCCCCATCCCCGGTAAAACCCTACCTCGCCTAGGACCAAGGGTCGGTCTAGCGTCTCCGTTGACATACGAAGACCAGCATCCTCGGTTGGAGTGACATCTCCATAGGGATGTCGGAACTGCGATGCCACTTCTTGAATGAGCATTGCTCTTCTCCACCATAGTGGCTTTGTAATAAGAAAATTAACAAGTAATTAAAAAGAAAATTATAATAATTATAAAAAGAAAATTAACAAGTAATTAAAGAAACTTACATAGAGTGGCAGGCCCGAGTCTCATCACTTAGGCGGGACATAAACTTCTGGAACATGTCAATCTCAGGAAACTCAACTGCTAAAAAATAAAAAAAAAGTTAAAATTTAAAATTGATATTAATTTATATTAAAAATAAAAACATGTAAGTTTTACTGTCGGTGTTCGGCGGTCACATAGGCAAGGGCATCGAACCGAGTGGTGATGAAGTACCTTTTCGACCTATTTATCCCATTGGCTCGAGAACGGATCATTGAACAAAAAGTTGGGTTAGATAATATATATTTGTTAGTGCATATATTAATTGTTGAGTTAAATAATAAAATAATGTAAACTTACCAAAAAAAGCGGGGGTCTTGAAAGTGGTTACATAACCACTCCCAGTCTCGGGCCGCTCAGGCGTCAACTCCGCGAGGGCATCCTCGGGCTAAAGCAACACGTGGTCCGAATACAACTTGAAAACTTTGTGGAGTCGGCCTTCCTCTTTGTACCGCTGCTGAAGAGGCCGTCTATGTAGTTCTCGTTTGGCATCAAGGTTCGTAGTGTTAGTGACACTGCAAATATAGAACAATATTATTAAAATATACAAAATATTGGACTTAATTAAACAAAGTAGTACAAGTATGGAATACTATCACCAGAAGCCGGCTCGTGCCACATCGCGCCTTCGTTTCATCACGGGACAAATTGCCATGATTTCCATTGCATAGGGCAATGAGCGCATATCATCCTTTATCTCATAACTTCGGAGAACGTCTTCAGTCGGATATTAAGAACCATTCTTTTCCTCGATAAAGGTGACGGTGATCTTTCGTTACTATAGTGTGATCTAGTAGACTTCAATTGTACGCAAGGGCCCTAGGAGTATTTTTCTTCACGACAAAACAAATAAGAAAGTCAAGGTTAAAACGGCATCTTAAAACTCCACGAGAAAATTCGACGAGAACCTCCCTAAAAAGTCTAACATTTCCCATAACACACCAAACAATAAATCTAACATATCCACATCCACACAATTCCAACATATCAACATATCCAACATATCCAACATATCCAACATATTCCAACATATTCCAACATGTTTGACAATTCTAGCATATTCGACAATTCTAGCATAATTGACATATCCAACAGATTCCAACATATCAAACACAATTCCAACATATCCAACACAATTCCAACATATCCACATCCACCGCAATTCCAACCTTATCCAACCAATTCCAACATATCCAACAATTCTAGCATATTCAAAATATTCTTAAATTCTAACATATATTCCAACATATCCTTAATATATTGCAACAAAATTAATATTAATCGTACCAAATGTTTTGAACATCCATTGAAAAATTGATCTAGGCGCCAGTAAACAAGCGAACAAAAATGAAAAAGATTAGAGGTAGGGTATGTGCACAATCGCGAGCCTCGCCGTCGATTGTGGAAGTCTGGTGCACACGAAGGTCCTCGGGACGTTGTCGCGGTGACAGGCATTTTTCGCTCTGAGGAACGTCACTTAGGAGGTCGGTGGACGAGAGGCGAGGCACCTCGGAGACATCACGAGCGGCGGCGTGAAGGATTTCACTAGGACTAGAGCGCGGGCGATGTAGAAATCAAGCCCGACATCTGCGTAAATTCGGCATGTTACAAATTGTTAAATAAAATGAAACATATGCATATTAAATAAATTAAAATATCACAGATATTATTACAGGAATCGCCATGATAACACTAGTACGAGTAAATTAAAAGTATAGGTTGGAAACAACCTTGGAAATTCGAGTTCTTAGATTAGATTGAACTCTAAAGTATGCAAAATTAATTCATCACACAAATATACAAGATTTAAAAACCATTGTACGTGTTAAATATAAAGTCAAATGAATGTTGATTTGTCGACATAAGGCGAAGAAATCCCGGGTTTAACGAAATTGTGAATATAAAGTTCTAGAATATAAACTTTTAGAAATAGGTAAAATTATTTGAGCTTGCAACGATGGCATTCAACTAAAAAAATGCATGTAGTGTAATATATAAATGGTGTAGAAACATTTGAAACACACCACCCATGATTTATTTACTCCACAAACTATAGCAAATAGCTAGTTATACGTAGAGATAATTTAGGTGGGATCCCAAAAAAGAGTCTCCGGTACCAAAATAAAAGAGAGTACTTTCACCTTAAATTCTCCCTTAAAGATTTCACAAACGGAACGAATCTAACGGATTCTATCTTTATACTCAAAACAACATGGTTCGTTCCTAGAAATTTTTAAAAGACGAGAGAGATAGAATGCCATTGAACCAATAAGCGGTAACTAAAAAGTTAAAGAATCAAAATCAACGTAATTAGTAAATGTAGTGGTTACTAGAAAAAATGAAGCTGCAAAAGATAGTAAGAGGTGAGGTACGTGTCGAGTGAAGTGAAGAGCCAATTTACAAGGGATTTGTGAAACGGACCAAAGACAAGCTATGTGCAATTAACCAAATAAGCTCTTAATCAACGGTAGATGGATTATGTCTGTGCGAGATGTAATACCCAAGATATGAAGTTTGGTCTCGTGATGCAAACAAAGACAAGAATCCACAACTATTGGAGTGGTAGATTTGAAGGATTGAAGGTGTTTAGTAGGAATTCGATTCGATGTGATTGAAGATGTTTGGTTGGAAGAGATCTGGTTTCTTTCTTGGAGTAACAGATTAAAAAGTGAAAAAGAATGGTGGCAGTTGTCGGGGAAGAAACAGAGGATAGATTACGTCGGTACAGTTTTAAACCCCTAGCTGATCTTCTTTTTCAATAGACTTCGGTGTTATGCAAACGAGTTAGGATGATGATATGTGAATATGCGAATAATAAACGAGTGATAAAGTAAATACAACACAAAACACAAGAATTTAGCCGAGGTTCGGCTAGCTTTGCCTCGTCCTTGTGTGATCTCTCTTGAGAGTACCACTAACACTATTAAGAAAAACAATCAATGACAAGAACTTATTGGAAATCTCTACCACTCTTGGCTCTACACCCTTGTGTGTCCTTGGTGTTTCTATGCGGTTCTTGTTAATAAAAAGACTCTAACAAGCCTATTTATAGTGCATAGGTCATGGGTTACATGCCTTACAGTTAGATATTCTAATAAGAAAGATAACTTATTTCCTAATCTGACGATTTGGATTACCAAGAGAAGCTGATTTCCTAATTCTCACGGAAATCTGTGCGCCTCAATTTCTTCACGATAGTCTTGGTTTTACGAGCCAAAAACACAACAATCGGTTGATAATTAAGAGGAGTGAGCGGTGGAGAAAAATAAAGGAAGAAGCATGCAGAATTGCCATTGGCTTTGGAGATTAATGAGCCATACAAAAGAAGCTTGGCCGGTTCATTCATTTCACTTGCAAAGAAGTTATGCAGAGTGGAAATTTACGAAAAAAAAAAAAAAAAATCTAAATAATCATTATACCAATAATCTTTATGGAGTGATTCATTAAGATAAACGAATAAAAATAAAAAACTTGAGCAAAATAATAAATTACTTGGCAAACGTGTAGACTCGGTAGAGATATTCTGAAAATAAAATTCCCACGAAAAATGTATTTGCCCGATCATTGGAGCTTAACAAATAACTGAGGGTGTCACGATTCTTTGGCTTTAGCCGTGTATCTTTCATTGCGATCTTGCCATGTAATTAAAAAACGAAAAGGACCATTTCCATGAATTTTAGAACCAATAAGGTTCACAAACGAGACATTTATAAGCAATTATTGTATTCGCGCGGCAGGTTGGTGATGGTTTCCAATCACAGTGATAAGCGAGTGATGATTACATGTGATGGTTGCTTCGCATATGTCTAGATTCTTTCTTATATGTCTATTTTTAACAAACATTGTTGATGAAGCTATGAAAGGCTTAGGGGCTAGGGTGTTGATATTAAACGGCTTCATCGATTCACATCCTACATGAACAAATTCCTAAATACACTCTTTGCCTTACGGGTTGACCGGTGATTTAATGCTCTTTGCATAAAACGAAAGAAATTCAATCTGTTTGGTGCAGCAGTAGTTTGATCCAAAAAATAAAATGCAATTCGGAAAAGAGAAACCTTTATAGTTTTATATACAATTTCACGAAGCTTTGTGAGCACACACGAAATTGCTCCTTGTCCATAAACCCAAATCAATTTCAATTCCAAATCCCAAATCAAATTTCAATTTCTATTTATTCTATTTCAATTTCAATTTCAATTTCAATTCCAAATCCTAAGCAGAAATTCCTAACTGGAAACCAAGAACAAAAATTCAATATCCAAATTCAAGAACAAAAATTCAAACTTTGAATCTACCTCGAGAGAAGAGAGAATGGAATCAGTCCGGAGCACGGGGTCGTCGGCGATACGGTTGAGAGCTCGTGCGTTCGAGATTCGCCGTCACAGGGTGAAAAGGGGAGGAAGACGGTCTTGAGAAGAAAGAAAAAGAAAGAGCACGGGGTGCAATTAAACCACGGGACTTTGGGCGACGAAATGGGTTCGTCGCCCCAACCCAAAAACTTAGGTAAGCCTAGTTCATTTAAAATTTTCAAAATCGGTAACTTTAGACGCGAACCCTTACCCCAATCCCAAAAATTAGAGTGGCCCAAAACCTTTAAAAATTTTCAAAATCAGCCAAAAATTTGGCGGTGAAGTTTCAAGGTTGGGCGGCGCGAATGTCGATACGCCAAAACCAATTGGGGGCGCGAATATGTGTTTTGGTCGCCTAAAGATCGAAAGTGGGAAAAATCATAATAAGTAATTCGAGAAATGGAAAAATACGTAAAAAATGCCAAAAACGCTCGCCAACGAAAATGTCATGTACAACTTCCGTTAAGGTGTCATCTCCAAAGATGACCAATAAAAACCATGAAGGCTATATTCTTTTGTGGCCGGGTCGATCGCGTTTACGTTTGCAACCCGTTTTATGTCCATAAGAGTTTTCATCGATTCTTTTGAAAACATGATCTTCTGCGAATGTAGTAAGATGAACGGTTCCGATCGTTCACTAGAATGGCCCCGTATTAACATTTGATCGAAAAGTGTGATGATGTTATATAGTTTCCATAAATTATATAACGTCTTATACAAATTTGACTTCTGATATAAAGATGGGGACATAATGTAAAAAATACGAACCGTTCATCTTGTGGAGCCCCAGTAAAGATCAAGTTTTCATTAAAAGAACGACATGAAAAACAATGCACATATATAGCAGTAAACGTGGCGTTATCGGCTGATTCAGAATTACAATATAGGCTTCATCGTTTTCTAGTGTTCGATTTTGGAGATGACACGCTCAGCAAGTTGGTAGGCCTTCTCGGTACGGCGTTTGTCAACACACAAAATTTTTCCCCTTATCATTTACTTTATTAGAGATTTTAGTGTAAATTAAAAAATAGGTTAAGGCGACAAACACTCATTCGTCGTGAGCCTTAAAATAGACGAGTTTAAAAATGAAGGTATACCTTTGGGGCGGCCAAGGTAAAAAATACTTTGGGCGACGAATACTTGACTTTAGGCGACGAATAATTGGGCGACGAAGTATTATTCGTCGCCTTAAGACAATTTGGGCGACGAATATAAGTTCGTCGCCTAGATATATTTCATAAAATGTTTTGATTATTATAGAAATCTTTGTAAGTATTTTTTTCATTTGGGCGGCAAAGGCTAATTAATTGGCCCAAAGTATCTTTTGAGAGGCGACGAATGGCGTTCGTGGCCCAGAAATGTGCTGACGAATAAGTGGTTGGTCGCCCAAAACACAGGCCCGCGAGCGGTTCATTCATCGCCAATGGGCGACGAATAAGTGTTGGTCGCCCAAAGAAACTTTTGGGCCACGAACGGTTATTCGTCGCCCAAAGATACTTTGGGCCACGAACGGTTATACGTCGCCCAAAGATACTTTGGGCCACGAATAAGCCTTCGTCGCCCAAAGATACTTTGGGCCACGAATTAGCCTTCGTCGCCCAAAGTAGCTTTGGGCCACGAAATATATTTGTCGCCTAATGCATTTGCAATATTTTTTTTTTCCTTGGTAAATGAAGGTATAATTTATGTTTCAATGTCTATTCTTAATAATTTGACAACGTATAATTTATGTTTCATTGTCTATTCTTAATAATTTGACAACGTTACAAATTACAAGTTCACTGTATGTTTCATCACATCCGTTACAAATTACAAATTATAATTTCAGCACATCCGAACCTTGCTAGTCTGAATCAGAAATACAATACACATCATCGTCGTCACTTTCATCATTTTCGCTTGGTAGTTCAGATTCGCTGCTTGCATATGATTCCTCACCATCACTGTCATCGGTCCGTGCGGGGTCAGAGGGATTGTAGCGTCTCAGATCACCGAGGTCAATTGTAATGGAATCAATCGGTATTTCGATTTCAGGCATTCCAGCTACCTCAAGCGGTTCTTGGATTACATTTCTATCCACCGGTGTTGCCAAAACACAATCTATCTCCGATGAAAGTTGTTGGTCAGGTCCGCTTTCGTCTTCATTATTATCTCCGTCAGGAATATCATATATGTTTCTGTGATGAATTTTTTGCACAACTTTCCAACCATCCCCCGCCTTCGGGTCATCAAGATAGAAGACTTGTTTCGCCATAGTTGCTAAAATGTAAGGGTCTTCATCGTACCAACGTGTGTTAGTGTTCACTGATACTAACCCTTCGTCTCGCTTAACACTCTCGTTCGTGTTAGGATTTGTATCAAACCAATGACACTTAAACAAAATCACTTGGCATCGGTCTTTGTAAAGCACTTGTACAACACTTGTTAGTTTGCCATAAAACTCAATATCGGCACTGTCGCCACCGCCCGGGACGAAGACCCCACTATTTTGAGTTAACAACTTGTCATCACGCTGACCATCCACAAACTTAACGCCGTTCACATGACACCCTGAGTACAATTCAGCGCGAAACGGTCCGACCGCCAAGTTATATAATTCTTCGGTGTATGACGGCGAATTCTCTTCCTTCAGTTTCAACACCTAGTTCAAAGAGTACAAAAAATTCTAATGTTGTTAGTTCAAGATCATATGAAGACAATGACGAAAAACCTTAAATGTGAAGAAACCAAAAAGTACAAAACTTACATGTTCGCGCAACCAACGAGGAAACAATGCACGGTGTTTCTCGGCATGTAAATTTGAAGGATATGAACTGCTTATCAAATGTTCATGCTCATCCAGAAGCGGGCCAATCTCGTCACAATTGTTGAGTACGAACCAATGCGCTACCTCCATGTCCTTTTTAGAAAATGATTCGCCTCTTGGTGACGAGCCAAACGGACGTGCAGTTTGTGCAAACACCGAAAGTTTTTCTTTCCTAACACCACCGTCGTTATTGCGTTGGGGCCGATTGAAAGTCGTCTCAACATCAGTTAGATACATTGCGCAAAAAGTGAGAGACTCATATGCGATCCATGCCTCCACAATCGATCCTTCCGGCTTGGCCCTGTTGCGCACAAATTTTTTAAACTCCCCAAGAAGCCTGCAAAATCGAAAACCGGCTTTTGAAATTAATAAACAAGTATAAAATGATGAAGAATCATACAAAGGCCATGGGTCGACGTTACCTTTCTATTGGATACATCCACCGATAGTTGACTGGTCCACCAAGCAACGCCTCATCCGCCAAATGTATCATCACGTGAATCATACTAGTAAAAAAAGCTGGCGGAAAAATCTGCTCGAACTTGCAAAGGATGTGTACAATTTCATCTCCGCACTTTTTTACATCTGACACACGCAATGACCTTGCAGTCAACTGGGCGAAAAATCTGGACAACTTCACTATCGGGTTAACCACATCAGAAGGCAACAGACTTCGAATACCAACTGGGAGAAGGCGCTGGATTAGCACATGACAATCATGGCTCTTTAATCCCGAAAATCGATTTGTCTCCACGTTCACGCACCGCGAGATATTTGAAGCATACCCATCTGGAAATTGTACGGAAGAAAGAAACTTGAAAAATTGTTTCTTCCCCTCAGGTTTCACAGTGAAAAACGGATGAGGCTTTCTGAGTACACTGCCAACTTTCTTCATCCACAAGGGGCGCCTTATGCCCATTCGTTCCAAATCCAGACGAGCTTTTATCGTGTCCTTTGATTTACCCTCAATGTCTAGAATTGTCCCCACCAATGTATCACAGACATTTTTCTCAATATGCATCACGTCCAAATTGTGTCTCAGCTTTAACTTGGACCAGTATGGGAGTTCAAACAAAATACTCTTATGCGTCCAGTTATGATGCGAAGATGGTCTGGGCCCAGTAACACTTTTGCCAGATGGACCGAATTCTAAACTGTTCAACTTAGCCAGAATATCATCTCCCGAAGATTCTCTGGGTCTGAGGCGGGTCTCTGTTTTGCCGTCGAAAGATGTATCGTTCATACGCCACTCGTGATCCCACGACAACCATTTACGATGACCCATATAACAAACCTTTCCGGCGTGCCAATCGGAGGTGACGTCTTCCTTGCAAACTGGGCATGCCATATAACCTTTTGTACTCCAACCGGAAATCATTGCATAAGCAGGAAAATCATGTATCGTCCACATCACTGCTGCTCGCAACGTGAACATCTTTCCGGTGGACTTATCAAATGTACGCACACCGTTTTCCCATAAATTCTTTAACTCATCAACCAACGGGCGCAAATAGACGTTTATGGACTTTCCTGGATCTTCTGTGATTAACAGACTCATCATCGTAAATTCCTTTTTCATGCATTTCCAAGGCGGCAAATTATAAGGAACTACGACGATCGGCCAAGTGCTGTGGGTTTGGTTTAGAACTCCGAACGGATTAAATCCGTCGGTGGCAAGCCCCAGTCTGACATTACGTGGGTCTGCTGCAAATTCAGGGTACATCCGATCAAAGTCTTTCCATGCCTGGCCATCTGCAGGATGCCTCATAACATCATCATTAACCCTTTCTTCCTTATGCCATCTCATGTCGGTTGCAGTGTGCGTCGACATGTACAAGCGTTGCAACCTAGGAGTTAATGGAAGATAACGCAACACTTTTTTTGGAATCTTCGTCTTTCTTTTTTTAGGTGTGATTTTATATCTCGGCTCGTCACAAATAGGGCATTTATCCAAATCTTTATTTTCCTTATAGAACAATATACAATTATTTACACATGCATGGATTTTTTCATACCCTAAGCCGAGACCATTCAGCACCTTCTGAGCACTTTTATAATCTTTAGGCAAACAATTATGTTTTGGAAGCATCCTGGCAAAAATACCAATAAAGTAGTCATAACACCGGTTTGACATACGGAACTTCATCTTGCCTTGCATAAACTCCACAATCGCCGTAAGAACCGAATATTCTTCGCAACCCGGGTATACTTCTTGCTTGGCATTTTTCAATAACCTTTCATACTTATCAAATGCTTCCTTGTCCATCGCGGGAGGCACATCATCCCCCACTTCCTCATCGTCATTGATCGAGGCGTACGGATAACAGTCATTTATAATACCCATGACTTGGTCATTACCAGATAAATTTCTTTCACCACTCTCCGCTCCTGACTGGTACGAAGACGAAGCTTGCTGTAATGGTTCCCCGTGATGATTCCATATGGTATAGGTATGCGTCATCCCATTTCTTACCAAATGATGGCGAACATGGTTAGGGGTCTCCCACATATGATTATTACATGATCTGCACGGACACTTGATATGAGAATGTCCCCGGTTGTGTCTCGTTGCAAATTCAATAAAATTATCTACTCCTTCCAAATATTCAGCATCACATCTGTTCGGATTATATATCCACTGCCTGTCCATTTTTCCTGTTACCACATTACAAAGAGAGAGAGAGAGATAGAGAGCATTAGAATAACTTCAACTATGTCTCGTCACCTTATGACTCCGGTAAAGGCCCTATCCCATTCAGAAGTGCACATTTGTGTGCCGTAGTTTACGGATCCACCAAGATTAGATTTCGACATGGGCAAATTTTGGCAGCATCTCCCTACAGTTCTCCAAGTGCACGACGTAGATATAAAATATCTACTATGCACTTGAAGAACGTAAGAAGATGTTACCAAAAACCCACAATCGAAACCTAATCCGTGAACCGCAAACTACGACACACAAATGTGCACTCCCAAACTGTCCAAAAATGGGACAATTCAAGAATCAATTGGATCGCAGTCACGCTTTCGCATCCATGCACGAATCCAATTAATTCTCAAACGGGAAACTAAGGTTTTGTTAAAAAAATAGATACGAAGTTAATTACTATTAACTTCGTACGTACAACACAAAATAAATTCATACAAAGTTAATTACCATTAATTAACTTTGTACTTACAATACAACATAAAATTATTCAACACATACAAATCATTTGCATAGACAACCATATAAAATAAATTCGTATTTCAACAACATAAAATAATTAAGAAAATACCTTCAAATTGGTGCTCCTCCAAAACTCCTATGCAACAAACCTATACAAAATTAATTAATTTATGTTAATTACAATTCATAAATAATAATAAAATTTTCAAAACTAAAAATTACCGTTAACGATTTCCGGTGGTGGTGGAGGAAAAGGAGGAGGAGGAGGAGGAGGAGAAGGAGGATGAGGAGGATGAGGATAGTAAATGGTGGTGGTGGAGGAGGAGGAGGAGGAGGAGCAAAATCCTAGCTTGGGGAGAGAGTGAGGTGGTGAGGGAGATGAGTGAGATAGGGAGAGAAAGAGAGAGATGAGTGAGATAGGGAGAGAAATTTGGAAAACTGGTCTCGGGTAGAAATAAAAGAGTTTGCAGATTTTTTCTGCAAAAACTGCCTCTCGGGTAGAAAATGATTCTAGTAGGTTTTGGGCGACGAAATTATTCGTCGCCTAAATAACAAAATTCGTCGCCTATAGTCTAACGTTTGGGCCACAAAATATTCGTCGCTCAAAGTGTTTAAGGCGACGAATTTTATTCGTCGCCCAAAAATTTAGCGCCAAAAATGTTATTTGGCGCCAGTTTTCCATCTTTTGGGCGACGAAAGGAACTATTCGTCGCCTAAACTATTTAAGGGCGACGAAAAAATTCGTCGCCTTAAGTTCTGTCGCCTTAAGGTCCTTTAGGCGACAAAAAAATTCGTGGCCTAAAGTTTGGTCGCCTAAACAAAATAAAGGCGACGATATGGTTTTTTCGTCGCCCAAAGTTCTTTTGGGCCACGAATTTCTCTTCGTCGCCCAAAATTTTGTCGCCCAAGCCATTTTTTCTACTAGTGACTAGGGACTGGAATCAAAATGACCCTTTTTTTTATTTTGGCATGTAGGTTATATGTTATGAAAATGAAGATTATAGTAAACTTTGTAAACCAAACCAGTCCGTTATTTTGTTTCCAGTGAACCTTAACATGGATTAAAAATTCAAACGAAAGTTATCGACAAGTTAATTTGATACCAATATGTATATATAAGAAGGGAAATTAGACAAAAGAAGTAGTGTCACTGTCTTCGAATGGTCATTGTGTGATCAGATGACATCTCCTTTTCTATATAAATAAGCATTGAAGGCATTGAAGGCATTGAAGGTATTGAAGGTAAAGGGACCGAAGGGTATATAATTTTCTATGTGCATGCGTGCATGCATTGAAGGTATTGAAGGTAAAGGAACCGAAGGGTATATAATTTTCTATGTGCATGCGTGCATGCATTCACTGAGTTGATTTGCCACAAAGAAAGAAAGAAAATGGATTGATTTATTCACGTCCTAAGTAAATGGGCCTTAAGGTTTTAAACCAATGTTCCAGTTCTGTCCAGTTCAATATGAAGTTCACTTGGGCTTCAACCTAGGGTGGCAGTCGTATCCCTCCTCCATTATTTGTTAGCACAATTTTCTTGCAAATAACATCCTATCCAAACTGAATCACGATGAACAGCTTGTACTTGATTCAATATATTTGTCACTTGGGTTCTATTAGCATATAGATATATACGAGCCATGTAAACCATTGGTATATGATAGTTTGGGATTAGTGGATCCACTAATTGTGCCTTTTCTTTTGATACAAGTTATATATGTTAGGAGTATAGAATCGAACTTGATACCTCAAGTGTTTTATTGAATGCTCTTAATAAGTTTCAAACCATGTGCTCATTTGGTGCTTTGGGTCACTCCAGTTTGTAGTCGGACATGTGCATTGGCTAGGGTTGAATTCAATATAGTTTGAACATGGTCAAAATCGTATTCAGTTTAATTTTATAAAGTCTCACCCTCCTATAAAGGGGACTTGTAAATAACAACACGTTGAATTGTTCTTCACTTTAACAAGTCTAATGCTTTGATAGATTAAGGTCTTAATTTCATGATTTAATAAATAAATAAAACTCATGATAATATATATATATATATACACACACACATATATAGTTTGTCTAATAGTTTGAGCATTCAATGTTTGCGAGCATTGTAGCCTACTCTCACTTTGTATCCCCAAGTGTATAGTCTACGTTTTGAAGCCTTTAAGTTTTAACAGGTAAAAAAATGTTTGGTATAGAAAGGTGAGCCCAGAGTGACCTCTGCCGGGGGAAAATTTGGAAAAATTTGGAAAAATAACCAAAATTTGAACTTTATATATAATTATAGTCATTTTTTTTAGTTTATGATAATTATAGCCAAAAGTTGATATAAAAGTACTGAACTATCTTTACTGATTAAAAATTTGGATAAACTGCTATTTACACTACAAGGTTTGTGGGTGATTTGCAAAAATGAGTCACAAAGTTTCAATTTTTGCATTTTATACTACGTAGTTTTCGAATTGCACCAATTTAACGTCTCCGTCAATTTCATCGTCTAATTAGATGTTAAGTCATGACGTGGTATAGACTTGACCCACATTTTAAGCACTCGTTGACCATCAATTTATTAAAATGATTAAAAAAGTAAAGTACTAAATATTGAAATTGACGGTTAACAAGTACTTAAAATGTGGGCCAAGTCTATACCACGTCACCACTTAACATCTAATTAGACGGTGAAATTGACAGAGATGTTAAATTGGTGCAATTCAAAAACCACGTGGTGTAAAATGCAAAAATTGAAACCTTGTGGCTCATTTTGCAAATCACCCCTAAACCTTGTGGTGTAAAATGCAGTCACCCCCAAACCTCATTTTAAGGGTATATTAGTACTTTTATATTAACTTTTGGTTATAATTATCATAAACTTAAAAAAGTGGCTATAATTCTATATGGAGTTCAAATTTTGGTTATTTTTCCGAATTTCCCTGTGTCGGGAGCATCACCAAGTAATTAACACTAAAAGCTACACGGAGATCAGTATATACCACCTCGATATATTATGATTAATTAATGTTTGATTAACACAAATCTAGTTGCTTGAATTAGACGGCAAAATTTTATACATTTTAGACAAAGTGCTATTCTTGACAATACTAATGTCCAGATCGGCATCGTATAGTACTCATAGAATAAACAAATCGTATTCTAGCCGTCTATCACGAGAGATTTTTTAGTGTTTTCGGAACACTAGCTGGTATATCACGCATTATAATATAAATAGAGAGATACTAAATAATATATTTTCTCTTCACTTATATTATGATATGTGATGTACTAATTTATGTTACGAGTACATGGAAAATCTCTCGTCTATCACAAGAGAAACTAATGATAAAACTATTGCTCACCTTTAAACAAAAGAAAGTAAATTTCTAGGAATGTTAAATTTTTGTTTTCTTGATAAACAATACGAGAGCTAGTTATCATATCGTAATGTTTCAGTGTAATATAATATAAAAAAAATTTTGAATAATTTTAAGTACAAGTGGTTTTTGTTTTTTTTTTTAAACAAAGTACGAGCTATTAAATATTTCATCTTTGTCCCTTTGTCAAGTTTCTCAAGGTATATGACCTAATTATGCTATTAATTACTAAAAACTGCCCAAGCATAAAATTTGATAAAAGCATTAGGAAGCCAAGCAAGTGTACACCAAAAAATGGATAAAGAAAATGATTTGGTGGGTTCCTTAATATGCACATAATTATACCCAAAACTTAATGAGCTGGTAGACTTCCCTCCAAACTTAAGTCATAATCTTAATGGTCAATTGGTCCTTTAAGTAATTCCATAATTATTAGTTAATCAACAATGGTTTTCTTAATGGTCAATTGTACCATGATTGGCTTGGCTCATAATATGAAATTATAGTCGTGTTATACACTCCTTTCCAATGCTACCTTTCTTACAAAGCAAATACTATAAATTATTTGAACTTGCATAAATAAAAGATTTAAACCTGAGTTCAAGAGACAACTAAAGATTTAAATCTGAGTTCAAGAGACAACTACACTGCCGTAATTAACTTATGTAAAGTACATCTACTTTCCTAACCTAATTAAGCACAAAAATTACTTGAGACCTCTAATTTAGCAATTTCCTCTCAAAAGTGTAATAATTTAATGACAACATTTGACTACATATCTTGCAAAAAATGGAGACCACCTCTATACAATTGAATTCAATTTTCTGTTAAGAAATCTAGTCAACGGTCTGGTCAACATTAGTAATTATTGAATACGAAATAATTGTCCTAATTATATTAGTCCTAAACATTAAACAAATCCTAAAACTTACCAACTTAATCATGTTTTAATTTTGTAAAGAAAACAAAAGGCCAACTAAACCACAACGACAACAACCCACCACCACCACCACCACCACCAACCGTTTGGGGAAAAACAAACTTCACTGGAGAGGGACGTACCTTCCGACATTTTCCCTATTCTTCAAGCAACAGCCTAAAACGACAGCGTTTTCTTCTTCTTCATCCTCGATCTTCAGCTAGGGTTTTCATATTTATCCCCAATGTTCGATAGAGTGCGTAGTCTCTGAACTTCCTTCAACTAGGTACTTTTTTCTGCGTCGATCTACGCTTCGTATTTCCCAATTCTGCTACTTTTTTTTTTTTTTGTTGAATTTCGATTTGGGTTTTACAGTTCGAGCCGATTTGGGGATTTTGAAAATGGTGGACGCTGGGCCAGTTACGCCTGGACAGGTAGTTCAATTTCAATGCCATGACTGTTCATTTCTTTGATCTTCTGCTAATTTCGATTGAATTCCAAGACTTTTTCCATTTTCTTAGTTTAATTTGTAGTTGTTCAATTCTGATGAAGATCTGTGAATGTGTAGGAAGTACTGGTTTTTAATGTGAATGTGTAGGAAGTACTGGTTTTTAATTTTTGTTGATCAATAAGAAATTGCTTTGTTTTTTAAGTTCTTGATCCGAAGAAAGTTGTGTGATTTTGTAGTGGCATTGCCGTTTGTAGTGGCTGGTAGGGTTATAGTAACTCATAGAAAGGGATTCCTATTTAGAGTAGTAAATCTTGTATCTTGGTAACAAAGAGGATGCAACATTGTACAACAATGGTTCTGTTCAACCAATCCTGTATATTTTATTTTCTAGTCAAATAGATCAAGGATCTTGTTTTTCTTCTGGTAATTTGATGACCAAGAGTCTCGCGTTTCTGTTGGTTCATGGGAAACACAATGCCTCGATGTGTTTGGACTTTTGTGCAATTCTAGATGTTTGACATGCAATCACATTAGCTACACTTTTGAGCCTGTGTTAAATAGATTTGTCTCAAACTCTATGAAAGATCTTGTTTTGGTATCAATAATGTAAGGACTAAATATGAATGAGCAAATTTACTGAAGCTTTCTATATCGTTCTCCAGGTGTCATTTTTGCTTGGAATCATCCCAGTTTTTGTCACATGGATATATTCTGAGTACTTGGAGTGTAAAAAATCTTCATCTCATCCTAAAGTGTAAGTTCCTTACCTTCAAACTGGCGATATGAATTGGTCTTTTGTTTTATTGGCATCAACTTACATGTTTCCGCTTACCTTTTATTGAAATATAAAAGATGGAGTAAAACATTTCATTTATATTCTATTCTGTTAGAAATGAGATGCAAGGATTTTCAAAGATATGATATTTCCAGCCAATATTCTCTGATGCGGAACAACTAAGTTTTTTTTAATCCTATTGTAGTCATTCAGATACTAATCTGGTTGAGTTGGGAGAGGAGACAATCAAGGAAGATGATCGAGCTGTGTTGCTGGAAGGAGGCCTTTCAAGATCTGCATCTACAAAGTTTAATAGTTCATCCATCAAAATAAACTTAATCAGGTTACTGTCCATAATATACAGTATCTTCATTGAATTTTCGTGTGGATTTTTCTATTGAAGGTCTTTCTCACATTCCACTTCTCATGAATTTCTAGGTTTCTGACAATGGATGACTCTTTTTTACTTGAAAACAGAGCAACTCTTAGAGTGATGTAAGTAATTACTGATTAGTACAATATGTATCTTCTCAGGGCCAAATTTCTTATTTATATTATACTTATATTACACTCAATGCCAATTGTAGGTCTGAGCTTGGGGCAATTCTGTTCTATTTCTACATATGCGACCGCACAAATATACTGGGAGATTCTACGAAGGTACATTTGTCTGCTTCCTTAATGTATTCTTAAATTACCACTAGTTACTTATATGGAAAACTTGCACAGATGCTATTATCATGATAATAAATGTGTATCATCGCATCAAAGGTCCTAATCTATTAGCTTTTTTCCATGTTGTCCTTTTGTTCTCACTGAGATCTCTGCCTAACTGCCCTGAGTTCACCTATCTTGCTCATCATTTCAAATCCTGATATAAAAGAATACTATCTTTTATATGGCTTCTATTAAAGAAAAAGTTAAGGATGGCAGTGTTACTATTGTCACACATTGATAAACACAAAAGTTCCTGTGTTTTGTATGCAGATCATCACATGCTGATATGTACTGATAAGAACAATAAGGTGGTTTTACTGTTATACTATTGATTAATTATGTGGTTCTTCTTTGAACAGAAATACAATCGGGATCTTTTCATCTTCCTGTACCTTATCCTTGTCATAGTTTCAGCAATGACATCTTTGAAGAAACATACTGACAGATCATCATTTTCTGGAAAATCCATACTTTACCTAAATCGGCACCAGACTGAGGAATGGAAAGGGTGGATGCAGGCGAGTACTCTTTTCCAAGTTCATAACTTGTAGGATACAGATATTTCCTTTGGGAAAGAATTGTGTGCCCTTGGTATTTCTTCTCTCTTTTGTTTTAGGAGGGGAATTCTGAACTTATCCTCGTGGTGACCTGCCACTGTTATTTTTACTGTTCGAGTGTTTGTATTGTGACAACCATCCATGCTCATCTAACTAGAACAAGCATATGTCATCCTTTGATGTTTTCGTTATCGGTTGAACTTAAATTTGGATACTATATGCTAGATTGAATCTGTAGATTTGATTGGCTTTTTATTCATTTAGAGTTTATCGGATATGAGTTACGAAAACGTACAACGGTACTCTTTAGTTTTCTTTCAGTTGAACATCAAACTTTGTTATATATAGAGCTCGGTTCGCTCACTACACTGTTTATAATATTTAATTTATGAATGTACTATGAGTATAATTCATCTCTTTTGCTTCTTGGCAGGTCCTATTTCTAATGTACCATTACTTTGCTGCTAGTGAGATTTACAATGCAATACGTATCTTTATTGCTGCATATGTTTGGATGACTGGATTTGGAAACTTTTCCTATTACTACATTAGAAAGGATTTTAGCCTCGCCCGCTTTGCTCAGGTAAAATGTAGTTTTGTGCAGTATATTCTCGCAAATGTCCTGGGGGAGTATTATGACAATGATCTGAAATGCTTGTATACTTTATTGTACAATGCAGATGATGTGGCGGCTGAATTTTTTTGTGGCGTTTTGCTGTATTGTGCTTAACAATGACTATATGCTCTATTACATCTGTCCAATGCACACTCTGTATACTCTTATGGTGTATGGAGCCCTTGGCATCTTTAGCAAGTACAATGAGATCAGATCAGTGATGGGTTTGAAGATTCTCGGATGCTTTCTTGCGGTTATCTTGATTTGGGAAATACCCGGAGTGTTTGAAATAGTATTTCGTCCATTATCATTCTTATTGGGTGAGTAACCCCATTCAGCTTTATTTATTTATTTATTTATATTATGTTTTTCACTGTTGGAAATTTAACCCAAAAGAAAAAAATACAGTGGGAAAGCTCAGGAACTTTCATCCTCTCAGCATGGTTGTTCTTCTGATTCTAGGCAGACTTTTCGATAAAATTTGATTACACTCGTCCTAGAGTCTTTATTTTGTGCTATTCAATTTTCATTTTTGGGCAGGCTCATTACTCAGAACCTTTGGCCAATATTGTATGACAAAATAGTTTATAACCAATAAAAGATAGTCATCCTCTTGTGAATTATTTGTATATATTGCATGAATATTGAATAGCTTTAAATAGTTGACCTGTTCAAATACTTTCAAGTTAAGGGGCTTAAGGTTTTGGCAAAAGAAAAAAAGTCCAGCTTGTATTTAGAGGTCTTAAACTGATTTGAGATTCTTTATATAAAGAAGATGAAGAAAAGGTTGATATGGGATTCTTGAATTGTTTCTGTGCATGAATTTCTTACTGTTCACGCATTGCTCAAACTTATCGTCTTTGTTTCCTACCATGCAGGGTATACTGATCCTGCTAAACCAGATCTCCATCGTCTGCATGAATGGCATTTTAGATCTGGACTTGATCGCTACATATGGATCATTGGAATGATATATGCCTATTATCATCCTAATGTAATCTCTCGAATATCTAAATCTGGTTGCTTTTGCTTTCTTGATACTCCAACTACTGAAATTTTAAATGTAATATCTCTTAGGTGGAGAAATGGATGGAGAAATTGGAGGAATCTGATACCAGAAGGAGAGTCTCAATCAAAGCAGGAATATTTTCCAGTTCTATATTTGTAAGTTTCTTCCTTTATGGTAGTTATCTGTGTATAAATAATGGTTAATGTTTTAATCTTGTAATGTGATCTCATTCTCATTATTTGTTTGCTGTTAGGTTGGTTATCTGTGGTATGAATATATTTACAAGCTGGACAAGGTTTCATACAACAAATTGCACCCCTACACATCATGGATTCCGATAACGTGCGTGTTATTTTGTTTCTTTTTCAAATTAAACGGAATTATTTTCTGGGAGTTTTATCAGATGGCACGTACAATTTTCGGTCATTATTTTTCTGTTCATTTTAGCGACTTACCATCACCTCTGCTTATTGTGATTTCAGTGTATATATATGCTTGCGGAACTTTACTCAGCAGTTGCGGGGTGTCTCTTTGACTCTCTTTGCGTACGTATTCTTATCTGAAAGTTAAACACAGCAGTCCCTTTTGTAGGGTTAATAACTGTTCAGTCCTAAGTGGTTTTTCGTAAAGGTTTTGCTGACTCATTTTGTGTGTACAATTTCACTTTTATAATGCTAGGTGGCTTGGGAAGATTACTTTGGAGACTTATATTTCACAGTTCCACATCTGGTTGAGGTACGTGATACTTCTATTTCTTTAACTATGACCACTAAGTTGTACGTTGTTTGACCAGTGGAATGCATCTTAGTCTTTACAGATGCCTTCTTTTGTGCTAATTTTTACAAATGCTTTTTTCTCTTTTCAAAAGAACTCATGAAAATTTTCCTTTACTCATGTACAGAACAAACACACCTAATGGACAGCCTAAGTGGCTTCTCTCTGTCATTCCAGAATATCCGTTGCTCAACTTCATGCTGACAACCGCCATCTATGTTTTGGTAAGAAAATCTTCAATCTTCATCTAGCCCTTAAAATTTTGCAAGCCAACAGTGCTTACAAATTCTCACCTTCTGCCTGCTGTTCTGTTGACTTGGTTCTGCAGGTATCTCATCGGATTTTCGAGTTAACCAATACGCTTAAGACAGTGTTTGTACCCACGAAAGACAACCAAAGGCTGCTTCATAATTTTCTTGCGGGAGCAGCCATTTTTACTTGTTTGTATTTTGTCTCATTCATTCTTGTTCAGATACCTCATTGACCCGTAAGAACCTTTCTGCTATGTGCTCACTCTTTCTTATTTCTTAGATGCTGTGCAGACCTTCTGTGATTTAGATTTATTGAGAAGTTTCGAACTTCTGTGATTTAGATTTATTGAGAAGTTTCAAAACTTGCTGTCGTGTTCATAGTTTCATATATTAACAGGTTTTACTATTACAGGCGTAACCATTCAAGACCCAAAAGTGGGTTATACAGATGTTCCTGTTGGATGTGCAAATATAGAAAGAATTTCAATAAGGGAATTGGAAGATGTTGGTTGCGGATATAGCCTGCAAAAGCTTGCGGTTCCATCATATTTTTGTTTCGAGGAGAAAGGCAAACTCTCCATTGCTGTGTGAAAGCTTGGATATGGATGTTAGATTTGCCTTTGGAAAGTTTGGCAGGAGGGCAGGAAGCAGGAAGCAACAATAGTGAGAAGAATTCTTTTGGAATATATAGCCGATTTGGCTTGTATCTTCTTTTTCTTTTTCCCACAGTTTTGTTAAATCATTGAAGAAAATGTAGATCTCTGTGACATAGATTTGTTGTTTGTTATAAATCAAAGTTCAATTTTGCATGAGCAATGCAACCTTTGTGTGACATAACTGTGAAGAAATGAATTTTAAGATATTTTTTTTTAATCTACGGGAAGGGGAATTCGAACTCGAACCTCCTCTTTGGCCTCCATCTCATTCGCATGCTCTTCTGGTTGTAGGTCAATAGCCTCTGATGGTGCCTCAACCACCTCTGGTTCAGTTACTTGTTCTCGATTTTTATTACTTCTAGTAGAGGCTGTAGGGCGCAATGAGACGACTCAAGAGCAACTCCACCCCTATCTACTTTTCCTACCAATCACTATTCAATCCACCCTAACGAATGCACCTGGTCCTAACGAACGCTGTATTCTCCCCGGCAATTGGCAATTAAATATTAGTATTATTTATACTCATTAAATAATACATATCACTTTATTTTGTACTCGATTGGGAGCATTTAATCGTTCTCGCTGCGCCACGTGTCATTATCCGAAAAATCAATAACAATAAAATATGTGTATTTATTTTCTATTTATTTATAAAATAATTCAAAATAATTTTATTTGTTATATCGAATAAATTCTGACCTTTCTCAATGTGCCATATGTCACAACCCGATTACACATTTTGAGTAAAGATTTCCACCGCATTTTTAAAGAATGACGCGCATGCCATGTGTCACAAAATTACAAATTTTATAGAAATTGGTGTAGTATTTATAGAAAGTGAAGAAAAAAAATTACAATTTAAAAAAATTTCCAATTTTTTACAATTTTTTATTCCCTTTAATTAATCTCTCGCCGTTGATTTAAAATTTTTGAATTTCACGTTCCAGATTGTGCCACGTGTCACAACGAGCACCTTTTCATAATTTTTAAAACATTTTTTTAAAATTTTTAAAGGATTTAATGTCAACCGTTGATCCGAGATTCAATGGGCTGATATTAAATCCTTTTATTTTATTTTATTATCGTTGCAAAACTAACTACTTTAAATTAAAGAGCCGCAGACGCACGGGTCTGTGGGAAGCCACGGGCTTCCCCCAACATTCGACTTTCCCGAGTGGCCGACAACAGCCCCACCGCCGCAGCCCGCTTCAGCGACGCGCCTAACGCAAAATTTTTAAACAGCGTGGCCGACGCCAGTTGGACAAGCAACACTCTGGCTTGGTCTCTGTCAATTCTTCCAACAAAGCTGTAAAGCCCGAGCTTGGCCTGGTCCCCAATGGGGTTTTGCTTCTCTAGCCCACCACATCCACGCCACCCCATCAATTGATCCACCCCCCCCCCCAGCAATTGGCAGGGGTGGAACTGCTCTAATGTGCTTCCATATCTTTGAAGTCAACAAAAAGTATCTTAAAATTAAAGGAAAATAATCACTAACATGTAACAACAAATTAAGTTTAAATACAAACAAAGAAAAAATAAATTAAAAAAGGTTGTTCGGTGGATATCCGCCGAATAAAAAAAACATTTCGGCAGAAACCTCCTGATAGTTACATACCGAAACAACTTTCAGATTTCGGTAACAGTCCAACAAACCCAGCAGTAACCGTTCGACCAACCAGGTCTGAACACCATTTAATAAAAAATACTTTCAATAAATGGTAAAACCGCTTTCAAATCTTGCGAAAAATCAACAATTACGCCTTTTCACAAAAACTATGTTATTACTTGCAGTTTTTAATCGGTTTTGCGTAGTTCAACGAAATCTTTATAAACCTTATTTTCATGGTATTTTTTCCGCACCAAAAGATTCTTAAAATACAAGGAGAATGTTTTGTTACATGGCTGATTGTCTTGCATCTTCTTTTTCTTGTCCCACAGTTTTGTTAAATCATTGAAGAAAATGTAGATCCCGGTGATATATATAGTTTTGTTTGTTATAAATCAAATTTCAATATTCATGAGCAACTTCTTCATTTATTAATGTTACAATGGTCCATATATAGATGGAAGAGCTCGCAAAAAAAAAAAGAAGAATTGGAAAAAAATAGTTGAGATGTCCATTATATTCCTAAATCTTGGAAAGTTGAGTTAAATGTACGAGGATACGAGCATATTATATCGTTTGCCATATTATTTCGTGTAAGTTGGAATTAGAATTTTTGTTTGGTAGGAATTTTTAAGAAACAATGGTCCAATTTGTTAGTTCACACTTTCCATGTGACCGTATGATCATCCAAATAAAGATCCTGAGAACTGGTAACAAGTTAAAACAAGTTAGGATGTCACATCAATTCAAACCGACAAATTCAAAGAATTATACTTTCAATTTTTAATTACAATAATAAGTTTTTAAGTTCAAATTTGAGACCTCTCTTCCTCCGAAAAAGAAATATCACTAGATTTATAGCTAGTTGATTTGTTAGTTGCAACAATCGAAAACCAATATCCGACGTAATATAAATGCATGTCGACATGGTTTCACGTAAATATGTATGCGAATGCATATTACATGCAAATTGACGAGGCTCATATCCTTTGCAGTCTACTCTCTTTGATAGCAGTCGACTTAAAAGAGGTTGAATCGTTCGTATATCAAACAACAAGAAAAGGTAATTAGCGTACGTGATTGAATTTGGGCCGTCTTAATAAAGAAACTATCAAATTAATTTGGGAAGTTCCAGTTGGAAAAACCCCACGAATCTACTCCTACTTCTGGGTTGCATGCTTTTCCTACTTGCTTTTTCTTCATTGCCGTCCTACATGACACACCACACTCCACATTTACGTTACATTACATGCCCAAGTTTTCATGTGAGCTCAAATAAGCTCTCTCTCTCTCTCGCTCACACACACACACACACACACACATTTGAGAGTTCTTCACCTCTCTAGCGTCTAGCATGGGAGAACCTCAAGAAGTGCAACTCAACATTATAGGTATGGCTTTTCCTTTCTTCGTTAAGTGCACATTCAGCGGAATCCGGGACTAATACCTTGCTATTGCTCGGCCTGAAAAAACTTATTTTCGTAGGAGAGGCATTTTTTGCGAAAAGCTATTAACTTATACGCGCATAGATATCGAGTCTATTTCTTCGTGATATCATGCTGGTATGCATAAATCAATTAAATTAATTACTGTTACTAGCTGTGAGAAATGAATTGTTTTCTTATGAGTTGTGATTGTTATAAAACTTATTAATTAGAGTGTAGCAATTGAGAGAAGCTTTGATGAAGCAATCCTGCTGAAATGCAATGCATAGAGTAGAACAGAAAACAACCATTGATTAAATACTGATCCTTGCATGTCTGTTTTTTTTAATCAGTTAAGGACTCAAATGAAGCAAACTCCCCAGAGTGCCCAGATGTTCACGAACAATCACTGCTTCCCCGGAGTAGAAGCTTCAACTGGTGGCTTAGAATGGCCATTTACACGCTCTTTGTCATCGCCGGCCAGTCAGCTGCAACGCTCTTGGGAAGGTTATACTACGACAAGGGTGGCAAAAGCAAATGGCTGGGAACCCTAGTACAACTTGCCGGCTTCCCTATCCTCCTCCCCTTATATTTAATCCCAACAAGCAAAACAAATCCAACCACAAACATTAGCCTTAATACCACTATCCAATCTAAAGCACCCTCGAGTTTAATCCTCGCATCAATTTATGTCTGTCTTGGCCTTCTAGTAGCATTCGGCTGCTTCTTGTACTCGGTCGGATTATCTCACCTTCCCGTCTCTACTTATTCCCTCATTTGTGCCTCCCAATTGGCATTCAACGCGCTTTTCTCCTTCTTCCTCAACTCACAAAAATTCACCCCTTACATTGTCAATGCTCTAGTCCTCCTCACCATCTCCTCCACCCTCCTTGTGTTCCAAGACGACTCTACAGACGATCCAACTGGAGGATCGAAAGCAAAGTATGCAATCGGGTTCATATGCACCCTAGGCGCATCAGCTGAATTCTCATTAACGCTTTCTCTAACGCAGCTCGTCTTCAGAAAAGTTATAAGGAGAGAAACATTTAGAGTGGTCATGGATATGATAGTGTATCAATCTCTTGTTGCAACCTGTGCGGTCTTGGTGGGACTTTTCAGTAGCGGGGAGTGGAAGGGTTTGAGGAACGAGATGGAGAGGTACGAATTAGGGAAAGTATCATATATCATGAACTTGATATGGTCAGCTATAATATGGCAACTCTTTGATGTTGGTATGGTGGGATTGATTTTTGAGGCATCATCTCTCTTCTCCAATGCCATAAATGTTGTGGGTTTGCCTGTGATCCCAGTTGTAGCTGTGATCTTCTTCCATGAAAAAATGGATGGGATGGAGGCAATGGCCTTGGTTTTGGCCATTTGGGGATTTGTTTCATATGTTTACCAGCACTACCTTGATGACCAAAAGTTCAAGAGGGAGAACAAAAATGGAATTAGTTGAAGAGATTTTGCTTTTGCATATCAAGTGTAACATTGAAGAATTCAAGACCTAAACAAATATAATGATATAGAATGTTAGTTACTGTTAGATTTGTACGTATATAATGTATGATGTACATTATTGAATGGTTGTAAGTGTTAACATACACTCTTCCACACAAGTACCAGATCAGCTAAATGGAATTTGTTTTAAGCATAGTTTTGATTAGTTCACTATGCAATTAATTAAGTTAATGATTGTGTGTATAAATAACTAGGTTCTGATACCATTTTAGAAATCAAACAAACCTCCATTGATAACCTGAACCTAAGCTTTTAGGGAGAGAGAATGAGGGAAAGAGAGAGAGAGAATCGCAAGCTAAGATAAAAAAATAGAACAAATGATTTTGATTACACATATCTGGAATTACTCCATGTTATTTATACACACACTAATTATAATCATTAACTTAATTAATTATGCAGTGAATTAATCGAAACTATGTTTAAAACTAATTTTTTTTAGCTGATCTGGCACTTGTGTGGAAGAATGTATGTTGACAGTAAGACTCGTCAAACTTACCTAAACCAACTTACTACTATTGTGAGGTCTATGATATAATTATAATCTTTTATGCTGGTAGGTAGTAATTGATGAACTAGTAAGCCATGGACCCATGACTACAAATGATTGTAGCTATCTTAGTTGAAATTTCAACAATTATAGGATAAGGGTGGCTAGGGCGTGACCATGACTTGTCACTGTGCATGATATAATGAATATCAAGATTTGGTTGTTTATTTATTATTATTTTTCTGAATCGAAAGTCAATTTGCAAAAAGTAAAAATAAATAGATAAATAAATAAATAAATATTGAGGAATAACTGAATCGCTTCAGAGATTTTATGAAATTTTGTTTGAATTAAGACAAGATTATGATTACAGTTGAATTTTCTCCAATATATATAACAAAAAAAAATTGCACTTGGTGAAAGCAAAGATTGGAAGCTTTCTTTTGTGAATTTTTATTTATTGCAATAATCGAGATTTTGACATATAATAGGAACCAAAGAAGCTGTTGTTTTTGAATTTTAATGAATGATTTGTCTACTTCCTAGAAGAGGCCAAATTTGGAGCTTGATCGATATTCTTATAGTCACCGCTGTTCCACCTATATTATACCATATAAAAAGTGGTCATAATATATGTACACGTCGCGGACCGAAACAAGAGGTGTTGATATCTAGTTTCTTCAATGATCTCAGCCGCCTGAAAAGAGGTAGAATCATATATCAAACAAAGATGAGTGATCCAATTTGGTACGTATTATTCATGAATGTGATGTTTTTTATTGTCTGTAACTTGCAGTTTTTGAGGATCCAAAAATTAAAAAGGCAACAATAATACAAGGCAAGAGTCCTCCTACCTATATTACAGCTTTGAATTGGAAATATCTATTCCGTCTCTCTACTCCAAAGTTGCATGCATGTCTTTTACCACTTGTTTCATGTGAGTTGAAAGAAATCTCTCTCTCTCTCTCTCTCTCTTCCATTATTTGTGAGTTTCTTCATCTTTGACATGGGAGAAGCTCAAGAACTTCAACTCAGCATCGGGGGTAAGTCTACTTCTATTGTATGCGATCTTATCTGAGTATATATAGCAACTGCCATGAAGTTTATTCACCGGGATTCTTGGCCGTATATCCAGCTGTTCATTCACCTGGTCAAGTTATGATATATGCTTAAGAAAATCAAGTTATGAGTCATAAAAATTACAGCTTATGAGTCATGAAAATTACAAAGTTTGGAGGGAGAATTCTACAAAATCCCAACTTTTGTTATCGTCATAAGTTTCAATACTGATCCTTGTAAATATCTGTTCTTATAGTCAAGGAAGCAACCGGAGAAAATGAAGCAAACTTATCAGGGCCTACAGATGTCTCCGACCGATCACTGCTACCGCAGCGCAGAAGTGTCAACTGGTGGATTAGAATCGCCATTTACTCGTTCCTCGTCATTGCCGGCCAGTCAGTTGCAACACTTTTGGGAAGACAGTACTACGACAAAGGCGCCAAAAGCAATTGGCTGGCAACAGTAGTACAACTTTGTGGCTTTCCTATCATGCTTCCCTACTATTGCATCCCAGCCAGCAGAAATAATCCAATCCCAAAACATAGTCCTATCCCATCAAAACCACCGTCTACCAAAATCCTCGCATCAGTATATGTCTCTCTTGGCTTCCTAGTAGCTCTAGGCTGCTACTTGTATTCCGTAGGACTATCTTACCTTCCGGTGTCTACTTATTCCCTCATCTGTGCATCGCAATTGGCCTTCAACGCGCTTTTCTCCTTGTTCCTCAACGCGCAAAAGTTCACTCCTTACATTGTCAATTCTCTAGTTCTCCTCACTATCTCCTCCGCCCTCCTCGTGTTCCAAGGCGAAGACGACTCTGGAGGCGATGATCCAAGTGGAGGATCGAAAGCAAAGTATGCAATCGGGTTCTTATGCACTTTAGGGGCATCGGCCGGATTCGGATTAGTGCTTTCCCTAACTCAGGTTGCCTTCAGAAGGGTTATAAGAAGGGAGACGTTTAGAGCGGTCATGGACATGATAGTGTATCAAAATCTGGTTGCAACCTGTGTAACCGTGGTCGGACTCTTCGCCAGCGGAGAGTGGAAGCATTTGAAGGGTGAGATGGAGGGGTATAAATTAGGGAAGGTATCCTATGTGATGAATGTGACATGGACAGCAATAACATGGCAGTTTTTTTCTGTTGGATCAGTAGGCTTGATTTTGGAGGCCTCTTCCCTCTTCTCCAATTCCATAAGTGCTTTGGGTTTGCCTGTTATTCCAGTTTTAGCTGTGTTCTTCTTCCATGAAAAAATGAGTGGAATTAAGGGAATAGCCATGGTTTTGGGTATTTGGGGATTTGCTTCGTACGCGTATCATCACTACATTGAAGATCGTAAGTCCAAGACGGAGGGTAGAAATTCCGGGAATGGTGAAGTTTCGAAAGCTTTAAATGATTGAAATTTGAATAGAGGGGTCTGTTTGTGGATCAATCTCTGGTTTTATGCAAAAGAAATAGAATTACAAGCTTTCCAATTGTCCTGGTGAAAGGCTATTGCTTTCCACTTGATGAATGTTCTTTCCAATGGACTCGAACATGTTTTCAATCATACCAATCTAGCTGTAGATATTGACTGATCAATGTGATGCAGCCTGTGTATTTTCCAAATAAGTTTAAAACGGTGTCGTAACGTCTTGATTGTGACATCACATGAGAGCTCTTCTTCTTCTTCTTCTCTCTCTCTGGTATATCAAATTAAGATTCTTACACTCTGACATGGGAAAGGCTCAGGATATGCAACCCCGCATCACAAGCCAGTCAGATTTCTATATGTGCACAAGGATTTTGTGGTTTTCATGTTTTTAAATGGCTTCTCTGCATAAATTCGGAAAATCGTTCCGGTGGATCCTTTTCCTTTCAATTTATTAACTCTCTAGCAGTAAAATTATAGCACATATCTGCAGGGGAGGAACCTGAACGGCTATATATAATATCTCATACGTTATACGTTCGATTGCATGTTGAAAAGAAACGAAGAAAAAACACCGAATAGTTGACAGATCGATTATATTCGTATGCTAGTAAAAGAAAATTTGTGATTTTATTGACGAACTAAATCACAGACGATGCTGCCACAAAGTAACCCAAATGCGTCTCATACCAGTTGAAGAAGCTGAAGAAGATAATACACTCGAGTTTCAGAAAATCACCCACCAAGCAACAATTTCTCAGCCCACAGATTTTACACGGTGGGCGCGTATCACCATCTATACACTCTGCATCCTCTCCGGTCAGTCGGCAGCTACACTCTTGGGCCGACTGTACTATGACAAAGGTGGAAAAAGCATATGGATGGAAACACTAGTGCAATTCATAGGGTTTCCAATCCTAATTCCTTACCACTGCATCTTATCATCCAAAAAGATCGCCGCAGATAGCAATGTGCACCAGCCATCTGCCTCAGTACTGGCATCGATGCATCTCTCTTTTGGTGTATTAGTAGCAGCAGACAGCTTGTTGTATTCTACCGGGCTCTTGTACCTTCCAGTTTCTGCCTTTTCGCTCATTTGTGCATCCCAGTTGGCCTTCAACGCTTTCTTCTCCTTCTGCCTTAATTCACAAAAGTTCACTCCTTTTATAGTCAATTCTCTAGTCCTTCTCACCATCTCCTCCACCCTGCTTGTGTTTCACCCCAACTCAGCAAACCTCACCGGAATCTCCAAAGAGAGGTATACGATTGGAGTCATTTGCACGGTTGGTGCATCTGCTGGGAACGGTTTGATGTTTTCCCTCACACAGTTCTCCTTTGAAAAGGTTCTAAAATCGAAAACATTTGTATCTGTCTTAGAAATGATAATCTACGAGTCACAAATTGCAGCGGGTGCTACCCTACCGGGACTTTTCATCAGCGAAGAATGGAAGGGATTAAAGAGAGAGATGGAGGAGTTTGAGCTCGGGAGGTTATCCTATTTGCTGACTTTGATTTGTACAGCTACAACATGGCAAACTTTCAACATTGGCGCCATTGGACTGATTTTTGAGGTGTATTCCTTATTCTCCAATGTTACAAGTGCTTCCGGCTTGCCATTCGTTCCAGTTCTAGCTGTAATTTTCTTCAATGATAACACGGATGGAATAAAGGTGATTGCCATGGTCTTGAGCCTCTGGGGCTTTGCTTCATATCTCTATCAGCAGTACCTCGACGATGCAGAGTCCAAGGCTGAAACTAAACATGTAAGAGAAATTTCAATGATTCCTCTACTAAAAGAGGTCAACTTCTGATCGACTAATAAGACGGAAACCAGACATCCATTAACAAAGGAAAGAAAGCACTGCAAACATTCTTAATTTCAAGATGGAAATATTTCACATAGACCTATTTGTTCCATCAACGATCAGTAAAAGTTCTGGCCGTTGTCTTTCACTGTGAAGTTAAATCCGAACTTGTGATCATCAACTTCAAGGAATTATATAAGATAGACTCTATAACTTCAGTTTCTTTTTTGCCATACGATAGTTATCGGATTATATTCTCAAATTTTCTTTTTGTTGCACATAAGTTTTGTCATATCTTAATGTCATAGGAGTTTAACTAAAACTGATCCTTCGAGTTTGAATCAGAGCTATGCCTTCCGTATGTAAGAAACAGGTAACATTTTGAAACATTACGAATCCCACATATATACAGAAAAGCGTCAAATGGAAGTGTGAACTCGTTAGGTAAAGATATAATGCCTAGTTTCGATAAACTAGAATGGGATGGGATCACTGTTAAATTATCTAGTATAAAAGATTAAAAGTTGAAGCCAGTTATGCCCTAAAAAGTATCATAAATTTCAACAATCTTTACACTTTCCTCATCGATACAATGATATCAGTCTATTCTTCAATTAGTACGAAGCTAAAATGTGGCAACTGTGGTTGACGAAACAAAATATAAACTGTAGAAGTTAAAACCTTGAGAAACGCACATTACATTGTGAAAACTTGGACGCTAGAGCAAGCATAGCAGCAGCAGAATCGGATCAACTACATGAGACAACCAACACAGTGAGCTCTGGGATACTCCTTCTGTAGCTGAGGCCATTGGACAAAGAACTGATCCGCTATCCGCAACTTGTAAAGAAGCAAGCCGCTCAGGGAGAGCCTCTGCACTCTAGCTATACTCTCGACATAAAACACAGACGACCATCTAATCCCCACAACCTGCACATTTCCAATATCACCTCACGAATCGAAAAAAGTCCCGAAATTCATAACAGCAGAAATGATCGAAAGGGTCAATCCATACCTTGAATAAGAATGCAATTACACAAAGTGGAACACAAGTCCCAGGTCCATTGCACAGAATCTGCAACACCAACAGCATTGATCATCATCAATTTGATCTCCAGCGTCTCATATCAACAGAAACAAACTGCGAAAATGTGAAAATCCGAAAAGGCGAAAAGATTACCACTTGGGGTCGGATTCTGATCATTAGCCAGAGCCCATGAGCCAAAGCGATCAAAGTGGTCAAAACAGAGGTGAAATAAGACTGACCCACTTCCCTGCTCCGGTAGATCTGCATGAACTGCGAGCTCGAATTCTCATCGGCGTTCTCTTCCAGCAGGCGAGCTTTCTGGAGGCTCATGTTGTCAGTGGCGGCGGCAATGTAGAACCTGGGGGCAAATCTGTCCTTTTGAAGGACGGATAAGAGGTTGATCATCTCTGCGGTGTGGCCTCCGGAGCCCAAGACGATTAGGGTGCTGAGGGGTTGGGGAGCTGAGCCTTTTGAGCTGCTGGGTTTGCGGGGTTTGTGGGGTTTGCCGGTTCGGTGCAGGACGTAGAGGAGGCGAGTGACGATCAGCGTTGCGGCGGCGATTATAAGAGTGATTGCGACGGCGCAGCCCATGGTTGGTGAATCGAAAGGCTTTTGCTTTCCGTCAAAGGTAAGGGCTTTGGGGACAAGCGGAAGCGGAAGTGATGGGAGGAACAAAGAGAATTTTCGGTTTATTCCCGGGAAAAAACCGAAAGTACAAATTATATTTTAAGTAGTTTTTTTTTCACTATTATGCAACCTAAATTACCTAATTATCTTTTTCTTGGGTCAAATTAAAGTTAATTAAATGAAGAACAAGTTCCCCGTAATTTTTCTCGAGTTTGAATATATCGATACTTTGTAGTTGTATTGTTTTAATCAAAACCAATATTTGACCACTTGGTTACTTGATAATCAAGATATTATTTTTACTTAATTGGACACTAGTTTCTTCCTGCCGTTGAGAAAACCATAGCAAATTACAAATACTTGAAAAATTCACATTAATAAAACAGAAAAATGAAAATATATGTTTATAACATTATCTTTGAGATGTGCCAGTATACTCTGAATTGTCTGTCAAAAAAAGTATAATCTTCTATTGGAAATTTGGAATCTAATGAACCTGATTTAAGGAAATATTCAAAAATTCATGGTTCGAGATGCAGGCAGCTGCAACTTTCTCCAAACACTGCTTAAACATCGCCCAAAATCGAAACAAACCACAAGCCAACATTTCGTGTTTGACTTCGAGTGTCGAGTAGAATTCAACATCTCCAAATCACATAGTCTAGCATTTCAGAGGACCTCAAATGACAGCGTTGAAACAAATAAGTTTCTGCTACGCTTATCGTCTCTTCACGATCACGAGCGTAGTAGGCTGTTCTCTTGAGCTGTCCAGTGACTACAGGGATCAAAATTTCCAACATTCGATTACATTGCATCCCCAAGTGAGAGCAGATCAATAATACCACTTTGGCAAAAATGCCGGTCACAAGGATTTTTCACTCTTTAATGTCGTCAATCCTCCCTTTTTGTTTTGTTTCCAATTTATTGCAGGGAAGATGGAAAAAATTTCGATCGAGAACCACCACGCTGGACTTCAGTACACATCAACTTCTAGAAATTCGGCACATGTCCGTGCTCGCGAATGCGAGCAGTCAATGAGTCCAATTCAGCATAAATAAAGTTGGCTCTAGGATGGGCTCTATCACCAGTAATAAAAGCATGTACACCATCTTTCAGCTCAATCCAGCTACAACCTGGTGTCTTCTTCACATTCTGCTGCCTCATTGAATGTCTAACTTCAGATACTTCATCATATCGACCATTCGCTACATAAAGATTGGACATCAACACATAGTTACCACAGTGCCCTGGATCAAGTTCAATCACCTTCTGCCCAGCGACCTCTGCGAGATCCTGGTTCCCATGGAGTCGACATGCTGCTAGCAATGCCCTCCACAGCACAGGATTGGTCTCGATGGTCCTTTCTAGCACCAGTTCATAAGCCTCCTCCAAAAGCCCAGCTCGACCAAGCATGTCAACCACACAAGTATAATGCTCGATGGTTGGAACCACGCCATACTTCGACTTCATTTGTCTCAAGAATTCACGCCCTTCTCTGACTAAACCTGCATGGCTGCACGCAGACAAAACCCCAACAAATGTAACCTCATCAAGCTTAATTTGGGCCTCACACATATCAGAGAACATATTCAACGCCTTTCTGCCATATCCGTGCATGCCATAACCCATGATCATGATGTTCCAGGATGCCACATCCTTATTCCTCATCTTTTCAAAAACCATATAAGCATTTCTCATGCTCCCACATTTTGCATACATGTCCATGACTGCATTGGTGATTTGCGCATCGTCAACATTCACATGCTTCTCCAACCCATTTTTAATCACATATCCATGAATTTCTCTACCATGTATCAGTGCTGCCAGATGAGCGCACACTGGAAGGACGGTCGTGATGGTTACCAGATCAGGAAGAACCCCAGCACTTAACATTCTGTCAAAAAGCCTCAGAGTTCCATTGTGATCACCACATTGCTCATGCACTGCGATAATCGAGTTCCACGAATATATATCCTTCTCAACCATCATCTCAAAAATCTCCAAGGCATCTCCAACACACTTGCATTTCCCATACATGTCAATCAACGCATTCAAAACCTCAATATCTGAATCATACCCCATCTTCGTCGCAAACCCATGCACTGCTCTCCCATTGTCAAAACCACCCATCACCGCAAAGATCGACAAGACCCCAGTCACAGTAAACCTACTCGGCACAACCCCTTCCTCAACCATCATCCTAAACACCACCAAAGCCTCCTTAAGCCGCCCAATCTGCGCAAACCCATTAACCATCGCATTCCAAAGCACAACATCTCTCACAGGCAATTCGTCAAACACTTCCTGTGCCTCCTCCATCAACCCGAATTTCAGATAAGTATTCACCAGAGCACTGCCAACATACACATCCAACTCCAACCCAAATTTCACCACCAACCCATGAATCTTTCTCACCTCCAGAACCCCACTGCAACCCCTAATCACACACGGAAACGTAAACTTATCCGGCACAACACCGGCAAACCGCATTCTTCTATAGAACTCGAACCCATCTCTACCCAGCCCGTTTGCTATAAACCCAGCAATGACGGCGTTGTAAGCAAACACATTGTGGTCAAAAGACTGATAATTGAAAGTCGAAACGGCCTCGTCCATCTGGTTGCACTTGGAGTACATGTTGATGAGGCTGGTTGTGGACAGAGGCGAGCGGAGGAAGCCATTGGCTAGCATAAATGAGTGGACTTGCTTGCCTTTTCTGAGATTCTGGCGGTGGGCGCATGATTGCAATGAGGCTATGCAGGCGGCGAGGTCGTGCGACGGCTGGGATGGCGATTGGGCGGCGGAGTGCGAGAAGGAGGAGCTGAAGCGTAGAGAAAAAGATGGGTTCTTGAAGAAATTGGTGGCTTTGTTCATTGGGTGTGTCTGTGTCTGATCACAGATAGTGGAAAGAGTAACAATTTGCCAATCGTAAACACCATGAATTTTTGCAAAAAAAAAAAAAAAAAAAAAATAGTGAAGATATTTATATTTATTTATTTAGAAATTATTAATTTCTCGGATTTATAAACGTTGCTTCCAAGTTCCATAAATCGCGATTTTGCAGGTGATTTCTACGCTTCAGAAAAGTATCAAGTTTGCAGTGAACCACAAGGAACTCCTACTCCTAAATCTCGTATGTCATATCATAATTAGCATCACAACAATTGACTCAAGAAATAATTATTATTAGTTGAGTATTAGTTCACGATATTTATTCTAAACTTTGATCATAAAATGAAGTAATATGCACATGACAATGCTTCTTAAAGTAAGGCATCAATATGATTTTTTGTTTTAGTAGTTTTTGCACAAATTCACTTCAGCATCTATAGTTTACTAGTAAGGGCGGAACTAGGTAGATGACTACACTAGGCTCCAGCCTAAGAGAGTTTCATTCGACAATAACTTAATTTTGTGACTTCTTCAACAAAATTAACAAGTGAAAAATATGTGTGATGCTTTTTTCGCCAGCAAGAAAAGTCTAATTTTGCTCAAATATGTTACTCGCCAGCTACTTGTGCTAAAACAACTGACAAAATTAAGCTAATGCAACATTAGTAAACTAAATGAATAAATCGCAACACCTAAAACTACATAGACAAAAATAAAACTTCACCCAAACTACATATAATTAAATCCTAATTCAATTTTTTTTAAAATACATATTTTCAAATATGCTCAAATAAAACTAGTAACACAATCTCTCATGTGATTGCTTTATTTGACGATTTAAAATAAACTTAACTATAACGCATAAAATAACGTCTCATTTGTAATTATTATCTCACGGTTTATAATAAGCTCAAATAAAAAAGAATAACACAATTCATAATATTGAATCAAATCATGAAGACAAATAGAAACAATGTTTGAATTTATAATAGAAAATTCAGATTAGTAATAAAAAAAGATCGTTAAGATAAGGTGAGAATCTTCAAATTGGTTTTTGAAGTAATCTTTCAAAAAAAAATTTTGTTTAGTATTTATGTGGGAAAATGACACATCCCGCAACCGGGCACGCCAGGTGTCGGGAAGTGCTGGCCGACACGCGTTAGCGTGACGAAAGCCAAATAGAAAATTAAGAATAAAGGATAGAATATTGAATAGTAAGAACAGAGTGCGGAAGAATTGTTAGAATACACAGCGAGTAGAGTGAGGGATACAAATTCAATACAAACGTAGAAAAAATTCCTACATCGTCATACCACCGCGCCATCGACGTCGCAAGCTCCCAGCCAACTAACTTGGAGGGGCGCAAAACATAAAACGGTGAGTGGGTCAAAAAGAAAAGTTTGATAAAACCGTTGTTTTCAAAAGTCTAGTAACCCCTCGTTTGAAAACAAGTATAATTGAGAAAATACGTCATACCCATAGGCATGAACCTCAAAACACTACCATGAAAATATTCGGGTACTCCTCGATAAATCTTTACTGATTTGCTCACCCATATGTAAACACACATGCCCAAGGGGCTAAATCCCACAAGGAACAAGCTAGGTATAAAGAAATACGCTAAGTACTACAATGACGCGAGTCTAACGCTAAGCGCTGGTGCACAAAATGCGTCACACAAGTCCGAGTTGCCTAGTGCAACCTAAAGCAGGCTAGTACCTACAATGGATCCAAAGCTGCGTAGCGGTATTGGTAGTGACTACTCTAAACGTCAAGGCTAGTCCTGGCCACAAGACTGAGTACTAATACCTGGGGTGTATACATCTATTGATGAGCAACAATATGAAAACATGCATGGCAATATAATACGAATGTTCTACCTCCAACAAACGTATATGATATGCAACTACGCTAACAGTTAAAGAAAGTGTTGAAAAACCATACGTATATATATATATATATATATATCAAAACAAAGACCCACTCACTCACCTGTAGGTAGCCGGGTCGAAGTACCCCGTCCTGGGTAGCCCCGGTAGTCCTCTGGATAGGCCCCACCTATATGAGATATCACCGGTACAATGATTAAACTCATAAAGGTAACGAATTAATGAATTAATTAATCCTATCCCTTGCTTTCTCAAATTAGAGGTCTAAAACACCTCAAAAATTAACGTGCGTACTACCCCGAGGTAGTACACGTCGTCACGAGTCGACCCGTGAAAACAGAATCAAATTTGCACCTCCCACGCGCCCTCACGCGGGCTCAAAGGCGCCAAGCCGCGGCTCCACGCGCGGCTCCAACGGTTGTCTCACGCGTGCTCACGCGCGGCTCCACTCGCGGCTCAGCCGAGCCGGTCAGCGCCGGTTTGAACCGGTTTGCTGACGTCAGCAAGGCCGGTCTGACCCAGTTTGCTGACGTCATCGCTGACGTCAGCGCCGGTCACCTCTGGTCTTTTTCCGGTCGCCGGCGCCGCCACCAGCCGCCGCCGGCCGTCGTCGCCGTCGCCGAAATTTTGGCCGGTTTCTGGGTAATTTTTCAAAGCTTCATAACTTCTTCGTTTTAAGTCCAAATTGGACGATTCAAGTACCAAAATGAAGCTAGAGATGAGGAGAACAAGATTTTACCAATTTGGGGACCAAAAACTGGCCAGAAGTGGCCTGAAAATGAGAAGAAGTCCACGGTGCAAAAAGCCGATCACAGTTTCCTCGATTCTCGGCCAAACGCCGCCACCCAAGGCTCGAGCAAGGTCCCTGGGACATCCAGGAACTCAATGGTGATGAGTTTGATGTGATTTGGGTTCGATTTCACCAAGAAATGGCCGAGGATCGAAATCGAGTTTGTCGGGAAATTTTCTGGGTTTTGGGTTTCTCTGGTTTTCCTGGGTTGCAGGGTCCAGGTTCGTGTAACAGGGGTCGACGAAGGTGATTGTGAGGTATGTGATCTCATCTGGCCAAAGATTGGCTCAGTGAGATGGAAATTTGGGCACGGGGTGCCTTGAGTAGTTTTTGTGTGTGGTTTTGCAGAGAACCTGAGAGAAGATGAGGACTGGGAGACAAGGATCCAGATTTTCAGGGATAAGGCCACATGGGCCTGCAGCCATTTGGGCCCCAGTCCAAACAAGACAAAACTACCCAATTTGAAATACGGGAAACGCCGAAAATCGACATCCGTAAAATATTCGTTCGGAGTCCGAACGACTTACGGCTCGCGTCTACGAATTCGTATCGACGAGCACGTCAAGAAAATACAAGTGGATGCGTCGTACGAGTTACGACACAAAAGTCAACCAAAAAGTCAACCAAGGGCAAAAACGTCATTTCCCACTTCCGGGAATAAAATAAATTAAATTTTGAACGGGCTGTTACAGAAAATTCTTGGGTGGTGCGTACTATTTAATAGTACGGCCATTAAATAGTCTAAATAAATTTGCGGTTAGTCTCAAATAAATCTTAAACTATTTAACAGTAAGTACCATTTAAAGTTTGATTCCCTTATGTGATCTAAGTCCTAAATTTTATGGAAGGGCCCACTTAAAATGGACCTTGACCTGGTCGACAAATAAATTCACACGGCCCTTAGTTGTAGGCCTAGTGATTTATATGAACACTGATTGGGAGATTGTGAGCGTGCCACTACTAGGTACTGCTAGTAGACGGTGTATGTGTGTGATTTGAGATTGCGCTATTTAACTTATAACCAAAAGATTGTGCCTTTAAGTGAGAGGCTCAACTTAGGTTCTTTATTTTTCTTGCCTGTTAATGACTTTAATTGTTATGTAGATATATATAACAAGGCCAATATGGTTAGAATATAGATTGAATATAAACTGGTTATATTCAATTGAAATGCTTCAGTAGTAAAGATAGTAAGCGGTAAATAAAGAAAATACAGTTTGTATCAAAGTAAATATATATAAACTGAATTGAAAGTTTACAAATAAGTAAATGCAGTAAGTAAATAAAGCTGTAAACATCAACCAAAGTGTGGTTGAATTGCACATAAAGCCATCGGATTGGCTTTTATGCCCATCGTATTCATCGACAAAGCCATCGAATTGGCTTTTATGCCCATCGACTCTTTGGGAAGAAGAGAATAGCCTAAATGAGATTCTTTCTCAGGCTTAATCGATACCACAAAGAGAAGTGGCAGAGCTAATTCTAAGATCAGGGGTTTCCTGATATAAAAGCTTTAACACAAGTTATCGAAGCTTTGTGAATGGTTGCTTAAAGCCTTATGTAGGCTTATGAAAGCTTGTTGATGGGTTGTATGACCTGATGAATGCCACTTCTTGGCTTTCAAGAGAGAGGTTTTCCTTTTTGGTGTTTGAAAGGTTAGCTTTTCTTAGAACATGTATGTTCTGAATTTTGGTCGATTGAGTGTCTTCAGCTCTCTGCCTTTACTTCTAATATATAGAGAACAAAAACCAATGTGAAAGCAAACCAACTTGATGCACGCACCTCAACCTAATTCCACTTGCACAAAGATAGATAACATTAATTAACTATCCACTTGCAGATACACCTCTTGCTTACAAGAAAAAGTGTCATCCCTACTGCCAAAAATATGTCAACTTGTACTTACACCAAAATATCTTGGTGTAAGTTTAGTCTAATTTCACAATAACCCCCACATAATGCCATAATTTGGCTTTAGACTCAAATAGGTGCAAACATGACAACTTTGAGTGTAAACATTTAACAGTAAGTACTATTTAAAGTTTGATTCCCTTGTGATCTAAGTCCTAAATTTTATGGAAGGGCCCACCCAAAAAGGACCTTGACCCACACCCATCACCATTTGATTTGGATAAGAGGGTGATTCGCCCAACTTTTTCCCAACTTTTCATCTACATTCTACACCTCACCTCCTTAAATAGCTCACTAATCCTATTTATTTATTTATTTATTTTAAATAATGAGATATCTCATGATACATTGGCAGACATAACTTTTTTTTCACGTGGATATCATATGAGGTTTGAATTTGATTACACTTTTGACATGCATCCGTGAAAAATGAAATAAAAAATGGAATGAAAAATAAAAAAATAAAAAGGAAGAAGATTCGAATACTTTCCTTGGACTGGAGACTGCCTCTGCCTAGACTCACCGCCAGTCGTACGATGAGAAGAAGGAGATAATAATAAATCCGACACTTCTTCTCTCTCTTCACGGAAAGAGGAGAGAGAAAGCTTGAGTTGATCATCAATGGCGGTTAGGCTAACGACCTGGTTCGTGACCCAGGGGCTCAGCATTAGCGGCTCCAACTCCACCTCCCGGCACCGCTCAAATTCTAACTCCCGCTTTTCATTTCACTGCTCTCCCGCTACTTCCTGCAAGCTCCGGCACCGTAATCTCAGGTACGCTTCCCTCTCTTTCTCTCTCTTCTCTCTGAACTCGTTTATCGATCAAATTCGCAAAATTCAATCTGCTTGATCAAGTGATTGTTGATAATTTTGATTCGATTTCGACTTGTGAAGTTGCAATTGCGTGAATAAGAGGCCGAGACTGAGGAAGAAAGGCTCGGTCGAACAGACTTCGACGACTGCAGATTTCCAGTTCAATGGCGACGACGAGTCCGAATCTGACGGTGCTTCTTCGGCGGGCGTCATTGTCCCCATTGAAAGAGTGTCTGATGACGAAGCTCGCACTGCCAATGGAAACGATTCGATTTCGACGGCTCTAACTCCGTCTGATCAAGCAAATCCTTCGGTAACTCATCGCCTTTGCTTTTCAAAACTCAAAGGTTCGTATATATTTGTTCAATTTTTATATATTTGATTACTTGTTGGCTTACAGGCGTATAATACGCAGGATTTGGTTGGCATGATTAGAAATGCAGAGAAAAGTAGGATATTACTCTTCCCTGTTCATTTGGTTTCATTTAGGGTCCGTTTGGGACTGCTTTTGTTAGAAGCAATTCCGCGCATAAGCACTTCTAGCACCTTTATTAGAAAACTTCGAAATTTCTATTAGAAATTCAAGTGCTTTTTGGAAATGCAGTTAAGAAAGCACTTTTATGATAAAAAAGCACTTAACTTATGTAAAAGTGCTTCTAAGTTTTTCTTTCAAACGCGGTCGGAAGTGCTTTTAGCCTTTTTAGAAGCAGTCCCAAACAGGCCTTACTGTTTATGCCTCTTTTATTAGATTTGTGAAATATGTATATATCTTTATGGCCTTAGATATCCATCTTCTCAACCAAGCGCGGGTTAATGCGCTTGAAGACCTTGACAAGATTCTCGGCGAGAAGGAGGCACTGCAAGGAGAGATGAATGCTTTGGAGATGAGATTGGCAGAGACTGATGCACGGATTAGAGTAGCTGCCCAGGAAAAAATAAAGGTGGAACTTTTAGAAAACCAATTAGATAAGATGCGGAATGATCTGAATCTCAATAGTGGCAGTGATGTTGAAAGAGGTCAGGTGGAGATTTTTGAGAATGAAGACGAGCTGTTTAATGAAGAAGCTCCTCTGCCATACAGAACTAGCATCAATGCTCTTGTTGCCAATCTGAATGCATTGAGATTGGAAAATCAATCCCTCAAGAATGATGTAGAATCACTTAGGGAGGAGCTTAGCTGTGTGAAGAATACAGATGAACGAGTGGTAATGCTGGAAAAACAACGGTCGACTTTAGAGTCTGCCCTGAAAGAGTTGGAATCAAAATTGTCAGTTTCTCAGGAAGATGTGTCCAAACTATCCAATCTTAAAGTTGAATGCAAAGGATTATGGGAGAAGGTGGAGAATTTGCAGCTACTGCTAGATAAGTCAACCAAACAGGCAGATCAAGCTATTATAGTGTTACAGCAGAACCAGGAGATACAAAAGAAAGTTGATAAATTAGAAGAATCTCTTGAAACAGCTAATGTCTATAAAGAGTCGTCAGAAAAGATGCAACAATATAATGAACTAATGCAACAGAAGATAAAACTTATGGATGACCGGCTTCAAAGATCTGACGAAGAGATACATTCCTATGTTCAATTATATCAAGAATCTGTGGAGGAATTTCAAGATACACTAAATACTCTAAAAGAAGAAAGCAAGAGAAGGGCAGCAGATGAACCTGTGGATGATATGCCATGGGAATTTTGGAGTCGTTTATTGCTTATGATCGATGGTTGGTTGTTTGAGAACAAAATATCAATTGATGATGCCAAGGTGTTGAGAGAAATGGTCTGGAAGAGAGATCGACGCATTCGTGACTCATACATGGCGTGCAAGGAAAAGAACGTGAATGATGCTGTGTCTACATTTCTCAGACTGATATCATCACAAACAAGGTATGAGCATTCTAATATTAGAAGAATGCAGGGGTTATGTGTTTAAGCTTGTATTTAATCTGCGACTTTGTTGATTTTTAGTCCAGGATTACATGTCGTTCATATTGCAGCAGAGATGGCACCAGTTGCTAAGGTGAGTTCAGCTTCACTCTGTACATTTGTATCTTTCTTTGTTTTATTCTGTTAAGATAATTGAGTGGGGTTTCCTACTTGTCAAGCTATACTTACTTTTATTACAGCAGTTCAGATTCAGGAATTTGTTGAACACTGTTTAGTATTAATGTATAAATGTATAGGGACATCTCAAAGATCTTGCATTTTGGTTTGATAAACATACCATCAACATAACAAGTTAATTTTACAGGTTGGTGGTTTGGGGGATGTTGTGGCTGGTCTTGGTAAAGCACTGCAGAAGAAGGGACACCTTGTGGAAATTATACTTCCCAAATATGACTGCATGCAGTATGATCGTGTTCCTGACCTAAGGGTAAGCTGAATACTTATTAATTTGAGAAAAGATGTTTTTTCTACTTGAGTTTCATAACATGCTAATATACAGGCCCTGGATGTGGTGCTAGAGTCATACTTTGACGGTCGACTGTTCAAAAATAAAGTCTGGGTTGGCACTGTTGAAGGTTCGAAATTTGAAAATTTCTGGTTTTCATGGCATATTCTAGCCTTGGGTACTCACTGTAGTGTTAATTATGCAGGTCTTCCTGTTTATTTTATTGAGCCTCTTCATCCCGATAAGTTCTTCTGGAGAGGACAGTTTTATGGAGAACGTGATGATTTCAAGCGATTTTCATTTTTCAGTCGTGCAGCCCTTGAGTTGCTTCTTCAATCTGGCAAGAAACCGGACATAATTCACTGCCATGATTGGCAGACGGCTTTTGTTGTATGGACCATTACCTTCATTTTCCTTACCATCTCTCTTTCTCTCTCTCTGACTGACTTGTTGCTGTTCTTAGGCCCCACTTTACTGGGATCTATACGCTCCAAAGGGATTGAACTCAGCTAGAATATGTTTTACATGCCACAACTTTGAATACCAAGGGACTGCACCTGCATCAGAATTGGCATCTTGTGGTCTTGATGTCAACCAGCTAAATAGACCAGATAGAATGCAGGACAACTCAGCACATGATAGGATCAATGCTGTTAAGGTATATCAATTGTTGATTCATGTATTACCAGCATTTTCTGGGTGCGGGCAAAACTTTTCCTGATTCCATTTTCATTTTGATACTTTCCAATTTAAGGGTGCAGTTGTATTCTCTAATATTGTGACAACGGTATCCCCCACCTATGCACAAGAGGCGCGGACTGCTGAGGTATGACTTTTGCCTCGTTTTTATAAATTCCTATAAATATCAGATTCAGTGCCAAAATTGTTTCTCCCGTCCCAGCCTATAGACATTGTTTCTGTTTAACGTTGATTGTAGAGAACAAAATTATGTCACCAAATGAGAGTTTGTCAGAAACTGTGTAAACATTTCTCTCTTGTATAAATAGTAGTCCAGACACCTTAGAAATATCAACATTTTGTTTGTGGGTCTGTGTAAGATGAAAGCAAAAACTTTCAAATTGTGCTTGCTTTCTATGAGAGCTTTTATACACAAGTCATCAGTTGTTGGACATATAGTAAATTATTTGGCTCCTTATCAAAATGTTCTTGTAGGAGACTCAATATACCACTTTATTTCTGTTTTTGGACATTCGTACACTTCACGGATGAGAAAAGAGAACAAATTTCTCTTCCCGTTCATGTAAATAATATAGCATAGTCTCTGTTTTGAACTTTCATGAAATGGTCAAAATAACTTTACGGTACGCATCTTTGAAATTGATTAAGATGCTGTGGGTGAAAACTCTTACATATGTAGCCAATATGTTGGGGTATGTCAGTTACATGGTTGCCTGTTGTTGCAACTCATGCTTCCATGTTTTTGGATATCCTTGAACTTCGTTTTCTATTATCTATGATTACAGGGAGGACGTGGTCTCCATTCAACACTTAATTTCCATTCTAAGAAGTTCATTGGAATTCTAAATGGCATTGATGCTGATGCATGGAATCCTGCCACTGATGCGTTTCTCAAAGTACAGTACAGTGCTAATGATCTTCAGGGGAAAGCAGAAAATAAGGAAGCTTTAAGAAGACATCTGGGACTTTCTTCAGCAGATGTCAAGAGGCCATTGGTAATTATATTACATGAAAATCAGATGATTAAGCTTGTGATGCAAGCCATCACCATATAGTACAATTTGTTTTTCTCTATAAATTGTGTAACTAGGCATGGTTTATCTGCTATTAAAATTTAAATACATAGGCAGGCATGATCTCTCACTCAATCCATTATGTCAGCTTTTGAAAGAATAATTTCAAAACAAATTAAATTTAAGTAATCATACTTGGAAATCATATCATTGATAGAGATCTGTGCTATGATTTATTTAATCGATCATGTGTGAGAAAAATGCAACACGGTTGGTTTGAGATGTCTTAAGTTAAATATTATTTTTTCATAGTGAACTGCAGTACTCTAGTATGACCTCATCGTGGCTGGCTGGCTCTAATATCTCAAGCACTACCGGAGTTAAAGGAACTGGGGTGCTCTAGTATTTACCTCATCATGGCTGGTTGGCTCTGACCATCAAACATTAAAGATGGACTGTGAACTGCCTTGAGACTCTGTTAGTGCTTGAGATATCAAATATTTCCCTTATACAGGATACTTTGGTTGTCCCATGGGAATAATATAATTGCATTTTCTGTTAATTGACTCTGCACGGAGAATCATATCTGGTACTCTGTGAAATGGCATCATTGACGCCGGATGAGTGATTGGTTAAGAATCTCTAATTCTTACTTGAAACTGTTTGATCAATAGGTGGGATGCATAACAAGATTGGTGCCACAGAAAGGTGTACATCTTATCAGACATGCGATATATCGAACATTAGAGCTCGGAGGACAGTTTGTATTACTGGGTTCAAGCCCAGTTCATCATATTCAGGCACTGCTCTACCTTTTTGATATTATATACTGGCTGTGTTCATTACTATTAGAAAATATGCTGTTACTTATGCTCAAGCAGGGAACGTGTCTGTGTAGTCTTTAATCATATTAATGTATTGCTAAGTTGAAAGCATTATCTATCATTATACCTATTATCTAATCCAATATATTGCTAAGATTATGGGTTCAAGTCCACGCGTAGAAATTTCCAATTTAATATTGGTTGTTGGGTTCTTCGTGGTTTGTTTGTCATGTGTATTTGATTAACAGGTGGAAATAAATGTATCTAATTTATGGAAGTTATAAATATGCTGGTTTTTCCTGTATGGTGGTTGTAAATACTTACTATTAGAATAAATAATTGAAAGGTTTCTTGTTGTGTTTTCTATTGTAGAGGGAATTTGAGGGTATTGCAAGCCATTTTGAGAATCATGATCATATTCGGTTGATATTGAAGTATGACGATTCTCTTTCCCATTCCATTTATGCTGCATCTGATATGTTCATCATCCCGTCTATCTTTGAGCCTTGTGGACTTACACAGGTAAAGTCTCTTCTCTTGCCTGTGCAAAACTTCAGCACATTACTCACTACATCTTGCTGGACTAACTTCTGCTTTTTCTTGGGCAGATGATAGCCATGAGATACGGTTCTATACCCATTGCAAGAAAAACTGGTGGTCTAAATGATAGGTGGGTATCCACTGCCTGACCTATTTTTATAGGTTCTACTAGCGATTTAGGTTTTTCCTTCTAGAGGAACCTTAACTCCTTAAATACTTTTTGTGCAGTGTTTTTGATGTGGATGACGACACCGTACCTCTTCAGTTTCAGAATGGATATTCATTCTTGACACCTGACGAACGGGTAAATCTCACACACACATATTCTTTTTTGTTTCTTTCATATTTTCTTCTTTTCATCTGGCATTGGCGCCCAAGGCTTGGAATTTGATAGTAGATCCTTGCCTCGTCTTTCCCGGTTAATTCTCGTGATTTTTCTTCACTTTATTAGATATATATTATTCTAGTTTTTCTTGTCCATGATTTACTGTATCCTGACTTGGAAATGCCGACAGGGATTAAACGGTGCTTTGGAACGTGCATTCAACCTCTACATGAATAAGCCTGACAGTTGGCAGCAGCTTGTTCAGAAGGTCATGAATATAGATTTCAGTTGGGATACTTCTGCATCACAGTACGAAGAACTCTACTCTAAGTCTGTGGCCAGAGCAAGGGCAGTCACTCGCACTTAAGCTTTATGATACCTTGCTCAACCAGGCATGTCCATGCTTTATTTACCGAAACAAATGTGGCTTCGTCTCGGACAAGTTGGAGCTCAGACTGGTAAGCTCCATATATCGATGCACGTTTTGAATGGAAGTGATCCGACTAGCGAGCACACCAGAAGCTTGAGATCGAATATTTTGAAGTTCTGCAAGGGTTATAACTAAATGGTGGAAGCGACAGGAGGCGGTTTTAACAGTCGCTGCGCCTCCGGCCAAATGTTCATTCTTTTGCATACGCTCTCCATTTATTTGTTCATAAAACCAGTTTAGTTGTTGTATACTAATTACTAGGTGCTTAATTTAATTACAAAACTCTGTCGTATGCCTTTCAGGCACATTGTACGTAATATATAAATATCTCTACGCAAAATATAGAAGAGATATGAAACAAATAATTATTCAAAATCATCTCCATTTTGAGCAATACTAATTTGTCATCTGATAGCTTCAATCTTTTATTCTCCTAATTGTTGTATCATTTTTCTTCGTAAAACCAAATTAAAACGGCTGAGCTCGCATTGCTCGTAAACTCGGAATGATTTTGTTCCCAATCCTGCCGGCACATATTTGGTCGACGGTCATTTGTCACTCAGTTTAATCCGTTGAATTAAATTCAACCTCCAAACATGTGTTGATACTAAATGTTTGCATTTGTATGTACTCAAGAAAAATCGTTGCTTCTGTATTAGTAGTTTACTAGCTTTGTACGCGTATCTAGTCCCATGCTAGAGATTGTGGATCAAATACAATTATCACACATACAAGACATATTAGAGAAGTAATTATTTTATAAAGGGGTAGATTGAGTTGTAGTTTCGTCCAAATTGTACCGAGGTTTTTGAAATTTAAGCTCCAGCTTGGAGGAAGGATTTTAGGTGGATCTGAACCATGTAATCTCTTAATTTCGACCAATTAAGAGATTGTTCTAAAATGTAAATATCGAAATCAGACACATTGGATCACATAGTTCAAATTATTGTTGTCCATTAATTACTTGGTACCAAATTTACATCACCGACAACACTGCAAACAAAAGTACAAAACAATTCCAAACTCTCACTTTCCGGGAACAAAGTTTGTGGCATAGTTCCAGGCGTTGTTGGCGACTGGGTCGGCAAGGTGGTCGGCAAGGTTCTCCAATGGTCCCTTTCCGGTGACGATGGCCTGGACAAAGAATCCGAACATGGAGAACATGGCCAACCTTCCATTCTTGAGCTCCTTCACCTTGAGCTCAGCAAAGGCTTCTGGGTCGTCGGCAAGTCCCAATGGGTCGAAGCTTCCGCCGGGGTAAATTGGGTCAGTCACCTCTCCGAGGGGTCCTCCGGCAATTCTGTATCCCTCAACTGCTCCCATCAACACCACTTGGGTAGCCCAGATGGCCAAGATGCTCTGTGCATGAACCAAGCTAGGGTTTCCCAAGTAGTCGAGACCGCCCTCGCTGAAGATTTGGGCTCCGGCCTTGAACCACACAGCCTCGCCGAACTTGACACCGTTGCGGGACAAGAGCTCCGGGAAAACGCATCCAAGTGCTCCGAGCATGGCCCATCTGGAGTGGATCACTTCGAGCTCACGGTTCTTGGAGAAGGTCTCTGGGTCAGCTGAGAGTCCAGCAGTGTCCCAGCCGTAGTCACCGGGGAACTCACCGGTGAGGTAGCTTGGGGGCTCACCAGAGAATGGGCCCAAGTACTTGACTCTGTCAGGGCCGTACCATGGGCTGCCAGAGGAAACTTGTTTGGTAGCAGTTTTCCTCATGGAAACTCTTCCGTTTCCGAAAAGCTCGGTGGCTCCCGGGGAAAGTTGCACGGCTTTGCCGGCGAAGGTTGGGGAAGAGAGAGCCATGGAAGCAGCCATTGCAAAACTAATGTGATACTAGAGGAAGGAAAAAACAGTTGAAGGAAGAGAGGATGATGGGTGGTTGTGATTGGCTTCATGGCTTAAATAGGACAGTGCCCTTATCCTAGAAATTCAATAGCTTAATTCTCATTGGTTGTGACAATTTGAAGTTCGATTTTCCTTGTCTAGTTGGCACCCTCTACCACCAGTACCAACTGTCGTTGGATAGGCTTTCTGTGCTTGGAGATAGTAGAGGATTTTCTCTGTAGGACCAAACCCTAATTCTACCATGCAAATGTACACCTCCGTATTTCCAAATTCTGGACCTCTCAGAATATTGCTGCATTGCTAACCATGAATGGATGAAGTCACTTACAATGGCTGCCAATCAACTAGCCAAATTTATAAATAAAAAAACAAAAACTAGTCACATTATATGTTTCTGTAGCCAGCTGCAGAAATTTCACAATAATCCTTTGTTCTGAAATCATGTTTCCTACTTTAATAGGAGACAATTTCAAATCGTTGTAATTTTTAGAGGGATGAACAAACTCATCAATGCAACAGTTGTCTAGACTTGAGAGATTTTTTTGAAGAATACACTTGAAGATTACTATGGACCCTACAAAACCCTAGCTAGTAGTGAAAATGTATGTGCAATACAATATGTTTCTCAATTGGATAGAAAACTTTCACAATAAGTTTTTGTTCTTTTTTAATGACAAGACGATATTCTGAACTACTTTAATTTACGGGAATGAGAATTCTAACTCAGTGCAAAGGGGATAAGGCACACTGCCTTGGCCAACTGACTTAACTCACAAAATAAGCTTTTATTTTGAATTCATGGCTCCTGTTTAACAAGAGGCAATATCAAAAGTAATAAATACCATTTAGCTATGAATGTAATTTTCAGAGGGATATTGACAAACTTAATCCATGCAGTTGGAGCACCCTATTCTTCAACAGCTGTGTCTATAATCATATACTGCATGTACAAACTCTATGCAAACATGTATGCTTCTGATCTTAGTTTTAGGAAAATATATTTTTGGGTCGAATAAGATTGAAGAGCTCAAACCAAATGGCTTGCATCCAAATTTTAATCCGGTTCACGTGAAATTGAGTTTGAGAAGTGGACCAAGATCATCAGATTTTTACAAAGATTTTTTCTTTTCCTTCTTCAGAGATATTTTGCTCTCACACACACTCTGCCTACCACTCGATTGTTCTTTAAATTTTTTCTAAAGGGTGAAAATTTACTTCCTAATTTCCATATCAACCCTAACATTCGACCGTTGAGAAGGCATTGTCACGACTCCTGTTCCTGTAGGCTGTAACACTCCAGCCACATTTACTTTTTTTCTTTACCACAATTCATACTATATATGGTAAAAAATATCATATCGAATGCACCCAACGTACTCATGAGCTTGTAGTTTTTTTCAAGATTGTTTGAGAGAGAGAGAGAGAGAGAGAGAGAGAGAGAGCTTCCAATATTCTGGTGGTCGAGTGTAATCATGGAGAGCCCACATTGGTTCTAGGCCAGGGAAATGAATCTGAGGACATGGTGGATTAGAGAGACTGCCATGTGGGCAAACAAAAACAAAAGAAAAATCTTGGCAGTCCAATGAGATTAAAGCTTTAGATAACATAAGATAAGTGGCTTTGATAGCAAACACACTATAAATACGTACCAAATTCAACAACCGTCAATCACCACTGTCAAACTTCAACTATCAATCAAACCTACGTTCTCTCTTTCAACCATGGCCGCTTCCACAATGGCTCTCTCTTCCCCAACCTTCGCCGGCAAAGCCGTGCAACTTTCCCCTGGAGCCACTGAGCTTTTCGGAAATGGAAGAGTCTCCATGAGGAAAACTGTTACCAAACAAGTTTCCTCTGGCAGCCCATGGTACGGCCCAGACAGAGTCAAGTACTTGGGCCCATTCTCTGGTGAGCCCCCAAGCTACCTCACCGGTGAGTTCCCCGGTGACTACGGCTGGGACACTGCTGGACTCTCAGCCGACCCCGAGACCTTCGCCAAGAACCGTGAGCTCGAAGTGATCCACTCCAGATGGGCCATGCTCGGAGCTCTTGGATGCGTTTTCCCCGAGCTCTTGTCCCGCAACGGTGTCAAGTTCGGCGAGGCTGTGTGGTTCAAGGCCGGAGCCCAAATCTTCAGCGAGGGCGGTCTCGACTACTTGGGAAACCCTAGCTTGGTTCATGCACAGAGCATCTTGGCCATCTGGGCTACCCAAGTTGTGTTGATGGGAGCAGTTGAGGGATACAGAATTGCCGGCGGACCCCTCGGAGAGGTGACCGACCCACTTTACCCGGGCGGAAGCTTCGACCCATTGGGTCTTGCTGACGACCCAGAAGCTTTTGCCGAGCTCAAGGTGAAGGAGCTCAAGAATGGAAGGTTGGCCATGTTCTCCATGTTTGGATTCTTTGTCCAGGCCATCGTCACCGGAAAGGGACCGTTGGAGAACCTTGCCGACCACCTTGCCGACCCAGTCGCCAACAATGCCTGGAACTATGCCACAAACTTTGTCCCCGGAAAGTGAGTGAGTGAGAGAGTTTGAGAATTGAAGACATGTCGTGAGTCCCTTTTATTGAGTGTGGATTTGAGCGTAGAAAATTTGTTGATGTTGTAGATTGGTGGGTGAACCCTAGTGCACAAAAATGTGAATTATCCATATATGTAATGCTGAATCTCAATGGAGTAAATTTTTATTTTTTTTCCCAACATTAATTTGTCAATTTTTTGTGGTTTGTTTATTTAAATGATATTTTAGTCTAGTTTAATTACTAGAATAGAGCAAATGTGAGTAAAGTTTTTTTTAGTAAAATTAAAGTGTTAGTAAATTAAATAGTTAATTATTTAGAAAAGAGAATTAGTGCGGGAGTCTTTCTTGCATACCTGGGGTACGGAGTACTCCAAATTTTTTAATCGTTGAATTTTTGTTTTAAAATATAAAAATTAAGATCTAACGTTTAAAAAATTCAGAGTACTTTTGTTAGTGCAGATATCGAACCCGCCGCCGCAGGTTATCTCTTAAAATATGATTTTGAAAAGAAAAAAAAAAAAACTACGGGGTTAAGTGATTCGGAGCAGAGCACACCGTTCTAAGCGACTTTAGCTACAATTCAGTGCGATTACGTTTTTCTAATTTATCGGTATAAGGTCTTAATTATGAACCCTGTGAAACATAAGTGAAACATGGGAGATAGGCGATCACCAGCGTCTCTGCATTCCAATTTCTTCTCCTCGCTGAAACAGGTTCATCTATTTCTCTGTTTCCCAGATTGTTTTTAATTAATTTATGGATTAATTAGTTTATTGGATTTGTTGGTCTTGAATTTGTTTTTAATTTCTTGGTATTTAATTCCATAGGTTGAGAAGCGACTGAAATTAGAGAACGCAGAAAAAAAATCCAGTATTTCACCATCGCCATTGTTACAAAGCAACAAGCTTTTAACAGAAGAAGAATCACTAAGCTCACCATTATATCTCCACTTTGATCAATCCATTAACAACGACAATCAGAGTATGAACACATTGCAAGATAGCAGTGAACCCCCTCAAGCATTCCTCTCATGTTCCCCATTTTTCCCACCAACCCAACAAAACCCACCTCAATCGAGTGCCCTGCATCAATCCGAAACCATCAGAGAGACAGAAAATAATGCAATCCGCGATATCGAAGAGTTAATTGAACTCTTGGGTTTGTCTCATTGTGAAGGAGGAGAGGAAGAAAGGGGTGGTTTGGAATTGGAGGGTGGTGGTGGAAGTGGCATTGGTGGTAGTTCTTGTGGTTGCGAAGGCGGGTTTTATGAGAAGATTGTTGGGGTGAAGGGGCCAAAGTGTGAGAAAGAAGTGGAGAGGTTGGAGGGTTGGATTAAGTGCTTTGTGAATGGTGGTGGGGAGGGGAGCATTGAGCCTTTCAGGTTGGCACATTTGCTTTTGGGAAAAGCTGCTTTTGTTTCTGAAGGTGCTGATCATGGGTTTGGAGGCTTGGAATTCCCTTCAACTGTTGGGGATTTTTTGCTCAAAGATCCTCCTCCAACAGATTGATCAAGGCACCCAAGCTTTACTCTTTATCTTATTCTCTGTCTTGAACTGTAAGTATTTCTGCATAAATCTGAATTTCTTAGTTATGAAATTCTTTTTTCCTAACTGTTGTTTGATTGTATTCATAATTTTATGGTGTATGCAATGATTAACTGAAAGATCGAATCTTTGTTCATCAAATTCGGTTGCTTTTCAATGCTTCAACCTAATTTTCATTGGAAAAGGTTCTTTTGGCATCCAAGTGATTGTCATACTTCAATGGAATTAATACATCAGGGTTCGATTCTACAAAACATTTTGAAACTTGAATTTGCTGTGGAACATTTATTCTTCCTATCTTTCATTTCTGATACAGCATTCCAACTTCGATATTCTAGCGTGATTCAACATTCATCGTACTGTGAAATATAATCACCAATTCACCATGGTTGTTGTACTATGTTTCCCTTTTCAGCTTCAAAAGGGCTGTCAACACCTCATTCATGTTAGGTCGGTTGTCAGGATCCGGGTTGGTGCAAAGCAAGGCTATTTTAAGTAGCTCTTCTGCAATTTCCTCCTGTTCCGTGGAGATATTTGAAGCTAGCATAGGATCCAGAACTTGAAGAAGTGTCTTCGTTCCATTTGCAACGGCTTTCTCCACCAGTTGAGGCAAGCTCATTGGCAGCCCATTCTCTTCCATAAGTTCTGTTGGCCTTTTCTTTGTCAGTAGCTCCATCACTATTATACCAAGGCTGAATACGTCGACCTTAGTTGTGATTTTCCTCATGTATGCAAACTCTGCATGTTTTAAGCAGGTGAGTACCATGAAAAGCAATAACATTGTATTTTCAGACAGATTAAAGTCGGAATTAAGGGCAGGACTGAAAAGGGAGAAAGAGAGATGTAAATGTAGCTGCTTTACATGTTAGTTTCATAAAATTGAAAAGAAAAGTGCTGCTTAAGTTGTTTTTAACCAATTGACTGCATATTTGCATGAACACTGTCAGCGTATAAAATTTAAGTAATGGAGATGAGTCATAACTTTCATTGTTGAGAGAAGTAAGAAAAAGGTCACCTGGTGCCAAGTAGCCAATTGTGCCTTTGGAAAGCCGATGCTGAGGAAAGGCTACTCCCGTCGTGAAGATGAACACCCAACATTCTAGCTGTCCCAAAATCACTCACATGGGCTACCCAGTCATCATCCAACAGTTTGTTAGAAGGCTTCAAGTCGCAATGAACAATTGGAAAGTCATAACCTGAGTGCAGGTAATCCAATCCACTTGCTATCGAAATTAAATCAGTTTGTTCTCTCAGATAATGTGCATTTCCAGTGACTCATTTCATCTTCATGTATAACGCTATCCAGGTTCCCGTTATTCATGTACTTCAGAACTAAGGCTTTTAACTTCATGCTCTCCCATGCATAGCCGAGTACCTTCACCAAATTCCTATGCCGTAGTTGGCACAATGTCTTGATTTCTCTATTGAAGCATTTATCAGACTCGGCAGAGAATTGGTGCAGATTCAATCTCTTTATAGCTACTATCTGCCCATCTAGTTGACCCTTGTACACAGTGCTCAAACTGCTTGCACCTATAATATTATCTTTGCTGAAGAAACTGGTGGCAGTTTCTAAATCCTTTTGATCAAACCTCTTGAGTGTCAATGCTGAAGCGTACTCGTATTCTGGATCCTCCAGCTTTTCTGGTTTATGAGAGTTGGTGAATCAGTGGAGAATTTGAATACTGAGCACTAGAACCAGAAGTAGGGAAGCAGATCCAACCACCAACATAATAAACTTGGTTTTCTTGTACATCCGGTGTGAACTTTTCTTGCATGTCTTGAGAAATTTGTTTCCACAGAGATCAGGGTTTCCAACCAAGCTGGGCGCATTTATTTTTCTGAATATTCCACTGTCTGGAACCTGGCCTTGAAGTCAATTGAAAGAGAAGTTTAAGTGTTTTAATGTGGAAAGATTCGTAAAGCTCTCAGGGATAATCCCCCTCAGATGATTTTGAGAAAGGTCGAGGGAGCTAAGATGCTTCAGATTTGACAATGTTTCCAGGATTTCACCATCTAAGTTGTTCCTTGAAAGGTTCAAGCTTGAGAGGAGGTCAATCTGAGGAAAAGCTTCAGCTGGAATTGAACCCGAAAGTTGGTTCCCCGATAGATCAAGAGAGAACAAGTTCCTACAGCCTTCGATCGTTCTTGGAATGATCCCCGAAAGATTATTGTTTGGAATGGCGCCATCCAAGAAATTGTATGAAAAGTTCAAATATATCTGCATACTTCTCATGCTTGAGATCACAGACCCAGGAATGGATCCTGAGAGACGATTATGACAGAGATCCAGGGTTGTCAACCGATTAAGTCGAGCCATTCTTTTTGGAATGGAACCATTGAGCATATTATTCTGGAGGCTGAAGTATGAAAGCAACTCAAGTTGTGAGACGGTATCTGGAATTGGACCCGTCAGTTTATTGTGCTGCAACTGAAGATTGGTTAGCTGTTTCAGTTCGAAAATTTCCTCAGGTATGGCTCCTTCTAAAGCATTGTCATGCAGGGAAAGCCCTTGGAGCTGAGAGAGCTTCGATAACTGTGGTGGAACTGGACCAGAAAACCTATTCTCAGCAAGTGAAAGGAGGATAAGTTGGCTTAATTGGCCAATTTCTGGTGGAATTGGCCCGCCAAATGAATTTGAGACGGCATTAAAAAGCCTCAGATTTGAGAGTTTTCCAATTCCTGGTTTCAGCAAACCGCTAAAGTTGTTCAGGGCCAAATCTAGAGTTTCTAGGCTTGTGCAATTGAAGAGGTCCTCTGGGATTTCTCCGAACAATTTATTTGATCCAAACGAAAGGAAAGTAAGATTTGGCAACTCTGTTGTAAGCTAAGTTTATAACTAAAAGATGGGTACAATTGGTGATGCTTGATGGAATGGATCCCTCAACAAAGTTGCTGTTCATGGTCAGGTTTTTCAGATTATAAAGCAACCCGATGTTTGATGGAAGCTCCCCGGTTAGGAAATTGAAGCCCATTGACAAATGTGTTAGATTTGTCATGCTTGTCAAGGATGAAGGGATCTCTCCAATGAACTTGTTGGAATGCAGGGTCAGTACTTGCAATGATCTTAAAGATTCTATCTCGGCTGGTATTGTTCTGGTTAGCTCATTCTCTGAAAGTCCTTAATGGGTTAACGACTTCAACTGAAAAACGGATAGTGGGATTATGGAATTTAGCCTATTCTTGTACAACCTCAATGTTTCTAAGTGAAGCAAATCTCCAAGCTCGGAAGGAATGCCTCTGGTGAACTGATTGCCATAGAGTTCAAGATTGACAAGCTTCTTACAATGACCTAGTTCGCGAGGGATATTCCCGAAAAAGGAATTCTGAAACAAGAGAAGCATTTCTAAATTTGACAAATTCCCTAGCTCTCTGGGCATTACACCTGACATCTGGTTTTGACTCAAATCTAGAGCTTGCAAAACTCTCAACCTGCCAATGGAAGCAGGTATTGAGCCTACCAAGTTGTTCCCATACGCTGCGAAAAACTCAAGATTAACAAGGTTTCCTATGTTTGAAGGGATTTTTCCGGTGAGATTATTAAAATTGACACCAAACTGGGACAGGTTTTTGCAGTTGCAAATGCTCTCTGGGATTGCTTCCAGTTAAAAGAGTTGTCGCCTAAATCTAATGCCTGAAGATTTCTAAGGTTTCCTAGCTCTCGCGGAATTGGACCCGAAAGAGCATTTTGATACAAGATAAGTTCAGAAAGTTGGGAGCAAAGTCCCAGCTCAGCTGGAATATGTCCAGTGAATGAGTTTAAAGTTAAATCAAGAACCTGGAGACCTGAAATGTTTCCGAGGAACGGTGATATCTGGCCTTGGAGCTGCTTGTCATACATAGAAATCGAAATGACACGATTTGTGGAAGGATCACAGGCAACACCAGACCAATGGCAGTGATGGTTTGCATCTGTCCAGTTTGCAAGTGCTCCATTAGGATTGCCGGCGACTGCCTTCTTGAATGCGTTCAAGGCCTCAACTTCAACCTCCAAGCTTGCCTGAGCTGAAAGAAGAGCAACTAGAGCAGAACAGAGTATGACTATGACCAAACTGAGTACTCTCTGAGACTCCATTTTTGTCATAGGTAAACTTTGAAGTGAGGATAAAGCCTTTTTATACACAAGCCTTTCAACTAATCAGTGGCCCCCACAAAGCTAGTTTGTGGACTCATGATGAATCATTAATTGAGTCAACTTTGTCAAAGAGTGATCAAATGAAGGAAGATTGTGATTCTTTGAATCATTTAAGAGTATACAATTTAACTTTGATAAGTCTTCCCACTAGTATTATGTCATCATATCAAAGTAAAATCCTAGAGGCCTCGCTAGCTTACCTAGTAGGTATAAGAGTTACTTCGCTTCCTGACTTCTCAAGCGTTTACTATGATATGGGTTATTGAAATTATTTTGATTTTTAGCTTCCCTTGTGTTTATAAACTCGTACAAGACTCGTTTGGTCACTATATTCTTAAGGTATGTGAACGAGGGTTGAAAATCTTGTGTTCAATTTGAATGTAGAAGATAAATTACTCTTCAAGAAACTTATCTATTTCAATTCCTCCCAAAATAAAAAGATTAGAAGGGATGCTTTTTTCATGTCTAATCCATCAAACTAAAAAATCATTCACCTTTATTTGCAATGTTCCTTAAATATAAGGGTTTTTATCACCCACGGGCCCTAAACTTTCACTCACCAGACTGATTGATGCCTGAACTTTAAAACCGATCACATAGATGCCTAGACTTATAAAAACAAGACTTTGTGATACTTCTGTCCCAATTCCGTTATCTCTCCGTCAATCTAAATGGGTTTTTATCACCCACGGGCCCTGAACTTTCACTCACCAGACTGATTGATGCCCGAACTTTAAAATCGATCACAGAGATGCCCAGACTTATAAAAACAAGACTTTGTGATACTTCCGTCCCAATTCCGTTATCTCTCCGTCAATTAAGAGGGTAAATATGTCATTTCACACCATATGTTTGATGAAATGACCTTTAAGGCATTGATTACATGGTCTGATCCTTTCCCTCCTTCTCTTTCCGATTTTCCCTCCCAAATTGGTTGAAATTTCCCTCCTTTTCTTATAATTTCCGTCCAAATTGGTTGACCCAACCTCTTAATATTCTTCTGTATAGAACATTCAATTGATAAAAGGCTATGCCCAAGTAAATTAATTCGATGAATCAATAATTGATTTAGGTCTATTTCATCTAAGAACACATATTGCTTTTGCTTTATTTTGTCTATTTCAACCTTCATTTGATTTAGGTCTATGAATTCTTAAGACTAAGGCAGTATGATTAGTTGGTATTATGACTATTATGATATTTTAATGATATTATGGATGTTATGACTATTATGGATTTTTTTATGGATGTTAATTTTGTTATGTTTCTTATGTTCTCATTTTTATTTTTTGGGTTCTTTAGATATAGGCTCTTGTAACTCTTGTTTCCTAAACTTAAATCCATCTATCTTTAAACATCCAAATAAAACCCAAAATTCAAAATTGTTGACATGTGAAAAAATAAGTAACATATTATTACAAATTATTTACAACTTATGCCACAATACCCTAATTATGTTAATGAAGCAATTTAACATTTTAAAATTCAAATAGTAGGTGCACTATTTGTGAGAGTGAAAAACTGTATCATTTCAAGAGTTAACTTCACAATTATAAATTTATGGTATGCAAATAATTTACTTATTGACACATCCCGACCCGGATGTACACGTGGACACCCAAAAGTCGGATGTGCTGGCCGACACCACGTAGGGTGACGAAAGCCAATTTGAAGAAATAAAGGAATATATTTGAATAATAGAATAACAAAGTGTACACAAATGTACGGGCGGAAGAATTTAATACAATGCAAGTCGTACAAAGTACGGAGCACAGAGTATAATTACAATACCAATAAATTTAAACCTTCGTCATACCACCGCCTCGAACGTAGACAGCTCCAGCCACTAAACCTGGAGGGGCGCAAAACAAAAGGGTGAGTGGGCCAATAATAGTCTTTGTTGTAAAAACCCTTGTTTTCTGAAAATAGTAACCCCTCGCCGTCAAAATCAAGTAGTTGGTTGGAAAACCGTTTCAGAAAACGTACTATAATAGTAGGTAGAAAAACGGGATAAGTACGGAAATATACTTACCGTCCGAAACGAGCAGAAAGTCACCGTTCGGCATAAAAATACTTTACCCGAAGGTTCGTAAAATAAGGATCTACGGAAAACCCGTAAATCAAATAAATGCCCTCGTGGCATCAGTGAAATTCGGTGATAACACCACAATATAAAACTATAAGATACACGCTCGTATACACAATCACGTGAAGCTGGCGCATATGCGCATCACAACGAGTTCGAGTCGCCCATACGACCTAGAACAGGCTGGCACCTACTATGGATTCATAGTGAGCGTGTTGGTGCGTGTGAACAATCACGTGAAAGTGGTCCTGGCCCCACAATCCAAGACTACAAGATAGATGCTCGTTTAGGTATTGCAAACACACAAGTTCATACAGATATATTCTGTCATGAACAGGCTGGGTGTATAAGTAACAGTACGCTCGTGTACACAATCACGTGAAGCTGGCGCGTATGCGCATCACAACGAGTTCGAGTCGCCCAGGCGACCTAGAACAGGCTGGCACCTACTATGGGTCCATAGCGAGCGTATCGGTGCTTGTGAACAATCACGTGAAGCTGGTCCTGGCCCCGGACGTACACTAAACACCGTGTAAGCAACCTAGTTGAGCGTATGAAAACATACTACAGAAATACTCTACATAAAACAAAGTGGGTAATTTCCCTATAAGGGATGCCCTCAAACTAATCAATATATATTTGGTATTCTCGGGGCCGTACCCGAAATACCAAGCATATAACTAAATACATGAAATACCAAGAATACGCCACATGGGTACCAAGGTATAGAAATACCAACTTAATGGCAAACTAGGTGAACCCAAAATACGATAGGAATTTACCATATCCAAGGTTCACCCAAATACGGCTCAAAGCCGTCAAATAGGTATAAAACCCATATTCGCAAATAAATACCACAAGTACTAGGTCTACCAAAACTACGATATAAATATCAACTTAAAACCACAATAAGTGTAGGCATAAACCAAAATATAATTTCCCAAAATAAAACACATTTAAATAATAGGGAAAGGGCCCACTCACAAATACCGAAGCCGGGAAGTCCAAACGTACGTCCTCCGAGCGCCAAGGGTCGCCAAACCTATTTTGGAACACCCAAGATTAATAACGTAATTGAAAATACGAAGAAAACGGCGTTCGGAAACCCGAAAACGGAGTTTCGGAGTCGGAAACCCCAAAACCGCCGCCGTGTGCCGTCGCACACGCCGCCACACGCTGCCATTTGGTCTCACCTATATGAGATATCACCGGTACAGTGATTAAACTCATAAAGGTAACGAATTAACTAATTAATTAAACCTATCCCTTGCTTTTCTCAATTTGGAGGTCCAAAACACCTCAAAAATTACCATGCATACTACCCCGAGGTAGTACACGTCGTCACGAGTCGCCTCGCGAAGACGGCGTCGAAAAATAGTGGCTCACGCGCCCCCACGCGCGGATGGAAGAATCGGAGCCGGTCAACTCGGCTCGGCTAAGCCGGTCAACTCGGCTCGGCTAAGCCGGTCAACTCGGCTCGGCTCAAGCCGATGACGTCAGCGCCGGTCGTCTTCTCCGATTTTCCGGTCGCCGGCGTCGCCACGCCGTCGCCGGAATCTGGGTTTCTTGGCCGGAAATTCTGGGGATTTTTCAAAGCTTCATAACTTCTTCGTTTTAAGTCCAAATTGGACGATTCAAGTACCAAAATGAAGCTAGAAGTGAGGAGATTCAGAATTAACCAATTTGGGGGCCGGCCATTGGCCGGAGGTGGCCGGAATTTGGCTCGAAAGTTTCGGCCAAAACCAAAACTCGTCGATCTCGATGTTCCCATCACACGCAGGCCCTGGGTTGTGATCCCAGGGTGTCCAGAAGTCATTTGGTGTAGGTTTGGGTTTGAATCGAGGCCAGAATGGCCTTGATTGGCCGAGGAAGTTCGCCGGGAAATTTTCGAGTTTTGGGTTGAACGTTGCTCGAGGTTTCTGGTTTTCTGGAAAGCTTTGGTGGCCTGGGGAAGAAGGCCAGTGACCTTCCCTGGCCAAGGGAAGGCTCAGAGAGGAAGAGAAAAGGCACGGGGTGCCTTGAGAGGATTTTGGAGCTTTGTTTTTGGTTCTCTGCAGAGGAGAAGAGAGGAAGGGGATGACACGGGTCCAATCCCAGACAACATCCCTGAAAATCTGGGATAAGGCCACATGGCCTGCTGCCAAATGGGCCCCAGCCCAAAATTGAATTACGGGAAAAGTCGAAACTCAAAGCCCGTAAAATATTCGTTCGGAGTCCGAACGACGTACGGCTCGCGTCCACCCGTTCGTATCGACGCGCACGTCTAGAAAATACAATTGGAAACGTCGTACGAGTTACGACGTAAAAGTCAACCGAAAGGTCAACCAAGGGCAAAATCGTCATTTTGCACCTCCGGGAATAAAATAATATTATTTCCGGAACGGGATGTAACACTTATACTTTTTATCTAAAATAGAATTAAATTAATTTTTAATCAAATAACATGCCTCTGTTTTTGTACTAATTAATTTACCTATATATAAATTTATCTATGATTAGCACGTTATTTATTTTTGTAGGTAAATTATTTTGCATGTAACACCCCGTTCAAAATTTTATTTTATTTTATTCCCGGAAGTGGGAAATGACGTTTTTGCCCCTGGGTTGACTTTTCGGTTGACTTTTGCGTCGTAACTCGTACGACGCATCCACTTGTATTTTCCTGACGTGCTCGTCGATACGAATTCGTAGACGCGAGCCGTATGTCGTTCGGACTCCGAACGAATATTTTGCGGGCGTTAGTTTCGACGTTTTTCGTATTTTAACTTTTGGGATATTTTGGAGTTATTTGGGCTGGGGCCCAAATGTCAGCTGCCCATGTGGGCTTGTCCCACATATCCTGGAAGTTGTCCCTGCCCTTTTTGCCGAGTCTTGTCTCATCCTACAAGTCTTCATCTTTTCTTCTCTGCGAAGAAAAATCACACAGAGCCTCCCTTCTTCCTCATCTTTTGTTTCTGCAAACTTCAAGCAAGCCGAGGCCTTCTCCCTGCTTTCTGGCTTCCCCTGCACCAAAACCAAATCAAGCTGGAACAACACCAAAACTGAGAAAATTGTTAATGGCACCCAGGCCATTTTTCAAATCCTCCTCGAGCTCACTTTGAGCCACCTCCCCGTGGCCAATCTCTGCAACTTTTGGCAACCATTATTAACCAACAAGCCCTGGCCTTCTCCCTTACTTGCCATCACCATCCAAACAAAAACCCAGAAACTGGAATCTGCAGAGAACCCAGAATTGTTAGTGGCACCCCGTGCCTTCGTCTTCTTCTCCCTGTGAATTCACCAGGCCATTTTCATGACCATCATTGGAGCTTGAACCGAGCAAACCTTTCTTCTTTTTCTCTGCAAAACTCAGAAACCTTGAAGAGCAAACTGGAACCCAGAATTTCTGGGATTTACTCTGGACACCCAGGCACGTCGTTGGTGTTTCGCGAACCTGTGTGATCCTTCAGCTTCTGCTAGTGCAGGTCCTGTTTTGGGGACGAAGAAGGTGAGGCAAGGTTGTTTCCAACCTTGATCAAAATTTGTGGAAGCTTACAGAACTTTGTGATGAAGTTGGAGGTGCTGTACCGATGATGGAGTTGGTGCTGGCTGTGCAGAATTGAGGACGGTTGTTGCGTTTTGGCAGGGGGAGGTTTGTATTAGTTTTGGGCTGCTGGTTTGGGTGCAGGATGATTTGGGCTGGTCATTTAGAGATTTTTGGGCCTTGGGTGTGATGAACAAAAGTGGATTGGTTAGTCAAGTTGTGGGCTGGCTGGTGTTTGATGATTTTTGAGCCTCGGGTGTAATTAGCAATTGTAGACAAGCTTTGGAAAATGGTGTTGTGGTGTGAAGAAAGTGTTTGGTTTGGGCCATTAGAGATTTTTGGGTCAATGGCATGTTACTCCAATCCATAGCGGATTTATTGGTCACCCTCGCTCAACCGTGGTTTTGGATGTTTCAATTTACGGAAAACTCCGTTGGGTTGGAATTGCTCCGGAAGCTTTAGGCTTTGGCGACCCTTGGTGTCGGAGGACGTGCACTTGGGCTTTCCGACTATCTTCAGGTGAGTGAGTGGGTTTTTGTTTGATAAATGTATATATATACGTATGGTTTTTCAACGCTTTCTTTAACTGTTAGCGTAGTTGCATATCATTACGAATGTTGGAGGTAGAACATTCGTATTATACTGCCATACATGTTTTCATACTATTGCTCATCATTAGATGTATACACCCCAGGTATTAGTACTCAGTCTTGTGGCCAGGACTAGCCTTGACGTTTGGAGTAGTCACTATCAGTACCGTTACGCACCCTTGGATCCATTGTAGGTACTAGCCTGTCTTAGGTTGCACTAGGCAACTCGGACTTGTGTGACTGCACTTTGTGCACCAGCGCTTAGCGTTAGACTCGCGTCATTGTAGTACTCAGCGTATTACTTTTATACCTAGCCTGTTCAGTGTGGTTTAGCCACGTGGACTTGTGTGTTTACATATGGGTGAGCATGTCAGTACATTATATATCGGGGAGTACCCGAATGTTTTCATGATAGTATTTTGAGGTTCATACCTACGGGTATGACGTATTTTCTCAATTATACATGTTTTCCAGTGAGGGGTTAGTAAACTCTTGAAAACAACGGTTTTATCAAACTTTGCTTTTTGACCCACTCACCGTTTTATGTTTTGCGCCCCTCCAGGTTCGTTGGCAGGGAGCCGGTGACGTCGATGGTGCGGTGGTATGACAATGTAGGGTTGTTTCTACGTTTGTTTAGATTTGTACCCCTTACTCTACTCACGTTGTGTATTCTTTTACTTCTTCCGCACTCTGACCTTTGATTCAATACAATTTCCTTTTTTTTTCATTCTTAAATTTCTTTTTGGCTTTCGTCACGCTAACGCGTGTCGGCCATCACCTCTCGACACCTGGCTCTCCCAGGATCGGGTCGTGACATTGCATGTATTATTATTTTATATGCAAATAATTGACCTATATTTTTATGTAAAATATAGGTAAATTATTTTGTAGGTAAATTATTTTGCATGAATTTTTACATATATTAGACATTTTTTTTTAATTATATATGTGTATGTGTAAAATAATTTACATACATTTATATGTAAAATATAATCTTCGTGACATTAATTAAGCATGTATTATTACATATTTTAGGCATGTTTTATTGTTCTTATATATAAGGCAATGAATTTATAACATTAATGTTTTTTTTCTTTTTGTAAAATCATTAATTCTCCCTTACAATCCGTATGGAATTAATTGTGTACATCAAACATTCAAATATGGGAATTTTAGGCATCTAACAAATTTAAAATGTGTAAAGTCAAACATAATTAATGAATTTGCTTATGTGGAGTCTAGTCAATGGGTTATAATCGAGTAAAAAACTTATGTCGGATTTTATGTAGAGAAAATTAAATTTCAGGGACTAAAGTCACATTTTCAGTTATTTTTTTTGTCTTTTTATTCAATTTTATACCAACATGCAAATCACATTGGCAATTTTGTTTCATTCAATATTTCAATTATTGATTCATTGAATTAATTTACTTGCATCTAAGAACAATATTTCATTCAATATTTCAATTATTGATTCATCGAATTAATTTACTTGGGCGTAGCCTTTTATCAATTGAATGTTCTATACGGAATGACATTAAGAGGTTGGGTCAACCAATTTGGACGAAAATGATAAGACAAGGAGGGAATTTTCAACCAATTTGGGAGGGAAAATCGAAAGGAGAAGGAGGGAAAGGATCAGACCATGTAATCAAGGCCTTAAAGGTCATTTCATCAAACATATGGTGCGAAATGATATATTTACCCTCTTAATTAACAGAAAGATAACGGAATTGGGACGGAAGTATCACAAAGTCTTGTTTTTATAAGTCTGGGCATCTCTGTGATCAGTTTTAAAGTTCGGGCATCAATCAGTCTAGTGAGTGAAAGTTCAGGGCCCGTGGGTGATAAAAACCCATTTAGATTAACGGAGAGATAACGGAATTGGGACGGAAGTATCACAAAGTCTTGTTTTTATAAGTCTGGGCATCTCTGTGATCGGTTTTAAAGTTCAGGCATCAATCAGTCTGGTGAGTAAAAGTTCAGGGCCCGTGGGTGATAAAAACCCTAAATATAATATGTTATCTATTTCGATCTAATAATAGAGACTAAACGAAGGCATAGAATCAATAAGTATATGGGTTCACACTATAGCACGTAATCCAAAACCTAAAAAAAACGAGAAGTTTGATTGAATACGGGAGAGTAATTGATCCGATAATCCCTGACTTTCTAAATTCACGACTTCTCTCATTTCAAGTGAACATGTGAAATATGTATATCAAATTAAGTTTGACAAATTAAGCCGGTTGTGAATAATACTCCCTTTTCATTCTGGCACTTGAATACAAGACTCTAGTGGTGTCGACCAAACACTCACTGTGTTCCCATTAAGCGCAACTTGCATATAAAAGCCAAAGTAATATAACAGTCTAACTTGAGTTTTATTTGGTTGGTGACTTGGTGTGCTGAAAAGATTAATTAGCACATTGGATTATATATATAGAGTCACGGGCAGTGGATTTGAGCCTAGCTGCAGAAAGTCACATTGGATTATTGAAGATTGAGATTCTCTCAAGATTTGGGGATAAGGAGGTTAATTAAGCCAGCAAGTTGCAAAATGTACTTTCTTTTTTATTTTTTTATTTTTATTTTTTTATGAAAGTGAATTAAGAGCGTATTCATCAACTTTCAACTAAATCTTTGTTTTCTATTAATTTTCTCTTATAAATTTCTCATATGAAAGTGTAAAGGTATCCTAAAAGTCGAATACTTGTAGCTGGCGAGTATCTGAGAGTATCCGATAAGTATCGTATCCGATGAAGTATCGGATACGGAATAAGCGAACAAACTGAAGTATCTATGGTTCATAGTTTTCACCATTAAAATGAATAAATACTTTGATCGATGAAGGTACAAAAAGTGATGATTTGAATAAGAAAGAACCTTTTTTCCGAAACATCCTCTATCATCACAAGAAGAAAATATATAATGCAGTCCTTGAAGATCGAAAACAACAAGAAGAAAATGGATCCAACAAAAAATCAGTTGAAAATAACAACAATAACAACAAGCACAAGAAAAACTAAGACTGCACTCCTCCGCAGTCATTCAAAAACTTTTTCTTGATTTTTTTGAGCGTGGAAGCAGCATCTTTCATGTTAATCCTCTCCTCCGGCAACTCTGCAGAACAAGCTAGAGCTAATCCCATAGTGGATGATATGCAATCCCTCCTGCTCACAAAATCACGATCTTCCTCTGTCCCAAGTAAATCGGCATCCACAACTTCAACTATTGAACCATCTGGAGTTAATGAATTTGCAATCCATTGCTTTAAACTCATTTCGCCAACAAATATCTCATCTGTTGGCCTTCTTTTTGTGAATGTCTCCATCAGTATGATACCAAAGCTATACACATCCCCTCGTGTTGAAACAATCCCGTCCATTCCAAACTCTACAAAATTATATATATGTACAGTTTGTATGATGAAAAGGAAATTAGAATTTGACCTTCCGTGTATAAAAGAAAACATGTATTAAATTGAAAAGTGATATAGAAAAAGTACATTACCTGGTGCCATATACCCAACTGTGGCTAGGGTCATGGTTTGCACCATCGAATCTCCTTCACCCAATAGTTTGGCAATTCCAAAATCAGCAACATATGCAACCATATCATTATCTAGTAGGATATTGCTTGGCTTCACATCACAATGCACGATGGGCATCGAATAACCATGATGCAGGTATTCCAGTGCTAATGCAGCATCTATCATTATATTCAACCTTTGTAGTATATTCAAAGAAGAGTTTTGAGAGTACAACCAATTTTCAAGGTTTCCATTTGGCATGTATTGCAGTACCAAGGCTTTGAAATCAAGTTGACTGCAGCAACTGATGACTTTTATAAGATTTCGGTGAAGAATATTGCTCAACACTTCACATTCAGTATCAAAACTCTTGAATCCCCCTTCAAGTTGTAAATTGAAAACCTTCACAGCAACATCTATCCCATCTGATATTGTACCTTTATATACTGAACCATAACCCCCAGTTCCAAGTAAGTTGCTTTCGTCAAATCCATTTGTTGCCTGTAGAAGTTCCAGATGTGAAAATCTTCTCCGATGAAGTTGAGATAGCAAGGTAGTCTCTGTTGCAACTTCTACTTTCTTTTTCCTGCGTAGTATCAACACCGATGCGGAAACCACTAGGAGTATTGCTGATATAATCCCTGGAATTATGTACTTCAAGACGAAAGTGCCAGATTTCCTTGAATTTGGTTTACTATTGTGGCATGGTGGAAGGCTCAGTCGGGATTCGCCACAAAGCAAACCATTTGAGACATACGATTCGGTGGAGAAGTTTTTGAAAGGTCCGCCGGTTGGAATTTCTCCGTGTAGTATGTTGAATGACAAGTTCAGATACTTGAGATATGTAAGTGATTCTAGGGACTTTGGAATCACTCCGGACATTTTATTTTTGGATAAATCCAAGAATTCCAGGCTTTTCAAGGTACCAAATGAACTGGGAATAGGGCCTTCTAAATTATTATTTGCCAAGGATAGATTGATCATATTCTGAAGACCATCAATGCTGCTTGGTATTTTTCCAGAGAAATTGTTATTTGATAAATCTATATCTATAACAGCTTTCAGTTTCCTAATGTCTTCTGACATGGATCCTATTAGAGAATTTGATGACAAGTTTAAGTGTAATAGATCTGCAAGTTTCCACAAGGAAGATGGGATTGTGGAAGTCAACAAATTGGAACCTAATGATAGAGTTCTTAGAGATACAGCAAGATTACCTATGCACAAAGGTACGTATAGAACCAGAAAGTTTATTACCGTGCAAACTTAAGTCATCTAGGAACACAAGTTTACAAAGATCACTTGGGATGTGTCCTTCCAAGTTGTTGCCATGCAAATCTAAACGTTGGAGATTTTGTAGCTTTCCCATGGTATTTGGAATTGATCCATTCAATTGATTGTATCCCAGGTCTAAGGATGTTAAGCTGCTTAAGTTACTAATGGTATTGGGAATGTTACCGCTCAAGTTGCAATGGCTTAGATCAAGATGATTAAGCGATATTGTAGAGAGACTTCCAAAGGAAGTCGGAAGAGTGGTGTTTAATGGATTACCTGCCAAGTGGAATCCCCTTAAATTTCTAAGATTAGCAAAACAAGAAAGGATGTTTTTTTCTGCAGTTGAAGTATCAATCGTCAACTTATTTATCTGTAAGGCAAGTAACTCGAGGTTTGTTAAGGCACAAAGTGTGCTTGGAATAAACCCAGAAAATGAGTTATAGGACAGATCTAGCCTTCTCAGCTTAGAACCATTGGCGATAAAATTTGGGATGACTCCACTGAGTTTATTATCTCCTAAATGAAGTTGCTGCAGGTTTGGAACTCTGAGACCTATGTCTGCTGGGAGGCTACCTGAGAGATGATTAGCACCAAACGACAGTGTTACAATCATGGACATATTGAACATTGTGGACGGGATGGGGCCATTGAGATAATTAAAATCGACTTGCAAATTCTCTAAATTTTGAAGATCACCAATCTCATCTGGTAAAGTACCTGCCATAATTAATTAATATCAGCACATCACCCAAGTTTAGTTTCAAGAAGTTGCTGTCTTTGTTTACTTTGTATCTACGTACTCTTTCAATAATTGGAGCTTAATTAGTCTGCTTTGCATAATGAAAATAACTTGGTTGCTGACAATTTAGCAGCCACTTCTGCTGAATACCCAATCCCGTGTGGACACCTGTTCAAGTTTTGATTAAAAAAATCAAAACGTGGACACGTGTTCACACGGGAGTGGATATCAGCAGGGGTGGCTGCTAAATTGTCAGCAGCCAAGCCTTGTTCTTGCATAATAATAGACCTAAATCAACAATTACAAAGACGTAGATTATGAACAAGTTGAGGTTCCACCATAAAACTCATTGGTAATATGGATAGTAGCTAATTACTTATAAGCCATGCAAGGTTCCTCCTCCCATCAATGCGGGATTCATTCTCAACACGTGGACAACACAAATTGAGTGACGTGAAGCATGTGCGGTTGTTGGGCTTCACACGCGAGACAACCTACTCTGATACCATGAAGAATGTTAAGGTTTCACCATAAAACCAAAACCAACTTCTTCATGGTACTTTCTTCATATTAAACCTAGTAAAAGCTCGACATTTTGTTCCTATATATCTCTAAGAAGCCCTACAAAATAGGATAATACTAGGAAAACCAAATTATTTGAACTAAATCTCTAAATCATCTAATGTGGCAGCTGATATATACATGCCACTTCATTTAATAAATAAACACATTTATTTTAGTTTTTTATTATTTTATAATAATTAAATCATTTATCCCTTATATAACTCCAAACCTTGGAAAATGCCCAAACCCAGAAAAAAAAACCCCAGTTTCTTATATTCTCATCCTCCATCTCCGTCTCTCTCTCCTCCTGCTCCACCCGCCGGCCAAACCACCCAATCTCACCTGCGTTATCTCCGAGGTTCACTCAGCCTGCAACCCACCACCACCTCTTCTTCCTCCACCGATACCTATGACTACAAACCTCAGGCCGCAACCCATCACCACCGTCAGCCACCACCACCTCTTAATTTCTTTCTCCACCGATACCACCACACCTATTTCCCAATCTTTGTCTCTCTACCGTCCACAATATTTGGATATCAGCCTCTATTACAAAGAAAAAAAATACAGTCTTGAAATTAGACCGTAACCCCATCAACACAATCAACCACCACGGCACCACCACCTCTCAATTTCTTTCTCCGCCGAACCCACCACCACATATGTCTCTTCCGATTTCATTCTCTCGATTTCATTGGCCTTTGGGAAATTGAATCTGAGAATCTGATTACTACTTGAGAATAATAATAATCTGCTATTCAACTAGTAAAATTGCACCTCCATCCATCAATCAGGCAGGCTACCTTGGTGGTGGGAACACTGAGCTCCCAAATTTTGAATTTATGTCCATGTGAGAAGCTTCTTTCGTTCCATGTTTGCGGGACCCATATGAAATTTAGTTCAAATAATTTGGTTTCTTTAGCATTATTTTATAAAATAATAGAGTTGGCATGCATGCATAACACTGCACGTACCTGTCAAATTGTTCTCGGAAAGATACATCACTGTTAACTTGGTCAAGTTCCCAACACTTTTGGGTATGCTCCCGCTGAACTTGTTTATACCCAATGATAAAAAAGCAAGCTCTTTGCATTGCCCCAATGTGGACGGAAGTGGACCGTCAAACTGGTTTTGACCCAAACCCAACATCTCAAGACTAGGAAGATGCTGACGCATGTTGTCCGGAATACTACCAGTTAAGTAGTTTGCTGCTAGAGCCAAAATAGTCAAAGAAGACATGTTGAAGACAGCCGCAGGAACAGGCCCCTTTAGGGCATTCATCTGCACGAACAAGTTCTCCAGCTGATCCAAATTTCCGATCTCGTTTGGAATTTCTAGAAAAACCAACACGAATATATCAAAACTCATGATAATTAACCAGCAACCCCCCTAAGAGTGCATACATATGAATGTTCTGGTGCAACAATTTTGAGTTTTATATATATATACCGTTGAAATTGTTGGAGTCCAGGTAAATCTGCTTCAGCTTTGTTAAGAGCATCTCCACCCGTTGGTGGAGGGCAAGGGCAAGGGCAGTGATTGCCCTCTGTGAACAGTGCTTGCCTTTGTGCAACTCCACCCGTTCGTGGAGGGCAAGGGCAAGGATTTTTTTTTTTTTTTTGGGTTAGCCTTAAATATCCCACCAACAATTTGAGTTGTAGTGAGGAATGAAGAAGAGAATTGGGGGTATTTATAAAAAAAAAATAATAATTCAAAAACAAAAAAAAAATCTCGGCTTAATCCTAGCTGTCGATTTAAAAAAAAATTGATCCAACGCTTACCGTTGTGCCACGGGGTCAACGGTAACAATTTATTTTTTTTTTTACCTTTGGAAATCCAACGGTCTAGATTAAGTAGCCGTTGGAGATCCAACGAATAGAATCGTGCCATGTCACAGAGCCGTTGGCTCGGCTGGCGTCAGCGGCTGCAAGTGGGGCCCATGGACAGTTTCTGTCGGCCACTCTCCCCCCACGTGCGCGTGAAGTCCACTCGCCTGACAAAAAAAAAAATTAAAACAGCTTGCTGACGTCAGCCAGCCGAAGGCACCTGCTCGGGCACAAATTGCTTGGGCTTGAGGTAGGGCTTGGTTGGGCCCACCTCTTGCCCTTGTCAATTTAGCCCGCTGGAGATAGTTTTTGGGTTGGTAGGGCAATTGCCCACCAATTGCTAGGGCAATTGGATGATGGGTGGACATGCTCTAAGTTCCCTATTTCTCTTGGTATGCTACCTGTGTTATGTGTTCCGGAAAAAGAACGGAAAAAAAAAAACAATTAGAAAACGGAACTCAAATGAAGAGTTTCGGTGTAAGGAAACACAAATACGCCGCCGCAAGCAGCCGTGGGTTGCCATACACACTGCCACACGCCGACGGATGGCCACCACGCTCCGGTTACTTGCGCCATTAACTTTAACGGAATATTCTAAGGATTTAACATAATATTCTAACGGCGTTAAAGAATATTATGTTAACGTCATTAATCTGAATAGAGAATATACCTTAGAATATTCCCTGTCTAACCGGATCTGGACCGGGTTTGATGACGTCAGGGCCAAGTGTGGACAGGCTCGCCACTGCAACTTCCATCCGTTGCATCGTCGCCGTTGTTCGCCGTCAGTCGGCCGGAATCTCGCCAAATTCTAAGTTTTGTGCTTGAAATTTTCACAAGGCCATAAATTCTTCAAATCTTAGCAATCTTCAACGTATAATATGTCAAATTAAAGCTAGAGAGACGATGAATTCGAATTTACCTAAAAGAAGTCCGATTGGTGGCTGGAGATGACCGGAAAGTGGCTCGAAAGCCTCAGTCCGAAAAGTAGGTTATTGGTTTCTTCAAAGAAGTTGTGGATTTGAGCATGCAATGCTCGAATCTAGCTCAGTGAGTAACAAGGAGTCGAAAGATGGTCACCTCGTGGTCGACCGTGGCCTGAAACATGGACAACTCGCCGAGGAAATTTCTTCGTCGTCGGAGCTCCTCGAAACGGTGGTTGTCGAATTGCCGTTCGATTTTGTGAAAGTAGAGGTCGGGGATGGGTTCACTAAGGAGAGAGGGTCATGGTGGTGGTGGTTTGAGGATTTGGCTGGCCAGAGAATGGCGGCTCAGCCGCCGTTGGAATTGTGTTTGTTGGAGGAGATGAGAGAGAGTTAAGTGACAGTGAGGGAAAGTGAAGACAGAGGGTGCAAGTGAGACAGAAGGTGGGTCCCACTGGACCTTAAGCCCAATCAGAAAATACCATTCTTGTAAAATTACGTGAATGCCCTTGAACTTAACGTTCCGCATAATCTTTATTTCAACTTTGAATTCCATTTCGTTCACATCCATGCGTTCATAACAACGAGCACAACAAGAATATGGTAAGAGAAAAGGTCGTACATGGCACAACACAAAAGTCAACAAAAGCCAACCATTGCCTTCCAAGGACATTTTGGTCAATTCGTACCTTTGGGAAATAAAATACTATAAATTTCAGGACGGGCTGTAACACTATTTCACTAAATTAAGTATATTCAGATGGAAATTTATTGTTGAAATTAATTTGTTTTCCAAATTAATGGTTAGAACCAGCTTTAATGTCTACAAGACCTTGCCAAACTTGGATGCATGTGATCAATTACAACCAAATTACTAAACCTTCCATATTAATTTCTATATTAATATTGATACTACAATAATGGTTTAGCTGGGGGTATATTAGGAATCTGAAAAATATAAAAACTGACACACAAGCTTAATTGGGTAAGTAGCTTAGTTGGATCCTAATCATTGAGTTTTATTAGGATAAAAATAAAAATAATATGATGGGTTATAGGCTAGAAAAAATGAGTTTGGAGGGAGAAAGTTAAATTTTCAGAAAGTTTTAACATAAAATTGACATTTATGAATTTAGAGAATAAATTCAACTCACAACCTTCCCCACAAAAGATCCCCAGGTCTAGAAGAAGTTGCGAGATAATGTAATACCAGAAATTTGATGCAACAAAGAAAAACCCTAAACGGATTTTGAGCCAGATGAGGAACAAGAAGAGTGCGACTGTCCACAGCGATGGAGGGCTGACTCTCACACGAACCCGTAGATCTAACGATATCATGATTCATGGGAAAAAAAAAGAAAGAGATAAAAGATCAATATATACTGAGACAAAGAAGATGGAACTAGGGCTTGGAGGTCGATCTTAGGGGTTGAAACTAAAAAAATTGGGATCTGAGAGAGGAGTAGGTCTAGGGCTGCTGAAGAGAGCTCGAGGGACAGAAAGATAGTGAGACAAACTCTTTGGGTGACTCTATTTTCCCAGGCGCTTTTTTGGTTGGGCAAGGTACAACAAGGAAAAAAACAAGGATTTCTTCCAAGTAGGACCTAAAAAAAATGAGGAAATTTAATTTCTCGCTATACTAATCTACAACGAGGAAATTTTTCGCTACAGAAACTTTAGTTTCCTCCTATGTAATATCATTTTTTGCTGGAACATGATTTGCTTTCCTACTGAAATTGTCTTTCAGTGAGAAAAAACTAATCCTCGCTGCAAAATTTACTACGAAATACACAAAAATGTGAAAATCATATATAGCATACTAAACATAGTTTGGAAAAAAGGCGTGATATTGCACAATATAGCGTGCTATATCGCGTCGAGGAAAAGATTTTGTGGTATAACACAAAAATATCACTATAGTCTCAAAAAACGTTCGATTTTTACGAGATATGCCACACCGAATTTGTTTGATGTTTCTTTAGCCGATGACGATTGCCACATACATCCATTCAATTAAAATGACTATAATGCTAATGATATTTCGCAACAAATTGAAAAAGAGAAAAATAAAAGACGTGGTAGTGACGGTGATAGTTTGCATGGTGATCATATTCTTGATGAGGATGATGATTACAATGAATAAAGTTGAGTAGATATATGTGTTTTGGTGCCAGTATATACATATATACATATATATATATATATGATATATATATGTATATTTATTCATTACTATTTTACATTATGCAAATCTCAAATAGCTTACGCGAAACTGCTACATAGCGCGATATTGTATAGTGAAACCTCCTATGCGATGTCTTACGAAATGCGATTTCACTATGATATTAAACAACAAAAGAAAACCATTATTATTTAAGACACCTAGTTGACGAATTACATACATGATAGCTATGTATGTAATTATATATTGTCAGTACATATCAATTGTAATTTGGTATTTTTCTAGCCAAAACGTTTGTGTGTAAGTTGAGTCGTAGATGTTAGGAACAGTTATACTCAAGCTATAGAAGATCAAGCCCAATTGATGATCATTGTTCTACGGTAACTGGGCCACAATCTCAAATTTAGGATTGTAAGTGAGACTTAGAGACCTACATGCATTCTTAGGTGGTTTAGAAGCATAAAAATGTTTTTTTTTCTGCGTGTGCAGGATTAAAGTGTCATTTCAATTCTATGGTGTCTGGAAGCTAATTGGGTCTTATTTAAATTAAGCTAATTCATTTATTATATTAGCTTTCCTTTTATGGCTACAATTTAGACGTGGGTTAAGATGAGTGACTGATTAAGGCTTTGGAAATAAAGCCCATCAAACTGAAGTTTTGATGCTAGGGTTTACACATGAAACATTATATATGTGCTAGCTTATTGCGTGAAAATATTTTGTGCGTGCAAATAGTTTTTGAGTGAGTTCATGTGCATATCATGTTCCTTGAAGATTTGTTCTTTGTTTGAGATTTTTCTAGGGTTCATCACAATTCCATATCTTGAGATTGTGTGTGGAAGATCTTGTGGAGAAGAATCGTGAGGCGAGATTGTCATTGTGGCGAAAGACTACGTAGCGGTTGTGTAAGTCCTAGGAGTCTTTGAGGTTGTCCTTGCGTGCTAGGCTAATGTTGCATCATGGTGCTTGCGTAAGTCTATTGAGTGAGTCTTGTAAAGTTATTTTTCTCATCATAATGGATTTATTTCACTGGATGTTTGCCTGATGATATTTCTCCATGTGTTAGAGTTTTACATTGCTAAATCTTTGTGTTATGTGATTTAGTTTTCTGCACTTTATTTATCTGCATAACAGGATTGATATCTGCTTGCAATCTTGTTGTCTTATTGTTATTTCCATTCACTCATTACACTTGTTAATGACAACTTGTTTTCTATTTTTCGTTGCATGCCTGATCAATGTGATTAATAATTAAAGTTTGTAAGATTTCGATTAAGCCTATTCACCCCCTCTAGACTTTGTGTTACAATCTTTTGCGTTTTCATAGTAATTCTAGCTAATGAACCATGCATTGTACGTCCTTGGGCCTCGTTTGGCCTTTAAGATTTGATTAGAATTGATAACTTCCTAATTTCAAAGTATTTTAGGCGTTTTTTTGACACACCCCGACCCGAATATTCAGGTGGACACCGGATTTCGAGGCGTGATGACCATCATTCTGAAGGAGTGACAAAGTCATGATGTAGAATAAAAATAAGAATTTGAAGAAAAGTTGAAATTTAAAATCTAAAAGCAAGAATAAGAATTCAAAGAGTGCGCAAAGTGGGGTTGAACCCTTATTACAAGATTAAGTGTCAGAGCATGGAAAGTGCAGTAAAGAAAATAATATTCCCATGCCGAAGGATGGATATAAGAAACACATAACAACTCTTCCATACATTTACGGAAGTATGAGTTAGCAAGTGCCACAAGTTCTCGTCTGCCAAGCTTAGTCCCTAAATCCTAGAGGGGCGCAAAACACAAGAAGGGTGAGTGGGCCAAAAGTAACGTTTAATAAAACTTTTCCTGAGTTACAGAAAATAATAACCCCTCGCTGTAAAACGCGTAGTAATTTTCAAAATACGACTTTAATACAAAATAATAAAATAAATACCAGGTATTAGGGACGACGCCTAAAAAGGATACGGGTATTCAAATCATCAGCAGTAGAAAAATAATAAGTTCACTTATGAAATAAATACAAGCACACGAGTTCATGTAGAAAGTAGCCACATGAACAGACGGGGTGTTATAATTACGCTATAGTACTACATACACGTGAAGTTGGCGCTAAGCGCGTCATAACGAGTTCTATATGCCAAGCCAACTAGAACAGGCTGGCACCTGCGATGGATCCAAAGTGAGCGTGTCGGTGCAATGTGAACATATACGTGAAGCTAGTCCTGGCCTGGACAGTACTAACACCGTGCAAGTATGCATGATAAGTAATAATCACAAATGTATAGTCATGCCAACAATTAATTTCTAAAATTCAATAAATATATTTAATCAAATCATTTCTAATTTCATAAAACATGGCATGCTATACGATAGATTATAAACACAATTTAAAACACATAATATAATATAAAATTAAAATAAACGGGCCCACTCACTAGTAAGTTGTAGGATCGTAGTCGCCGTACCTAACCTGGCCTCGGTACTTCTAGGGATAGGTTTCACCTATATGAGAAATTACTATACTAATCATTATACAAGTCAAATCCAAAATCTACTAAGGAAAAGACTTAAAATCCCCTTTGTTTGCTCAATTCGGGAGTTAAAAGTGTCGAAAAAGTGGTTCACGCGCTTGCACGCGCTGTCACAGGGCTGCACGGAACGTCACGCGCCACCACGCGCCGCTCATGCGCCTCCATGCACCGGCTGGAAGTCGGCAACACGTGCCGTTAACTTTAACAGAATATTTTGAGTACTTAACGGAATATTCTAACGGCGTTATGGAATATTCCGTTGCCGTTAGGGAATATTCCTCTACCGGCGTCAGTTAAGAAGGAATATACCTTTGGAATATTCTCGGTCCGACCGAATCTGGACCGGGTCTGCTGACATCAGCAATCTAGTCACCTCTGCAATTCCTGGCCTCTGATCGCCGCCGCCGCTGGCCGGAACTTCGCCGGAATCTGGAAAATTTGTCGAATTTTTTCAATTTCACATATCTTCTTCAAAACTCAACCATTTTTCTCGCACAATATACCAAAATGAAGCTAGGAAGGTGAGAGACTCGATTTTACCTAAAGGAACCTCAAAAGGTGGCCGGAGAGGGCCGGAAAATGCCTCGAAAGTCTCGCCCAAAATTGGAGGTCGTCGTCCTCGTCGAATTCGAGGCTATTCCTGGCATGCAAGGCTTGGGATAAGTCCTACGACTTACGAGGAATCGTTTCGTGGTGAAATCAAGGTCGATCAAGGTCCAAATCCGATGAAACTTCGTCGGAAAACTTTTAAAACTTGCCGCAACTTCAGGGCACCAGGTTCTGGGTTTTTGGGTTTGTAATGTTGGGCTTGGTTTGGGTGTGTTGGTGGTACATTAAGGGATCATGGTGATGGTTGATCAGAAATTTCAAGGTGGTGGTGGTGTCATCGGGAAGGTTTGGGTGTGGAGTGTGTGGGTGTAAGTAAAAACCCAAGGGAAGAGGAACAAGGGAGGTTTGAGCACGGGAAGGAAAGCAAGGGAGAGAGTGACAGGTTGTATTGAATTGTTGAAAAATGTTAGTGAAATCCCATAACGGGAATCCAACAATGTAAGGACACACTTTGCATGCAACTGTCCAGAAGCATGCAAGTTTGCAGGCTGATTTTCAGAGGGTACAGGGCACCCTGGTTTGTATGAAATCCACGGAACTGCCACAATACTGTGAAATGAAAATTACCATTTTGCCCTTGCTCATAACTTGTTCGTTACAAGCTCGATTGACGTCCCGTTTGCGCTCACGGGTTCGTAGTGAAGAGTACTAGACAACAATCCCGAGAAAGATATGAAATTACGACAAGAAAATCAAATGTCCACGTAGGACTTACTTAGCCCACTAGGGGTATTTTCATAAATTTACAACTTCGGGGAATAAAATACAATATAATTAGGGACGGGATGTATCCTTTTTAACTTTAATCTTTTAAAAAGATTGAAATTTAATTAAAATCTGGTATTAGATTACATATTGATTCTAGTCATTTGATGTGTACTTTAATTCAAATTCATATATAGTTTTTGTTTTAATATTTAATGTGTATTTGTATTATATGTCTCTCCTTAAATATTTGAATTTATTAATATACACATTTTAATTTATTAATTTTTTTTAACTTCCTTAATTATATCCTTATCAATGTACCTAAATGAGAAGATATTCAAAAAGAAAAGTGACACGTAAGAAAAAAAAATGTAAATTCATAAGTGTACCGAACATATATTAAAATCAATTGATGTACCTATATGCATGTACCAAAATATTTTATAATGAATTAATGTACCTAAATGGCTGTATCGAAATGTATGTACCAAAATGTATTATATTGAATTAATGTACCTAAATGTCTTTACTGAAATGGATATACCAAAATATATTAAATGAATTAATGTACCTAAATGAAGAAAACAAAGTGTATCAAAATATATTATATTAAAAAAATGGTTTACCTAAATGTCTACAACAAAATATATTATGATGAATGCAATGAAAATTAGAATTAAATGTAATTAATACAATAAAATTAGGAAGAATAAGAGAAATAAAACATCAAAATATAATTAATAAATGAGGTGATTAAATGTATCAAGGAATTAAAATTAGATTTTAATCTTACAAAAGGTTTTAGTCTAAAAGTCATCTTTTCCGAGGATTAGAATAAAGCTTTATATTCTATATATTATTTTGAAGGTAAAAGTTTCCTTTATAAGTGATTTATTTTCTACCTTCTAGTTAGACATAATTTTTTTTCATTTTTCTGTTCAACATACTTTTAATATAGTGGGTTAGGATTACCCGTTCTAATTGGATCCTAAACACCAAAGGAGGCGTGTGTATATATATATATATATATATATATATATATATCAAGCTACAAAATATATATCCCAATATATATATATATATATATATATATATATATATATAAAATACTATATATATCAAGCTACTTAATATATGGCCCAATATTGTTTCCCTCTGATCACTAGAGGCATAACCACCTGCCCTCGCTACTGGTTGTAGTGCATGCAGGCTATCCAACTGTATACATGCCACAATTCCGAAACATTATCTCTTATAATTAGCTGTCTTAAAAAGGATCACAAATTTGGATGCTTTCCCATCTATTTCCACCAACTCTCCAAATCTGCTCAGATTCTCTTCATAAATGGGATAGCTTGAAGCCTTGAACAAGTAATTAATTTGACATATTAACATAAATAATCCAGAGCATTATCTGAGACTACACTTGTATCAAAAAAACTTTAAATTGAAATCATGGGAAATTAAAAAATTTCATGTAGACTAAAACTTCAAGGGCAAAATACCATGAAAATAAATGGACCCTTGGTTATTGTAATATCTAGTAACCGATAAAAAAAAGCTGTTTGACCAAGAAAAAAACAAAGAAATTGTGCAACAGGTGGCCTCAAAGTACTGCCATGCCAACCTTCATGCAATCTGGACTAAATGGAGCACATCAGATTGTAACTGCTACAAATACCCCATCTTCCCTCTACATGAATTCCATCACAGCGTTAAGACTTCACATAGTACAGCAAAAATGGCTGAGTTAGCTCTACCATGTCCTATTTTTTCTATCCTTCTTCTGTTCTTCTCAGGTACGATCGAGATTCTTCGATTATTTCTTAAGCTGCAAACGCAGTTTTTCCTTTTTATTTTCATAACTCTATGCAGCATTTTACATTTGTAAACTTTCCCCTTTTTCTGCTCTCTTTTAAAATCTGAAATTGGTTTTTGATCTCATCCCGTCCCATATCTAATCAGTCCCTATAGTTTTCATAAAATTACATTATCATAGCTGTATTTTCAATTGCAATGAATTTGGTCCATGTAGCTCTAAATTTTTTCCAATTTGAGTACATCCATCCATCAACTTCTGTTGATTTCTTGTATGCAATCTGCCGAAATTACCTCGGATCTACAAGGAATTAACGGAGTTGATGAATGCCATCGAATACCAAATTGGATGTAATTAATTGAAAATAAAAGGACGAAAGTGTGACTTTGTGAAAGGACTAAAAAGGTGTTTTTGGCCAAACTAATAATTATAATCCATGACTTCAATTTTTTTGCAGGAGAGATTTCAATGCTGGTGAATGCACAGGTAAGCCAGCTGAAAACCATATTTTCATAAAAATCAACAAATGCTTAGATTAATTTAATTAATCTGCATGGTGTTGTAGAATGCTTGGTGTGTGGCAAATCCTGCAGCACAACAAGAAACCCTGCATTCAGCAGTGGATTATGCATGCAGTTATGTAGACTGCAGCCCAACAGTGAAAGGAGGCTCTTGCTTTTATCCAGATACACCAGTGCACCATGCCTCATATGCCATGAATGCTTACTACCAAAAGATGGGAAGAAACCAATGGAATTGCAATTTTACCAATACTGGTCTCATTTCCTTGACAGATCCAAGTAGGCCATTTAAATCTCACATTATTTAATTTAGACAAACATAAATGGTTTAATTTGTTTCAATTTTAAAACTTTCTTTCCAACAAATTAATTAAACATATTGGGGCTATACCATTTTTGCAGGTTACTATGCCTGCTGCGTATTTGTGAGTGGTATGTGTCTATATTAATTTTTGCATTTGGACACTTCAACTCCTCTCAAATGAGTAGTTCATTTCTCTACAAATCACAGTTTGACACATGTATAAAACTAAACAAAATTAAGAACACATAAAGAAAAATTTATTAAAACCTCAAAAATTAAAATTTATGCACCCATATCAAATTGTAATTGACATGTAAGTAAGAATGGCTTCATCGAGGGGATGAGCTAAGTATTTTCCTTTACATTCATATGCAAAATATTTGTATAACTTTATTTTTGTGCTTTCCTATCCCTTAATATTTGGCAGGAGGATCAGGACCTCCACTGCCACAGAAAAAAGAGGTAATTAATCAAAATCTAATTTCTCCCTCATAAAATAATAACTCATTTAATCCAAAATCTCAAATCAATAAAATCATTCAAATAGTTAATATGTTTTTTTTTTGGGTTTGCAGGACACTTGGTGTGTGGCTAAGCCAGGAATCCCCGATTCTGCATTGCAAGAGATCATCGACTTCACTTGTGGAATATTAAAAGATTGCAGAAAGATACAAGAGCATGGTTCATGTTTTTTGCCAAATACACTGATAAGCCATGCCTCATTTGCCATGAATCTTTACTATAAGGCCGATGGACACTACAATTGTGACTTCAATGGCGCTGGCCTAGTCGTCGTGACGAATCCAAGTAAGCCAATTTGTTTATTATAACACTCTGCATAATCTAATATTTTTGTTTTTCCCTTTACCTCATTGCTATGATTCTAACAAAATGTGTTTTTTATATATGTATATTGTAGGTTTTGATGATTGCGTCTATGTCTAAGATTAACAAAGTGTATTTCTATTATTGCATTTTTGCTTCTTTTGTAATCTAATAAATTTGCCCCATTGTGGAGACTGTGGACTGTACCTTAGCTATAATTTGATTTGACTAATAAATCTGCGAAGCTTGAGCTTGGCCGAAGGGTTGAAATCCAGAGGCAGAGATTGATTAGTTATGCTTAAACTTTGCTAGAATATGCTATTTCATTATAAGTATGATGAGTTTGTCACTTTGTCTCAACTTGGCTTGTATTTGGGATGAATTTGCTTGACTTAGCTTGATATTTATATAACAAGATTCAGTTGGATCTCAACTTATTAGTGATAAACATTGAAAAAAAAGAAGGAAATAAGTAACACAAAATCAAAATACATAATTAAATGAAGAAAATACTTGTATTTAAAGTTTAGTAATGAGATCAAGCGGCTTGTACCTCAAATCGTACGTTGAATACTAATTCACTTGTGCACTACTCGAGGTTCTGTGTTCAATTTTCTTATAAGCTTATTCCCAATGTTGCTTTTATAAAAAGAAGTTTAGCAATGATTAATGAGAGTTAAAATTTCAAAAGCAAAATATTTGAAGTTAAAATTTCAAATTTCCTAAACAAAATATTTGATATTTGGATTGCGAGGTTAAGAAATTTCATTTAGAACATAATAAAAAACATATATAAAATAAGCATGTCAAACATGCAGGGCCGGCTCTGTAGGAGTGCAAGTGGTGCACCCGCATAGGGCTCCCGATTTTGAAGGGTCCCCGAATTTTTAATGTGTATGTAATATATATATATATATATATATAAAAGTTATGTTATATATATTTTTGTGTAGTAAATTAATTGAATTTACGCTTAGCAGAGGTGGTTTTTGCAATGCAACTTTCACTCGAGATTGTGGGTTCAAATCCCGATGGTTTGCATTTCTTTTTTTTGCAAAATTTTAAGAAAGAAAAAAAAAATCCAAAACAGCATCAAAGCTATTTGAACCCAAGATGACACACCCTGACCCAGATGTCCAGGTGGACACCCAAAAATCGAGGGGTGCTGGCCAACACCCCGTGAGGTGATGAAAGCCATTTGAAGAAATGAAGATAATTTAAAGTAATAAAGAGAAATTTGAATAAAGTAAAGATCGAGGGCACGGAAGTCGGTGTGAACCAAATTAAATAATAACAGAGTAACTAATTTGACAGAATAGAATTTACTAAATAATTACAATTGCTAGTAAAGTTCCCTACACTGACAAGGGAACCATGCAACCACATCTCGACGTCAGGAGCTCCAAAGCTTACTAAACCTGGGGGGGGGGCAAAACAAAAAGGTGTGAGTGGGCAAAAACAAATAATTTTCTAAAACCTTGCTTTTCCAAAAGTACTAACCCTTCGCTGTAAAAACCCGTAATAATTCTCAAAATCATACTACATAGTAGGTATGAAAAATAGCGTAACTGTGGAAAGTCAGTTATTTTCCAAAACAGGTAAACAACCATAAAATCATAATATAAAATCTTTCAACAGAAATCAACACGTGGAAATCAATACGTGAAAACCAGGAATAACACAAGGCTCTATGGCATCAGTGAAAGAAGGTATATCGTAAAATCACAATTAACAACAGAGTACGCTCAGTAGGTAGTGCAAACACACGAGCTCATGCAGAGATATTCTGTTATGAACAGGCTGGGTGTAATCATCTACGCTCGAATACTACATACACGTGAAACTGGCGCTAAGCACGTCACAACGAGTTCTAGATGCCAAGGCAACTAGAATAGGCTGACACCTATGATGGATTCAAAGTGAGTGTGTCGGTGCAGTGTGAACGTATACGTGAAGCTGGTCCTGACCCCGGACAGTACTATAGACACCATGTAAGCAATCCTAATTGAGCGGATATGAAAACATGTCACGGGTAAAGTCTCCTATTTTAAAATGGGGTATAGTATAAAGTATATCGTTTCTCAAGTAAGGCTAGCAGTAAAACGTTCTAAAATGGTATTTACAAATACCGTATTCAAAATACCGATAATTCGCTCAAACACTTGAGTTTCTAAAACCAAGTAAATAACAAGTCTAAGATTCCCATTTCAACGCGTATACATAAAACTCAAATCACAAATATATGTAAAATATAAGTTTGGAAAAAAAAGCCCACTCACAGATACTTCCAGCTAGCTCGCTCCCGAAGAGCCTCGTCTTTGTCAGTCTGATAAAGTCAGTACCTAAACCGAATCACAATAAACTTAGAAGAGTCTAAAATTCGGTACTAAGACTCTACGGGCAGAATTGTCCTTCAAAATTATGAAATTACAGAATTGCCCATGGACTTTTACTTAATTACAAATCTGCCACAAACATCACAGATTCACAATTTGGTCCTAAAATTTCAGAAATTGTAAATCTGCCCCAACTAAATCTAAAACTTCACATATTGGTCCGAAAAGGCCCAATTTGTCCATCTAACAAATTCCACGCTCATTCACAACTTAAAAACCAAAAGAGTGGCAAACTAGAGTTAGAGTTAGGGTATCGAATCTTACCCTAATTGCTTCCAAAACTGGAATTTGAACCCAAACCTCTACAACTACTGCTCTAGTTGGCCACCAAACGGACTCCATAGCTTATGAATTTCACATGCAGAGCAAAACACCACATTAGAACTCAAACCCAAAGCTTAAAACTGAAAAGAAAAGATTAGTCTTCTCGTATTTCACCTTAATTTCGTCCACAACCTTCCATTATTCTTGGCCCAGGTTGGAAACAACCTTGCTTCACCTTCCTTGCCCCCAATCTTCAACATGCAACCCAAGAAACGAATCAAAAACAACATTCCAAGATCGACCTAAATCTGAAAATTGAAAATTTTGGAAAGTCATTTACACTGCAGGAAAGCACACGAGGAGAAGGCCATTTTTATCTCTTGGGTCGAGGTCCAACTCAGGCGGGCTATGTTGGAACTTGGCCGGAACCCACGGTAATTGTTTTCCAAGATCTGAAATTGAGAAGATTTGGTTACGAATTTGTAAAAACTAATTTAGGGGTTGGAGAGAGGACGAGGAGAGGATTCTTGAGGTATAATTTGGCGAGCATTGGTGACCGTTAGACGACGATGCTGTCGCGTTAGCTGCTGTCATCGGCTTTGTGTTTTCTGGGCTGCTATTGCAACGTGAACCAGAGGAGGGAAAGGGAGAATACGGGAGGGAGGAGAGAGAATGGGCTTTAACTTTTGAAACACCAACTTAAGTCCACTTTTTGGGAAAACAATTAAAAATAAAAAGAGACAAAAAAAAATGTAAGGAAATAATAATTTAATAGGAACAAAAACTAACCAGATAGCATAAGGTAATCAGCCATGGTAGTACCAAATTACCAAATTGCCCTTGAACTTTACGTTCTGCAGAATTTTCGTTCCAACTCCGAATTTTGTCCCTTTTGTGTCCACGCGTTCATATCGACGAGTACAATAAGAAAAAGCTAAGAAATGGGTCGTCCGTGTCACGAGACGAAAGTCAACCAGAAGTCAACCATTGCCCAACTGGGGGCATTTTGGTTATTTAACACTTTCGGGAATAAACTATTATAAATTCCGAGATGAGTTGTATCACAAGACCTTTTTGGAGAAATCAAAATTTATTTCCAACTCAATTGATTATATTTAATATATTTTTTCCGCAAGAATTAAATTTATATAAATTTAAAAAATCAATCTGTAAGTTTAATTTATAATGATTTTTTTTCTTAGTAAGGATCTCGATTAAATTTTCGCGCAGGGCTCCCAAAATCTCAAGGCTAGCCCTACAAACATGATCTTTCGAATAATCGATCCAAAAGGCCAAACATGCACCAACTTCACAATTACAACACTCATTAAAAGTAATACAATATTCCTCAACAATGGAGGACCGTTAGTCCTAACTCTAAAGCCTAGTCATGAGGACTAAACGTACATTGCGAGCTGAAGAACTAAAGCACTACGAAAAAAGGATCACAGCATTCGTTGATGATTTTGCAATTGTCACCAAAAAAAACCCTGCTATGAATCACCTCCAAAAAACCTTAGAGCATCCTCCTCATAATCCATTGCCAAAAGCTCAACCACAAAAATCATCACCTCATAGTACAACAATAGATATTGCTTTAGGATTTGAGGTTGAGCAAAAACTCATGACCACAACCATAACCATAACAACTCTCCTCGAAAAAGCAAGAGAGTGACAATCACAAAGGCTCTGCTCGATAGAGCGAGAGAACAACCATGACCGTAACAAAAAAGAAAAGAGAGAAGATATCAAAAGGGTCGCCGATCCTAAAACCAAAATATTAGGGTTGACGGCTAGGGCTATTTCTTTGAAAGTTTTTTTTTCTTAGAGAGAGAGAATTACGAGGTTAAAAGTTAAAACAATTAAATCATTACAAGTTAAACTTAACAAATGATATAGGTATGTCTTGCTTGAACCTTATAATCACATGACGGTCATCGTTTATGATTGTTTAATCTGAATATCTAATTTTTTTTCAATAAAAATTTCTTACCCAAGAAAAACTCAAATTTGACTTATGACATCTTGTTTTGTGTCTCTTGTAAATCAAGTTATATATGACGTTGCCAAAAAAAAGAGCTGAACACAATGAATTTTGTTTTTACTTGTAAAACCACTATTAATATCATCCATCCGATCCGTTTTCGAGGGTAAAGCGTGATGCGGTATACGGCTTTTGTTACTTTTGTCAATTCATGAAGTTTGGTGTGTGGTTAGAAATTTATTGCCACTTGGCAGCCAATTATCCTGCCACCAATTGACAATTTGACACATCCATCACCATCTTCTCGTCTTTCTTGCACCTTGAGTTTTTTTTTTTTTATTGAATGCACCTTGAGCTTGAGGGGTCGCATTCACGTATTAATAAATTCATCAAAAATATCACATGCAACACAAAAACAAAAAAGCAAGGGGAGTGCTAGCAGGACTCGCCTATAAAGCGAGTCTATCCCGACTTTCTTCCACGTGTGTCTCATCTCTTATAATTAATTGCATGTTGGGACCTCTCTTAGGATAATACTTAGGTACTCACTAGTGAGTACCCCATATACTCACTTTAATGATTTAGCCCAATAATATTTTAACACATATTTTATTGTTTTAAAAAATAAAATATATGCTATTTAATTTTTCTTGGGCTTTTAAACATAAAGAACACATGTCATCTTTTAATTGGGCCAAATCAAAAAGTGAGTATATAGGGTACTCACTAGTGAGTACCCAAGTATTGTCCCCTCTCTTAATCCAATAATCATGTTTCATTGATTATGTTTTGATTTCCCTTTCTACCCCTCTCTTCACTCAGAAAAAACCAAACGACAGCATTTCCGATTCTCTAAAATTTTGAAAAAACAATCTTTGTATTTTCTAAAAATAGAGCATGTGGGCCTTTTTTTTGAAATTTAATTTCTGAAAATGAAGGGTTATTTTTCTCCCTCTCTTACAATTTCAAGCATCACATCTCACTGGCTCCATCTAGAAAAATTAGGAAAGAAAGATCAGAAAGTTCCAAAATTTATGTTGTAGGCGACGGTTCAGTCCTCTGTCCAGACGATATAGTGTTTCTTTTTCTCAGTCATTGGGTGAAGAGAGAAGAGAGGGGTAGAAAGGGAATTCAAAATAAAATTAATTAAACACAGTTATTGAGTTAAGATGTGGCCCCACTGGACAATTAGTTTTGAGGAATAGAAACACGTGAAAGGAAGTCATGCTGGACTCGCTTTTGAGTGAGTCTGGATAGCAATTCTCAAAAAACAAAACAACACACAAATAGAACAAGTTCAAATTATAAACAAAATACACGGTTCGTTCTAGGTTCAATTTCTGACGTTAGTGAATTACACGATAGTAGTCAGGAGAGGTTGAAATGCCTCTGTGAGTCTTCTCGACCCTCGAAAAGATGGACTCCCGTAGCTTGGCCACCAACAAGTCTCTTTTAAAAAATATATATATATATATATATATATATATAAACAAAAATATAACTTAATGCTTAATGGAGATTAAATCAATAATAAGTTGTATATAAATTAGAATTACGGAGTGTTAGCAACCTTTGTACTAATTTTTGCATTTGGACTTTTTTATTTCTTCAAATGACATGTGTCATTTTTCTATACAAAAAACAAGATTTTTAATGCTTTTGGTTAGAAATAATAATAAGAAATAGAAAGCATTGACAAGGAATTAATGATGAAAAATAGAAAATATAATTTCAAACGCATTAAAATCTTGTTTTTTGTGTAAAAAATAACAGATGTCATGTGAAGAAGTAAAAATGTCTAAATGCAAAGGTTGCTAGCATTTCTTATTAGAATTTAGCGGCCTTTATTGCTGTCTTAGTGTCTCTCGGCTTTCTTTATATTAAGGGCATATATTGGATTGCATTATGAAATAATTATGCTCACAAACATTTTTGTCTGATTGCTTTTGTTAGATATATGTCGAAGTTTTATTTCAAGTTAAGAACTTTCTAAAGACTCAAGCTTCCAAGAGCCATAAACGCGTTAAGTTTTTCTTTTGAATGTAGCTAGAAAAGTTTTTGGTTGTCAAATAACACTTTTTAAAACTTTTTTGTGGTAGTCCAAACAAGCCCTAGAGTATGTAACAAGTTACATTTGTGTGTAAATCTACAAGGAATTAGACATATTGGCTAAACTCTAGCGTTTTCCTATGTGCATTTGCGTTTTGTCTCTCTCCATGTTATTTGGATTGGATTAATGTTGAATATCGCTTGTCTAAACAAATTTCAAAAGAAGAAAGAGGAGTCTGTGAGTTGGTTTGAAAGTGCTTTTAAAATAACTGTGGCTCGTATGGAAGTGTTTTAGAAATGACTAAAAGCGTTTTTGATGAAAGTACTTTTGGAACCAATTTTCAGTAAAAATACAAGTGAACACTGGAAAAACACTTAAAGTACTTCCTGCAAGAAGCACATAACTAGTGCTTCTAGTAGGAAACACTTAAAGTGTTTTTAAAACCCAAAAATAATTTCACCAAAAACGCTTTCAGTTATTTTAAAAAATAATTTCAAAGAAGCCCTATGTTAAAGTGGATGGGATGCGGTTGCATGGAGAAAAAGCTCACTAAAAGCAAATTATGGAAAGCATAATTGAAGAGATTAGGGGATAATAAATAAAGGCAAATGGGGCATTCACACGAGCAAAGAGGAGAGGAGTCATTTCCACGATACGCATTCGTCAAACCTCGCGAAGGGGCCCCACATTGCCCCCTGCACGCGTGCTCCATCCGACGGCCATCATTGCATCCGTAATAGACGGAAAGCATTTCCAAGGCCCCCAATCCGACGGCTCCCGCGCTCCGTGTTTGACTCGTCTGTCTCGGCCCCTTCACACATCCCAACGAAAACCCCAAAATTAAATACCCACCACTCCCAAACACGCCCTCCCATACATCTCTCTCTCTCTCTCTCTCCTCACACACACACACACACTCTCTCTCTCTAGAACCAGTAGTGGTAGATCTTGTTCAGCAGCGCAAATCTAGGGAAATTTTTGCTCAGAGAAAAGTACTCATTCCCCAAATCGAAATCTGATCCTCTGCAAGCGATAATCTGGTTCTAATCTGCTATCTTCTCCTTAAAACCTAGGTTTTGCTCTGAAAGTTTTAATCTTTGCATTTTTTCTGCTGTAATTTTTTGTGGGTTTTGGTTTTTGAGGGGCTTGAAGGTTGATTTGTTTGCTTTTGAGGTAGTTCCTGTAGATTTCATTGGATGATAATATAAATGAATGATTTTGTTTGGTTTGGTTTGGCCTCATAATCTAGGGTTTTGATTTGGGATTAATTGTTTAAGTTATTTCTAATTTTGCTGATTGTCTGTTTTCTGAGTTTTTCTGTGTAATTAGCTTCTATTTATGTTACCCTAAACCTTGCTAGGAAACTGTTCAAATTAAGAAAACATTTTAATTTGATTTTTGAGTTATGATTTGATCAGGTTCCAGTTTAGTAATGAGCTTTGCTTTGCTATACTGATGAAATAATCTTCATTTAAAAAAAAAATTGTTTGGTTTGAACTTTATTAGGCTAATTGGGGTTCTTAATCCGTGTGTTTATTGTGCTCAAGTGACTTGTATGAAAGACATAAATGTTGGATAATGTTAGATTAACTCTGGGATTTTGTTTCCATATAGTTTTTCTTGTGGAAGAGTGAGCATTTACTATTGATTTGGAATTGAAGAAGTACAATCAAGATGCCGTGGACGTCTTCTTTTGTGAATTACAGCAGGAACTGCGTTCGCTTGGTGGTGTTCTTCCGTGTCATACTGTAAATTGCTTCACTTTGGTGAGATTGCACTCTGTATTGCAGTTTATGGTGCTTTATTTGCTTTGTTCAAGTTAGTTTTTCCTCGTCAATTCGGCTTATAAGGTTTAAGAAATTTGTGTAAAAATTGAAACTTGATTACGCATTTGGCTCCAGCATATCCAATTTCCTTGACGTGATTGCCACCAACTTTTTAAAGGAATTATGTAACCGATTGATTGTCGTATGTGTTTCTATAAATTTTTTGGTCATCGTAGAACAAAAACGTCAGTACGATGAACTGAAGTTTTTCCTTTGTGCTTTTCGTTATTGGGACAAGTTGATGTTTCTGTACTTCTTATCAAATGTGGCATTGATGATATAGTTCTGTTTCTCACTGCTCTTTTAGCTCATTCTAACAATGCTGCTTTGTGGATTAACTGCTGCAGGTGAAACTCTGTTTTTGAAGAATCCTTTTATTTGGTGATTTTTGGGGTGGTTGGAAGAGTGAGAATGAACATTGGGGTTAACGTAAAGAAATATCGAGCTATTAAGGAAGTCGGGAAGATTATAATGAGTGTTGGGGTCATTGCTTACTATCAACAGATGCAAGTTTGTCAGGTACATCAGATATTCATATTTCCCTACTGTAACGCTATGTTGTTTTTCATCTTCTTTCAGCTTCGATTGATTGCAATAAAATGTTCAGTTGAATTCACTTACATTAAGAATGAACAAAGATTGTCATTGCGGTTTCATATGGACTTCCATAGTTGTTGGCATACTTTACAAAATTTGTATTGAGCTTTTATTCCCTCTAGCAGTGCTGTCTTTACCAGGACTTATGTATTGATATGCATTCAAATGATTGTTCTTGACATGCATGCTTGATTGTACCATTATGAAGATATTAAAACTAATTTGTTGATATCCTACTATTTGCTCCCACAGGCTGAATATTTCCGTCAGTTGCTTAAACCTGTTACGTAGTATTATATCAAAAGCCCTCTGGACTCTGGGATTTGGGATAAACTGACACTCTGGCGGTATTCATACATAAGAAGGCAGTTGTAGTTATTGTGGTGCTTTTGGTTGGGAATAGGTGGCTTTTGTGACCAGAATGGAAATAACTTGATTTGCAAACAGTTCTCGTATTATTTTTACGAACCTTCATCCAGTTACAAGTCAAAGAATCTGACACTTCAGTTGAATCTCCGTCCGTTAAGCTGTAGTTACTTAGAATTTCTGATGCAGAGTGACCGGCAATTTGACCCCAACAAGGCAGCTCCGCCCTTTGCAAATCAAGTGGGTAATAATTACATGCATATTCCAGTTGCTTCTGCGTGTGGGGCAGTTTTACCTAATGAGGCAAATCACTTTAAACCTTTCCATGGTGTTGAATTTCAAACCTCTAGCATTTGCCCGAAGAATTTCATTATCTTCGACCAGACTGATCATCGAAGTCAGATTATGTTCAATCCTGAAATTGCCCACAAAATTACTGGTCCTGCCTTTAACCTCTGTGCAGCTTACATCCAAGACAATCTGGGATTGAACGAGGGAAATAATGACAATAGAGAAGCATCGTCTACTCTGAAGGAGGACTCCGATGATATTGATGCATTGTTGAGCTTGGAAGAGGAAGAGCTGGAAGATTATGATGAGGAAGAGGTCAGTACAGCACGAACTCATGGAAATTATGGGAGCTCATCCTCTGATTCTTGCTCCAGTTATGGTTTGAAAGCCAAGAAGGAAAGGCTGCGTTCTTCACTTGAAAAATCTTCTGGCATTGGTAGCAGCAGCAGCTGCAACAGTGAAAGGAAACGCCAGAAAATGAAGAAGATGGTGAGGGCGCTGAGAGGGATTGTACCTGGTGGGAATGAAATGAACACCGTTGCCGTTCTGGACGAAGCTGTTCAGTACTTGAAGTCTCTCAAGGTTGAGCTGCAGAAGCTTGGAGTTGAGAATTTGAACGACTAAACGTGCACTTGAGCTACGGTGGTAATGACGGAAACTCTCATGTTTTTTATCATTCCTCTCTTTTGAACGAAGGCGATTATCCCTCATATCGGGCCATTAAACGTAATGGCAGTGTTGTTGTCGCTCTGAATCTGATTGTGGAGCTCTGCGGGGTGCGGCTCCTGAAGTGTATTCCAGTCTTCTCTTTGATTTGTAGTATGGATGGTCATTTTCTTGTTTTTGCACTTAATTTCGTATGGGAAGTTGCAGCTATCCGCTGCTATGTAACTATGCACTTTTTTCTCCAGCCTCGGTTGGTTAATAAATCAAATCTGCTTTAGTTAATTATATTTGATATTCCATTATTGCTTATTCTCGTTGTCTTTCGGATTGAATTGAATTGAATAACTCATAAAATTCAAGGTACACTGAAGGTGGTGAATGGTTTTTCATTCCGAGGAGATTAGAAAAGATTAGACATGAAACAAATTTATCTCTTCTAATCGGACAAATTTTGTGGGATTGAAAGGATGCTTTTCCTAAATGGGACAAAATATCTTCTTTTAATTTATTCCTTCGGCGTGCCTTTAATACAACGAGCTATCCAATTCAATCGAATTTCAGGCACCAAACGAAGCCAACGAGCCATCTTTAATACAACAAGCTGTCCAATCCAATCGAATTTCAGGCACCAAACGAAGCCATAACGATCCGATTAATTCCATCGCATGATTCACAAAGACATGTTACTGTTATATTTCCTTTCCGTAACATGAACATCATGGTCATGCATCTGTTCGAAATCCAGAAACATGAACATCATGGTCATGCATGCATGGTGAATTCTTGCGTCTCCCTACACAACCAATAAGCATTCATGTTTGTGGCACACTTGTATTTGGTGCTGGATTCAGTTAAAAGCTCTCTTTTTTTTTAAAAAAAGATTCAGATGATTACTGGTTGCTTTATGTGAGCACGACTTGCTCAAATCTGTGTCACTATCTTGGTTTTTTTTAATACTCTTTAATTTTTGGGATGCTTTTTTATTAGCTTTTTAAGGTGCTGGAAATAGTAGGGACATGGATGGATGGAGCCATTGCCTCCTCCCATCCCTATACATATTTTTTGAAGTTCCAATAAGATTTGGGGATAGTGGCGCACCATTGAAGACTTTTTTCCCACTTAACCCCATATTTCTTGTTTGCTAATTTTTATGCCTTTTTGGCCCCACTCTTTGGGATCAATTTTGGTCAAGTTGGGACTACCCTACCCATCATCCCTTGCAGTTCTCTTTGTTTTCTCATTGTTTTCTAATGCCTTTTTGCCCATCAATATATCTACTTTCCCTTGTGGAAATTTTGAAATAAAGAAAAGAAAAGGGGAAAAAAAATGTAACTTTTACTTAATTTTGTGTTCATGTTTCCTTGGATCTTACTTTTGGATAGAAGCCATTCTCAGTTGGACTTGGATGTAATCATGGGAACTATTTACTTCTTAGTTGTAACGTGTAAAGTTTTTTCTTTGGTTATATTGGAAGAAATCGATTTCCTTCGACTTACCTTAATCGTAACTCAATGTTTCATGTCTTCTTCACCACTTGGACTAACCCTAAGGGCTCACGTAAAGTATTTTTCAACCTGCATCAATGACAATGTCGACTTCAATTTCAAATCAGCATAGCAACAAGATTCTGTCGCATGGGAGAAATTGATTCTTGCATACCTCGTGTGTATTATATATAAAGGGAGCTGCAACACACTCCAAAAAAGTCATTCTACACTTTTCCGTAATGAAACAATAAAAGAGGAACGACTGGACAAGTGTATGATGACTTTTTTAGGGGCCGTTTGATAATCAGTTCGTTGTTAGTTTTTAGTTTTCACTTTTTTAAAAACTAAAATCTTGTTTGGTTGTTTGGTAACAACTTTCAATTTTCAAGTTTCAAAAAAATGAAAAACTGAAAACTCAAGGAATTAGTTCTCAGTTTTTTAAAAAGTGAAAACAAAAACAAAAAACAAAATGGTTATCAAACAGCCCCTTAAAATGCTAACAACGATGGGATTTTAACCATAGTTTATGGTAGAGATTGGTATATGTACAGATTATACAAGAGAGATATTTTTTGTAATGAGGAGCCAAAATGAGAAGAGAAGAAAGAGTACTTTATTAATCATCGTTAGGGCCTACTGTATACAAGTTGAAGATGGAACAGACAAAAAGTGAGGTACTAATTATTCATTCGAAATAACCTATTAATTACCTCTAAAAGTTTATTACAATTGTCAATTAACAACCAATTTTACCTGGTCTCAAAGTTAATTTGAAGAGGGAATGAGATCCCATGATCATCTCCAACGATAATAGTGTATACCTGATGGTAAAAGCTTGTAACCAGTGTAATCAACAATTCCCAAGCTCTTAGGAACACCAAACACAAAATTAACCTCCTTGCTTTGTCCAGCTTTCACAAAAACCCTCTCAAACCCAATTACCTGCTTAGCATGTGTGCCTACAATTCCATCTGGGGGATTTGAGTAAACAAAAACAACCTCACTCCCATCCCTTTTGCCAATATTTTTCACTTCAACCTTAACCGAAAAATCGTGTTCGTGATACAAGTCATCTACAAGGACTGCAGGGTAGGGTGGCTTGTATGTTTCATCGCCGTACTTAATTTCGTGGCAGTTGTTGGGTCTTGTTCAACAAAATATTCATCGATTTATCTGCAGCTGTTAGGGTGTAGTTGAATTGGGTGCAGCTAAGGCCATAGCCAAATGGGTAAACGGTAGGGCCATTGAAGAATTTATATGTACGACCGGGATAGCTTAGGGTATCTATTGGCCTCAATGTCATGGGTGGCATATCCACATAACCAGCTTCGTTCCATGTAAGAGGTAATCGTCCTCCTGTAACATAGTCAATATGTTTCATTACACATAATTAGTTGATCACACGATGAAACAATTGATATATATATATATATATATATGTACTTATTACACATATATTAACTGTCGCATCACGTGGTCTAAAAATACAGTTCCATTAACATTTCTTGAAATTACTGGTATTGTGATGTCCAAAGACAATATCCGCAATGGCGCCGCCACCTTCCTCCCCCAGGTAACCAGCCCACAAGATGCTTTAACGTTATCATTTTGTTTGGCGAAACTGATATCAACGCAACCAGCGGACATGATTACAAGAATCACCTGACCTTTTGAGACTTCAGCAACTTGGTTGATAAGTTGAGTTTGGTAACCAGGAAGAAGGAGGTCCACTTTGTCCAAGCCCTCCGCCTCAACCGATAAGTCCAATCCCCCCACAACTGTGGTTGCATCAGCTTCCTAGGCGGCTGCCATGCCAGGGAATATCAAGCTCTCATTTAGACATGAAACATCACATCCCACTTCATACTTCACTTTTCCATAGGATTTGAAAGCATCAAGAGGTGATGTGTACTGGCAAGGAACACCTACACAATGTAGTACGTAATTTAATGGTAATGTTACATGTAACACATTTAATCTGTAAAACGTACACCTAAGTTCAGAAAAAATTGTTTCATCTCCAATACCTGCATAATTTCCTATCATGACCTTGGTAACATGCATTGGCATGAGGCCCGACGACGGCTAGGGTTTTGAACTTAGCAGAGTTCAAGGGCAAAGTTTCATGGGCATTCTTTAACAAAACAATTCCTTCTCTTGCTGCTTCTGTGGCTAACTCAATATGTTCTTTGGTGCATATATCCTTCTTGCCAAGAGATTTGAAAGTAGGGTTTCCATCAAAGTAGCTAGCCTACCCTCATAAGCAAAACATAAAGGTAATTCAGTGCCCTATCTATGTCGACCACATTCACCTTTCCTTGCTCCACTGCCGTTTCGGTGAAATTCGGGTAGTAAGCTCCAGAGTCCAAATCCAATCCTGTACTAATTAATTAGCATATGCATGCATGGAACTTAATTCACTGAAATCATATGCTTATCATTTAAAAATCAAGAAATTAAATAACTAACTAGACAAAATATCGATCCATTAGTGTTCAATAAGTTACTAGCCTGCTTTGAATGCTTGTGCAACAGCATCCTCTTTGGTGTCATCAAGAAATTTGTGGTCATCACCATGACTTCAATAATCGAATCACAGTCCGAGACTATATATCTACAGGAACAAAGAACAAATTAATAAATTAATTAAATAATGATTAAGGTTAATTAGTTTATTAATTATATAAAATATGTACCCATGAAGGCCCCAGTCTCCTCTAACGGTATCTTTCAAGAGCTTCGGATCAGCACAAGTGGGTATGCCATTAACTCGGTTATAAGAGCACTTTACCCTGCTAACATCAGCCTCTTTAACACATCTCAAAAGGTCTAAGAAAAGTTTCCACCATATCTTGCTTTGTCACCTTTTTTGTAAACGAAAAAAAAAAAAAGGTTATCAAGCAGACACTAAATTAGAAAAACTTAATTATGATCAATTAGAGATAGATAAACATTTAGCTGATCTTGACGAAAACATAAAATGGAAGCGATCAACCCCGAGCCATTTGTCAACATCGTAGGCAGCATAATGCTTGCAGCATGAGGAGACTTTATGAGGTCTAAAGTTCAATTATGTGACATCGTCTGTGCCCTCAACATCCTGCAAGCCTCTGACGTAGTTAGCGGCAAAAACTCTGACAACATAAAGGTCTACACCTGATGTCTCTGTGATTCTTCCCACCTGGAATCCCTCACTACAGTATGACTCCAAAATGTTAATCCAGCTCTTCCTAGATTGTACATGGCTCTTGCTTATGTTGAAACAACCTGATGAAATTAATAGAGCAAATTCATTTAACTATATAAATCAAATCATTGTTTTATCAAATAAACAAACAAAAATTTGGCGTCATATAGTATATATGTGTACATGTGTATTAGCTACATTAAAAATGTTTAAAACACGTTAAGAAATTTTTTTGAAAGAAAAAATAGTTTTAAAGCTAGTCTTTTACAATGAGTACGAATAATGCTATGTATACTATGTTTACTGAACAAATTTCTAACACATGTGAGACTTACTTGTATATAATAACACGAATTCAATTGTACATAATTGATCACATTTTTGAATGTGCACGAGTTGGAGTCTCTGACAATATTACCCTTAATATCAATCAGTATCAGTATTCATGTTAATTATCCTGTGAGTAATTATATTCTAAGTGTGATCATGAATTATAACAGATTGGCATCATTTGTTCTAGCTTGGCCATGCATGCAAGTCTTTCACTGTCTGCTAGCTGCAGAATGCTCTGCATGATTGAATGTATGCGTTGTATTTCATGAAATAGCTTAATTTTCTGATAATTAATGTTATTTTCTCAAATAAAAAACATAGAATGAAATGCAGCATGAGCAGCTTATACCTGGCCAATGGTTTTCCACAAGGACTGATTGAACGACGGGGCAGTGAGAATAACAGGAGGAAAGCTTGTTGCACCCGGAACCACATCGTCAAAATACGTCCCCGGACCAACACCATGGAGTGCCTCTGACCACCACTCATACTTGCGCAACCCTAGCCTAGGCACCCCATATGCACCATCACCGAGCTGCTTCACTTTATCTGCCAACGTCATCCGGTCTCTTAGCCTGCACGTCATATGGCAATTTAGAGTCGCAAAAGGCAAAGGATGACAAGTCAAGGCCAAGGTTAGAATACCACGAAGGATCGCATACATTGGTGAAGTTACAACTGCCGCTGATGGGAGATAAAATATCTTTCGAGTTGAAGAGAACTCTCCTAGCATTAGAAGAAATGACAAAGGAAGCAATGGAGAAAAACCAAACAAGAAAAGTAGACATGGTTTACTATCTCTTGTGATTATAGATGAAGACTTTGGGAATTACCAATTTACCAACCTGCATTTATATATACTAGTGTAAATTTGTAATTAAGGCCGGTGATCAATTAATTACTATTATGTTGTAACATGATCCATAAATTACTGACATCTAAATGGTATATTTCTGTTTTCGTAATCGCAAGAGATCTTACAAGATCAATTCTGTTTGCTATACTCACCTATTAATTTAAATTCAGTTAGTGATTGTGGATAATATTATATGGATATCTTCAGTGACTCAGCCATTAAATCTCTCCCAAAATTTTATCATGTATTTTTTAAAAGAAGATACTAGAGAAATACTAGAGAGATGCAACACTTTTATACCATCTTGGTCAGCTATAATCTGGACTAGTAGTCAGTATTTTGTAACAGAAAATCTTTGAATGCCGAGGAAATAGCTTGGAAATTGAAAAAACTGTGAAGCCAAGAAACAGGAGTAAAACAACTAGCAGTTGGATAAAGACTGCATATAATTAAAGGAAAACTAATAAAATGAGCTTTAAAATTTTGAATTTTAACCAAAAGCATTCGAATAACTTTATTTAATGGTTAGGACAAACCCAACATCAAACAAGCCTAATAAAACTGGCCCAAGCAATGAGTTTTCCGATTTTGCCCCCTGACGGCAAGCCTTTGCCCGTTTATTTGATCCATTTCATGCTGGAAACACAGCAGCTGCTGCTTGTGTTCCTCTCACTCATTTCCTTTTTTCCAATCTTAGATGCTTCATAAGTCTCTCATACAGTAACAAAATCACGCAAGGTCAGAGGCTACGAGTTCGTATTTGAAGAAGTTAGAGTTCCACCATAAAACTAATTGACAATATAATGAGTAGTCCAACTACTTATAAGCACATGCAAGGTCCCTCATTTCCCTAACGTGGAATTGATACTCTCAACACACCCCCTCACGTGTGACGAATTTTCAAGCCTAACACGTAGACAATACAAATTGGGTGACGTGGAGCACATGTGGCCGTTGGGCTTTACACGCGGGACAACCTGCTCTGATACTATGAAGAAGTTAGAGTTCCACCATAAAACCAATTGGCAATATAGGGAGTAGTTCAACTACTTATAAGCACATGCAAGGTCCCTCCTTTCCCAATGTGGGATTGATACTCTTAACAGTATTAACGCCCTCTTTCTTCTAATACAAGATTCACACGTTGAAACTCAGTGTCCAGGGAGATCGAGCTCTCCAAAGGTGACGTTTTTTCAACGATTTTTGCCAATTTCCGACCAAACCTGACGGAATTGGTTCTCGACCCAAGAGAGAAGTTTAATCCTCTCCTCCGATTTGGTTCGATTTTGAAATGTTGATTTTTTATTATATTGATCCGGATCAATTTGTCGGCAATTTAGAATACATTGGTATCGGAGGTGGAGGGACATGGATGTGGTTATGGAATTTAATAGGGGTATTAGGGGAAGGCCATTGAAGTTCAGCGAGTTTTGGGGTGAGTGGAAGGGAGTGGAAGATGGTGCAGCATCTAGTTCTAGAAATCGTGGCAGTGTTCAAATCTAAAGGTATTATGTATTGGGCTTTGCTTTTAGGCCGTGGGTTTTAATTTTTTTAGGCATTTTGTATTAAACTTTTGTCTTTTTTTATTAAAATTCAAGCCCTTTTCAGTAAAACTCCCTATAATTAACCTAATTCCTTTGGCTCTGATAATTGAACCTAGATTGACTTGATCAAAGACATTGCTAGTGTGTCATTGCTGGCCACATTAATTTCTTAATTTGGTCAAAATTTTTATTTCACAAACATTGGTTTCATAGTGAGTCAAATTTGTGGATTTTGTACATATAAGAAAATTTGGAACTGTTTAATTTGAAGTTTGTTCTGCCTCGTTTGGAATTATATGTATATGCATTTTTGCATTGGTTTGGATTGATTTGCTAAGCACAAAAATATGCTTTTTTATTTAAGGGTCTTTTAATTTAGACTCGGTCAATGATATGATTTTTGATAGAAACCCACTCTACACTAAGAAAATATAATCCAGGTCAGCTATGAAATCAATCCAGTTAAGCACATTGTAACCCAAGGTTTTCTAACAAATTACCATTGAGTGGTAAGCAACCTCCTTGCACTTGAGTTTGAATCACCCCTCCGGTAGTAGAAGTTCAGTAAAAAATGTATGAGTGGTAAGGTAATTGGGTTTGGGAGAAAATGTTTAGATATCGTGTACGTAGCGTCAATAGAAGATCAAATAGACATGAAGTGGATGAAAATTAGAAATGAATAAAATCAACTGGCTACTGTGTACAAGCTGATCTGAAGAGGGAAAGGAAGTGCATCAACAGCTAGCCTACTAATTATAGAATAATTATTTACTCATAATGAGCCCAATACCACTAGGAGTTCATTACAATAACAATTCACTCTTTAATGTTGACTTGAATAGGGAAGGAGACGACATCATCTCCGAGCGACATCGTGTGTCTGCCTGATGTTAGAAGATTATAAGCATTGTAGTTGACAAGTCCCAAGCTCTTGCAGGCATTGAACACAAAGTTAACAGTTTCGCTCTTTCCGGCTTTCACAAAGACCCTCTTGAACCCAATCACTTGCTTGGCATGCGTAGCCGCGATGCCATTTGGTGGTTTTGAGTAAACGATGATGACTTCACTTCCATCCCTCTTACCCACATTTTTTACTTCAACCCCGAACCCCAATTCATGGTTGCATTCCAAGTCGTCGATAAGGACTGAAGGGCAAGGTGGCTTGTATTCATGATCCTTGTACTCTATGTCGCGGCAGTGTTGGGACTTTCTCAACTTTATATCCAGAGATCTCTTTGCAGATCGCAGTGTGTAGTTGAACTGGGTGTAGCTAAGGCCGTATCCAAATGGGTAAACTGTGGAGCCATTGTAGAATTTGTATGTACGACCGGGATAGCCTAGGCTATCAATTGGTCGCAATTGCATGGATGTTAAGGGTAGCATATCGACATAATCAGCTTCGTACCATGTAAGAGGCAATCTTCCTCCTGCAACATAGTAAACATATACATTAGATGTGTAGTGATCAAGTTAAAAAAAGCTAAGAAATACATTTAGGAAAAAAAGATGCTAAATGATGCAACATTATCATCAACTAATGTGGACTAAAAATGTGATTCTTTAAGCGTTATGTGTACTTACCGGGATTGTAATGTCCGAAAGCAACATCTGCAATGGCACGACCGCCTTCCTCCCCCGGGTACCCAGCCCACAATATTGCTTTGATGTTGTCGTTTTGTTTGGCAAAACTGATATCAACACCACCAGCAGACATGATTACGAGAATTACCGGACCCTTGGAGACTTGAGCGACTTGATTGATAAACTGGGTTTGGTAGCCAGGAAGAAGCAGATCCACCCTATCCAAGCTCTCTGCCTCAACTGATAAGTCCAAACCAACAAAAATTATGGTTGCATCTGCGTGCTTTGCAGCTTTCATGGCAGGGAATATCAGACTATCATTTGCACATGCAACTCCATCACATCCCATTTCATACTTAACTTCTCCGTAGGATGAAAATGCATCGAGAGGTGAAGTGAATTGGCAAGGAATACCTGAACACAAAATTGAGTTGTATGTTTAGTTGATGAGCATATCATGTTAAAGATGTAGAACTTAATTGAAATTGTATGTTTAGATTCAATACCTGCATAGTTTCCAACCATTGCTGCCGTAGCATTGGCATGAGGCCCGACGACGGCTAGTTTTTTTATTTTCTTAGATTTCAATGGCAAAGTTTCATTGACATTCTTCAATAAAACAATTCCTTCTCTTGCTGCTTCTGTTGCTAATTCAATATGTTGTTTGGAGCACACATTCTTCTTGCCGAGAGACTTGAAAGTGGGATTCCCATCAAAGAAACCTAGCCTCATGAGCACCACATAAAGGTTCTTGAGTGACCGGTCGATTTCTAACTCCTTCACCTTCCCTTGCCTCACCGAACTTTGAGTGAAGTTTGGGTAGTAGTCTCCACAGTCCAAATCCATCCCTAAAGTAAATAACATGGAACTTAATTAATCAAACCTAGTAATTAAGTATGAATAAGCAAGAACATAAGTATCTCCCAAACAAAAGCAATTCAATAAGTTAATTTTGCAAGGAGCACTAGCCTGCTTTCAAAGCTTGTGCAGCAGCATCCTCTTTGGTGTCGCCGAGCCATTTGTGGCCGTTCACCATAACTTCAAGAGAGTCACAATCCGACACTATATATCTGCAAGACAGAAAAGACGAAAAAAAGAAGTTAAATTCGTATCCATGAAGACTTTAGGGGAAAATTTTAAAGGTTCTTAGTATACGTACCCATGAAGATCCCAGTCTCCTCTAATGGTATCTTTCAAGAGCTTCGGATCCGCACAAGCGGGTATGCCGTTAACACGGTTATAAGAGCACATTACACTGCTTACATCACCATCCTTAATACACATCTCGAATGGTTTTAAGAAAGTTTCCGCCATATCTTGCTCTGTCACCTTTTCATAACAAAAAGGAAAATAGGAAAAGGAACTTAATTTGACAAGTTTAAACATGACGAAACTTCTTTTTAAATGAAAGCTGCTAGAAGACACATTTTATATCAGTTTAATTAGTCGATTGCATGAGTTATTAATGTGACAAACTCATGTGGTTTATTATCTAACATTATACACTTACCCTCGCATCAAAATGGTAACGATCAACACCGAGCCAGTTGTCTACATCGTAGGCGGCATAATGCTTGCAGCATGAGGAAACTTTGAGAGGTCTAGAATTCAAATCTGTGGCATTCTCTGTGCCCTCAACATCCTGCAAGCCTCTGACGTAGTTAGAGGCATAAGCACCAACAACATAAGGGTCTTCACCGGGTGTCTCCGTGGCTCTTCCCCACCTCGGATCCCTCACTACATTAACGTTGGGACTCCAATACGTCAGTCCGGCTCTTCCTAGATTGAACATGGCTCTTGCTTCTGTTGAAACTACCTAAAATATTCATAAAGGAAAAAAAAATCATTTAGTACAAGATCAAATATATACATTCATTGATAAAATTTCATTGATCAGTATGTATGTGTATGACGTGGCCAAGAACAATGATTAACATATTTCATACAATTTCAAGCAAACGAAAAGTATAACTTTGAGCATTTTTTTATTAATGAAAAGTAATTTCCATAGCTTTGTCTAATGTCATCTTTTCCAACCAAAAACATTGACAAAAACGTAGAGATGACAATGTATACCTGACCAATTTGCTTCCACAACGACTGGTTGAATGCTGCGGCGGTAAGAATAACAGTGGGAAAGCTTGTTGCACCCGGAATAAGATCATCGAAATAAGTTCCAGGACCAACATTCGACACACCGTGGAGTGCCTCAGACCACCACTCATACTTGGGCAACCCCAACCTTGGAACCCCCTTTGCAGTATTTCCAAGCTGCTTCACTTTCTCTGCCAGTGTCATCCTATCTACCAAGTCCTTTGCCCTATCGCCATACGACAATTTAGAGTCGCAAAAGCCAAAGGCTGACATGTCCAAGCCAAGGTCGGAATACCTTGAAGGATCACATACATGAGTGAAGTTGCTACCGCCATTGTTACTGTCTACATTTTTCGAGTCTAGGACTCTTCCGGCATTGGAAGAAATGGCCAAGTAAGTAATAGAGAAAGCAACAAGAAAAGCAACAATATTGGTAGCCATGGTTACTAGATAACTTCTCGATGACGATTGAGGGAACCAACCTGCATATATAGATATATATAGTAGTACGTATAAGGGATAAATTAACTAATATTTTGAAAACATAAGCCGGAGATCAGTGAAAACATTGTTAATTCGGTGTTTAAAATCGTGTGGAGATATATGATGTGGATATCAAGATTGTTAATTCAGTTTTTAAAATCTTGTGGATATGATATGGATAGAAGCTGACTTAGTCTTGAATCTCATATCCGAAATTCTAATTTATGTTTTTTTTTTCTAATACAGAAAAAACTCGATAAAGTCCCTAAATCCTAAACCCTTAAAAAATATTATTTATTATTATGCTTAATGTTGTATGTCTTAAATAGGATTCCTAAGGATGACAATATGGAAATACCAAAAATTTCATGCCAATAAGTTGTAAACATGTTTGAGAAGTTACAAAAATTTTGGTTTTAACAAGAATGTGTCCATGTTGACGTAATATTACGTACTCGCATGACATCAACTCTAAAAATTAAGGCATTGTCCCAAACAACTTTAGAGAAATATTTTAGTTCATCTTAAACTTTTATTTATGATATTGCATATTTTTGTACTCTGACAATTATTACTATAGAGAGGTGTGTTTCCTTAAGATGGGACCAAGAAAAATTATAACTTATTACAATGTGGAGTTTATTCCTATGTATAACTAGTCTCAAGTTGGGACGGTAACTTTTTATGATTCTAAAGAGGTTATTCCTTTATAGAGTATTACTTTAGAGAGGTTTTACTGTATATGTCGAATTGCTGAACAACATCTTCCTCAACAAGATGTTGACCAATGCGAAGCTTCTCTCAACCTAGCTGCTTCAACCCGAAGTAGGAGAAGCGAGAGAAGACATCTTCTTGCAGAGGAGGTCGAAGGATCAAAGGCCGTGTATCGTGACTGCCGAGACTTCCTAGATCAGCGTCAAAAGAAGTCTATCCAGATAAGCTCGAAGATCAACGGCACGATGATCTTGGAGAAACTTGGTCCTACACCTCTCCCTAAGCGAGTTGACAACTTGAGGAAAGAACGACAAACCTTCGGAAGGCAAGAGGGTGTAGAAGATTCAGAAGGCTACCAATGGGTGCACTCGAGAAGTCAACACCTTGAGTCCAGGGAAAGGACATATGTACTTGACCAAACTTCTCCACCTCCAAACAACAATAGACACTTGCGAAGGAAAGCTCTCTTGGTGCCTAACTCCACACAAGATCCCATCATCAGATAGTTTATAGAAGAAGTGAATAAGTTGAAGGCTGAGCGCCAGCCTGAGATACCCAATTGGAACCAGTCAAGACCCGATCCACTGACAAAGAGGATCCTTGACACCCATTTTCCAAGCAAAGATTAACCAAAAGCTTGGCTTACAATTGTACATCGGGAAGGAAGATCCGATTGAAAACATCAACCTGTTCTAGTAAGTCATGGCATACCGAAGGCATAATGACTAGAATTGATGCTTTCTCTTCCCTTTAACTCTCTGTGGTGAAGCCCTTAATTGGTATTGCCGTCTTCAACCCGAGACGATGGATTCCTTCGCCGAGCTAAGGAAACTCTTCGTGGCTCAACACATCTTCCAAATCAATAGTTTGCACTCCGTATTTGAATTATACACCATTCGTCAGAAGCCAAACGAGTCATTGCTTAAGTATGCCAGTCGCTTCAGTCATGAATACTTTCGATGTGCAGAGGTAAATGACAAGACATCTTTCAAGGCCTTCATGGCCGGCATGCATGAATGCTTTTTCAATTACATGATCAAGGCTAACACTTGAAAGACTTACTTCAAGGTGATGACACAAGCTTACAATCATGCCTTTGCAGAGACAAGAATGTATCAAGAGAGCCCCTCTATGACTGTCCCTCTTTAGCAAATGGGGAGCAGAACTCAAGTTCTACCAAGTAAGAAAGCTTTAACCTTTTAGACATCCATTGCATCCTCTCATTCCCTACCTAGCAACATGCTAAGTCACCAATTTTATTCATCTCTTGACAAGAGGAATGATTTTTACCCTCAGCAGCCTCATTACAACAAGAGGAATAAGGGGTCATATTGAGACAATCAGGGTTGAACGTGTCTTCAACTACTATGAGTCAAGGGCTAAGCCTTGCTCTTTCAAAGTGGGGGATTGGGTACTGAAGAAAAGGCTACTAAGTGACAAAGACTCAAATGGCAGAACCCTTACTATTAGAAGTGAGCATACATACTACAAATGATTGACCTTCAGCCGTTCGGGATCCTTTGGCCATTTGGCAAATAATTAATGAAGATGTGATTCAGACAATTTCATCTAGCTCTTTTAACTTCCTAACAATGGAACACTTGGTCTAACTCTGACCTAACTATATACTCTAACTCAAAGCTTCAACATGCATACTTTAACACAAAGTAAATGAAACCAAGTGGTACAACTAACATGGTTGGACAAGAGAGTAACGTTCTGATGCATATTCTTATATTTCATTAAGCCCAAACCATGGGTCATATATCCAAACAATGAATTCCTTCATACATAGCAAAACATTCACAATTAACACACATACATGAACAACACACATACATGAGCATCACTCATGGCATAAGCATCATGCCTTTTAACACATTCATATATAAGCCAACTGAGTTTCGAAAGGGTGTCAACAAACATTTTTGCCCTTCGGCATGTGCTACATTGCACCTTGGCAACTCACCATTATTCTCACCAACTAGGTGGTGAAGGCACTCACCTTCGTATCACTATCTAGGCAATGAAAGGTACATCTAGTACTCTAATAAACAACTTTGCCCTTCAGTATGTGCTATATTTCAACCTAAGCATACGACTATAATAGCAATAAATGGGTAGCTTCGCACACTGATGCTCATAAGTGTATGAAGCAAAATCATATTATGTAGATTCTCCGACTCTTCAACAACCCAAGAAAAACCCAACAAGGCAATAACTTTGCACACTGATGCTCACAAGTGTGCGAAGCAAAATCATATTATGTAGATTCTCTGACTCTTGAACAACCCGAGAATAACCCAACAAGGCAATTGCTTTGCACATTGATGCTCACAAGTGTGTGAAGCAAAATCATACTATGTAGTTTCTCCAACCCTTCAACAACCTAGACAAGTCAACAAGACAAAAAGCTTCGGACACTGATGCACACAAGTGTGCATAGCAAAATTAATTTATATAGTCCTACACTAGCTTTCACTACCTTGGTGCGAATACAAGTTTCATACGGTCTCGCACAAGAGTGTTGGAAGGAAATTCGACTCTTGTGATCTCTCGAATCTTCAACCTGAAGAACGCGAAAGTTTTCAAATTTAGCTTCAACTATTGAGCTTCAAACAAGACAGTCAAGTTAAAAAGCTTCACACACCTACGAAGGTCTAAAAGCTTCGCACACGTACAAAGGTCTAAAAGCTTCAACACGTGCAAAGATCTTAAAGTTTCAAACACCACGAAGGCCTCAAAGCTTCCATCACCTTCATTAGCCACTAACCTCAACAAAGCCTGAAACACTGATGATCAAGACTGTGCGGGGTAAAATTTATTTATGTGGTTTCTCCCACATTTTGGGTCACTCAAGCTATATATGTAAAGGAAAAATCTTCAACCGCAAGCCTTCAACAAAAAACATGAGGCTTTAAAATTTTTACCTACAAAACTACAAGGGAGAACCTTCCGTCATTACGAAGCTCACAACCTCAAAACTTGCTGCCTTACTCTCAATAAGTGTGAAGCCTAAAAGTTCAATATTCTACCTATCAGAAGCCCACACCTTCACTCAACAGAGATTCGAATTTCAATTTTACAAATTTGCGGACAAAAGCTAAGACCATCTCCAATGGTGAGGATAAAGTCTAAAATTTAGAACTTAAACCCCCCCCCCCCCCCCCAAACCTCTTCCAATAGCTGGGCTAAAATTTGGATAAGGGATAAATTCTAAAATTGAGTCAAATTTAGACCAGAATTCCCACCCGGGGACAAAATTCCCACCAGATTTGCGCGTGAACGCGCCTGATTTCTCCCACTTGCAGCTGATTTGACGTGCCATGCTGCTTTGGGCAGCTAACCCACGCGGGCTGCAGGCAGTGGGCCAGACCACCTGCAGCTGGTCGGCCACTGATTCACAAAAGCCAAATAAATGGCTCTTTAATCAACGGTCAAGATTGCTGGGCCGTTGGATATCCAACGGTCCAGATGCAATCCTTAAAAAAAATGTAATTTATAAATTCATTAAATCTAACGGCTGAGATCGAATGTGATCAAATCTAACGGTAAAAAAAAGATCTAACGGCCCAAAATTAAATCCAACAGCTAAAACATTATTTAAAAATTATTTAAATCAAAATTCACCAAAAAAAAGTCTATAAATACCTATGTATTTGTTCAATCATCCACACAAAATTCACTTTCCTCATACAATTCTTCAAATTTTTCTTTCTACCCATCTAATTTAGTGTCCTCATACAATTGTTCAATCATCCACATAAATACCTATGTGATCAAACCTAATTGTCACCTAATTTAGTGATTCTCATTATTTATCGGAATTAATTTTTTTTTAGGTTAAAATGTTCACAAAAATAAATTAGGATAATCTACATAAATTTTATTTTAAAATAGTTACCGAAAAGAAAAAAATTAGGCTAAAATCATTCTTTAGTAATCTCGGGCTAAATTTTTAACCCAAAACCATTGGAGGAGAAAAACTGTTTCTGGGTTAAGTTCTAAATTTTCTGGGCTAAAAATTTAGACTTTAACCCTCACTTGAAGATGGTCTAAAGAATGGAGATAGAAAATTCGCGCATATTTTGTCTTATTGAAATCAGATGCAAGATGAGAGACCGCTCCATGCAACTTCTTCCTTCGCACGTATCAGAAAATCACAGTGTCGAATTTGCAGTTCGAAGCATCACTTCCGCCATAATCACACATCAGCTCGTTGATTCGAAGAAAGCTAGGCAGTTTCAACGCCAAATTGGGTTCACAAGTTTAAACCTTCAGCTTTATCACTCACAATAGCTTGGGACAGTCAAATAAAAAAAAAAAAGTGGGCATCAACTTCAAATCAACACTGCATTTTCACACTCTGAAAATTCGTTCAAAGGATCTTCCCGCACCCAAGAATCTATGAAGAAAAAATAATAAGAGTAATAATAATAATAATAAAAGAAATAAGGCTCTAGAATGCATAACCAAATTCCTTCGGGTTTTTTTACCTGGGGTTAGCCAAGTTGTTAAGACTAGTGTCCTCCGCCTTCTACATTTAAGCTCGAATTCTCCTCTCAATAATTAAGATTGAATTGAATTGAATTAATTAGAAATATAGCTCAAATAAATATAAACAATTCCTTTGGCTTTTACTTATTGAAGATAGATTGCTTAAATCAAAGATATTTATACTCTGACATAGGCCACATTCCTTAATCTGACCCAAATTTTTACTTCACTACATTTGAAACACAAGGTTTTCGACACTCAAATTTGTAGGTTAATTTGTACAGAAGAAAATTTTGGGACTGTTCCGTATGGCTTTCTTCAAGACAGGGTCTGTGGGGTGAGAATTATTTATACATCCTTTTGCGCATATGCCTTTGAATTCATGAGTGCTAAAACTAGTGACCTTTTGAGAGAATCATAAAAGTAAGCTTCAAAGGAAGTATTAGTGAAATATAAGCAAGAAATAAAATCAATAGGACATACTGTATACAAGTTGATAACGAGGAGAGCATGATCAACAGCTAGCCTACTAATTATTCTACTAAAAATGAGCCCAATACCACTAGAAGGAAATGAGAACCAAAAACATAATTGTGTCTGCTTGATGTGAAGTGATTGTATGCATTGTAATTGACGAGTCTTAAGCTCATGCAAGCATTGACGATTTTGCTCTTTCCGATTTCACAAAGACCTTCTCAAACCCACATTCTCTAACATGAGTGAAGTTGCTACCACCATTGTTGTAGGCTACATTTTTCGAGTTTAGGACTCTTCCGGCATTGACAGAAATGACAAAGGAAACCATAGAGAAACAAACAACAATTGGTAGTCATGCGTATACTATCTAACTTAATGATGATGAAGATTGCGGGACCAACCAGCATATCTATATACTAGTATAGGCTAACTCGCTGGCGATTCAATCCAATTGGGTGCTGGTCAACTTTGTGTGGAAGAAGTGGAGTGCTTTAATGGCGAGGTCCGGGTCACGGTGCGGTGCCGGTCAAGACCATTTCTTCAGAACAGTTGTGGATACCAATGCAGAGAGGTTGGTGAGAGTTTCGGATGTGGTCACGCATTTGGTGCCATTCTTGGCGTCTAAGGTTTTGATTTTTGAGGTGGGGTGGGGATTGAAATATTGTCCCTGGCTGGTTGTGCCTAGTGGGAAGCCTGACTGGGCTTCGCAGATTATCGCAATTCTCACACTTTGGGATATCAAGAAGCTTGCTTTTGTTAGAACTGCGGTTGCTAATCTGCACCTTCTTGATCTTTCTTTCATTGTTTAAAATGTTGCTTCTTATGCTGAGAAATTGAGGGCAGAATCAAAGCGTATGCATGCTTGAGTTCTGATAACTAAACTGGGAGAACTTTAGTTTGCAGAAGTAAAACAAACCAAAATTCACCGTCGCATGACATTATTGATTGGGGTAGAGATGTGATCAAAATGGAGGCGAGGGGATCAAAAATACATACTTATATCCTAAACTTGAACCAAGATACAATATTAGCAAGTGATTATAAGATTATTGAGTATGAGATCGAGGATGACTCTGATTTGTACTTCACCAACAGAATCCGCTGTGAAGATAATAAAACATTGGAGGTTTGGTTTTTAAAATTTGCGAATCCCAAACATCTAAATGCAATCATGCAAGGATCCTCAAACCGTATTTTGTCACCTACAGATTGAGGGACTGGATAACTCTACAGATTATTCAATGGTGAGGTCTTGGAGACTTCAGGACCTAGTCGATTTTAGGGACTTCTTGAAGTTTAGCATTCTTGAGCCGGGATTACTTTGATTGTGATCATTTTGGGTATGATAATATAAAACTGATGAGGCCCGTTTTTACTTCCGGATATTTACCATGTCTATGATACGCTATATGTTATGGATCTATTATTAGTTACCATGTCAATGCTACTGTTGTGAAATCTGTAGTCGACATATTCTACCTACAAAACAAAAAAAAAATCAAAATTCAATTCAGTGAAAAAGAATTTGTTACTACTTTGATAAATCTATCTTTTTCAATTATTGCTTTTGTAAATAATTTAAGAAAATTAAAATTACCTGATATTTTAGTTTCTGCCAATATCTCAATTACATTTATACTTGCAAATTGTTAAAAGAATTTTAGCCATTATAGAATCATAATCAGTGCTACAGATACATACTTGATATTTTATTCTTATTTTCATGCTAAAGACGTTCTATAGCCATTTCATTTTTACTTATATATGGCATCAAATAAATGTGACCATAACATCATGAAATGAATTTTTCATGGAAATTAAAAATGTGAGATAATTATTTGATGAACAAGTTACTAGTAACCCATATAGTTAGGAGTTGTTTTGGCATATTAAACATGACGACGCGACAAAGAGTTATTTTCAGTTGATTAAAAATATTGAACACTTTTTCAGGTTCATCGATATTGAATCAATTGAGCACACCTCTAAGACATGTTCCAATTTTGATAAACTCTGTGATATATCACTAGATCCAGTTTTTTTTCAAAGTCTTGAGTTCGATACTCCTCTAACTCAATATGACAATATCTTTTATATGTAAAAATAAATAAAAAAAGATGACACGACTGCATTTACACCATTTCGAACACAAAACAGGGCTCGTTCAAAATGAACTCATTAACTCTCTCAATAAACGACTTGTGATTCAGTTAGTTAAAAACATCCAACTCCAAGTCCTAAGTTCGATACTCCCTAACCCTCATTTACACTGTTTCCGAAATCGGTTGGACAAAACGGTGGCCCATTAGAAAATCCAAAAATGGGCCCATTACGAACTCCCATTTCCTGGTTTGTCAAATCCAAGCCCAAAAGAAAAAACCCAAACACAGTGAAATAAAAGACACCACTCTCTCACTCTCTCTGTATATCTCTACTCTCTGCTCCTCCCATGGCGCTTGGATACATAAGGCAGTTTCTGGCTTCGGAGGCATTCAAAAATTCAGGGAGAGAAATAAGCGACGTCGTTCCGAGACTGGTAAAGTTCGTATGCTGCCTCCAAATCACCAAGACGCACCTCCTCACCGTCGCTCTGGTAACTGTACTGAATTGTTTTTTTTTTTTGGACTTTAAATTCAATGAGCTGAGGGAAAAAATGACCAAAAAGACGAAATGGGTTGTGATTCCGTGTGTGCAGTGCTACGGTCCCAGCATGCTCCCGACCATCGGCCTGGCCGGCAATAATTTGTGCTTGGCTGAACGCATCTCGACCCGGTTCGACAGAATCGGTGTCGGAGATATTGTCATCGTACGGTCCCCTGAGGCTCCTCGGAAGGCCATCACCAAGAGATTGATAGGAATGGAGGGTCAGTCTGTTACTTATGTTGTCGACCCTAAGAACAGCGATCGGTCGGAGACTATTGTGGTATGTTCATGTTTTTTACTTACAACTTTGCAATGTTGGTTTTGTTTTGGGTTTTTGGTTTTCAACATTTTCGTTTTTGTTTTTCGTTTTTTTTAAGGATTTTGGAGATTATAATGTTGTTGTTGTTGTTGTTGCTGGTAATAGGTTCCTAAGGGACATGTCTGGGTGGAGGGAGACAACATCTATGACTCGCATGACTCGAGGAATTTCGGGCCTGTTCCTTATGGCCTTCTTGAAGGCAGAATCTTCTGGAGGGTGAGAAAGTTTTCTTCTTTTAGCTCGATTGAATTATTTACATATACAGCGCTTGGATTGGTTTCGGATTGACTTACTAATTGCTAATTTGCTATTCGTAAAGGAATTCATCTATGTTGAGTGGAATTGTGAAGAAGATGCCCTTTCGATTTGTGAGTTGTGGGGTTATTTAGTTTGGGAGAAAATTTATGAAATTTAGCTCCAACAGAAGTTAGAAATCAAGTAATGGTGAAAATTTGCAAGGGATAAGATACGCATAAGTGATTGTCGTTATGTTTTTCACGGTGAAGATTGGGAAGATGTGTTTACTGGCAGTCGTAGAACTAGTAAAGTGCGATCAAAGTGAACAATGAACTGTCTTTTAGTAGTTTTATTTCTTGTTTGGTACTAAAGATTTCTCGTCTTTGATCATGTTGTCATCAGATATGGCCGCCTAAAGATTTTGGATCGTTGGAGCAAAGCAAACGGAAGGATTCTGACTCGTGAGGTACACTTATTGAGCATGCACATTGTTAGTACCCCATTTGTAACTAGAAAATCTTGTTTTGAAGCTGCTGTTTAAGGGGATGTGGAAGCTCTTTTTAAATCATTGAGTAATGGATAAAATCCTTTTCCCTGTCGTCTTCTAATACATTGCTTATTCTTCATATTTTTCTTAAGAAGTTGGCACTTTTCATTTTTTCTGTTCGTAAAGAACTTATTTTCCTGTTGAATCTGCAGTCAATCAGTTTTGGAGTAAATATTGGATGTGAAGTTTCGCAAGAAAGTCGTAGCAAGAAGAGAAAGAGATGAAGCTATTTTACCAGAAAGTTCATGCCAGTGCTGATAGTTCACAGACATCTTGAACCGCGTTGGAGTTATTGAATTTTATGTCGCGAACAAAATACATCTTACACATCTTAGTCAATTTTTTGTTTGTGATGTTGTAGTTCAACTCTAGATTTCTGTTGTCCAATCTGTAAATTCGCCATCAACTTACGTTTCAGTGATTTCTCCTTTGATTTAAACATTTACTATTTACATGATTGGCGTTCGATGGAAGTGCTCTCTGAGGTTATGGAACCAACCTTTGGAGCCATGGGAAAAGAATTCATATTTTCTACATAAATTTATCTAATCTCAGTAGTCCTGAGAAAGCTTGGGGCTGCAAGTCTGCAGATCAGCCGTGAATCGATTCAATTTCCACTTTTATGCTACGAACACAAAGGCGTAATTTTTTTCTTTCAACTTCAATGAAAATTTAATGAAGCACATCAGAATACTTTTGTAGCAGAAAGAATCCCTTAATTAGCATATTGTTGCTATTTACATCCCTAAATTATCAAAAAAACCATGGCAATGGCGACTTATGGCTGTACACAAATTTCCGGTCAAGGATGTCACTCGACGCCCTCTTCATCTCGTCTTCTCAGTGTCACACTTGTTATCTGGCATATTGTTCTCTGATTCCAGCTCACTTCATAAATTCGGAGAGCAAGGACATGCTTCGCACTCAGGAACGTTAGTAAGACTGTTCACTTTCAATACAGGAGAAGTGTTATATGGGGCTTGCTCTTGGTATCTGCACCTGAAAACCAGACAAACCGAGATTTCAAATGTCTGCTACTGTAAAATCTAGCTACCATGGCGAATTCAGTGTAAAATCGGAATATACTTCTGTAAGAAGTTGAGAACTACTTTCTTTAAAAGCAAAAAAGAAATGTAACCCTAACTCTATTCAGTACACTTTGGGTATTGCCTTAGTAATATGTACTATCGAATACAACCGCTTTTCATTTATTTTTTTAATTAATGTCAACCATTTGATTAAACATGAATCAATCCCGGCCGTCCATCATCTCGTAGTATCTAATGATGTGTAGCACAAAGGATTTTTCGCACTATTGATTGAAGACCGAGATTTGTCTGTAATCTGATTCATATATGGTTTATGCAAATAAAGATCATATTCAACATGCATTGGTAAATGGGGCAGAAATTGTGGTTCTTTACCCTCATTCAGTGGCGGTTAACCTTAAACGAATAGCATGGTTATGGGAGAGGAAATCAAACCTGGTTCCGCAAGCTCATTGCAGCAGTCCAGCTCTGAGGATGTGGTAATGATGTGGAACCATCACTGACAAAGGTTAATGTAGATGGTTCTTCCCGTATGTTAGCTGTTATCGAGGGTGGTAATTCTCTCATGACCCATAAGACAAGGGCTGAGGGTATTGATGAACCTGAAAAAACAGTATAAACATCATAAATTCGAAGAATTTACTGTGTTTCAAAATCCCTTTAGATAAAAGAACAGGATTCATTTAACCACGAACAGTAAAGGAATTTAGAATGACCTACCTACAAAATAATATAAAATCAGTAAAAGAGAAGTATAAACATCCTTCATGCGCTGTTGATGCCAATCGTAAAGCATCTGCAAAACGGTATGGTGAAGTTTGGGAGATTCATTAAACCGACTTAGATGTGTGAATAAGGAAAAAAATCGTTGAGCTAACAATTACGTACGTACAGGAATATCAGTTAATAGAGCCACGAAAGAACTCGAGGCGAAACATAGAATGGAAACAACAGCTAAGCCTGCAACCTGTCAAAAAAAAAAAAAAAGGAAGCAAGTGATAAACTATAAGCCACTGATATATGTTCGCCAAACAATACACTTTCCGAATGATCTGATACTTTAACGGACCGATGAATGAAATTATATACAACATGAGATTATGGAAATCAAGAAAATAAAGACCAAAATAAAAGTATATTGTATAACATCAATAGAATTAAATACCTTCCACATCTCAGAAGAAGCTCTCTCAGATCTAACTTTTCTCATTCTCAGGCATAATAGGAGCCCTGAAATTCCAAGACAAAGCAAAATGTCGCTTCAAGAGATTGAAGGAGAAGTATATAGAGGTGTTGTTGACACACCAAAATAGTCATCATGTGCTCCTCCCTTATTAAAAAATATTAGAGAGGAGTTGCACTCGCACGTAAAGAAATGCAAGAAAATACAGGAGTGTGAAAGGATAGTTACTCACCATAACACGCTAATGCTCCTCCTAATAATAGTATCGCTATTGCAAAGAGATCTACATATACCTGGATAACGCGTCAAAAAATAATTGTACACACTTTAAATGCTTCACTACAATAAAATAATTTGCATCCAAGTTCTGAACACAAAACTGAGGCAGCAAAATCTTATTTCTTTTACCATCTATATATAGCAAAACTGGAACTACAGAATACCAACGATAGGAGGTGATCACACATGAAAAAAAAAGAACCTAATAATCAAGAATTATCAACGTTTCCATACCCGAGCCACCAGTGCAGAATCAATAGGATTTTTTCCCATCCCGATCCAAATTATCACTGCACTTGCTATCATCATAACAAAAACTAGCAGAGTCACCTGGACAACTACGAAGTTAATCAACTTTAACAATAATTTGCACAAAACATGACCTAAGGGGAAAAATGCAACACTAAGGAATAATATTATATCATATACGAGAAGACAACAAGAAACTCTGAACAGTGGCAATACCAAAATTACAATTCTCTGGCGGCTTCCAATATGAACAAATCGCAGAGGAAAACAGTTTCTATGACTATCTCTGTCCAGTGCATTCGTTTTGCTGAATGTCTTCTCCAACAAAGCTTCCCGAAAACTCCCTTCATCCTCCTCATCCTCATCATCTGCCTGATGGCACAGGTCAACCCTAAAGGTAAAATAAAAACCCCCCAGAAAAATGTCAAATATAGCTCAAAAGAAGCAATCTTTTCAATAAAAGTATCAACTTTAGAAAGGAAATATTCGGATAAAGACAGGTCAATATATCTTCATTCATGTAAAAGTGAACTTCCAGTCTCTATTTTCAAATGGCTCATTAAAAACACACTATAATAGAATGGCCTGAAAAGAAAACAGGACAGGCACACCATAGATAGCCACATAACTTTTCAAATCCATAAGCAATGGATTTCGAAACCCTTTAACGAAAGAGAAAACAACAAAAGTAATGGGCAAAATCACCTATAGGCTGAATTACTGATTCATCTTAACATCCATATTTCCGTTATCCTCATCCTACGGGTGTGTTTTTGCCTAGTTGCCCAACACAATGTATGATGTTACTATTATACTTTTTACTTGAAAGGTATTCTATGGTCACACAATACTCCCAATGTGCTTTTCCATTTCATCCATCTTACTCTCTAGTCCCATGGGTAACGTCCACCTCACCCTGTGTCTTTATGAATGGAAACCACAGTGCTGCTGATCCAAAATATAAAAGGCAGGTTGTATCCAAGATAGATGAAAAAAGCTAAGATCACTACACTTTTTCCAACATTCTCGTGAAAGTATGTGAGCTAAGTTTTGGATTATTTAAAATCAAAATGAAGAACAGGAAATAGAAAACTTACCAGAACGACAAAAGTAGAAGAAACGCAGCAAAAAACAGAATTTCGGGTAATGCTGCAAAGCGAAATTTTAACTATTCAGATACTCTGGCCAAGCACAGAAGATAGATATATAACCTGTATTTGAAAGAGAAAGCATACCCATGAGGCTAAAACCGCAAGAGTTAGACCAACATTGCCACCCCTTGCAAGCAGCAAAAAGAGTTAATATAAAATAAATTAAGCAACCTGTCAAAGACACGATCAAATAAATCAAATCAGTTTGAATCAAGATGTAAATACAACATGCTTGTCGAAGTCATAAGTTAATGGAAAAAATCATTAGTTCAGATGGTATCATCAGTTCTGTATCTTGATTCTGTAACAACTGGCTATTTCTGTGAGTCCAAACTCATGAATAACCAAAAAGTTGTTGCAAAATCAGTTATATATAGAATATCAGGTGATTTCAAAAGCCAGGAAAAGAGAACCAAAATATCAAAGCTCTTGATAAGCAACATAATTAAGGTCAAGCATTCTTGAAAGAGAATACAATATCTCAGACAAAGAATAGAAGGCAATAGTGTATCAGGATCGGGAATAAACAATTCTTACCCAAATTAGAAGAGCCAATCAACAGATGAAAAACCTGCAGTGAGGCAATAGTATGTATTAAGACAATGCCAGCATGCTTTAGTGAGCTTCAATATAGCAATTAGTCGTGCCATAAGGGCATATACACATTCACATGCGTACGAGTGAGCATTTTCATGCATACATGCAGCAATAAATACTAAAATATTAATATATAGCCATCATGCACAAGTATGATGTACCCATTCATCAATTTCCTCCCTATCTATGCGTCCCTTCTATGGGATATTTAAGCATAAGTTATTTGATCTTGTGATAGAGAATTTAATTTTCCTACCAAATTCTTAGGAACATCTATAGATGCAATTTTTTATAGGACTCAACCTTGGGAGTTGCCGATTCTATGACTTTAATGATTCAGCTACAGCACAATTTCTTTAACTGAGTCACCCAAAATTCTTCACATTAAGACTGATTCCTAGAAAGCCTTACGATGTCAAACTACTACATAGGATTATGTCCAGAACAAATAGGTAAATCCAGCAAGCTAACAATATCTTTTGAAATTCAGCTACATCATGCATGGACGGACGCACACACATATAAATATATGTGTTTGGTATGTATGTACGCATATGCATGTATTTATGTACATACCCGCATATATATAGAAAAAGCACACACACAAACAAGAACACAAATAAAATGTGAATTTGAATAAAAAATAGTTAAGCATGGTTCATCACTTACTTTTTGTCGAGTCCAGCCAAGTTGTGAATTCCTCAAGTGAATTCTAATTAACTGAAATAGCAAGTAAAAGAAACTCAGAGTCATTTCAAGAAAAGAACTTCATAGACATCAATCATGGACTTCCCAAGTTTTCAAAGGTTGATGTCACATCAAAATTTACATAAACATGAGTGTATCTTGAGGATAATAAGTTACAGACTTTGAGAATGGGGATTTAGCAGTTATCTTAAAGTCACACCTGAGTCTCATACCCTAACTATTCTTGAAAGTGATGACTAGTAAGGCTAAGTATACTGAACACAAATGTAAGCCAAAAACACCGAAAATTTAGGTACAATTACTTACAAACATGTGGTAAGAGCATTTGGTCGACAAAGTTTTGAGCACAATGTAATTTGTATTCATTACACTAGGTATTCAAAACATGATCTCAAACAATTTAACCGTCACATAAGATTTCCTTCATGTATCAGTTAATTATATATTTTATCAGTTGAATTCAAAGTAATTCCTTGCCGCCAGTTTCCCCATTATAATTGGTTCAAGTGTATTGAGAAAAAGAGTTGTAAAGTACATTCGCACCCTGGGCAAGAACCTAGAAACAAATAGGGCACCGCCTGCTCTGAAGCGTACAATCTTTCTAACAAAAATGGTTACTGGTTGGTCTAAAATCAATCCATTCACAAATTTATGAAAATTTTGAATGACATTCAGCTCAAATGTATTAAACTTTCCGATTGTACCGACGCGGATGAATTGTTCATTAAAACGGAAGAGTCCAATTCTTGAACTTTCTCAGTTCAATGGCAATCCTATAACTTTTAGATGGCATTGGCACTTTAACTAGCATAACACAGTACCCTTTCCATAAACTCACCATTAACTAAGAAAAAGAGAACCCAATTACCAGTCCAACAAGAAAATCAAATGAGAAGCAAAATTCTAAAAAAATCAGAAAATTTTCAAATAAAAACAAAATGCCCATTAGAAACTATCCAAAAACATTCAACCCCGCAAAGTGCAACCAATCCCATTCCTCAAGTAATTTCACACTAAAGCACATTCCTTTAAAACCCACATTGGCCATCTTTCCCACAATATAATCTCACCAAACAAAACCCAATTGGGAAAATTCAAAAGCACACAAAACTGAACTCAAGAACCAAATTAAATCAAAAAATAAATAAACAAATAAGAAGCAAGAAGCAAACCTGATAAAATGCAAGAAGTGCTATAATCCCATCAACCAGAGCAAGACCCACATTCACTCCCACCACCACCCTTGGAAAGCAAGACCCTTCTCTCAATCCAAACATCCTCCTCCAAACTCTCTCTCTCTCTCTCTCTCTCTCTCTCTCCTCTCTCTAGATTAATTAAAAATTAGACAGTTAAGCAAAAAAGCTTTTGGTGTGGAGACACAAGCGTACGGACCCTTTGTGCCTTTGATGGTATCTTTCATGACAGATCTGTGTGCTGCTCCTGCTTCTGCTTCTGCTGCTTTGATTTCATCTTTTTGCGGTTTTGCCCCACAACCCAACAACGCAATCTTCGAATTTCACAGACCAAAATCTTGGTGGTATTTGGAGTAAAAACCCTTACAAAATCGAGGGTAAATTGGTAATTTGGACGCACACTGTCTCTTTGTCGCACGCGGGTGGCTTTCATGATCCAATGAATGTATCAATATCAAAATCATAATTTTTGCCCTTTTTGACTCCAACGGGTTTGACTTGGTATTTAACCAATAACAAAAAAGGCTATAATTCCTTTTTTATTTATATTTAACTATTTTTATTGGTCTGTAAAGTTTTATAAAAGTGGCTTCTAGTCTTCGTCTTCCATTTTCTTTTTAAGAAAATAGTTTTCTTGAGAACTGATAATTACTTTTCTATTTACTTTATTGTTTATGTTGGTATTAGGAAGTTTCATAAGATTTTATTTTACACATTTGATGTGACACTATACAAAATCTTTGTCCTAAATTTTAGAGCAGGTAAGATGAAGATTTTGATACTTAAGGATGGTATTTTTTTTTTTAAATTTACGTGGATTTATATGTTTACAAGTCATTCATTCCTTTTTTAAATTACGATTTAATACAGATACAAAAATAACTCATTAAACACGAAAATAAAATTTCATGCACACGTATAAAACTACCGTTGAAAAGTAAATATGAATGACTTTGTTGGAAATGATTGATATAATTTTTAATATAATAGTACTATTAAATATTTATATTACTACAAGCTTTTTTAAAAGCAACAATTTAAAGCATGGTAAGCAATAATTACAAGTTCATAAGTCATTACCATTCAACCAGCTACATATGATTCATCAGCTATATAAATTGGACTCGTTTAAAAGCGTTTCTAAAATAACTAAAAGCATTTTTGATAAAAATATTTGAAGTGTATGTTAGAAGAAGCACCAGTTATTTACTTCACGCAGAAAGCACTTCAAGTATTTTTACAAGATTCAAATGGAATGGTTGATTCCAAAAATACTTTCAAATATTTTAAATGCACTTACCACAAAACCACTATATAAAAGAGATTCCGTCACTTTAATAAGATGTTATAATTTATATGAGCAAAATCAAAATGTTATATTTTACCAGCAAAAAATAATGCTACTCTTTGATACCTAGGGTTTAATTCTTTTGACTAATTTCTTTATAGAGCTATTTTATTTATCTTCACCGGTTTATATATGTAAGAAGTGTTACAAATAGTTGTCACATGCTACATATCCTATGAACAATCTCAATTGCGTGCATTGACATAAATATGAATACTCACGTTGACGCACGGTTGAGATCATTCACGCGCTTTGACATACTACATTATTTATACGTATCTATAATTTAAGATTGTAATCTTTTTAAATAACTAAATTTGGAAATAAATTCAAAAAGTAACGCTACTTCGTTTTTTTTTTTTAGTCAAAACGCTACTTCGTTTAATTTCTAAACTTTTTCCTCTTATTTATAGGTAACATTAGCCAAACCAAGGACCATAACAATACAACATTTTTCCTTTTCCCTTGTAAAATTGAGCCTCTCTTCTTTGTGTTTAGTTTGTCCGCTTCAATGGTCTCTCATGAGTTAGTGAATGAACCATGAAAGCCATATGAACAGGAGCACATAGTGATCATCATGAATATCATGACCAGTTCACTCACTTGTCCAAAAATGGAGATTTGGAATTTACAAGATCAGTGAACTGTGATCATTTCATGGCACCAAGGTGATTTTTGGTTTATGGAGGATTTGGAAGAGCCGAAATGAGGCTGCTTTTCAGGTGAGGTTGTGGGTTCAAACCGAAATGGAGATCTAGAATTTACAAGATCAATGAACTGTGATCATTTCATGGCACTTCACGTCCTCCTGAACTGAAGTTTGCGGCTCGCGAGTGCGATGGCAGCGTCCGAAGCATGGTGTTATGAAGATTAATTGCGATGAGAGAACGCAGAAGGGTGGTTTTGGGTGGGTGGTAAGGGATTTTGCTGGGTTGCTACAAATGGCGGGAGGAGAATGGGGTTTGTGCTATCAGTCCGCAGCAATGGCAAAGGCAGATGCAATCCGGGTAGAGATGAAGGTTTGTGAACGAGAAGGTTTTGATTGTGTGGAGATAGAGTCTGATTTGAAAGTTATTCAAATAGTGAATCATGAACTTGTTGTTAGTGTATAAGCATTGAGCTAATCTAAATTTAGAGAAAAAAAAAGGCCTTTTGTCTTATCTGTGTATTCACTTTGGTTAAAATCACCAAGTGTAAGGGTCATATTGTAATTGCGTCTACGTGAGAAAAATATATACCTATGCAACTTTTTCATTTGCAGAGCAGAGAATATTTCAACAACTTTCTTCTTCTCCATTCTTATATATAGAGAACAAGATAAGAAACCAAAGAAAACAAAAAAACACAATATAAACACAAAATCTAACATGGCCTCAGAGCCAGGTTGCGATTAGAACTGGGCGTGCACTGTGAATTCGAACATCACCGACATTGGGTTCTGGGTTCACTCAAGGTCAGGTGAAGTTCGCCGGAGTTTGTTTGTGATCTAAGAACTACGTGTTTTTGGGTACACACAAGCTCGCGATAGCTGGATCTAGGAGTGTTGAAGTTCGAACTCCGATCTTCTCCTGTGAGAACTACGAGTTCTGGAGAATCAAAATGGTCACCATTTTCAAGTCACATGGGCTATGGAATCTAGAAGAAAAGGGGATTCCAGCTCCCGATCCGAAGAAGAAGAAGAAAGCAGAAGAGAAACATGATTATACAGAAGACGAAGATGAATTGATAGCTCTATTTCCGATCAGATTTTTCTTCGGATCGCCAACGCCGACTCAGCTAAGATGGCATGGGATCTACTGTATAGAGAATATCATGGTGGTGATCAGGTCAGATCTGTAAAACTTCATAATCTTATACGAGAATTTGAGTATGCTAGAATGTGTGATGATGAATCCTTGTCTGGGTATATTACTCGCTTAAATGATCTGATTAATCAAATGAAGATGTTTGGAGAAACCCTTTCAAATGAGAGATTAGTTCAGAAGGTATTAATTAGTCTCACTAAGATGTATGATCCTATATGCTTAGTGATAGAGAATACAAAGAATCTGGAGTCTGTAGAATTGCAAGAGGTTATAGCCATATTGAAGAGTCAAGAGCAAAGGTTTGATTTGCATTCCTCTGATACAACTGAAAGAGCATTCTCTTCTTTTGCTGTTAATCCAAAATGACAGAGTCGAGGTTATGCTCAGTCCGGTACATTTAAGCCACAGAGAAATTGGAATCAAAAGGGTAAGAAATAGGACTCAAAATCCAAGTTTCAGCAAAAGTCATCTACTAATTCTGCACCGAATTGTACTTCTTCTCAAATCATGGGTCAAAAGGGTGTAAAACCTCAGTGTAAAGTGTGTTCCAAATTTCACTTTGGTGAATGTCGTTATAAGGGGAAGCCTAAGTGCTATAATTGTGATAAATTTGGACATTGGGCCAAGGAATGTACAGCAGGCAAGGCTATCCAAAAGGCAAGTTATGCTAATCAAACAGAAGTGACTGGAAATCTGTTCTATGCTAACAATGATGTTACTGAGGCAAAAGTAAATGGAAATTGGTACATTGATAGTGGTTGTAGCAACCATATGACTGGAAATGCTAAACTACTTGTTGATGTAAGGACAAATGTCACAGAAAAAGTGCAAATGCCTACTGGAAATCTAGTTGATGTTGCTGGAATGGGGTCACTTATAATTGATACAAATGCTGGTAAGAAGTATATCAAGGAAGTGATGTTTTTACCTGGTTTGAAGGAGAACTTGCTGAGTGTTGGACAGATGGATAAACACGGATACTATCTGCTACTTGGAGAATGTGAGTGCTGTGTTTTTTATGGTCCTTCACTTGACTGTCTAGTTGTCAAAGTTAAAGTGAAAGAGAATAGGTGTTATCCTCTATCCTTAATGCAAAATGATCAATTTGCATTGAAGACTAATGTGATCAATTGCACATAGACTTGGCACAAGAGGCTCGGGCATTTAAATCTCAGAAGTCTTAAACAACTGAGAGAACAAGACATGGTCCATGGTCTTCCATACTTAGAAGAGAGTGATGGTGTGTGTGAAGGATGTCAAATGGGAAAACAACACAAAGACTGGTTTCCAAAAGGGCAAGCTTGGAGAGCTAAGTATCCTCTAGAGTTGATACACATTGATTTGTGTGGTCCTATGCAAAATCAATCAATTGCAAGGAATAAATACTTTATGTTGCTTATTGAGATACAAATATGAAGCTCTAAATTGTTTCTGAAAATTCAAGACAATGGTTGAGCTTCAGTGTGGATTTAAAGTGAAGAACCTAAAGAGTGACAGAAGGGGTGAATTTCTTTCAACTGAGTTCAATATGTTCTTGGAATCTGAGGGAATTCAAAGACAATTATCAGTGGCTTACACTCCACATCAAAATGGAGTAGTGGAGAGAAAGAATAGAACAGTTGTAGAAATGGCTAAAGCTATGCTTCATGGAAAGAATATGCCTTACTTTTTGTGGGCAGAAGTTGTCCACACAGCTGTTTACATTTTGAACAGATCGCCTACGAAAGCCCTTGGAAATTTGACTCTGTTTGAAGCTTATAGTGGTAGAAAACTTGGAATTGCACATCTACGAATATTTGGTTGTCTGTGCTATGTGCATGTACCTACAGAGTTGAGACAGAAACTTGATGCAAAGAGTACTAAAGGAGTATTTGTAGGCTATGGAACTTGTGAGAAGGGATATAGAGTATATGATCCTCATTCAAAGAAGCTGATTCTCTCAAGAGATGTGGTTTTTTATGAAACTATGTCCTGGAATTGGACGAAAAATTTAGAGAACTCTGTTGGTGTGACCTACATTCAAAAGCAATCTGGAAATGTGATTGGAGAGGACTCACATGGGTTGAGTGAAGTTGAAGAAAGTCCTTCTAGTTCTTATACTCCTTCAAACATTAAAGGACAAGAAAGTATCATTCATGAGTCTGCAGAGATTTCTCAGCCATATGACCATACTCCAGTGAAGTGGAGAAACATAAGTGACATTCTGACTCAGTGCAATCTTTGCATTGTAGAACCTGAAAAATATGAAGAAGTTGCACAAGACAAGGCCTTGATAAAAGCAATGGAAGAAGAGTTATCAATGATTGAGAATAATGGAACTTGGAAACTTGTAAACAGACCAAGTGATAAGCAAGTTGTTGGAGTGAAATGGGTATTTAAAACTAAGCTGAACCTGGATGGCACAATACAAAAGAACAAGGCACGGTTGGTTGCCAAGGGTTATGTACAGAAACCAGGAATTGATTACAATGAAACTTTTTCTCCGGTTGCTAGATTAGATACAGTCAGAACCTTGATTGTTCTTGTTGCACAAAGAAGCTGGAGGTTGTACCAATTGGATGTGAACTCTGCCTTTTTAAATGGAAAACTGCAGGAGGAAGTATATGTTGACCAACCTGAGGGATTTGTAGATGATGGCAAGGAGGACAAGGTCTACAGATTGCACAAGGCTCTTTATGGACTAAAACAGGCCCCTAGAGCCTGGTATGGGGAGATTGACAACTACTTCATTCAATGTGGATTTGAGAAAAGTTTGAGTGAAGCAACCCTCTACACTAAAACAAGGGGCGATAAAGAAATTCTAATTGTGTCTATCTATATGGATGACATAGTATACATGGGAAGCAATGAAGAGATGTTGAAAGAATTCAAAGAAGATATGAAGGTGAAATATGAAATGACAGATTTAGGACTCCTTCATCATTTCCTAGGAATGAGAGTGATACAAACTGATTCAAGTATTTTTATTCATCAGAGGAAGTATGCTTCTTCCTTGTTGGATAAATTTGGTTTGAAAGAGTGTAAGTCTGTCTCCATTCCCCTTGTTGCTACTGAAAAATTGAGCAAAGATGATGGAAGTGGTGCAACAGACGAGGAACAATATAGGAAGATTGTGGGGAGTTTGGTGTATCTTACTGCTACAAGGCCTGACTTGATGTATGCATCTAGTCTACTAGCTAGATATATGCATAATCCTACAAATAAGGAGTATGGAACAACCAAGAGGGTGCTCAATTATGTCAAAGGAACATTGGACTATGGTTTGAAGTATGATAAAGGCATGAAGGCAGTTCTGATTGGATTTTGTGATAGTGACTGGGGTGGATGAATCGAAGACAGCAATAACACCTCAGGTTATGCTTTTTCATTTGGAAGTGGAGTGTTTTCGTGGGCCTCTGTGAAACAAAGTTGTGTTGCTCTTTCTACTGCAGAAGAAAAGTACATAAGTGCTTCTGAAGCCACAGCTCAGGCTATCTGGCTCAGATTTGTTTTGGAGGATTTCGAGGAGTTACAAACAGAGGCAACACCTTTGCAGTGTGACAACACATCTGCAATCTCCATAACCAAGAATCCAGTGTTTCATCAACGGACAAAACACATTGACATAAGGTACCATTTCATCAAAGATGCATTGCAGCAAGGTATTATTGATTTGGTCTACTGTCCTACCAAAGAACAAGTGGCAGACATTTTTACCAAAGCCTTACCAAAAGAAATATTCAACTACATCATAGACAAGCTTGGGGTTGTATCAGCTCAAAGGTTAAAGGGGAGTGTTAATGTATAAGCATTGAGCTAATCTAAATTTAGAGAAAAAAAAGGCCTTTTGTCTTATCTGTGTATTCACTTTGGTTAAAATCACCAAGTGTAAGGGTCATATTGTAATTGTGTCTAAGTGACAAAAATATATACCTCTGCAACTTTTTCATTTGCAAAGCAGAGAATATTTCAACAACTTTCTTATTCTCCATTCTTATATACAGAGAACAAGATAAGAAACCAAAGAAAACAAAAAACACAATATAAACACAGAATCTAACACTTGTGGCAGATGCAACGATTGACTGCATACTTCATGATACAGGCTTTAGTTAGAACTATAAGCTCTGTTGTGTTTTTTTTTGCCCCTCATGATAACAATAGGGCAGCACACTCTGTGGCCTCATATGTAGCTAGACATGGTGGCTCTCATTTGTGGGATTTTGTTGGTAGTTTCTTGTCAATATTTTGGCAGAGAATATAAATATTTCCATTCGAATTTAATAAACTCTGACATTTTGACCCAAAATTTTTTTTCTTATTTTATTTTCTTTATCAAGTGTTATACATTGCATTTGGGATGCACGAGGAATTTGTTTATGAGTTTATGTATACCAGTTAATATGGAGAATAAATTTTCTATTGTGTTTTCTTTATCACTTTTAAAGAGAAAAAAAATAATAATCGAACTATACGTACTCTCTCCCGCATTCGCATGGCATGGATCGAATACTAAAGTGACAAATTCAATAGAAATGCATCATAAGGTGTGGTTTTATCCTTTCACAATCATGTACACTTAAGAATGGAAAGCAGTTATAACTCTACCTAATAGAAAGCAGATTATAAGAATATCTCATCATCCCCGCAATCATATTGGAGGGACTTATCAATGATGATAGTTTTTTTTTTAATAAGAAAACAAAATTACAAAGAAAAGCCCCTAGGGAAAACAGAAGACAAGCAACCCCAATGCCAAGCTATATGAGCTTCCGCCGGGAGAGACTGCAACTATATAAATGATGGTAGTTGCAATGTGGTATAGTGATTACATTTAACTAATTAGATGAATTATTCTTCAAACAACAAAAGATCAATTATTCTTCTTTTCCACTAATAAAGTGTTTTATACTGAATAATACAGATTAATTTGCTATATCCATTCCCCTATAAATTAAAAGGTAATGAGATTTTGTAAGTTATGCTTTTTTTTTTCTTGCATTAATTAACACACAAACTCGATAGTTTTTTATGCAAGGAAATGCTAGATGCCAAATGTCGCACAAGGTAGGGAATGTGCATGATCTCCCATTGTTTTTTAATTAGTTTTTATATAACGATATTCTACTATTTTTTTTTAAAATGGATCATCTACTAACAGCAAACAGTAGCAAAGCAAACTTGGGTCAATGGCTGCTCATGATCCTAACAGCTTCCTAACACCGTGTATATTTGATGATAGATTTATTTCTGACCCTTAACTAAAGAGAAAGTGAACAACGTTGAATTACAACCTATTGTTGCTTCTTTTTTCTCCTATTTTCTTCTTTATTTCCCGTGTCTTCCTTCCCCTTCTTCTATGTGCAACCCAATGCTGTGCACCACGTGCTCGGCGTAATGCCTCATTCAAAAAGTCTTGGAAGACATGTCTCGACAGTCTGCTGGCCTGGGTACACCATGACAGATGCAGATGCTAGAAGAACACATCAGCTATTGATAGATGTCATCACAAGCTTTCGGCGAATATTGGCAGATTTTGATATGTGCCCATATACAGCCTCGCATCCCAATTAGTCAATCCTGAAACCTTTTAGAGGTATAATTGATATTTTAATAATTAACCACCTATGTATCGAAGATATTGAGAACTCCCATATATGATTAGATACAGTTTTAAATTCTATCATTTTATACAATTAAGATTTTTAATTGAGTAGTATTGTTTAGTACAAAATTGACTATACATTGTTGACCGCCTCGTTAATAGAGGTGAAACATGCATATAATGGTAGGGCCATTTATATTATAGAGGTGGTTAGCAATGCGGTCAATTTTATGTATAAATAGCATTATTGTTACAAGTTAGTTTCTTATCATTAATAATTTTGACTCCATCTTATTGTCAATTATTTATTAGACCAACGTATCTCAAATTTTGTTCATCAAATGATGTGGCATTCTCTCTTTGATTTTTCAATTTGGCAAACAAATTTTGCAGATAGATTTAGTGACTCTAGCACTAATTTAACAATAGTATGTTATCTTCCTATCAAGCTATTACTTTTTAATACAAGCAATATTACTAATCTAAATTACACTAAGGAGAGGGGGGAGAGTTTGAACTTGGGATGCTATGATTTAATGAAAAGTTTGTCATATTTCATCAATGTAGATTTAATTAACTTTGATCTAAAAATGTGCATGCACGTATAACGCTCGACAATATTATGGTTGTATCTCTTTCGCAAAGACAAAATTTCCAACTTTTAATATAAGAGTAAATAGAGTATATAATATATATTAACAATCAATTTAGACATTACTCTCAAGTTAATTATTGAAAGAAAAAATCTTATTATAAGGTTGGATTGTGAAAAAAGTAATACCATGTGACGAGTTTTTCACTATGATACCAACATACATATATTGCCAAATAACACATTAATTTTATGATTAAAATGTCTCAGCATACTAAACATTTTAACTTTTGGTTAGAATAATATTGCTCAATGTGTAAAGCCTCAAGTTACAATATGGTGAATAATATGATGATGATGTATAATTAATTGTAAGCAGAGATCAATGTGATATTGCTTTGCATGGGAGACTACACAAACATATGTATACGTCAAAGATCTTAAAGTGAGAAGATAACAAAAAATGCATACATCGAAAATATCAATTTTTTTAGGGAAAATGTTGGTAATATGACTAATTAACTGGAAATTAAGTTAAAATCCAAAACAAATAAAATTCGGGCATGATAAACTTAAAAGAGTGTATAATTCCATGGAGAGAGGACAGTTTGAAAAACATATCTACTTGGTCAACAGCATTGAATGACCCAAGATGCGGTTTTTCATCCTATATAAGCACATGAAATGTAAGGAAGACCAAACCAAGCAAGCCTTCTTTTTCCAAGTCAATTAACCAAGAAATACAGTCATTTCATCATTTTCCAAATTTCCTTCTTCTCCTTTACCAAAACAAACAAATGGCCATGACGGGCAAGCAAACTAGAGGAAGGCAAAAGATTGAGATGAAGAGGATCGAAAAGGAAGAGGATCTTCTCGTTTCTTTCTCGAAACGAAGATCCGGCGTTTACAAGAAAGCTAGCGATATGACAACACTATGTGGCGGTGAGGTGGGAATTGTGATCTTCTCACCTTCTGGTAAGCCTTTCTCATATGGCCATCCATCTGTCGACTATGTCATCAATCGGTTTTTGAACCAAAATCCACCCGAAAACAACGACTACACTCATCAGTTCATGGAGGCTCATCGACAGATGAGAATTTCCGAGGCCATCGAACAATACAACGAGCTTATTGACCAGTTAGAAGCTGTGAAGGAGCGACAGAAGTCGCTCCTAAGGAAAGCCAGGACAAGGAGAAATCAAGAGCACCTGTGGTGGAATGCACCTATTGACGAGCTTGGGGTGGATGAGCTCAAACAAATCTATGCATCCATGGCGGAGCTACACATGACTATCTCCAACCATCTTAAGGAGAGGAGGAGTAGTTCTAATATTTTTGGTGCCTCCTCTTCTGGACCTGTCCAACAAACCAATCCCAACTTTGATGCTGATCCAAGTGGGACTGGTTCTTATGCATTTCCTCCTGGCTACGGCCATTAATTTTGAAAAACCCTCCTCAGAGCTAGCAAGGGTTTTTCAAAGTAGGACACATGCGTGGGTTAATTTACCAAATCTAAATGCCCCTTTTGGTTAATTAGTGATTTCAAGTGTTGCGCCCACATGAGTTTAAGTAGATTTACAGTTTTGTTTAATTATAACTATTACTTGCATTTTTATTCCCAATTTATTTATATGCGTATAATATAATTGAGTTAGGAGTAGAAGTTTCTTTATCATATTCCAACATAATTAAAATTAAACTATTAATGTATATTATTTGATATTTATGACTTGTGCTCATAAGCGTTTTTGCTAGACGTATTTTTATTAGAGTCATGTGCTGTAACTTTTGTAAAAAAATTCAAGCGCATACTTCTTCAAAATGTATTTGGTAATGCCTTTTGTCATAAAGCATCTCTCACATGTGCTTCTCCAAAAAACGGTTGTATGATCCAGAAGCACTTTTATTACCAAGAACAATTATTGGCTCTTCCAGAATTAATAGTCACAAACAGGCCATCATGCACGCATGATGCGTGTAAGGACCCAATTAGTGGTTCAATCAAAATTTGAAAAATAATAATCCGAACTTAACCGGGCATGGAAGGCAACTCTATCAAGTAAAGCTAATCGTCAGCCAGGGTTGAGACAGTAAGGTCGTTCAGGCTTGTTAAAGCTTGAAAACTGGTCGGATTAGGATAGTAAAGTAGGAGGACCAGTGCTGGCATCAGCTTGCCCGACCTGCTCGTTTCGTCCTATGGGCGAGCGTTAAAATAATAATCCGTAACATATGCTAGCTGTTAGTATATATTGAAACTTCCTACACTAACAATTTTAGCCAAGTTTGATTGTTCCTTAGCATGTCTTTATAAGGCACACGTAAAATTTGTGGTTTACTATACTATAGCTGTTCGTTAATTTGGTAGTATTTTTTTTAATGTTGTAAGAGGTCTCAAACTTAAAAATTTCTCTCGTTGATTAAATGATTTATTCAAATGTTAATTCATTCATATGTCTCACCACTGCCAATTCCAACGTATCAATTTTTTTTTGTGATGAACCCTAATATCCTTCTCAACGATGTGCACATGTGTCACTTCGAAAAAAAAAATGATGTGCACATGTGTATATATATTTAATTATTAAGAAAATAATCGTCAATTTGGATACATAGTCCAATAAATACTAGTTTGTTGCATAAATGTCAAATATATATGCTTCTATTGTTTTTAGAATAATTTTAGCTAGACACACAAAAGTTACATATTTGTTGTTATACCATCTAATACAGGTGAGTTAATCCTATGTGGAACTCACTAATCAACAAATATATATGTTTTGTTTTGTGTGTTTAAATAAAATTAACGTTAAAAGCCAAGCCACCACCAATTACATAATATCTTATTTCCATTGGTTTGTAATTATGTTCCCTTTTTTTTCCTTGACTTCAATATTCAATCCATTCTCATGGCACTCTTGTTTCAAGGGCATCACTTCCAATGTTTGGGATCCGGGTTTGAAGTTTTAGGTATCGGTGTCCGAAGTTTTGGGTATGGAATATGAAATATTTGGTTTAGGTTTGGGTGAGGGTGAGGGATTTTTAAATTCAAGGTATTTAGGCAAAATAAAGAAGAAATGGATCATAAAATTTTAGATAGGAGGAATTAGAAAATGCACTCTTGAGCATTACAAAAATATGTAATAGAGATTTGTAAATGATTCATTTCAAATAGTCATTTGCAAATACCTCTATCATGCATTTTGTAATGCTTATATGGTGCATTTTTAATTTTTCCTATCAAACTTTTTGTGATCCATTTCTCCTTCATTTTGCCTCAATACCTTAGAATTTGAAAGTTCATTGCCCAAACATACCCAGAGTTCATGGTCTCATTTCTAGGGTCTCAAGTGATATTTTCTCTTATCAAATAATGTGGTTAACATGAAACTAAAATATATATTGTAACATGATGGGACCCACATGACTTATTAGTTACCAAAATATGTACATTTTTTTTAACACCTTGGAACCTCATCTAACCAACTAGGGAAAACGCCACTTTTTTTTTATTCAACCCATATTAGAGGAGGGGAAATTGAACTCATGATCTTTAGTGCAAGAGTGAATGATCTCATAACAAACTAAGCTACAAATTTTTTGCAATTAGATTAACTAGTTGATAAAAGATAAATTTCTAAGATGAAGGCCACTAATACTACGGCCTAATGACATTTCTTTTACTTATAAATAAGAGTTCTTAACTTAGACTCTCATGAATGACAAGTTTGATACTAAATTATTGTTGATCCATTATGTGCCTTAATCCTAACTTTCACTTCTAATATCGTTGTATAAAAATAAATAAAAAGATTAAACATGAGATGTTCATGTTAAAAAATAAAATAAAACACCTGCCAAAAACTATAGTACATTCAAGGAAATATCATTTAAGGAAAAAACATCGTTGGCAATTAAAGAATGGTAAGTTAATATGTAATTGGTAACCATGTCCGTTGGACTTTCCCCTTGCCAGTTGATAGGGCCACGCATTATCACACTATCCCTGGACCTAACAAATTTATTACCTTTGTGATGATTTTCACTCTTTTTACTTTTTTACACACTTTTTTTAGTTTTTGGCTCATGGATTAGATAAATCAAACAAAAAAAACAATAGACATGATTTAACATAATATGTGAGAAGTTAAAAAAAAGTGTGTTTATCATTTCCTAATTGAAAGAATTCACACCTCATTCTTTTTTAAGTTATAACTGCCATTTATATAGGAAAACTCAAACAATTGGATAGCTACAAAAAGAGAGCTTACCTAATATGTAATCCAAAATTTTTTTGCTCATTCAATTCCAAAATCTGGGGTGCAAAATTTGAATTCAATGATGCCAAACCCAAGTGGCCAACTTTAATGCAAAATGGAAATTTTCAAAAACAAAAAGGAAAAATAATTAAAAGCTTTCTATATCAGCAATTTTCTCATAGAATCAAGAGCTAAAAACCAATATTAGAAACATTGAACCTTTACTTGGGGTCCTTATATCTCAACCCCTATATATACTCCTTCACTTCCACCAACTTCCCCATAAATTTTCCAATAAAACTCCCCCAAAATACAAAAAAAAGAAAGAAATCATTAGCCATGGGGAGGAGAAAAATTGAGATGAAAGTGGTGGAGGATAGCAGCTCTAGGCAGGTGACTTTCTCCAAGCGCAGGACTGGCCTGTTCAAGAAAGCAAACGAGCTCGCCACCCTGTGCGGCGCTGAGATTGCCGTCGTTGTTTTCTCTCCGGGAGGGAAGCCCTTCTCGTTCGGGCACCCGAATGTGGAGTCTATCGCAGATAGGTTTCTAAATCAGGAGTGCCCTAAATCAAATTTTAGGGTTTCAAAGAATGATGAGAAAGCAGGGAGGCTTAACCAGCAACTGGAGGACATGGACAGCCAGTTGGAGACTGAGAAGAAAAGGGGATTTGTGCTTGACAAGGCTGTACTGAAAGCAAAGGGTTTGCCCCTCAAAAGCAAACCGCCGAGCTTTCGTGAGCTCAGCCGGGCAGATCTTCGAAAAATGAAGGCGTCGCTGGAGGCGCTGCGCGAGAACGTGAAAGAAAGAGCCAGTGAGGTGGAGGCATCGTCTTCGCTGCTGCTCCTGGCAAATGGCAAGAGAGACTGATATGACTGTTGCTAAAAATGACTGAGACCTTAATTAGGTAATTTATAGGGAATGAATGTCTTTCTGCGCTTGTGATGTTTTTATTTTATTTTTTTTGTCATATGCGCTTGTGATGTTGGTGTTAGGTATTAATTTTGCTTGTACCTGAGATGGAATTTCCTAATATGTGAAATTGGTTGAAGGATAAACATATGTGGTTGCTTCATTTTTATTTGAATTTGAATTTTATTTTTTGTTGGTAGACATGTTTTGTGTGCTTCTATCGTAGAGTTGTGCCACGATCAATTACTCTTGTGTGCGCGAAAGACTGGCCATAGTATTCTTTTCAAAATAAAATCTTTGCAATTGCAAACACGTACGGTGCATGCACAAAGCCACAAATACGTGTTGTGTACATAATAAGCAGAAACAAGTCTAGGAAAAAAAATGTGTACCTCTGTTGATGGAGGAAAATTACAGATAGTAGTGCGTATATCCTTATACCTATAGCACTCATCACTTGATCAGGTCTCTAAATGAGTTCTATTATAAGGCTTATAAGTCCCCATGTATGAAATTTTTACACTCATCGGTTATTAATGGCATTAAATACTCTTTTGGTAATGGATTTGGACATAATATTTATATATAGAAGGAGCTACTCAATTGATGGATTCTTCAAATAAGTTCTTTTAGTAATACATTTGGACATGTATATACAAATACAAGAGTATTAATACCCTTGTAATCCATCCAAAGAAAGAGAGATATTTTTGTAGGCTCCACTTCGTAATGTATTTTAATTATCTGAACCGTTTAATTTTTAAGTTTTCTCATACATAATCGTTGCAAAAATTATTAAAAAATTTAAACAGCATATAAACCTAACTTTGTGAAAATACAAATGCCAAAATTCATATGTACGGGTGTAATATACATGAAATTTTGTCTGTGTTTCTAAAAAAATCCAAGTCTCCCGCCTTCTTTTTCACTCTGAATACCCAATCCTTTGTTCCCACACCTCAAATGACACACCCCAACCTGGATGTCCAGGTGGACACCCAAAAATTGACCGACACCTCGTGAGGTGACGAAAGCCATTTAAAGAAATGAAGAGTAATTTAAAGTAATAAAAAGAAATATGAATAAAGTAAAGATCGAGGGCACAGAAGTGTGTGTGAACCAGAAAGGATAATAACAGAGTAACTAACTTTACAGAATAGAATTTACTAAGTAACTACAATTACTAGTAAAGTTCCCTACACTGACAAGGGAACCATGCCACCACGTCCCGACGTCAGGAGCTCTAAAGCCTACTAAACCTGGAGGGGCGCAAAACAGAAAGGTGTGAGTGGGCAAAAACAAATAATTTTCTAAAACTTTGCTTTTCGAAAGTACTAACCCCTCGTTGTAAAACCCGTAATGATTCTCAAATTCATACTACATAGTAGATATGAAAAACAGTGTAAATGTGGAAAGTCAGTTATTTTCCAAAGCGGGTAAATAACCATAAAATCACAATATAAAATCCTTCAACAGAAAACAACACGTGAAATTCAAGAATAACATAAGGCTCTATGGCATCAATGAAATCAGGCAAATCATAAAATCACAGATAACAACAGGGTACGCTCAGTAGGCAGTGTAAACACACGAGCTCATGCAGAGATATTCTGTCATGAACAGACTGGGTGTAATAATCTACGCTCGAGTACTACATACACGTGAAGCTGGTGCTAAGCGCGTCACAACGAGTTCTAGGTGTAAAGGCAACTAGAACAGGCTGGCACCTACGATGGATTCAAAGTGAGCGTGTCGGTACAGTGTGAACATACACGTGAAGCTGGTCCTGGTCCCAAACAGTACTATAGACACCGTGTAAGCAATCCTAATTGAGCGGGTATGAAAACATGTCACGAGTAAAATCTTGTATCTTAAAATAGGGTATAGTATAAGGTATATCGTTTCTCAAGTAAGGCTAGTAGTAAAATATTCTAAAATGATATTCACAATACCATATTTGAAATGCCGATAATATGCTAAAACATTTGAGTTTCTAAAACCAAGTAAGGTAATAAAGCAAATCTAAGAAAGGCCCACTCACAGTGACCGTAGCCGTAATTGCATTACTTGTACACTCTTCGTACTCCTCGGGTTGTCACTCCTAAAGTAAAACAACCACATTTAATAAACTAATTGAAAACTACCGAGTTTCGGTGTACGAAAACCCAAATACGTCGCCGTGGGTAGCCGTACGCCACCGCACGCGCCGCCGTACAGTCTCACGCTCCGCCACGCGCCGGTGGAAGGCCACCACGCCCCCTCACAGGCCGTTAAATTTAACGGTGCTACGTTAACTTTAACGAAATATTCCAGGGTTTAGCGGAATATTCTAACGGTGTTAGAGAATATTCCATTAACGCCATCAGTTAGGAAAAGAAATATACCTTTGGAATATTCCCGGTCTAACCGAATCTAGACCGAATCTAAACCGACTTGCTGACGTCACGACCGGTTGAGACTGGGTTCGCTGACGTCAGCAATCTGCAACTCCCGCTGGAATCTGGGGATTTTGGCCAGGATTCTTTCGATCGTCACTGCACCTCCGTCAGTTTTAAGGGCATGTCTGAGGTCATGGAGTTGTGACGAAGCTATTGGTATCGGCCTCGAGGATCGATTCCTAGCCATTTGGCCGGAATCTCCTCGTCGGCCACGGTTACTTTCACCGGAAAACTAGGTAAGGGTTCCCTGCATTCAAACCGTGCCATTTTTCACTCAAATCAAGCATGCAATACACCAATCATCAACTACTCAACACAAGGAAGGGATTGGTGGTCATTGTGAAGCTTACCAAGATCGGGATCGTCAGGAAATTCACTTGAAAAGGTCGTCCTCTTCGGGGTTCCTCGAAACATGACCTCGGGGTCCTTTTTCCACCAAAAAGAGACTGGGAACGAGTTCACCATAGAAAAGAGTCACAGTGGTGGTAGTTTGGTGGTCTGAATTGCTGGGAAAAGTGGCGGAGCCATCGAAGTTTGGCTCGGGGAAGGAGGATGAACGGGAGAGAGGGAGAGAGTTTGCAAAGTGAGAGAGTGAGGGAGAACACAGAGAAAGGAAAATGTCAGTGGGGCCCACTGGACCCAAAGCCCAAACTACAAAACACAGTTCTCTTGAAAATTAAGAGAATGCCCTTGAGATTAACGTCTCGTAAAACCTTTGTTCGAACTCCAAATTTCGTTCTGTTCGCGTCCACGCACTCGTATCAACGAGTAAAACAAGAAAAAGTTAAGAAATGGGTCGTACGTGTCATGACACGAAAGTCAACCATTGCCCAACCAGGGGCATTTTGGTCATTTCTCACTTTCGGGAATAAACTACTATAAATTCCGAGACGGGCTGTAACATCAAATCTCTTCATTTCTACAAAATTCATACTTGGTCAATTCTTTATCCTCTTCCCCCTCATCATTAGAACAATAAAAAAATTATGAAAATGGTAGATTTGATTAATAGTGTCGTTTTTTCTTCGAAAATGAATAGTGTTGTTTTGGGAGACATATCCCATAATCTCTAACCTCACCACTAAATCGACATGCTCTTACTTGTCAGTTAACCCACAGCATTCAAATTACGACATTTATTCGTTTCATTTACTTCCTTATAGTTGTGAGTGTTACTCATCAAATGAGTTCCAAGGACTCATACCAAGTATTACGATTTAGTGATATTTCTCTCTACTTGTAACTTAAAGTTCTTAGATTCGAATCTTCTGAATGGTGAGTTCGATATCAAATTATGGTTTACCCAAATTGTGTCTTAGCTCAAAACCTCACGCTCAATGTCGCTATATAAAAAAAGTTATTTAGGAAATCTTCTTATAAAATTTCTACTTCAACCATGATCTCTTGTTTATAAGCATGACAAGGAGCATGGTTGAAGTCAAATTTATCTAACATCTTCTAGATTTTAAATTACGACCATATATTCACCCAAATATCACAATTCACTAGTAGAAAAAACAGCTTGGGCGCCAAAACTTTAGGCGACGAAGGATTTTTCGTCGAGCAAGATGACTTTGGGCGACGAAATCCTTGTTTCGTCACTTAAAGTTCAATGGGCGACGAATAAATACAGTCGTCGCTCAAAATATGGAAAAAGTGGCGGCAAAGTAGAATTTGGCGTCAAACTTTTGCGCGACAAAACAATTCGTCGCCTAAAACTTCTTAACCGACGAATGGTTCGTTGCCTAAAGTGGTGACTTTAAGCTACGAAAATATAACTTTAGGCGACCAATATTTTCGTCACCCAAAGTCACTTAAGGCGACCAATTGTACTTTGTCGCCCAAAATTAGTTATTTTCGTCGCCCAAAGTAAATTCTTCGACGCCCAAACTGTTAAAAAAAAATTTAAACCTGCCAATATTTGGGGTAGATTTTTTTATGGGTTTGGGCGACAAATGAGTGTTTGTTGCCTTAACCTAAGAATTAACTTACACTGAAAAATTCGTAACAAGTAATTAAGAAGGGGGAAAAATTTGTAAAAAATATACAAACGCTCGTAACTAAAAGGCCTACAACTTTCATTTAGGTGTCATCTCCAAAATCGAACACTAGAAACCATGAAGCCTATATTTTTTTTAACCGTCGATTAACGTTTACGTTTACGCTCGGTTATTATATCCGTAATTTATTTTTTTATGCCGGTTCTTTTTTGAAAACATGATCTTTTACTGAATGCAATAAGATGAACGGTTCCGATCGTTCATAGAATGTCCCCATATTGACAGTTTATTGAAAAGTGTGATGATGTTATATAGTTTCTGTAAACTTTATAACGTCCTATACAAATTTGACTACACTCTAAAGACAGGGACATAATATAAACGATCCGAACCGTTCATCTTATTGCATTTAGCAAAAGATCATGTTTTCATCCAAGAACCGGCATGAAAAAAACAAATTACGGGTATAATAACCGAGCGTAAACATAAACGTTAATCGATGGTTAAAAAATAATATAGGCTTCATGATTTCTAGTGTTCGATTTTGGAGATGACACCTAAAAGAAAGTTGTAGGCGTTCTCGTTATGAGATTTTGTATATTTTTTACTAATTTTTTCCCCTTCTCAATTACTTATTACGAATTTTTCAGTGTAAGTTAATTTTTCGTACAACGTTTAATTTGTAAACACACATACATACTTATTTCTTTAAATCTGAACCGTTGAATATGTAGACATTTTGTTTAAGATCATTCTGTACAAAAATTACTTCAATATGAATTGAATAAGTCATTATTTAGGAGATCAGAATAACAACGGCGGGAGATAAATTTCTTAGCTTTAGGCGACCAACAACTAGTTCGTCGCCTCAAGTGGTTTTGAGCGACGAATTATTCGTCGCCCAAAACCTAAAAAGTTTGAGCGAGAAGAAGCACAACGGAAATATGATACAAGTTGAAGAAATGCAGAGGCACGCCCAATTATGAACGATCGGAATTAGTAATTGGTAAGCTTACTATTTAGGGTTTCGATTCAGATTTTCCTCCCTTTCTTCTCCGTCCCTCCTCTGGTTCCTCACCATTCCTTAAATTCCCAGGTCAGTTTTCATTTCATCGTTTTATTCAACCTGCATTTCTTCAACTTGTATCATATTTCCGTTGTGCTTCTTCCGTAAAAACTGGCCACATTGCTATTGTGATTTGTTCTAAGTGATTGATTTATATATTTCTTTATTTATTTGTAACAAGAGGTAATCATCCTTATGATTGGTTTTCATTCTTCGACTTTGCTTACCCAGAAACCAAATAGATCTTAATTTGTTGCTCTTCTGTTTGATTTGTATTTTATATTTATTTATGAATTTTGGACAAAAACGAAACATATATGATGCAATTTGAAGGCGAATTTTTCCTTTTTGTTTGTCATAGATTGTAATTTGATGTGGGATTTTTTGGAATTGCAGGAATAATTTTATTCAGAAATATTTTTGTTGGTGCTGAATAAAATTAATTGTGTAGAATATTAGCAATTGGTGGTGATACATGGCTCGTTAATCTTGCTGTGCCACCACAACTTGTAAAATGATGTGCTGCGGGGTGCGGAGGAGGGAAAACTACGGCCCACCTGCTAATCAATACACCGCCCCACCCAGAGGTGGGAATACATATGGAGGGGAGGAGGAGGTATTTTTTTTTTATCTTTCTTAATTTCTAATCATTTGCTAGATTGTGATTTACGAGGACCATTGTGTTGGTGGTAATTATTAGAGGACAATTTCATTTAAATGACGCTTATAATTAAACAATGCAATGTTCTATTAACTTGTTTGCTAGGTCAAGTCAAAAACCATTTCCTTAAGCAAAATGCAACTCCTTGCTGCTATTTATTGACCCATTTCAGCGTGAGCGGCTATGTTAGCAGTTTGGTTGTCCAACATCTTAGCTTAAGTCTATTAGACGATTTCTCAACCCCTTAAAACTAATTAGGCCTCGTTTTGGTCTTTAGGATTGGATAGGAATTGATAACTACCATTTGATGATTGCACACGATATAGGCAAAATCTCATTTCACATGTTAACAATAAGTGGTTTTGGGGTTAGTCCAAGTGGTGAATGAGGGGCCGAGGGCAAAATGTGTCGATTACAAGGATAGGTAAAGAGGAGTCTCCGCATTTCTAATATTCTTTTGGAAACGATGTTTTGTGGGTTGAAGTTGGAATTTCATGATTGAGAACCTCTTGAGACGAGAGGAGTGATACCATGTGGACAATAATTACAAGACCCTTAAAAGTTTTTTTTTTTTTTTTTGCTGTCTAAGGAGCCAAAAGATTAAGTTGTTAATTAGATAATCGGTCAACAATGTACCAATCTATGTCAAACATATTTTAACCTTCATATACTTTGTGTCACAAAGTACAAAGTATGCACCTTGTCAAGCATTACAAACCATTGCATTTGGTTGCAGGCAATGACAGAGGAGAGCCAAGAGTTTCAATACGGTCAAAGAAAGCGGAGCTCCACAGAAGAGCCTTGCCGATCGAAATACCATCTATGTCATTGGATGAACTAAATAGGTTAACGGGTAACTTTGGTCAAAGGCTTTGATAGGAGAAGGTTCTTATGGCCGGGTTTTTCTATGCAAAAAATTGAGTAATAAAAGGATGCTGCTATAAAGGAAATTGGATACGGGTACATCGCAAAGAGCCAGACTCCTAATTTTCTGCACAAGTAAGATTTGGGACCTTATGTTTTTCGACAAAAGATGATGTTGCACATTTTACTAAAATGTTGGATCAATGTTGTGCAGTTATCAACAGTGTCAAGACTTCAGCATGAGCATTTTGTGGAGTTGATGGGGTATTGCTTGGAGGCAAATAACCGAATTTTGATATATGAGTTTGCGGCCATGGGATCTTTTTACATGACATATTACATGGTATACTCAGCTACATAATTTGCTTTGTGTTTGTTTCTACAATTTTGTTTTCGTTGAAAATCGATTCATTTTATCCGCCATTTCTGCTGCAGAAAGGAAAGGAAAGGAGTACAAGGGGGCTGAACCGGGTCCAGTTCTTAGTTGGAATCAGAGAATTAAAAATTGCCTATGGTGCGGCCAAAGGCCTTGAGTATCTCCATGAAAAGTTCAACCTTCAATTGTTAACCGCGACGTCGAGATCCAGCAACGTCCTGCTCTTTGATGATCGTGTTGCCCAGAATTGCGGACTGACTTGGCAAATCAATCATCGACACGTTGGCCTTGTTGCATTCGACTAGAGTCTTGGGAACATTTGGCTATCATGCTCTGGCAGAGTAAGCCTCGGTCATTGTTTTCGAATGTGTGATTTGATTTCACTAATCTAATAGAAAGAATATTACTAGCTTAAGAAGTTGTACATTAGCTTGAGTTTGACGTTTAAATCACATAATGGTTATAAAGTCATGCACATCTTTACATATATGATAATATATTATCTTGTACGTATATTTCTTTATATAATATAATTTGTTTTCTACATTGTTTATGGGTCCAACTTCAGTGAAAGTACGTACCATTAAATGAGTACGTCTTGCTTGTTAAATGGTTAAGATCATTTGGGGGCATTTGCCAAATTAATACGAGGCAGATTCAATAGTCGTACCATTGAATGGAGTGCATTGCCACTCAAATTTTCCATTGTTTTATTATATTTTATTGTCTTTTAAATACCAATTAATTAAAAATTTTAAATTTTAAATATTTTGAGCGACAAAATATTTAGGTCGCTTAAGAATCTAACAATAACTTAGGGCCATGAAATAATTTCGTCGCCTAATGTTTTACCCCGACAAAATGTTTCGTCACCTAAACTACATTGCCACACATATTTTCGTCACAGAAATCGTCGCGCGAGGTGTGCATTTGGGCGACAAACGTATTTCTTTACGTCGCCCAAATGTTTGGTCCACAGAGACTTTGAGCAACGAAATTGGGGTGACGAATTATTGGTATCGCCCAAATGTTTAGGCGACGAAAGATGACTGGGCGACGAAATTTGTTTTGTCGCCATGTACTGCCTTTTTTGTACTAGTGATTAGGGTACTTTTATTTTACTTTACTTTTTTTTTTTTATATTACGTGTGAGAATAAATTAATATCAAATTCGTCATTTACGGGTCAAACTTAAGGCCCGACCTCACTTACAAGTAAAAAAAGAATATCACTAAGCAAGTAATCTTGATTGGCAAACTACTTTTTTTTTTTTGAAATTTTTATGATACAACGATATATGTGTTCATCCATTTATGTATAAGAACAATAGTATATATATATATATATAATATATATATATGGATCATATAATGGTGGAAAAAACATATATTGAACAATATAAAAAAGATAGCTAGTAGCTTTTATACCTTGAAAAGCTAGTATAGAGAATGAAAAGGATAATACTTGCATTCCCCTCTCGGGAATGAGCTTATTTTTCTACTTGCCGAATACTTGATATTTTACTGTAAAATTTTATAATTGGAACCGTCAATATCACTTAATCTTCATTTGAAGATCATCTCTACAAAAAATCAAATAAAGATTGACTTCAATAAAATCTTAATTAATGACTTACTATAGAAAAAAACACATGGCATGGATGATGATGTAGTGTCTTAGGCACTGGAAGACCAAAACCAAAGCCGGCAAAGGCAAATGGGGAAATGTACATGTGGAGCTACCTAAACTGGCTATTGAATTAATTTAAGATTGTAATTTGATGTGGGATTTTTTGGAATTGCAGGAATAATTTTGTTCAGAAATATTTTTGTTGGTGCTGAATAAAATTAATTGTGTAGAATATTAGCAATTGGTGGTGATACATGGCTCGTTAATCTTGCTGTGCCACCACAACTTGTAAAATGATGTGCTGCGGGGGTGCGGAGGAGGAAAACTACGGCCCACCTGCTAATCAATACACCGCCCCACCCAGAGGTGGGAATACATATGGAGGAGGAGGTTTTTTTTTTATCTTTCTTAATTTCTAATCATTTGCTAGATTGTGATTTACGAGGACCATTGTGTTGGTGGTAATTATTAGAGGACAATTTCATTTAAATGACAGCTTATAATTAACAATGCAATGTTCTATTAACTTGTTTGCTAGGTCAAGTCAAAAACCATTTCTTAAGCAAAAATGCAACTCCTTGCTGCTATTTATTGACCCATTTCAGCGTGAGCGGCTATATTAGCAGTTTGGTTGTCCAACATCTTAGCTTAAGTCTATTAGACGATTTCTCAACCCCTTAAAACTAATTAGGCCTCGTTTGGTCTTTAGGATTGGATAGGAATTGATAACTACCATTTAGATGATTGCACACGATATAGGCAAAATCTCATTTCACATGTTAACAAATAAGTGGTTTTGGGGTTAGTCCAAGTGGTGAATGAGGGCGGGCAAAATGTGTCAGTACAAGGATAGGTAAAGAGGTCTCCGCATTTCTAATATTACTGGAAACAATATTTTGTGGGTTGAAGTTGGAGATTTCATATTGAGAACCTCTTGAGACGAGAGGTCTGATACCATGTCAGACAATAATTACAAGACCCTTAAAAGTTTTTTTTTTTTTTTTTGCTGTCTAAGGAGCCAAAAGATTAAGTTGTTAATTAGATAATCGGTCAACAATGTACCAATCTATGTCAAACATATTTTTAACCTTCATGCATACTTTGTGTCACAAAGTACAAAGTATGCACCTTGTCAAGCATTACAAACCATTGCATTTGGTTGCAGGCAATGACAGAGGAGAGCCAAGGAGTTCCAATACGGTCAAAAGCGGAGCTCCACAGAAGGCCTTGCCGATCGAAATACCATCTATGTCATTGGATGAACTAAATAGGTTAACGGGTAACTTTGGTCAAAAGGCTTTGATAGGAGAAGGTTCTTATGGCCGGGTTTTCTATGCAAAATTGAGTAATAAAAAGGATGCTGCTATAAAGAAATTGGATACGGGTACATCGCAAGAGCCAGACTCCTAATTTTCTGCACAAGTAAGATTTGGGACCTTATGTTTTTCGACAAAGACGATGTTGCACATTTTACTTAAAATGTTGGATCAATGTTGTGCAGTTATCAACAGTGTCAAGACTTCAGCATGAGCATTTTGTGGAGTTGATGGGGTATTGCTTGGAGGCAAATAACCGAATTTTGATATATGAGTTTGCGGCCATGGGATCTTTACATGACATATTACATGGTATACTCAGCTACATAATTTGCTTTTGTGTTTGTTTCTACAATTTTGTTTCGTTGAAAATCGATTCATTTTATCCGCCATTTCTGCTGCAGAAAGGAAAGGAGTACAAGGGGCTGAACCGGGTCCAGTTCTTAGTTGGAATCAGAGAATTAAAATTGCCTATGGTGCAGCCAAAGGCCTTGAGTATCTCCATGAAAAGGTTCAATCTTCAATTGTTAACCGCGACGTCAGATCCAGCAACGTCCTGCTCTTTGATGATCGGGTTGCCAAAATTGCAGACTTCAACTTGACAAATCAATCATCTGACACAGCGGCGCAACTGCATTCGACTAGAGTCTTGGGAACATTTGGCTATCATGCTCCTGAGTAAGCCTCGATCATTGTTTTCTGAATGTGTGATTTGATTTCACTAATCTAATAGAAAGAATATTACTAGCTTAGAAGTTGTACATTAGCTTGAGTTTGACGTTTATGTCCCCTGTAATGGTTATAAAGTCATGCACATGCTACATATATGATAATATATTCTCTTGTACGTATATTTCTTTATATAATATAATTTGTTTTTCTATATTGTTTATTATATTTTATTGTCTTTTAAATACCAATTAATTAAAATTTTTAAATTTTAAATATTTTGAGCGACAAAATATTTCGTCGCTTAAAGTCTAACAATAACTTAGGGCGACGAAATAATTTCGTCGCCTAATGTTTTGCCCCGACAAAATGTTTTCGTCACCTAAACTCTATTGCCACACATATTTTCGTCACCAGAAATCGTCACGCGAGTGTGCATTGGGCGACAAACGTATTTCTTTCGTCGCCCAAATGTTTGGTCCATAGACTTTGAGCAACGAATTTGGGGTGACGAATTATTGGTCGCCCAAATGTTTAGGCGACGAAAGATGACCTTGGGCGACGAAATTTGTTTTGTCGCCCATGTACCTTTTTGTACTAGTGATTAGAATTACTTTTATTTTACTTTACTTTTTTATATTACGTGTGAGAATAAATTAATATCAAATTTGTCATTTACGAGATTCAAACTTAAGACTGACCTCTCACTTACAAGTAAAAAAGAATATCACTAAACCGTAATACTGATTGGCGAACTACTTTTTTTTTTTTGAAACTTTTTATGATACAACGATATATGTGTTCATCCATTTATGATACAACGATATATGTGTTCATCCATTTATGGATCATATAATGGTGGAAAAACATATATTGAACAATAAAAAGATAGCTAGTAGCTTTTATACCTTGAAAAGCAAGTATACAGAATGAAGGATAATACTTGCATTCCCCTCTCGGGGAATGAGCTTATTTTTCTACTTGCGAATAACGTATTTTTACTGTAAAATTTTATAATTGGAATCGTCCAATATCTTAATCTTCATTTGAAGATCATCTCTACAAAAAATCAAAATAAAGATTGACTTCAATAAAATCTTAATTAATGACTTACTATAGAAAAAACACATGGCATGGATGATGATGTAGTGTCTTAGGCACTGGAAGACCAAAACCAAAGCCGGCAAAGGCAAATGAAATGTACATGTGGAGCTACCTAAACTGGCTATTGAATTAATTTACGACAAATCACTGATTTAAATTTGTTAATTTTAATGAAAGATATTTGTGTTAGTTTAATTAAAGACTAAAGCGAAATAAGAATCAATGGAATTAATTTATGAGAAATCAATGGCATCATGCTATCGTTTTGGTCGTTTTGGTTCAAAAAAGAAAGACTAAAGCGAAATAAGAATCAAATCATCACACGCCAAAAAAAAAGTAGAACTTTTAATGTCAGTTTAGACTCAAGCTCAAGATTTTCGAAGGCCTCTTGCATCCAGTTAAAAAATCATTGAAGAAGGAAATTTTAAATACCAATATACCATGGTTGTGAAATTCCCTTGCTTTTTCACTTTCGGTAAGATCCCCAGAGAATAATATGAGGCTATGAAGTATGAACTAGCTAACTACTACATGCATGTGTCGTCCAAGTAATTCGTTTCCTAGCTACTACTCTTATATCCACCGTCCCACTTACTTTGGAACGAACTGAATGGAGTTCCATGCATGTAATTGTCAATTGTGTACGTAGCATATTCTATTTGCTTTTCTCTTCTTTTTCTATAAAATACGCGATCAAAGTTTTTGAATTAAATTAATCGACAGAAATTATTCTTCATTTGCATTTTCCTTTTGACAAATGATGTAAATTTATTTAAATTACGTGGAGGAAAATTCGAACTTGGATGCATAGGGTAGATCACACTGCTCTAGCTACTTGACTAAACTCATATTTGCCATTTTTTATTTATGCGCTCAAATTTTCTGCCCCCGATTCTGTTTGTTTCCTCTCTGCATGTCAACACAGTCCTTACTCATCTACCGTTTAGTTTTGTAATTTGCAGTTTCTTTTTCTTCATTCACGAAATCATCAAAACAGTTCATTAATTTGTAGGATAGAAACTTGATCGAAATAGTAATGTGATAAAAAAATGTGATGCTCTAAGCACTTTTCTAGAAGGTCAATGAAATAAAGACTTGTGTAAGTTTATGTTCATATGTCTTTATTTCATTAGCATAAGATGCTACGTGGTAGTGTACTCGTGCTATGTAAGTTGTTCTTCCTGAAAAGAGCTATCAAATCCGAGAAGTAGAAGGTATAGTTTTTTTTTTTGGTTAGTATTTTTCATCTTTTTGCAATTTTATTAAAGAAAAAAAAAAGGAAGAAGCCACCAGGAAACAGCTCATGATATGAGTCCATGATTCCATGGAATGGAACGAAGGAAGATGTTTCCTGGGATTGGTCTGATTGTATAATTTTCTTCTAGAGGCACCCATACAACTCATAATTCCACTCCCCCACGTTTTCTACTTCTCCATCAAAACGCGGAGCAGTTTGGTCATCCACTTACCCCACACCCCTCACAAAATTCCCAAAACACCCTTTCCCCGCCGCCAAAATTCCCTCAATCTCCCTACATTCTAGAGGACTTGCCTTCTAAGAAACCGAATATTTCCCCACCCCAAATAAAACCACCACATCCCCCAATCCAAAAAACCAAACCGAACTCAGAAAGCAGAGAAGGCAGAGAAGGGCTGAAATCTAGAAAGAGAAAGTGAAACAGAAGATGGTGGGTGGGGGAAAGAAGAGGTGGTTGTTCTTTAAGAGGATGAAGAAAGAGTCGTGGAGTTTGAGGTGGAAGTATTTGGGGTCTGCCTTCAAGTTCCGGCCGCTGAATCTGCAGCTTTCTTTTTACGATGATGTGGTTTTCAAGATCGTGGCGGCGTTCGAGGCGGTGGTTTTGCTGCTCAGCCTCTGTTTCTTCTACTTGTTTTGCGGATGCCATTTTTGAGAGGCTTGGTTTTCCCGGTGTTGCTTCAAGAAGGGTATAATTGACAGATCAAGTCGCAGGCTAAATGGATTTCCAGAGAGAGAAATAATTAGGGTTACCGGGATTGGAATTTGGGAAGGAGAGATTAAGTTATTTACTTAATTCAGCACATTGGTTCTGTCATGTTGCTAATATGCTTATTGAGTTTATGTACAAAGTTAATGATTAGTTAACTTTTTTTCCTTCATAAATTTGGACTTCTTTTTATGTATTTTAATTCAGCACATTGGTTTTGTCATTCTGTAATGTTACTTTGAACTGTGCAAATCTAATGTCATTGCCATCGGCCCATCCTCAATGGAGAAATTCTTGAGTTCGGAAAGCGGTGCCATCTCACCCTCGTCGGTCTACCCCTATATTCCGGCCGCACCACCACCCCCTTCTAGTCCTACGGTCCCAGTCCGACCGAAGAACTCCTCCCAGCCTTGAGGGCTGAATTTGTTAATTTCATGGCTTCGTAGAAAGATCTATATTAACATTGAAGCTTTGTACATGTTACAACTGGGAAAAAAAAATTCATTATTCCCCTACCAAATTCTATCCCTGCAGTTGGCATGCTTTTTTTTTTTTTTTGTCAAAATTTTTTTTTTCAAAAGGGCACTTTGAGTTGGGTAACTTGTATTGTCTACATCCTTTTCTATGTTCCACATATAGCTCCAAGACCTTTCCTACTTATTATCTTCTTTAATTATATTGTAGGTTCCCCTTCTCTAAGTTGGTTTCTTAATTAAGTGGTATTCTGTTCACTTTGAGCAATGATAAATTAGAGCATTTCTCACTATTTTTCAACACTTCGGATGTGACCGTTCATAAATTTTACATGACAAGTTGGCTATAATAAACTTTTTTTTTCTTTCTAACTTGTGATAATTAACTTAATATGACTTTGTGCATATGAATATGCGTTAGGATTATGAATATAGAGCTCATTTAGTAAGTGTTTTTAATTGACTAAAAAACGCCTTTAGAGTAAATATTTTGAAGAAAACTACAATCAATATTGTACGGGCTTTTGGAAACTATTAATAATTATGAAAGACACCGCTCATTGATCTTCCGCTCTCTAGTGAGGGTAATTTTCCCGACAAACTTCGTAATAATCTCCTCCGCCTCCTCGCTCCATTTATTCACACAACTAAATCTATGGTTTTGTAATGAATGAATTGAAGAAGAAACAATGAATTAAGAAATAGAGAGAGACTAACAGAAGCTAGAGAGAGAAACTGATCTTTTTATTAATCGATAACTATTACATTGACTAGTTGCTATTTATATTATGAGACAATTGCTTAAGGGCTAAGCATCTTAACCAACTACTAAGACACTAACGCATACTAGTACATAACTAATATGACAGTCCAATACTAGACTAACACATGGCATCATAATCTCATTACAATTAATAGTTTAAAATTCTTGCAATGTTCTACTAGGTTTTTTTTTATGAGAAAAGCAATAATCTTCCATTGATAGGTTAAGTTGAATTTGCAAATTAAAGGATCCAGTTTTGAGCCTGATAGTTTAAGGTTTAAGCCTATTCTTAACCCTACTTCCTGAAGCCTTTTAGCTAGCAGTATATTATATTTTTTTTTTAAATGTCGTTTCGCGTACACAGACTTGTTTGCAAAATTTAATTCGACCAAGGCCCGATCCTATTATCGTGTGTGCCCGAAGGTTCGCTCCCATTATCAGTTCGACACAGTATGCATTTCCAAATTTCACGAATGTTTCAACTTTCCTGTCTGTGCCCGTGATACATTTGTTGTCCATAGTAATATTTTCAATAGAATTTGCACCAAGAGTGCTTTAAAAAATGTAATAAATAAATAAAATAAAAAAAACCACCATTCTTTTATAGATGGTATTATCAAATTCAAATCTTAATTCTTAACCGAAAAATTCTTATCTTAATTTTTGTTAATTTATGTATTGACAATAATGTGTTGACCGGTTGATGTAGAGAGAATTCTTGTGACTGAATAAATGCTATATATGCAACTACCATGTGGTGGTTTAGTGATTAAGGCGAATTTCATGTCCGTATTTCACGCAACTCGTTTTGGGTTCAATTTTCAACACTGATGAATCACACGATGATGCCCAAAGGAGGCTGAAATGTCTCTGTGAGTCTTTTCGGCCCTCAAAATGGTGGATTGCAATGACTTAACCACCAACATGTCCCTTTTTAAAATAAATAAATAAATAAATAAATGCTATGTATGCATTGGATATGGTGGTGCCAAGCTTAAATGGCTTTAGATCTGATTTGGTACAAAGCGGGATTAGCTGAGAGCATGGTATAAGGTTGTTGTGCTTTTAAAAAAAAACTACTTATAAAAGCATTTTTTTTTTAAACCTTAATGCTGCTTTTAAAGTTGATGTTTTAATGCCATAATTTTAAAACTAAGTATTATATTTTATTTTACATGGGATAGCTTATATATTGGGTGAGTGCTAGAAGTGGGGATATAGAAAAACAATTAGTCCTTAAATTATTGTTTTAGAAAAACAATTTTTTTTTTATCAATCAGAAAATAAGTTCTTAAACTTATTAAAAACTACCAATTACCTGTACACTACAAGATTCAAATCTATTATATTCATTTTTAAGTGAAGTGATTTGCATGTAAAGGGTAATATCGTTATTTTTCCTCGTAAGCACTAACATTGCATATAGGTTGCAAATATAACTGTCATTTTATGCTCTAAAATTAACTCATATACTATTTTCTAGAAAAATTAAATAAGTCTGCAATTTTATTAAAATTGTTAATATACCCTTTAAAATGTATCGCTTGCAAGTCAAGTATAAACAAATTACATATCATAGTATTTATGTTGAGGTGGCAGCCAAATTATCTTCTTCTGAAACATTTTATCTGCCACTGGCAAAGCTCTCTTATCTCTTTCCCTCCAACTTCTACCCCCTGAAAACCTACAGCCAGAGTAGAGATGCAGGCCTCAATCTGCCTACAAACTTCACCGTCCTCTCTCTCCAACTTGAGACCTCTCCACAACCCTCTCCTGAGTAACTCTCTGCCTTCAAGACCATGTCTGGCTCTCAAAAAAAGAGCCACTTTAACCACAAAAGCACTCTTATCAGCTACCAAGGAATCAGTCCTCAGGGACTTTCATGAACGCAGAGCTCTCAAGGTAAAGCGAATCCCACTTCCCGTTAACTGAATTGTGACGTTTTTATCGTGTTTTTCTTTGTTTGGTTACTGAGAAAATTTGGAGAAGCAAAAAAGAAAATACTTTAGTTCTTCCATTCCATGTTTCCCCCCGGAAGTTGAGAAAATCATTGCTTCAGTTACTTTCATGTCGATGTCCATGCCTTGATATCCAAGAATTCTGATGTAAATTGTGTTTTTACAGATTATTTCAGGTTTGCAGAACTTTGACAAAGAAAATGTTGCATCAGTCATTACTGCTGCGGAGCAGGTTTGTTTCATACCCTGTTATAGATGTAGTTATGGGAGTAGGCTACGGTGCTCGCAAGCATTGGATACTCACATCGATCTCACCGTTAAAAGGAGGGAGGAGGGAGGAGAGAGGGGGGGAAGGAGGGTGAGATCGGTGTGAGCATCCAATGCTTGCGAGCACTGTAGCCAGTCCCGAACTTATGAACTAATGATGAAGTTATGAACTAATGTTAGACCTGTCGCTGTCAGCACATTGCTTTCGAAATTGCAAATGATCCTCTTTTACACTCTTTTCCGGTGTCAAATTTCATCGCATTTCCGAGCTAATGTCAACATTTCTTTTGTCATTATGTCATCGCATCTATAGGGAGGAGCAACTCATGTGGATATAGCTTGTGACCCGGAGTTGGTGAAGCTTGCTATCGGTTTAACTTCTCTTCCGGTATATATTTTGTAAGCGTATCGCGATCAGCATTTTCCAACCGTAGTTTTCATGAATCAATCAGATTTTTAATTGATTAATGATGTCTCCACTCTGCAGGTTTGTGTTTCTTCTGTGGATCCAGCTGCATTTCCAGCTGCGGTTGAAGCAGGAGCACTGATGGTTCGACCGCAAACTAACCCCTTTCGTACTATACATTTCAGGCCAAGAGTTTGATTGTGTGACCTGGTTCCCTTCGAGGGAATGCTAAATCGTTTCAGAACAATATCGCTATGTGCTTTTCGGTTTGTGTTGATATAATAAATTTGACGTCTCTTGCAGGTTGAGATTGGAAACTACGACTCCTTTTACGAGATGGGTGTGGTTTTCACTCCAGAGCAGGTGGTACCACATTTACCTTGCAAATTAAGAAAAATATGGGGAGCACGAATAGTAATCGGATTCTCTTGTTGTATTCTGTTGAGTTCCCTTGCAGATATTAAATCTAACAAGGGAGACCAAGAGGATTCTTCCATCTGTGGCCTTATCAGTCACTGTACCTCATACACTAAGCCTCCCAGATCAGGTCGGAATCATTGCTGAAAGTGACTATCGATGCGTGTTGGCACGATGTATTTGGTTTAACCAACCAAGCTAGTTGAATCAATGTACAGGTCAAGCTTGCAGAGATGCTGGAGCAGGAAGGTGTTGATATCATTCAAACCGAGGGAGGAAAATGTACTAGTCCTTCAAAATCGGGTGTTCTTGGTTTGGTCGAGAAGGTAAACACGAGTTAACTATACATACCTTAACTGTTACGAGTTATCCAATCTAATCCGAGGCTCCAAACGAGCCTGAGTAGCAAACGAGAAAACGAGACATATGCCACCATTTTATTCAACAAACACATTTGATAATGATATTTCATATTTCAGGCAACACCAACATTGGCAGCAGCGTATTCAATATCCCGAGCTGTCAAGATTCCGGTAATGTGTTCATCTGGACTGAGTGCAGTTACAGCCCCAATGGCAATAGCAGCAGGAGCTGCTGGTGTGGTATGTAAACCATGAACCTGCTTCTGTAACATGCATAATGAATCATTGACATGCCCCCCTAAAACTCGACATAACTCTCACTTAACCCTCCGAAACTGAATTTGTGATACTTTGCGCTCGACAAGCGCACTTCCTGTCTCACTTTGCCCTCACCGCCCAAATCCGTTAAAAACTCCGTCAAAACTGAAGTACATTGTCTAGCTATTTTTGTGTGGTTAACTTCCTGAATTTTTCGTCATTTTCGGACACAGGGCGTGGGCTCAGCAGTGAACAAGCTCAACGATGTGGTTGCAATGATTGCAGAAGTGAGGAGCATTTCCAATTCATTAGGAGCTTCAGCTGGCAGGCTCACTGCAGCAGCTGAAGAAAAAGTTTTGAAATTGTAATCCAGTAATTATATTTTATAGGATTTATCACTGAACAATATCTGAATAAATAAGAGCCGCAGTTTTCTTTTAGATTTCTGGGTTTTGTTTCCTTGGCAGCATAAATTGAACTTCTGAGAACAAGAACAATTTGGACCCGAGCATCGGGTGCAAGAACATTTTACGTTCAACTAGACAATTGACCAAAAAATGTTACGAATCAAGAACATGACTCGACTCGACTCGACAATGAGTTATTCGATACAATTTCCTGGGGACAGTTAAAACTAGAAGTTCCTAGTAAGGTTTAGACTTGTCATCTTCCACTAAATAAAGTACATACCCAACTGTTAAAATCTGAATTCTCACTACTAAAATCGAATTGTGAACAGAGATAGACCAGAATGATACAGGCATGGACGGTTTTACAAAGACACGTGACCAGGACCTATGAATTGTATACAACTAGTGTACTTCCACCAAACGAAAACATGATTTCTTAGTCAGACCAATCTTCCTCTTCCTCATCCTCATCCTCGGTTTCTTCATCCTCACTACTTTCCTGCAAATGTTCGAAATCTGCTTAGTAAATTGCAATTGACCACCACTCGGCATTGCTTGTAAGATAAGGTTCTGCTTATTAACCACAAAGATCATGCAAAGCAAGTTTACCTTTCTTTGTGCATATTCTGCCATGGCCTTGTCAAACTCAGCTCGTTTCTCTGTGGCTATATCATAATATTGAACCTTTTCCTAATAGAAGAAAAGAAGAGAAAAGGGTATGAATAAAGAAATTCGAAAGGTTAAAATATCATATGGTGCTTCATGCCACAGGAAGAGTAAGTAAGATAATCCAAATGGTGGCAACCGCAGACAGTAAGAATAGTTGCATAATTCAGCCAGTACCACTTTGCTGTAAATCTTATGAACCCCAGGTGGACCAGTATTTAAGCAAGATGTGATCCACTATAATCAACAGCTCAGGTGAAAAAAATTACACATACATCAAACAAGTCTACACTGATGAATCGGTCAAATATTTTAACCCTAGACCCAAGGTTTCAACAGAGTCATATTTCATCAACCAAGGAACACAAAGGTATTTTAAAATATAATGCAATAATATGCAGAGTGACACTTCTTTGATCAATCATCAAACATTTTTGCCAACATGCACTATGGTATCGGGGTTTCTTGCTATTGGTAAAACCCGTTATCACCCAACTACCCAAGTACAATTAAGTTGCACCATTCTATGGAGAAGAACAAAACCACCCGTTACAGTTCTTGATTCACACTCAATGTTGTAAAATAAAGTCTTCAATATAGAGCTTTAGAGAAAGAAAACACAAACAAAAACAGAACATGAAAAGTCAACTAAAGTATACAGAGACCACAAACCTCATATGCCATTGTTTTCCACTTCTCTCCACACACCTTTCCAATCTGAATATGAAAGTAGTGTATGTTCATATACCAGAGCACTGATGGAATGAGCAACAAATGAAAAACATGCAAAAACGTTAAACAAATTACCAATCATAAACTTACTTCACGCATTTGCTTGAAACCTGGATTTTGCTCTTGAAGTTCCTTACGAAAATCCTCCCTTAAACACAAGAAAATCCAGTTTAAGACAGTAAAGCCTCCAGAGGTTTACGGTTGGTTCTTCATATATGAGAAAGCTGCTCAGACTGAACTTAATATATATATATATATAAACAATACGACAAGGAAGTGAAACACAAACTAGCTTTGGTCATTCTGACCTTACGTTGACAAAAGAACTTTAGCTAGAAGCTAAAAATGAAAAAGTGAACTAATACTGAACAAGAATGAGGGTCCTAATACTTAGAAAACTTCACCCAAAAAATGACTATGGAAAGTTACAACTAGTGACTTTCAGAAATCGACTGAAACTTTGTAGATTTGATCGATAACTTAATATCAATTTAGCCACTTCAACTATCCTGATAATGGTGCTGCCTAACTACAATCACCAAATGACCCTAAAATTTGGAAATTGCCCCCTCCAAAAATGAAAGGTACAGAAACTAAAGATTTGCTTAACTATACTTGACCATGCCAAAGAATTGCATATGGTGTACCAAAGAACACCCAGCATGGAGACGAAGACCCTTCCTTTATTGCAACATGTGTTAACTAACTTAACTTCCATACAAATAAACTATCAACAAATATGGTGCTAGTGCTTTCAATAGTTTTCAATATCCGACAAACCTTCTGCCAAAATCACACCGACTGATGATGAACTTATTTTTACCCAACCAAAAAGATGACGAGTTCTTATAGGACTAACACAAGCACAGAACAAAAATATCGAGCATGTTGGTACTTTAATCAAGTACAACACATATCTGCATTTAAATTTTAGAAAGTGAAACATGTCTAATAAACATAAATGAAAAGCTAAACAGAAACGAAAGAAAGAGCATACAAGAAGTAGAAGAAAGCAGTTGGCGGTTTCTTGGGTATCTTGGAATCAACTTTTGCACTTTTCTTCTTCTGCTTGGTTTTGGACTTCTTTACTGAAACGATTCTCTTTCCCTCCGCGTTTATGCTGCTTAACCTTGCTGACCTCCTTGTCCCCTCACTTTGTTGGACCTTCAACACCATTTCCCTATAAAAAGTTCAAGAACTTCTTTCAATGACCATCGATGCCTTGGGCGGGAAAAAAGGAACTAAACAACAAATTCAACCATCAATATCACACATTAAAAGCACAATAGACCTAAAAACCCTCCATCGAGTCAAACCTCACACGATCACTAAACATTTTCTTGCAACTCAGAGCCACACAAATCATAACCCTCCTAGTCAAATCTGTTTCCTTTTTCCTTTTCTATCACCCAATCCCTCAGCAAGCAGCCTGAGAGTAAGTATATACTGTATACGCTAAGCATTGCTCGAAATTCGAAAGGGCACAAAAAAGCTAAAGAATAACCGAAAGAAATTAGAAGCAATAAATTTCCAATTTCTCAAATTTAAGCCAACAGAAAAACCCCACCACCCAACTGAGCTTAACCTAACTTCTTGGCCAAGTACTGAGTTCTCCACACTATTCAACACAAAACAACACAACCCATTTAACAGAATAGCAGAAATTAACGATTCTTTGCTTTCTTTTTCCATTTTTTATTTATTTATTTATCATTTCATGGGGTTTTTTCAAAAACCCAACAAAATTCAGACAGCATTCAACAGTGAGGAACATGTGGTGAGAAAAAAAGATAGAGATAAAGTAGAGGAAAATTACCCAGTTGAAGCTTTTGTGGCGGAGGAAGAAGACGAGGGAGACTGCTGGGAGTTGCTAGTTTTCTTTGCCATGTTTCTTCTTCGCTTCGGGGCTTTCGGAGTCGGTTGTGGACTCGGGTCGGGTGAGTGGGTTGGAGTGGGAAGTGGGAAGTGGGAAGTGGGCAGGCACAGTGACGATTGATGTTTAGACCGTGGCGTGCACTCCATGAGGACGACGCCGTTTTGCCGAGTCGCTGGGTGATGTGACGCCTTAGCTAGTGATGGTCTCAAGAAGGAGTTGGGCTGTGTGGATACTTGCTTGATCAAGCCCAAGGTAACTAAGCTGAGCCCAATTTCTACCACCAAAACAATAAAATCACAATAAATAAAAATTAAAGTTAAATCGAACTTATCAATTTCCTATCTACCAATCACTGAAATGTGGCATTCAATTAAGTTGACAATACTTCAAGTTAATCATGTCTCACAGTATGTTTCAATTTTTTGAAAATGTATGATAGCTTGGAATTTTGGCATTCAAAATGTATGGAAGTTTTTTGCATTTTATGTAAATCAATGACATACCGTTCACATTTTATTAAAAAAAATTCAGAGATTTGTTCCACCTTAAATATATTTATTAGTTTTGTATAATATTTTCGCAAAAAGGCCACCTATTGAGCTACCCAGTTTAATGTTTTTCTCTCTCATGATTAATTAATAAGTAATTATTAATTGTTAATAGTTAATCATGGCTATTTTATGAGACACATATGGTGAGTAGCATACATTAGAGTTTAAACCGGGTAGTAAAGAAGGCAACCATTGAGATTGAGTTGGCGTAGTTTTCATGGAGAAACCTTTTTTCCATGATATGTATGTGAAGAAAATTGTGACCAAAGATTGAAAATTACAAAAAAGAAACTGTGACGTTACGGCAATTGGCAACTGTAATTAGTAGTTGTTTATTCGCTAGCGAGAAAATTACTACAAGTATGTTGTTCTTTTGTCTTTTATTTTATAGGTAAAATCAAAACTTAAATTTGTTTTATAAAAGTACTTTGGTTGGCGGCAACAAACAATACACGCCAATTACTCCTTAATCATATGTGAACAAAAATAATATTAAAATAAATACTCAGGTGCCTTAATTTTAACAGAATATCCCTGTTATGAAAAACTAAAAAGAAAATCCATGAAAAAAAAAACCAGTCTTCAAGAACTTTGTATGTTTCTGCCTTCTTTTTTAAAATGAATATATTTATTCTGTTTTTATTTGGGATGGACTTTGAAAAAGTTAAAGGCGTTTTCTTACAACTAAAAACGCTTCTGATTGTGTTTAACAAAAAGAATTAGAAATACTTATGTATCATACAAAGCTTTGTAGAGAAACATTTGCCAGACGACGCACTTCGGTTTTTAATAAAAACTTCAACTTGTTTCTTATGAAATCACTTATACGTGAAGCGCTTTGCTCTCTACATATGCAATCTCAAACAACTTTAGATATTTAAAATTAGGAAAGTCATACTAGTACTTTAATTAATATAATTTATATTATACGTTAGTAAATTTAAATTTGTACAGTTACCAAGAATCAAGATCTCTGTTGAAGTTTGACAACAAAATAAATGAAAATTAAGTTGTTGTTAAAGCCTTGAAGGCTTGAAATGAATGAAGCGGCAGCTGTTCATTTCCCACCCTCAGTGACGTGGCATCACACAGATGATAGAGCAGCTCAAAAGTTGAATCCAACGGGGTTCACTGCCCAAACCAACACTCTCCTCCTTCGAATAAATACCAGATTCTCTCGCCCTCCTCAGTCGCATCGTTGGCGTCGCCACCCACTCCCTCTCTCTCCCTCTTCAATCACTTTCTCTCTCATCGCCATGCAGCCCCTCCAATCCTCCACTCTCCGGCCCGCTCCGCTCGACCCAATTCGGAAACGGACCCCCCATTTCCCCAATGTCACTCCCAAAACAGCCACCTCCTCCAGGCGAATCTCATTCATCTCCGCCTCATCCGCCCCCGCCGTGTCCGCCCCTAAACGCGAGATGGACCCGAGGAAGCGGGTCGTCATCACCGGAATGGGCCTCGTCTCCGTCTTCGGCAACCACGTCAATACTTACTACGACAAGCTCCTCGCCGGGGAGAGCGGCGTCGGGCCAATTGACCGGTTCGATGCGTCCAAGTTCCCGACCCGGTTTGGGGGCCAGATCCGCGGGTTCTCATCGGAGGGGTACATTGATGGGAAGAACGATCGACGGCTCGACGATTGCCTTCGGTACTCCATTGTTGCTGGGAAGAAAGCTCTCGAGGATGCTGATCTTGGCGCCGATCAGCGCTCAAAGGTCATTGCTTTCTTTCATTTGCCTGTGTTTAATTGATTCTGTATGTTCATTAGCTTAATGGGGGGTTCTGCAAAATGTGCTAATTTGCCGATTTGGTTCTTTCTGAAATTGATAAGCGGTACAAGGTCATTGCTTTCTTTGATTTGCATGTGTTTAATTGTTTAGTTATGCTCATTAGCTTGATGGGTTTCCGGTAGAACGTGCTAATTTGGTGATTTGGTTGTTTCTGAGATTGATTAACTTAATTTTGTGGGTAAGAGTAATGGGTTCTGGTAAAAACTATGGATCTGGGTGTTACTTCATTGCTAATTTTGCGACATGCATGGAGTTGATGTGTATGGAGAATATTTGTGTGCATCGATTTGATTATCATCCAGTTGAAAAATGTTTGTTGGCTTTTTTTGTTTCTTGAACAGTGAGATGAGTCTCTAAAATGGTTGGTTTTGCTTCACTTACAGCTTGATAAATCACGGGCTGGGGTGCTTGTTGGATCGGGAATGGGTGGTCTTACCGTCTTTTCTGACGGTGTTCATGCACTGATAGAGAAAGGTCACAGGAAAATTACCCCCTTTTTCATTCCTTATGCTATTACAAACATGGGGTCTGCGTTGCTTGCTATTGATCTGGGTTTTATGGGACCGAATTATTCCATTTCAACTGCTTGTGCTACTTCAAATTATTGTTTCTATGCTGCTGCAAATCACATTCGTCGGGGTGAAGCTGATTTGATGATTGCTGGCGGAACTGAAGCTGCCATAATTCCTGTTGGGGTGGGAGGGTTTGTTGCATGCAGGGCCTTGTCTCAGAGAAATGATGATCCAAAAACGGCTTCCAGGCCATGGGACAGAGATAGAGATGGCTTTGTCATGGGCGAAGGTGCTGGAGTATTGGTAAGCCTGCATTGCTTTTAAATTTGAAACCAAAATGATCATATAACCTAATCTTTAGTAGACGGACCCCAAAAAAATTCTATCTCAGCTATCATGAATTCACGATGACTGAAGTGTCGAATGTATACACTGAAGTTGACCCTGTTTTTCATAACATGTGAAGAGTTTTGATTTGTCTTGACAGGTAATGGAGAGCTTGGAACATGCAACAAAACGAGGTGCTACAATTATTGCCGAGTACTTGGGAGGTGCCATTAACTGTGACGCTTATCATATGACTGATCCAAGAGCTGATGGGCTTGGTGTATCTACATGCATACAGAGATGCCTTGAAGATGCTGGTGTGTCACCTGAGGAGGTACTCTCTCTTTTCCGTAAACCTTTCTTGTGTATAGAGATTGTTCCGCTCATCATTTAGTGATCTACTCCCTCACTTTATCAGGTTAACTACATCAATGCGCATGCAACTTCTACCCTTGCTGGTGACCTGGCCGAGATAAATGCTATAAAGAAGGTGTTCACGAACACTAAAGATATCAAGATCAATGCAACTAAGGCAACCTCTCTTCTCTGATCCTCTGTCTCTTTATAATTCATATAATATTTCTTTCCTGACTATGTATTTCTTGCGTTTACTTTGTTTCAGTCTATGATAGGACACTGTCTTGGGGCTTCGGGGGGTTTGGAAGCGATTGCTGTCCTGAAAGCCATAACAACAGGATGGCTGCATCCATCCATAAACCAATTTGTATGTTATTGTTTCTATGATTTTGTACGCGGTTTCTACAGCATAGTGTTAGTTTGATTTCTCTTATTTGAAACATTATAGTAATGGTTTCCGATGTGTGGCATGTTCTTCATGAAACAGAATCCAGAGCCTTCAGTGGAGTTTGACACTGTTGCCAATGTAAAGCAGCAGCATGAAGTGAATGTTGGTAAGAAGACCAAACCTGGAAACTCCCAGTGCTTTTACATTTTCAGTTGCTCAAACACCGTACTAAACTACTTTCGTGTGTTTTTTCAGCCATATCGAATTCATTTGGATTTGGCGGACATAACTCTGTTGTGGCCTTCTCTGCGTTCAAGCCCTGATCATCCGACTTGTGTTCAAGTTTTGTAGTACATCAATGATGCTTAGAGGAGATCTTTATTTAATTCGGAGGCAAGCTTCGTCCGTTTACATTTGAGGCCATTTGTAGTTTTGTAATAATTCAGAAATGTTGTTCCCTATTTTATGGACGCAAGTCGTTTTTAGATGCCTAGTTCTGTGAGGAAACTAGTAGGAGAATGTATTTATTTTTTCAAAAAAAAAAAATTATGTGGTGGTTACTGGTTAGTATGAAATTGTTGTATTAAATGGAAGGGTTGTTTTGGTATATTCTTTGAATACTGAGAGTCTGGCTCTGGATCACCAATTTTGCATGTTGTAACAGTTGAACATCCTCTTATGAAGTGTGACTTATATAGATACTTAGAGGAATTGCATACATGGGTGTAGCTAAGTTTCACCCAACTGGCTAGAGCAGTGTGCTCTCTATATATCCAAATTCGAAATTCGAATCCTCTTCCTGTTACTTTGTCGTGAAGACTAAATGAGTGGATTTTGTTTTTGCAGCTTGTGTGTAACAAAATTTCTAGTTCATCTATAAGAGCATGGTTGACCACAATTTTTTGAGTTAGAGAATTGTGAAAATATATTTATGTGTTTTCAGAATTGGAATTTGGAACCAAGATTGAGTGACATGTCAGCAAATATATATTAATAAAATGAATAGATCCTTAGTCCTTGGAAGAGAAATTTGAGTTAGTTCGAGCATCTCCGAAGGAGAAATTTGAAAAGCATTGTTGGTGTCTTTTTTGACTGTTAATGCTGATTTGAACATTTTAACATTTTTTTTGGAAATGTTCTTACTTGTCACAGAGACTTTTATTGGCAAGTATATTCGTAATTTCGTATGTATGTAATCAAAGTATTGATAGTATTAACAATATTGACAAAAAAAAAAGATAGTATTAATAATATAAACGATATATTGAAAGTCGATAATACGCTGATATGTTTGTCAATATTGAATGTGTAAATGATCCAACTTCACTTTTAATTTCCTCTATGACATTGGGCTTTAGCGGTATTTATCACGCACTTCTATGACTAAGACTTTTTCCCAATTTTTTCCATTCCTCGATTATAGTCGGGCAAAACAAAAAATATATTTCAAAAGCAAAAGAAAACGACAGCGTGGCATAGGATGATATTGGCGCCAAAGGAAGGGGAAAGCTTCCCCATTTTCCCGCCAAAATAAATAGCCCTAGACTGAAAAAAGGGAATTCGATAGCACTGAGCAGTTGGCCACTCTCTCAAACACTTAATCGCCGTCGTCGCCGATCTTCTCTTCTCTTCTCTGCAGAATACGAGAGCGAAGAGAAATGGACATCAGCGAAGAAGTTAGGGCAGCTCACCGCCGAGAGCTCCTTGCTTTCTTGGAAGATGGCGTATGTCCTCCCCCTCAATCTCCAATTTCTCCTCTCTCTCTCCCTCTCTCTCTAACTTTCTCGCTTTCTCTCTCTAACTAGTTAAAGTGTTGCGCAGATATACATGGACGAAATCAAGGCCGTCCTCAACCACAACCGCCACCGTCTCATCGTCGACATCTCCGATCTCCACTCCTACGGCGATATCGGTTCCAGGTTCATTCACTTTTCTCAGCAGCCAAACACATCACTAGCCCTAGCTTTTCTCAATTTCTACTATCCCCAAATTAATTTCAGAACAATCCTTGTTTAATTTCGCCTTCGATTTTCAATTTTCAGGATTCTGAGAAATCCAAGTGATTATATGCAATCCTTCAACGACGCGGCCACTGAAATCGCCAACAGGATCGACCCCAGGTACCTGAAGCAAGGAGAGCAACTTCTGGTGGGGTTTGAAGGCGCTTTCGTCTCGCGCCGCGTCACGCCGAGAGATCTGCTCTCCGAGTACATTGGTTCCATGGTTTGCGTCCAAGGCATTGTCACCAAATGTACCTTCTTCCTCCCCTGCCTTCTAATTTTGCTTTCATTTAATGCTCGATTCACGTCTCGTAAATGACAATTCTTGATTAAAATTTGAGAAAAATGTTTAAAAAAGGAGCGATTTTATGAAGTTTGAGGTTAGTGGTGTTGCTTTGGACTAGAAAATCATAAACCCTAAGATTCTTCCGTTGCTTAGTTTTCAATTCAGCTAATGAACTATATCAATTTTTGTTTTTTGTTGGAAATGTTAGCTATGGGTGAGTCTAACCTGGTAACTGACTCATTTGTAGGTTCTCTTGTGAGGCCAAAAGTTGTTAAGAGTGTTCACTTCTGCCCTACTACCGGAAACTTCACCTCTCGAGAATACCGAGACATTACGTCCAATATGGGTTTGCCTACAGGATCAGTTTATCCTACAAGGGTAATCTGAAGTTTTTTCGCTTTAATTGTATCTTATTATATCGTCGGGGAAGGGACTTTTTACAAAAATATATTGCCACAGGATGAAAATGGTAACTTGTTGGTGACCGAGTATGGACTGTGCAAATACAAAGATCATCAAACTTTATCTATGCAAGAAGTTCCTGAGAACTCTGCTCCTGGTCAGCTTCCGCGGACAGTGGATGTCATAGTTGAGGATGACCTTGTTGATTCATGCAAACCAGGAGACCGTGTGGCGATTGTAGGGATATACAAAGCTCTTCCTGGTAAAAGCAAGGGAAGTGTGAATGGAGTATTCAGGTAGCTTCAACCATGAGGACTGCAAAGTTCTTATCTTGTTTATCTTGACAATAATGTGTTTTAGTTTTGTACTTAGACTTAATGGCCTTGTTGTGTAGGACTGTTCTCATAGCGAACAATGTTTCGCTGCTCAACAAAGAAGCAAATGCACCAATTTACAGTCCTGATGACATAAAGAACATAAAAAAAATAGCAGAAAGAAGTGATACGTTTGACCTGCTTGGGAATTCAATTGCACCCTCTATTTATGGACATTCATGGATAAAGAAAGCAGTAATATTACTAATGCTTGGTGGAATGGAAAAGAACTTAAAGAATGGTACTCACTTACGAGGGTAAGTTATGATTCAACTCTGTTTGATGGATATTTTACTGTCCTAATTGTGCTTACCTATCTGATCCCTTCTTTTTCTCTAAGGCCTTGCCTAAGTGTTCCTCTAGGATAAAATTGAATCTTGAATCTTGATCAAACAATGTCCTCTTATTTTCTTTTAGTGACATTAACATGATGATGGTTGGAGATCCTTCTGTTGCCAAATCTCAACTTCTAAGAGCAATTATGAACATTGCTCCCTTGGCAATATCAACTACTGGCCGGGGCTCTTCTGGTGTTGGTTTGACAGCTGCCGTTACTTCGGATCAAGAGACAGGTAATAACGTATTCCATCTCCTGCAGTTCAACTTTAGCGTTATATGATGTTACTACCAGGAAGATACTAATCTGTCTGTTATCAGGAGAGAGAAGGCTAGAAGCTGGTGCGATGGTTCTTGCTGATCGTGGTGTTGTCTGTATTGATGAATTTGACAAAATGAATGATCAAGATCGTGTTGCCATACATGAAGTTATGGAGCAGCAGACTGTAACTATTGCCAAAGCTGGTATCCATGCATCCCTAAATGCACGGTGCAGTGTGGTGGCTGCTGCAAATCCCATATATGGTTCTGTAAGTGACACAGCTAATGGTCATCGACCATTTAATTACAAATTTGCAATTTGTTGTTCTGACTGTCGTGTTTTATTTATTTAATTAGTTTAATTTCATTTTAATTTATTTTTTTTACGCTGGTTTTTGTATGAATCGTGCAGTATGATCGTTCATTGACACCAACAAAGAATATTGGACTTCCAGACTCCTTGCTTTCTCGTTTTGATTTACTGTTTATCGTATTGGATCAAATGGATCCTGACATTGACCGTCATGTCTCAGAGCATGTGTTGCGCATGCATCGGTATCGTTCTGCAACTGGAGGTACTAAAGCGGTTATCTCCTGTTTATGTTTTACGATCTTTGAGAAGCACAAAATAAGTTTGACTTACTCGTAAGTGTAGGTGAGGCAATGCTTGATGGGAGCTCGGCATTTGGAAGAGAAGATGAAACTGATAATGATTCATCTGTATTTGTTAAGTATAACCGAATGCTACATGGGAAAAAAACCGATAGGGGTCGGAAGCGTGATACGCTCACAATCAAGTTTCTTAAAAAGTATATTCATTATGCAAAGAATAGGATTGAGCCTGATCTGACCGATGAGGTACTGGTGCTTTATTTGTTCATTTATTTACTCAATAATATATGTATGTTTTCCCTTGGTCACGTCATTTGTCGTTTGGGTTGCTTATCCTTCGAATCCTACTTTTGCAATCTGCCATATAATCTCTTTCTCGTGGAGAGCCCTTTCAGTTAGTTTTATGAACTTGTCTTCCTGACCTAATCATTGCATTATGAGGCTGTCTGACAGCTAATAACTATTTTTTCCAACAGGCTTCTGAACAAATTGCAACAGCATATGCGGAACTCAGAAATGGCAGTTCAAATACAAAGGTCAGTATTTGTCATCATTGTACATTTAGGCATGGTCAATGCAATGACTTTCTGACTATCATCTGATATTATTTTTGCTATTCAGACTGGAGGAACATTTCCAATTACTGCCAGAACATTAGAAACCATCATTCGTCTCTCAACTGCTCATGCGAAATTAAAGTTGAGCAGAAAGGTACCTTATAAACTTTAATGATTAATGAAGATCTAACGGGACTAGTTCATTCTGCTCTTTCATTTATTGCGGAATCAAAACTGTGGTTTCTTCATCAGCTTATATGTTCTGTCAATTGTAAAGTTCATCAACCTCAAAGTAATGATAAATCTGCCTTCACAGGTTTCAAAGTCTGATGTTGACGCTGCTCTTAACGTTCTAAATTTTGCAATATATCACAAAGAGTTGACTGACATGGAGGAGCGCGAGCATGAACGAGAGCAAGAATTAGAGAGGAACGGCAGAGCTAACCGTCCCGCAGGTCAAGATAATGGGTCTGGCAATGGTAGTGGGAATGAAGGGTAAGTGTACTTTCCAGAAATTGCCTGTATACATAAATTGATGTTATCAATGTTGTAAACTCTGTAAAGTTCTTCCTTCACTTTTCCCTGATCATAGTGTTCATTTTTGCAGAGCTGACCATTCCGCAGGTCAAAATGATGGGTCTGGCAATGGTACTGCTAATAATCAAGAGTAAGTTCACTTTTCAGAACTTGCCTGTAATCTCTGTCGATAACTAGACCCTATAAAATCTATAAGCCCACTTTTCCCTTATTTACAGCATTGGTAGCGCTGTCAAATTCGCAACATTCATTTGACTTTTTATTGTCTTTGCTTTGCCTGTGTTAGTTCAACAACTGAACCCATGGATGTCGACCCTCGCACTGAATCTGCTGCTACTGATAACTCTTCTGAAAGGTCCTGCCTAGAGCACCAACCCAAGTTGCTCTTCTGTTTTCTATTTTGTTAAATTCACATCTGAGTCATTTGTTTCTAATGCCAATTCAATTTTTTTATTCCTTCTGCACCTGCAGGTTAAAAGCACTTGCTGATGTTTTAAATCAAGTACGGACAGTACAGCGCTCAGACAGCATATCTGTTGAGGCCTTAGAGAATGCTGTCAATGACGGAGCAAGTATTCCTTACTCAAGGGCAGAGATAACCTCCCTATTAGAGGTAAAGCTTTCATTAAATTCACGGAAAAAGACATACTATATGAGCATCTTGCAATCATCTGTGCTAAAATCATTGACTTTTTAATTCTTTCTTTTATAAATTTTCGAGCTAGTATCTTTGCGCATGAAGGGTAAATAATAACCGTGAACTTGATAATCTTCAGGAACTCCGAAAGAGAAACATAGTGATGGTAGATGGTGGAACAGTGTTCATAATATCATGAGATTTTGTAAAGGATCACCTGCAACATGTAATGCTAGGTATGTATGCTGAGATGGATTTGCTTCACTTGCAAGTCTTGAATTCCAGGGAGAGCAGAATTTGGCAACAGATCGGACCCGTCGCGCATATTTGGAGGGGAATACTGAATTTACTTTCGGTGTTGGCCTCATGTATCTTCTTGTCTGTGGTTCTTAGACCTTGAATTAAGAAGCAGATTTTCATTAATGTAATCTGTTTTATTTGCATAATCTATTTTTATGGATGGTGGTTAAAGTCAAGTAAAGTAGCGCTTCACCGGGTTATTCTCTATACTGAAATTTATTTTTTCTCCTTGATCTTGTGTAAAAGCTCACGTCGGACCGTACCACTGAAACTGAAAACATGGGCTTAGCCTCTCAGGGCCCAGAAAAAAACATATCCTTATTAACCCATACATTGCCTTTGCCAAGCCCAAACATAAAAACCTGGCTATCGCGCGAGAGAAGCTTGGGCAGAGATACCTGATTATGTTATTTGTATGACACTCTTTACAAAATCATGGAAAGGATTGGAAATTTTTTTTATAAATTTGGAGAACTTACATGACATGGTATATCTTTTCATGCTAATAATCTTTGTAAGCTTTTTGCACACATGATGTTGTATAATAACACAAAACGCTACGGTGCCAGTGTATTTGTACCATTTAAGTTGCTCTTCAATTGTTAAGCAATATAATGAACATCAATCGAAGCATCCTCATCCAAGCAGTTATTTTTTATTGGCATATGTGAGTTATACAAGTTGACCAGTACAGTGCTTCCGCCCTCTTGCATGCAACCCAAGTTCGCATCCCTCTCCTCATCTTATAAAAAATTAGTTAATTTAGTGATGAAAACATGATTATTACCGTTGTAGTTCCAAAAGGAAAGGAAAGTATTTACTGAAAATGTAGCGCAGGCTTGAAGAAGGTTTTTGCGATTTTATACTTGTACCAAAGAAAGAAGAAGAAAATTGTAGAGGCAGGGCGGCGTAATGGCATGCCAAGAAGGCGTGCGTGTTAGACTTGGAGGACAAGAATTCTGTAAGAACCCTACTCTGCCTCCTCTGTTTCACAAAAACCCTCCTCGCCGTCGTCTCAGCTGCTCCATTCGCTCCTCCCCCAGCCCCGATCGCCACCACTCTCTTTCCATAATGCAAACCACCACCAAGCTCATCTCTGCAATTTCCAACTCTCTCCCCCAACTTCAGGTCCCTTCCCATCCTTAACTCCTCCGAGGTACTCTCTTGCTCTCTGTCTCTCTGTCTCTCTGAAGAAGGCAATCGGTGTTTTTGTTATCTCGGTTTTCAGATCGAAGGGATTGGTTTTAGAGATGAAGTTACTGAGGGGAATGAAATCAACTGGAGTGCCATTGGGAAAAAGAAGATTTTTGTGGCGGGTGCTACTGGAAGTACCGGCAGAAGAATCGTTGAGCAGCTACTGGCTAAAGGTTTTCGGGTTAAAGCTGGTGTTCGAGACCTGGACAAAGCGAAAACTCGCCTTCCCCAAGACAACCCAGCTCTTGAAATCGTGAGTTTCTTCAAATATTTCAAGTGCAGGCCTTGAAATCATGCTAGAAACTCAATTGGGTCTCTGCTGTTTTTGGGAATGCTTAATGTGAGGGGTTTTGGATGAAAAAATGACTTGCATTTTTCTTTGTAGGTGAAAGCAGACCTGACGGAGGGTTCTGCAAAGCTAGCAGATGCGATAGGCGATGATTCAGAAGCTGTGATTTGTGCTACGGGATGTCGCCCGGGATGGAATTTGTATGCTCCATGGAAGGTGACTTCCGATTCTCTATTATTGCAATTGGCCTTTATGTCCATTTTACTTATGAAGCGAAATCTTTATGTTGCGCATTATTGGTTTTCGACTGATTTATGAATGCATCTAGAACTATGGAGAAAGGCTGTTTAGTTAAACTCAATCGAAAACTAGCTCTCATGTGTCGTGACCTTACGTGTTCAGTAATTTGATTCGAATTAAGCCCCCCGATATGCTCATTTCGTTTAGAACAATGAAAGGCACTTTAGTAATCTTTGTTCTGGTCTATGAGACAGAAATTTCAACTGACTAAGGCCTCTCATAGAAATTACACACGTTATATTAGGTCGGTAACAAAGTTCATAGTATGCGTCGTCAGACAATGATTTACGAGTTAAGAAAGCATCTCATTAACAGCTAAGATCTCCCTACGTTACTTGTGTTTTCATAAGTTCTACCATAGACATTGACTCAGAAGAACATCAAGTTGGAAGTAACTTTTTCTTTGCTTCAGTACTTAATGAATTGCACATCTGCATCTTTCCTTCGGTGCATTTTGCTACCGCCGGTTAATGTTATGCGTTCTGAATAAAGGTAAATTCACTGCAGGTTGATAATTTGGGCACAGTCAACCTTGCAGACGCATGCCGGAAACTTGGTGTGACGAGGTTTATCCTTGTGAGTTCCATTTTAGTCAATGGAGCAGCAATGGGGCAGATTCTCAATCCAGCTTACATCTATCTTAATGTTTTTGGACTCACCTTAATAGCAAAGCTTCGCGCGGAACAATATGTTAGGGAGTCAGGCATAAACTACACGATAATCAGGCCTGGCGGGTTGAGAGACGAGCCTCCAACTGGAAATCTTGTGATGGAGCCAGCGGTATGTTGTTAACACAATTTTTGTCAGCCTTTTATCAACTTTATAATTTAGTCTTGTTTAGGTACTAAAACTTCAATTTTATGTTTTCTCTCTGCTCTCTCTTGGTACAGGACACTCTTTGTCAAGGCATAATCTCAAGAGATCAGGTTGCAGAAGTAGCGATTGCGGCACTGATCCGCCCTGAAGCGTCTTACAAGGTTGTAGAAATAGTTTCGCGGCCCGACGCCCCCAAGCGTTCGTATGGCGATCTTTTTAGTTCCATCGCGCACCGGTGACCTCTGATCAGTTTGATTCCACAGAAGGTTTAGTTTAGTTGCCTTCTGATGATTGATTGCAGATAGCATACTAATTTATGAGTCAATCAGAGTGCACAATTTTAATGTGAAATATTAGTGTCTTGACATGAAGTTATTACTCTTTCTACATTGTGGATGTCCTCAACTTCTTTCACAAGGCTACCCCATCATGCATTTCAATGATCGAAAACGTATACCTTTTAGCGTCGCATTCAAAGATCATCATTATAAAAAATCATCTAAATCAAAAAATGTCGGGTCATCGAAAAACGAGCAAAACAGTATAGTTTGTTAGATTAAATTGAAATTAAAGTATGGACAATCGACTAAATAAAAATATTTCAATGTCTCATCGATCTACTTTCCGGATCTAGCAAACTTCTTACACAATTTACAGTTTTTCTACAATGCAACAGAGCATTAAATGCACTGAAAAATGAATGTTCAAATTTGAACAATGAGATTTACTGCTACACAAAAGATAGATCATACGGCTACAAATTCATAACATCAAATATCACGGTTTATCATTTTTAAAAAAAACGGACGTTTGTTCCATAGCCGACTCAATACAAGGCAAACGAAAAAACCCCAATAAGAGTGGCATGGGCCCTAGAAAAACACTGATGTGGACGCTGCCGACCACCACACAGCAAATGGCAAGCCAAGACAGGACAGGGTCTCTGTTGGTTGGACTTGGAGGACAAGAAATAAGTAGAAGTTTTAAGGGAGCAAGATAAAGCAAATGGCAGCTCCTCTGCCTCTCATTCTCAGAAACCCTCCTCTCCGTCTCTGCACTCACCACCTCCTTCCTCCTCTTTCCACCACCACCGCCGCCGCCACAACCACCACCAAACCCTTCTCTCTGATTTCCTTCTCCTCCTCCAACACAAGGTCCTTTCCCATCCTAAAGTCCACTCAGGTCTCTCTCTCTCTCTATCTCTCTCTCTCTCAACAATGCCATTGATGTTAGTTTTAACTATTAACATGTTAGTCTCTGATTTAGATGGAAGGGGGTGAAATTACAGAGGAAGTTACAGAGACAAGTTCAACTGAGACCAATGTGATTGGGAAGAAGAAAGTTTTTGTGGCTGGTGCCACTGGAAACACCGGTAAAAGAATTGTAGAGCGGCTGCTGGCCAAGGGTTTCGCAGTTAAAGCCGGAGTTCGGAACTTGGAGAAAGCGAAAGCTAGCCTTCCCTCAGACAACCCAGCTCTTCAAATTGTGAGTTTCTTCAGAATTTCAAGTGCTGGTACTATTGATTCATGCTGGAAACTGAATTGGGTTTTTTGTTTTGGGGAATGCTTAATTTTATGGGTTTTCGATGAAGCGATTTCTTGTGATTGTTTGTAGGTTAAGGCAGATGTGACAGAGGGTTCTGCTAAGTTAGCAGAAGCGATAAGCGATGATTCAGAAGCTGTGATTTGTGCCACTGGGTTTAGCTATGGATGGGATGTGTTTGCTCCATGGAAGGTCAATTTGATTCTTTTATCTGTGCAATTAACATCTATTTACATTACTTAGTGGAGAAACTTGTTGAAAAAATGTAAAAGTCCCTCATCGGAAACCTGGCAAACTAAAAATAGACTATATAACGAGCGGCTCAGCTAATTGCATCGAGGCCTTTTGTATAAAACCCTACACCTGCAAGCTGTGCAGGTGATTAAGTTGGGGAAGGTATTGGTGTTGATTAACAGTCCGTCTCTTTGAAATCTTAACACTACTTCTATTTTTATGTAGTCCATTGTTCATTTTCGACTGGTGTTTGATTAAGTTCAATATTTAGGTAGTTTCTTGTTCAATATTTACTTTTGCAATTGACTGATGCTTGAAATTTACGCCTTTAAAATCCCGAGTTTTTAGCTTCTGGCTAGTAATGGAAAGAAAAACATTCCTTATTCAAACATCGGGATGGGAAACGAGTTCATACTTTTTCTTGGCTTCAGTACAGAATGCAACTCTAACGGCTCTAAATATTTAATGGTTCTGTATATGCACAACTTGATAGTCCCGTGTTTTGCTGTCTGAAATAAGATAATTTTAGCGCAGGTTGTAATGGAAAGTTCATTCGTTATTCAAACATGTTTTGATGTCTGAAAAAGGTTGATTTCGGTGCAGGTTGATAACTTTGGCACAGTCAACCTCGTTGAAGCATGCCGTAAACTTGGTGTGAACCGGTTTATTCTTGTGAGTTCCATATTGGTCAATGGAGCTGCAATGGGGCAGATTCTCAACCCAGCTTACATCTTTCTTAATGTTTTTGGTCTCACCTTAATAGCAAAGCTTCAGGCAGAGAATTATATCAGGAAGTCTGGTATAAACTACACGATTATAAGGCCCGGAGGGTTGAAAAATGACCCTCCAACCGGAAATCTTGTAATGGAGCCAGAGGTAACACAATTTGTGTCAGTGTAATTTGCCCCCTCTTGTTAAGTACGAAAACCTGAGTTGCTTTAACTTGATGTTGTCTATGATCTCTCTTGATAGGACACTCTTTCGGAAGGCAGCATCTCTAGAGACCTGGTTGCAGAAGTGGCTGTAGAGGCATTAGTGAATCCTGAAGCGTCTTACAAGGTTGTGGAGATAGTTTCGCGGCCTGATGCACCTAAGCGTTCGTATGAGGATCTTTTCGGTTCCATCAAGCAACGGTGATCTTTCACTCACTGAGTTTCGTACCAGATTACTTTGTTGTCAAGAGTAGTAGTAGTAGTACTATTCCCAATTTTTAGTAGAGCCTTCTGTTGTTTTGCATTACCATTTCTTTTTTATTACATTGGTGTATATGAAATAATTGAAACTAAATTATAAATAATTCTTGGCAAAAGTAGTAACTGATTTTCTTGAATTCAAATTTAATTAATCATGAAGAAATTGAACATAACTTCCAGAAGAAAATAAGCAAGAAAAAAAATATGATGGGGGAATTTAAATGAACAAGTTTAAAAGAAGAAAGCCAGCAAAGAAGCCATGGCCCCTAGTGCAGCAGCAGGAACACCTAGAGCAGCCGCTGCGCTCTCCATCGGTGCAGGTGCAGGAACACCAACATCTTCAGCAGCTCCGAACGACGCGAAGCTCACAAGAACAATCATGTAGATGGTGAAAACCATGGCCAATTTGCAACCCTCCATTTTTTTTTTCTTTCTGAACTCACAAGTAGAAGGATACTAATGTTTTTGGTTTGGAAAATGAGGAAGCTTAAGTGGGTTTTATAGGTAGGGGATTAAGGAGTTGAGCGAATGGGATCCTGCCACCTGTCACATTATGTTGCTTTAACCGCAAACAAAATGATTTGGGAGTGGTGTGGTGTGGCGTTTCATGTATTTCTGTACCAGCCTGTCTTTAAAATTGCGAGATTAGCGGAATATAATCTCTTTCCAGACAATTGTTTCGAATATTTGAATCATTTTTAGTGGCATACATGTGACTTTTAAGCTTTCTGCTCGATGTGCTGTCCACGCATTATTGAATATTGAGGTCATTGGATTACTCTACAAATTGGGCCTTACAAAATTGAGGCCCACAATGGACGATACTAGAAGTTGGATCTTTCAAAATTGAGACCCATATAAGAGAGAAAAAAATAACTGCTCCAGAGAAACAAATCACGCATTGTCACAACAGGGTGTGATTAGTTAAGAGGGATTAGATACCGCCACAATGACATTCAACAGTGTGTGATTAGTTAAGAGGGATTAGATACTTCGACAATGACATTCTCCATAAAACGCATATTGACTTATACAGAGGCTAGAAAATCGAGTCTTTCAAACCCACATTGGAAGATACTAGAAATTGGGCTTTCAAAATTAAAGCCCATTTACAATCTACTAAATATTTTTTCAGCTCAAACACAAAATCTCTCGTTATTGCGTCAAGCATTTATTAAATACGTGTCAAACATTTATCAAACATTTATTAGAAAGTAACGTAATTGAAACTATAAATTAATTGCAAGAGGAATCTCTCCACACACACTATCCTCTAGCTCACTCTCTCTCTCAGCTCAAACTCTCAATCTCTCTCAACTTGATTAGAAATTTAGAACAGAAATGAGTCAGGTGCCGAAATATCGGAGAGTCGTGCCGGCGGCGATGACGAAGTACCAAGAAATAGAAGTGCTGATAATCTCGGCGCAGGACCTGAAGAACGTGAAGCACGTGACGCAAGTAAGGGCGTACGCGGTGGTGTACGTGGAGAAGGACTACCACGCGGCGAGGACGAGCGTCGACGAGCACGGCGGGACCAACCCCACGTGGAACGAGGTCGTGAAAGTGAGGTTGCGGGAGGACTTGCTGGAGCACGACGTGCTGGCGGCGCTGAACGTGGACATCTACGCGCACGGGCGCCTGAGGGAGAAGCCGGTGGGGAGCACGCGGGTGCTGCTGCGAGACGTTTTGAAGGGCGGGGACGCGCGGGAGCCGACGGATAATCCGATACAGTGCATGACGGTGCAGGTGTGGAGGCCGTCGGGTAGGCCCCAGGGGCTGCTGAACCTGTGGGTCCCGCCGACGGGGAAGTTCTTGATAAGGAGGGAGTCTTTGTCGTTTAGTGTGAGGGAGAAAGAGGAGGTGGAAGAAGAGGAGGGTGATGAGACGGTGGTGGTGGTGAAAGGTGGCGAGGAGGCATAGGTTTTGAACATTGATGTGTCACTTGTATAAATGTGCATGTGAGACACGTAGAGCAAATGTTCTGTCTTTCATGCATGCAATGGACTAGTACTTGTTTGTTCGATTCCGTTAAGATTTGGCCTTTTTCTAATCGGAATACTCTAGAAATTAAGGGCTCTATTAGAGAGGTGACAAGTAGTAAGTAATTAAATGTGGTTCAAATAGTATACATTATCCTTTCAACGTCTAATTATTTTCTTTTATTTCATAGAGTAAATGTGTTTCAGATAACATTATTCTTTTTAAGATTGATTTCTTTTATTTTATGGAGTAAAAGTGGTTCAAATAACATTTTTCTTTTTAAGACTCTGATTTGTGACCGTACAAAATTGGAGAGATTGTTGCATGGTACTAGAACAATGTCGCATGATGTTTGTTTTGTTCACGCTCGCGCATTATAACATGTGTTGTTCACGCTCGCGCATTATAACATGTGTTGTTCACGTGATGTTTGTGTTTGTTTTCACGTATTACAACATGAATAGACGATGAGGTTATTCTTCAAAGTATAGTATTAAGAAATACGTTATAACATAAGTCCATTTGATATACTGCCTTAATTAAAATTTCTGAAAAAAAGGATATTTAAATTAAAGGTAAACTATATGCACATAATAAAAACATAGTAGATGATAAATGGTTCATCGTGTTGACGAATTTATTCATGATGTAGTTCAAATATCAGGACAGGCCACAAACATCAACAAGCGACTCTGTGGCCCAATGGATAAGGCGCTGGTCTACGAAACCAGAGATTCTGGGTTCGATCCCCAGCAGAGTCGTTCTTTCATTTTTTTTTATTTATTTCTTATTTTAAATTCAATGCATTTCGTACGATTAAAGAATTAGTTTTGGAACAACGTAACAGCAAGTCAGGATGGCCGAGTGGTCTAAGGCGCCAGACTCAAGTTCTGGTCTTCGAAAGAGGGCGTGGGTTCAAATCCCACTTCTGACATTTTACAACAATTATCTTCTTTTTTGTTTTGTTTTTATAGCTCTTTTTTATCCAATTTTGCAATTTTCATGTTCAGTTCAACCTTCAAAAGTCAAAACCAGGGAATTTTTTTGTATTTTTTTTATACAACCATATTTTAATGGGATTAGACTTAGTCACACAATGAAATATTGATAATTTGGTGCCGGATCCCCAGACAATAGTGCTAGTGGCTTCCTTCTTACACGGTCTTCCAGTTAACTGGACAAATTGATTTCTTCCTTTCGAAAGGGTACTTGCAAGGCAAAAAAGGGAAAGCATTGATGAAAATTTTGGGTCCAACTTCCATACTATGTAGTATGGAATACTCCGAGCATTTGTTGGTTTGGATTCACGAGACCACATCATCCAAACCAATCTACACCATCCAATGCTCGTACTATTCCAAACTACATAGTATGAAAGAATTTTCCAAAAATTTTCACAAATATATGAATGAAGGGAAAAGACTAATAATTACACTTTTTTGATTGCTCAAGCGAGGAATACATGTCAAATGCTCTTGTTCTGTGCCTCCATGGACAATACAAACAAGAAGAAACTACAAACGGAGCCACTTTGTTGGCGTCAATCAACTAAACTTGTTTCTTTCCTTCGAAAATGAACCCTGAAGCGAACAGCAGGATTCGAGATGGCTGTTGTGGTCATCGCCTCCTGCTGTTTATTATGCCTGTTCCTTATTACATGATGCTGCTTTAAGTCTCTCTAACTGTTTCCGGATATAAGCCTGTTTTAACTTCTCACGACGAGCAGCTGCTTGCTCTTCCCTGCGCAGTTTGAGCTCAGATGCCTTCTCTCTCGCTTGATTTGCTTCTTCGTGTACTTCCCTGAAGAAAAGGAACACAAGACCAAAAATCATGAGATGACTGTTGCCAGGAGCATAAGCAATAAGAAACATCTTATACAAACGGAGAAAATCAATAATAAACAGACATAATAGTAACAAGGAGAAGAAAATCCCCTAATCCGAATCACAATTTCATTTATTAATGAAATAGATTCCTAGCTTTTGTCTATAAACCGTAGTTCTAAAACCAGATTCCCTTATCCTTTAGCAGGACTTGTATCAAACCCAGGTTGGTTTATTCGGCTCATTTCCTGCAAGAGCATCATTCTATAAACAGCCTAGCACTCAAGACATGGTCGACCGGTAGTCCTATGGAGTGCATACGGGAAAAATAGGAAGGCAAATAAAAAAAGGTTAAAAGTATTCAGCTTAGGCAAACCATACATAGCAGTGAAATTCTAGTTTGACTACCAACCCGCAACAAAATATGAGTGTGAGCTCAACTACTAGAGGCTTAGACGAGTAATAACGGCAACCACCAGATTGGTAGCTAAATTTTAAAGCATCCAGACTAAAATAGAAAGTGGTATAGCTGGAAGAAAAAAGATGACAAAAATTCACTCAAGATATACATCATTTTATTATTTTTGGATAAATAAACTGTCACGCAGCATAGACAAGTTATACCAAAACAATTTGAAAGTTTACCTCACAAAACGCTTGTGAATATCATTATCCACTGTCGCATCTGCTCGCCCAAGCCCCAAAGGTTTCGTGCTAAACAGCGTAGAAGCATTGCTCTCGCCATCTTGATTCTCTGGAGATACTGCAGCAGGTGAATCATGATGCTGAGCCTGCTGCGGTTCGTCATGCCCAACTCTCTTGCCGAAAAAATCCACACAATACTTTTCTTTATCCTCTTCATCCGATAGCTCTCCCCTTGCTAGCTTATCGTACAATGCAGCCTTCCTCTCCAACGCTGCATAGCTTGCCGATCCATCATTAACTGCTTTCAGCTCAAGCTTGTCCCTGAATTTAAACCAACAAATAAACATAATCGATATTAGCAGAAATCCAAATTAAAGCATAAAGATAATAGAACAGCAGTTGAAAGTTTTTAATTTAAACAAATGTACAAACTTTCCAAAACAGAGAACTCAAAAACCTCATCTTCTCACTAAACAGCACCGAAAAACCCTAAATTTATAATCAGATAACAAGAACCCTAAATTACCAAAAGGAACCCTAACCCATAAATTACACCAATCCAACAAAACAGCTGATGAATAAGCAAATTGAAATTAAACCCAGAAAACAAATTGGGAGAAAAGAAAGAAAAAGATGTACTTGTGGGCCCGCGCGTCGACGCCGGAGTTCTTGGCGGAGAAGGCGTCCTGTGCGGTGATTCTCTTCTTGGCGCGATGGAACTCGATGTCGGAGCCGGCGAGTTCTTTGGAATTCTTGGATTCTTCTTGGGACTGATAGAGTTGGGCCTTGAGCTCCATGATAGACGAGGCTCCGACGACGGCGATGGCGCGGTGCTTCTTCGGCATAATTGAAGACTCAGTCAGCCATCCGAGGGATTCCACCACCACCCTTCTCTTCTTCGGCTCCTCCTCCTCCGCCATTTCTGCGATTTCAGGATTGAGATTGTTGGTGGGTGTCGGTGACTGCAGTTTTCGAATTTCTTCTTCCTCTGTTTGAATTTAATTTGATTGGATTCACGGAATTTCGTTTCTTCAGTCGGGTCACGGTGGTAAATTGGTAATGACTCCAAGTCTCCACCGCCACGTTGTCGCCCGGCCCATACTTATTACTATTTTGTATCTAATTTTATATACTAATACAATAAATTTATGCACATACATTCAAATAACATCATATAACAGTGTGACAATATTTAATATTGCATGAACCCAAAGAACAACACCTTAGCCTAATGTTCAAGGAGGCATTTTTTTAATTTATCAAATATTTGTGTAATTTGATAATTTTGTGAAATAAAAAGGAAGAACAAAAACTAGATGTTTATTTAATAATCTTGAGAAAATGATAGGAATACCATCTTTTTATACCACATTCTATAAATTTAATAAAATAACACTTCATGATTTAAAAAATTTTAAAAAAAAAACCAACCGTCAACGACATCATAAGGTTTACAAAATGTGGTTGAAAAAAAGCTCTCTAACATTACTCGTATCGTTATTGTGTAGTCTACCCTCATTGTGTAGGATGTATTCCAAAAATTTCGAAAACTTTGTATACTCCGAAGTTTCCTCAATTAGAAACAAAGTTTGATTCGAAATTTTTGGATTGGAATTAAAACCCTGTTTTTTGATCCAATTAGTCCGAAAATCAGCCCTAATAGACATAATATAGCTCAATAAAGTGACTGGCTTGAAGACATACAACTCAACTGAGAGACATAGTAGCAAAGCAGCTTTCTTGTTCCAGTTATAACTGGACTGAGGAGATGAAGGCAACGAGTGTCAAACATCTACATACGTGAAATAAAAGAGACGAAATCACATTTATTCGCCGAGGCTTAGATGTAGAGGGGGCAGACAAAAACAAGATACAGAAGTTCATCGAAGACAGACGGATTCAGTGGCGCTTCTTCCCTGTTGCTACTTCCCAAGCCTGTAATATGTGGTTCACGATTTCCTCTACTCCTTTCCCATGCTTCACCTGCATACGTAGGGTTCACAAGCATGCAAATTCAATATCGTTATAACGACAAATCATTCAAGAAATTCAGCAAATACAGCTTTTTGATTTCATGTTTGGCACAACGAAACAATCTTGACATGATTGGGGAAAGGAGATAGCGTCAAGGATATGCAAACATAGATTATGTTCCTTCCAAAATTGAGCAAATACAGCTTTTTGATTTCATGTCGAGAAAATTTTATGTTAACAAAACAAATTAGAAAATACAAGCTCACAGCATGTTTACAATGCAAAAACGCTAGTGAACGCATTTCATGGTACGACCAACCAACCTGAGCAAAGACAAATGGCCCTCCATCTCGCATTCGAAGTGCATCACGCTCCATCACTGCCAAATCAGCTCCAACTGCTGCTGCAAGATCAGTCTTGTTTATCACCTACAATCAAATGTTATCAAGTTATTCACATATCAATCCCTTATGATTTCATTTCTGAAATTGGAACGACACGATTGATGGGTAGACATACCAGGAGGTCAGCCTGGGTGATTCCAGGGCCACCTTTTCGTGGAATTTTATCACCACCAGATACATCTATAATGTAAATAATATAGTCAGCCAGTTCCCTGCTGAAGTTTGCGGCTAAATTATCTGCATTCACACAAATTCGATAAAAAAGCTCAATTCAACCACTTGTTATCATTCAAATACAAAATGCCTCCATTTATGCAAACTTAACAAGATGCATTTCCGTCTGAACTAAAATTTTTGATCATTTCCACTGCTCAAGCTACATTTTCACAAATTAATAACTCCAAATGACTCCATAAAGTCATTTAATTTCAAGCTTATTAGTGCAATTCCGCCATGACCGTCAATCATTTTGCAATAATCAAACTGTAATGATCAAGTCATTTGTAATAGTCATCTAATTTTTTCTAGAAAATACCTCCGCCTGATTCACAAAGCAGTATGTCGGTCTTGTACAAGTTGGAAAGCTCCTCAAGAGGGCCAAGGTTAATACTGATGTCTTCACGAATTGCAGCATGTGGGCAGCCCCCAGTTTCCACAGCACGTATTCTTTCTTCCGGAAGTGCTCCATTCTTCACCAAGAACTCACCATCCTCTTTTGTGAATATATCATTTGTCACCTGCAATTATTACGCTTATTATCTTTAGCCTTTCCTCAATCAACTTGAAGCACCGGCATTAAAGGTCTTCACAGACATTAACAATTACTACGAAAAGCTACAATACAATGCAGCAAGGTAAAGACACAAAAGCTTAAATATTTCAAAATTGTTCCTCCAAAGAAAAGTTACTTACTGCAGCAAGGCTGTATCTGTCACGCAAAAGTTTGCACAGAGCCAACATCAAAGCAGTTTTCCTGTATGACATGAAACAAAAATTTCATCGACTCTCATTGAATGGTATGATTTGTGCGAAACAAAAATTTCATCGACTCTCATTGAATGGTATGATTTGTGCTAGCAAATGAGCATTCACAAGAATCACAACTAAGAAAACTAATCCAGGCATGAATTTCAAATCACGAAAAATCCGAAGTCAATCGAACAAATTTATAAATTGCCATGCTGCAAAAACAGGATAATTTGCCATCACTAGTGGGTGCCACACTATCCAATCGACATAACAATTTCCAAAGAGAATCTGGGGAAACCAATACAAACCCACATTGCTGGATTGATGAAAAATGCACAAAACAAAACATATGAGTCAAAAAAGAGATGAGACTATACAAAGTTAAACTGTATCACTCCCCCCTTCACTCTATCGCTTGATTTTCCCTTGATTTATTCAATCGGGAGTGCAAAAGGTGAAAAGGGAGTGTGGAAATCACACTCCTACACCCAAAAACCCAAAAGCAGAATTATAATAAACATAAAGTGTCAATCTTTACATCATCTCTAGCCTTTTTAGTCTACTGATGCAATTGATGAATGTGACAATATTTTCAAAAATGTAAAAAAGAATTAAATATAATTAATTAATTAATTAAAGGCAAAAATTACCCAACTTACCCAGTACCAACAGGTCCACCAATGCCAATGGTGAAAGCCCTTTCATTGAAATTCCTGGAGAGGATAGGTGGAGCTCTTCTGCTGAAGTAGCCAGGGGAGTATATGGGTTCGTGTGAGTGTGGAGCCAGCCCATCGTGGCTATGGTACACCTTCCCATCTGGGCCCACAAATGAATTTGGTGCTGCTGAACTCCCGTGGCTATGATCATGATCATGATCATGATGGTGGTGATGGTCATGATCGTGATGGTCATGGTGGTGGTCAGCCATTGATCCCTGCAGTCTGCAGAAGTTCTACTGTGGGTCAAGGGAGGAGGGAGAAGAAATGGGGAATCTGGGTTGGTTTGGCTGGGCACAATTATAGGATAAACTAGTAATTAAATTTACCAAAACACCCTTAGTTAATCTATATCTATATATATAAAGGGGAAGGCAAATTTTGTAAAACATTCGTAATACCAAATTTGCTCGTTGTAACATCCCGTAAAAAGTTTGTTATAAAATAATTTTCGGGAGATATTTTGTATACATGCGTGATTATTTTGTACACGAGGTCATGTGATCTTACTTCCCCGTCCATCTTCCCCGTCATCTCTCTTTTCTCCCTTATCCTCATTTTTCTTTTTCTTTTTCTCATTTCTCTCTCTCTCACCGTTTGTGCATAGTGCACGTCGACGAAAACCCATCGAACCGAGGCGAACTAAAATCACCACCTTCTTCGTCTCGACGCCCTGGACTCAACGGTGCAAACCGTTTGTCCAAACTCCCAACCGTTTGACAGGAAAAGCTCACGGAAGAACCGGACCTTCCCGGCGATTTTCTTGCCATTCTAGACCGAGGTGAGGTTTCTAACTACCACCAATGGGTTCCTCTCGTTGAGTAGATGAATTTTCATATGTGGTTTGCTTGATTTGGTTGAGTTTTGACGTAGATCGACAAAGCTACAGTAGCCGCGACCTTTCGAGGCAAATGCAGGCCATTTCCCAAGCTTGTACGGCCAAACCAAAGGTACACCGTCATTCTACTCAACTATAGCTTCATTTTGACATAAAGAATGTGAAATTTGGCTAAGAAATGAAGAAGTTATGGAGATTTGAAAATTTCTCCAGAAACAGGCCAAAATTTTGGCGACGATGACGGCGGCAGGAAAAAAAGTTGCAGCCATGACCGATGCTGATGTCAGCGATGACGTCAGCAACTGGTCCAGACATGCCAGGTGACGTCAGCAACCGATCCAGACCGGCTGATGACGTCAGCAGACCAGAGAATATTCTAGAGAATATTCCTTTTAACGGCGTTAAGAATATTCCGTTAGATCTAACGGAGATGCTGAAATATTCCATTAGATCTAACGGCGTAAACTTAGTTCGACCGCGTTGACCAGCGCGTGAGCCGCAGCTGGGCCGCGTTTGAGCCGCGCGTGGGACATTATTTTTCAATTCCGTCTTCGCGAGGCGACTCGTGACGACACGTACTACCTAGTGGCAATACATATGGTTTTTTACGAAGTGTTTCAGGCCTCTGTGTTGAGCAAATAAGGGATAGGTTTAATTAATTAGTTTAATTAGTAACCTTTATGAGTTTAATCATTAGTATAGTGATATCTCATATAGGTGAGACTTATCCAGAGAATTACCGGGGCCACCCAGGACATGGGGGCTACTACCCGACTACTTACAAGTGAGTGAGTAGGTCTTTGTTTTGATAAATGTATATTTACGTATGGTTTTTCAATGCTTTCTTTAAGTTGTTAACATAACTCATATCATATGCGAATGTTGGAGGTAGAACATTCGTATTATATTGCCATACATGTTTTTATACTGTTGCTCATCAGTAGATGTATAACACCCCGGGTATCAGTACTCAGTCTTGTGGCCAGGACTAGCCTTGACATTTAGAGATGTCACTACCAGTACCGCTACGCAACTTTGGATCCATTGTAGGTACTAGTCTGTTCTAGGTTGCACTAGGCAACTCGAACTTGTGTGACGCACTTTGTGCACAGCGCTTAGCGTTAGACTCGCGTCATTGTAGTACTCAGCGTATTACTTATATACCTATCATGTTCCTCGTAGATTATCTACTTGGGCTTGTGTGTTTACATATGGGTGAGCAGTCAGTCATTGATTATCAGGGAGAACCCGTGTTTTGAGCAGTCAGTCATTGATTTTCGGGGAGTACCCGTGTTTTGAGTATTACTATTATAGTATTTTGAAGATCATACCGGAGAGTATGACGTATTTTCAAAAACTATACATGTTTTCCAGCGAGGGGATAGTATTGCTCTTGAAAACAAAGGTTTTATCAAACTTTGCTTTTTGACCCACTCACCTTTTTATGTTTTGCGCCCCTCCAGGACTTAGTGGCAGATTCGATTTCCAGTGAGACGTGGGCTTGCTTTGGCTGTGGTTGGTGGTTCTGACACTGTCTCGAGACTATGTAGGATTCACTCCTACTTTTAGTTAACTTTTACTTATCCATGTGAATGTTTATATTCCTTGCACTATTTACTTTGCTCTGTCTGTTATGCACCTGTAAAAATGGGTCTTTACCCATCACCACACTCTGACTTCCGCATCCAACTCTATTTCTACTCACTTTTTCACTTATACATGCATAATTGGCTTTCGTCACTTAACACGTGTCAGGATCGGGATGTCTCACTCATCCCTACATATAACTATTGAAAAAACTAAATTAATTATAAATAAATAAAATTATACATGTAATTTAAAACCACCCATTTTGGGGTAATTACTGACACATCCCGATCCCGGACGAGCCAGGTGTCGGAAGGTGATGGCCGACACGCGTTAGCGTGACGAAAGCCAAAAAGAAAGTTGTTGTTCCTCCAAAGAAAAGTTACTTACTGCAGCAAGGCTGTATCTGTCACGCAAAAGTTTCCGTACAGAGCCGCCAACATCAAAGCAGTTTTTCCTGTATGACATGAAACAAAAAATTTCATCGACTCTCATTGAATGGTATGATTTGTGCTAGCAAATGAGCATTCACAAGAATCACAACTAAGAAAACTAATCCAGGCATGAATTTCAAATCACGAAAATCCGAAGTCAATCAAACAATTTATAAATTGCCATGCTGCAAAAACAGGATAATTTGCCATCACTAGTGGGTGCCACACTATCCAATCGACAGAACAATTTCCAAAGAGAATCTGGGAAACCAATACAAACCCACATTGCTGGATTGATGAAAATGCACACAAAACAAAACATATGAGTAAAAAAAAAAAAAAAGAGATGAGATTATACAAAGTTAAACTGTATCACTCCCCTTCACTCTATCGCTTGATTTTCCTTGATTTATCTAATCGGGAGTGCAAGGGGGTATATAGAAAAGGGAGTGTGGAAATCACACTCCTACACCCAAAAACCCAAAAGCAGAATTATAATAAAACATAAAGTGTCAATCTTTACATCATCTCTAGCCTTTTAGTCTACTGATGCAATTGATGAATGTGACAATATTTTCAAAATAAAAAAGAATTAAATATAAATAATAAATTAATTAAAGGCAAAATTACCCAACTTACCCAGTACCAACAGGTCCACCAATGCCAATGGTGAAAGCCCTTTCATTGAAATTCCTGAGAGGATAGGTGGAGCTCTTCTGCTGAAGTAGCCAGGGGAGTATATGGGTTCGTGTGAGGTAGTGTGGAGCCAGCCCATCGTGGCTATGGTACACCTTCCCATCCGGGCTCACCACAAATGAATTTGGTGCTGCTGAACTCCCGTAGCTAAGTGATCATGATCATGATGGTGGTGATGGTCATGATCGTATGGTCATGGTGGTGGTCAGCCATTGATCCCTCGCAGTCTGCAGAAGTTCTACAGACTGGGAATGGGGAATCTGGGTTGGTTTTGGCTGGGCACATACATTATAGGATAAACTAGTAATTAAATTTACCAAACACCCTTAATTAATCTATATCTATATATATAAAGGGGAAGGCAAATTTTGTAAAACATTTATAATACCAAATTTGTTCGTCGTAACATCCCGTAAAAGCTTGTTATAAAATAATTTTCTTAGATATTTCGGGATACACGCGCGATTATTTTGTACACAAGATCGGTGCGATCTTACCGTTTTTGTGAGTGCACACACCCCCAAAACCTAAAATATCTATTTTTCTCTCCATCTTCTCCCCGTCCATCTCTCTCTTTTCTCCCCCTTATCCTCAATTTTCTTTCTTTCTTTTCTTTTTCTCATTTCTCTCTCTCTCTCTCACCGTTTGCGCAGACAGCGCACGCCACAAAAACCCGTCGAACCTGAGGCGAACTAAAAATAACCACCTTCTTCGCCCTCAACGCCCCGACTCAATCTACAGAAACTGCTCGCTCCTAAACTCCTAACCAAGACGTATATATTTATATATATATATATAAGCGTTCTGTAAAGAATCATGGACCTTCCCCGGCAATTTTTCTCATTCTAGACCGAGGTGAGGTTTCCAACTCCACACCTAATGGTGCTCCTCCTCTTCGGCAGATGAATCTTTGAGGTGGTGTGGCTGGCTGACGGCTGGAGTTTGTGGATGGAGGTGACTCCAAAAGCCATAGTAGCCGCGACCTCGAGGCAACATGTGCCATTTCCCGAGCTTGTATGGCTAAAACCAAAGGCACACCGTCGTTCTATCCCAACTCTCTAGCTTCATTTTGACATAAAGAACGTGAAATTTGACCAAGAAATGAAGAAAGCAGGAGATTTGAAAATTTTTCCAAACCGGCCAAAATTTCTGCAACGTGATGGCAGGCGGCCTAAAAAAGCTGTGGAAGCCGTGATCGGCACCGATGTCGGCAATGACGTCGCTGAATCGGTCGCACTCCGCCGTGTGACGCCAAAGAATCGCCCGCACTGCACCGACCGATGACGTAAGCGATGACGCACAGGCCGTAGAATATCCTGCACGGAATAGCCTTTCTTTTAAATCTGGCTGTTAAGAATATTCCGTTAGATCTAAACCCGCGAGATGCCGCAAATATTCCCAGACCCAACGGCGCGCTGACGCAGCGTAGTTTGACCGCACGCTGACCAACAAGCAAGGAAGCCGCGCCGCGCATTTGAGCCGCGTGTAGCTGGACATTATTTTCTCACTTCCGTCAAAAGTGGCTTACCGCACTACCCATGGCACGTATGGCAGTGTATTTTACGAAGTGTTTCCTCGTGCCTCTGTTGAGCAAACAAGGGATAGGTTTAATTAATTAGTTTAATTAGTAACCTTATTTAGTTTAATCATTAGTATAGTGATATCTCATATAGGTGAGACTTATCCGTAGGACTACCAAGGCCACCTGTGACATGTGGGCTAATGCACCCGACTACTTACATGCTGTGAGTGAGTAGGGTCTTTTTGTTTTGATAAATGTGTATATTTACCGTATAGTTTTTCAATGCTTTCTTTTAAGTTGTTAGCATAACTCATATCATATGCGAATGTTGGAAGTAGAAACATTCATATTATATTGTCATACATGTTTTTATACTCGCTCATCGCAGATGTATAAATTGGCCCTGCATCAAGCATCGCCTTAGAAAGTCTAGGACTCGCCTTGAAGATGAGATGTCACTACTCCAGCATCAGCGCTGAATACAAATCCTGGATCCATTGTAGGGTAGCTCAGTCGGCTCTAGGCTGCACTAGGCAACTCCGAACTGTGTGACTCACTTGTGCACGCGCTAGATGCTGACTGCCACACACAGTAGTACTCAACGATTACTTATATACCTAGCATGTTCGTAGATTATCTACTTGGGCTTGTGTGTTTGGGTTATATGGGTGAGCAAATAATCATTGATTATCATGAGAACTCCGTGTTTCAGCTAGCCGCTCATTGATTTTCTGGGAGACCTGTAGGCTTGAGTATTACTATTATAGTGGTTTTGAAGATCATACCTAGAGAGTATGACGTATTTTCAAAAACTATACATGTTTTCCAAATGAGGATATTGTTTGAAAACAAAGGTTTATCAAACTTTTGCTTTTTGACTCACTCACCTTATGTTTCGCGCCTCTCCTGTGACTTAGTGGCGATCTGAGCCTGCAAAGTGCTGAGACGTGGGTTTGCTTCTGGGCCGTGGTCTGCAAGTTCCGACATCGGCCTCCGTGCACTATGTAGGGATTCACTCCTACTTTTAGTTAATCTCTTTACTTATCCATCCTCTCATTATAATTTCTAGAATGTGAATTTCAAGTGTTTATATTCCGTACTATTTACTTGCTTTGTCTGCTATGCACTGCAGAAAATGGGCTCCTACTCCATCACCACACTCGACTTCCGCATCCAACCTCTATTTCTACTCACTTCTTCTACGCGTTCGTAGCGACGAGCACGTCAAGAAAACACAATTGGATGCATCGTACGTGTTACGACGCAAAAGTCAATCGAAAAGTCAACCCAGGGGCAAAAACGTCATTTCTCACTTCCGGGAATAAAATAAGTTAAGATTTTGAACGGGCTGTGACAATTACTAACTTTAAAAAAAAAAAAATTTAAATTACATAAATATAAATCGTTTATTTTTTAAAAGAGTCAATTGCCACGCATACATATATGCATGTGGCAAGAGACTAGTGTTTATAATTATTGGAAAGCAATTAGGGAACTCCTTTGTACTATCGATGGTGTGTGTGAATTGTGAACTCCTTGACCCAAATATGCTCTATTTCACCAATATTATTATACCATCTTTAGGTCTTACTATTTATGGGAGATGGGTGTGAGGAGGCGCCCTTGTCCTAATAAAATGGCTGTCTCACCCTCATTTTAAGGAGGACTCCCAATATCTCTCCTTCATCACATTATAACTCTAAAGACACATTTTATCTTAACAAAGACAATATACTTCTATTATGTAGTCTCGCGCATTTGTTTAATTTTACGATCAAATCTAAATTGATCCAACTTTTTCCATCAACAATGTACAACAATTGAAACACTCCTTAGAGTTTCCTTCTTATTAGTGTCAATAAATATGTATACAAACTATATGTATTTCACATTCTCATACAAAGCACTATAGAACGAACTATCCAGTGCCCTCTCCATCTTCCACTTTTTAATGCATGCACTCCATTACTGTCTCCGCTGTTAAAATCACTCACAGTTGCACAGAGTGCATGCATAAAAAAAAATTAAAACAAATGAGCACTCACAAACAAAAGCAAAAAAAAAGGTAAAACCCATGTTGTTTATTTAGTCAAACAAGTTCTTGAGTGCATTGACTTTGCCACATGGCTGCTGACCTGGCAACATCTCCTTTTGAATTTGCTGCTGCCTTTGAGCAATTTCTTCATCTTGTTGCCTGATTGTGATTGGCTGTTCAAGATTGCCTAAAATCACTCCTTGCTTTTGTATGTAATCTCTCTTGTCCTGGAGGAGATAATACACTGCAATGAAGGAAACCTCAGCCGTGAAAAGAATCGTCCAAAGCCCTGAGCTTCTCTGTGTTCTCTTGTGGTAGGCTTCTAATCCAGTGTAGATGTTGATTATCCCAACCAAGGATATCACTGTCCCAAGCATCCAATGCGCCAAGTACCAAACACTCCTTTCTTTCTTTCCCCTACAATAAACAATATTAAACTCGAAATTTACTAAATTCTCTCATTCTATTATTGACACGTAAATGGAACTGGTTACAAACTTTTAATAAAAAAGATAGAACTCGAAAGGTGGTTTAGTGTCCCTCCAGTTCCTTTTTTGTTGTAATTGGTTTTGTTTATGTGTATTTCTAATGAATTATTACCTGTGAGGCCTGAAAAATCCTATTAGGGTTTGTATCCATATGGCAGCATAAAGTGCAAGACCTAATCTTTGGTGGTTGTTGTTGAATGAGTTCTCAAAGTTTCTTAGGGACATCACAGCTCCAGCTGTGGCAAGAAGCACTGACAGCATCTGTGTTATAGATCATCAAAGTTTAATCAGAAGCCATCATAGACAATAACAGATGTGTTTAACATGCCTAAATTATTGCGACGACGGAGCAATTATGCCGGTATATGGAGTAGCAGAAAGTGATGATCTGCAATGTACTTACATAAAATAAATAGGAATGATTATGGTGAGTTTAGTTTGCAAACTTAATCAAATTAAGTATACGAAAATTGATTAGTGCAGGATCTTACTGAGTTGGAGGAGACAAATTCATGAGTTAAGTAGAAAGAGAGAAACTTGCTATTCTTGATGTTCAAGTAATCATATATGATTATTGACAAATATGGTTGCATTATTTTTTCAACTTTAAAATAATTCAAAAGGGGTTGCAGATAGGTTTATAAACAAAAAAGAAACAGTGGACAGCATGATTAAAGTTAAAGTGGGTTATCATGAGTACTGAGAAGAAAGATCAAAACTCGAAAGATTACTGATGTTGTAACTCATAATGATAATTAATCCAGTTAATGCAATGGTAATTGGATAATTAGTGTTCTACTTCTAATGAGATGATTCCGAAAATCTCGCTAGAATTCGAAGAAAGAAAGAGAGCAATTAAGAAGAGGCTTGCCTGCAAAATAACATGGAGATAGAAGAGAACTTTGGCTCTTGTTGTCCCACGTTCCTCTCCAGCAGACATTCTAATTACAAGTATTCCAAGGGGCATCAAAAACCCCATTGAAAACCATGAGAGGAGGCCATGAGTAGCAACGTTAGACGTCATCCGGGAACTCAACTGCGAAAATAACAATCCGAGAAGGATAATAAGAAGAAAAGATTCGTCCAAAAAGGCGGAAAATAAAAGCAAAACCAATCTAAAAACATTACCCTGTGAATGTTTGCATTTGTGGTCTTGTGACTGCTGAGTTGGTTGACATCTTCATGAACTGAGCAACTAACTAATGGTAGAAGAAGAAGAAGAAGAAGAAAATATGTACAAGTAGCAAAAGATGCTAGCTTGAGAGAAGTCTGCATTCTTCAATATCTGACTGAATTACAAGGCCAAGGGAAAAGAAGAACCAAAGCCTTTACCTCTCTCTCTCTCTCTCTCTCTCTCTCTCTCTCCACAGATTTCAGTTTTTCATCATCTTGTGTAGACACTTTTAGGATGTGTAGTATATTGTTAATCTGATTTGGATGGTTTTTGGGATAATTTGGAGAAGGAAAAGTTGAATATATGTGTAACTTTTCAAGGCTGGTTTTGCTTTATAGGAGACAATGTGGTATGACTAATAAGTGAATGCAAAAAGGGAAATTCTAGTAAATGAGAAGGAAAAAAAAACACCTTAAAACTATAAGTTTTATATAAAAACACTTCAGAGAGCTTAATTGGAAAAGAAAAACCTCTGAGCTAATCATTTGTCATGTTGTAATTAATTTTTAGTTGTGAAAAATTATATTAGTTCTCTTTCTCTGTTAAAAAGTCAGTATAGTATTTTTTTTGAAGTACAAAACTCGAAATGTTCTTTTTCTACAATGTAATGTTATTCAGGATTTACGAATAAATAAAAGTTTTACCGTTTTGTAGCATGGGACAATTCATGGATGGTAGTTAGTGTGAGAGAGAAGATGTAGACAAACAATTAGAAAATGAAAAAAAGAGGATGGTCTTGGAGAGAATGATGTGAATGTTAGGTAGGTAGTTTCAAAAACTATGAGCAATCAAAGTTGAAAGTGGGGTTGAAATTTGCCGGGCTTTCTGGTTTTATATACAAAAGAGTAACGCCAAATCGCAAAAAAGGTGTAAGAAAAAAGGCCAAACTTTAAGTCGGTGGAGAGCCTAATCTCACTGTAAGAAAAACTACTTAGGGGCCTAATAGAAGCATAATGATTTTAGATATGACAATCTAGCTAACTCGTCTTTAGCTTTCTAGCTCGCTCTTTAGCTTCACATGCATACATATTCCTTCTCATTGCGGTTTACTTGAATTTCAAACAGGAAAAAAACTTGAATACATCTATTTTCTATTTTCATGAGGCGAGTTCATTATCATGTGAGCGGAATATGAGCTCAAGTTTAAGGCACCGACACGTTTCATGAAACAGTAGTAGGCAAGTTTTTTCTTCAACTTTTGCAGTTTCTTTTTAATTACCTATTCCTTTCTCCACCAGTTATGGAATTATTACAGGAAACAAGCAGATTCCTTGATTGAGACGGTCGTTAGAAAGCAACGAGGTGTACATCTTTTAGTTAATAATTCCAACAGACGATAATCGGCAATCAACTGGATCATTACAAGTTATGCAGTGCTTAATCATTACTTATGAGATATGGTGAAAAAAGGTTGGTAGGTGGTCAATCTCAACACCACTCTTTTGTGTGCTTTCCATAAGTGATTCCGAGAGTAAACAGGACTTGTTTACTCCCAAAAGTGATTATATTCACTCTGTAGGCACACTCCCAAACGGGCTCAAGGTCACGGTTAAAATGTATGAGTGAGAATATATTATTCGTCTAGATCATGAATGTATATCATAAGTATGGAGTAGGCTACAATGCTCGCAAGCATTGAATGCTTACACCAATCTCACCATTAAAATGAGGGAGGAGAGAGGAGAGAGGGGGGAAAGGAGGGTGAGATTGGTGTGAGCATTCAATGCTTGCGAGCACTGTAACCAGTCCCCATAATTATATGTACTGTAAGATTTCCATAGAATTTTCCGCACGAGTGGCATAAACCTTTAGATATCACATAATTCTCATCAAAGTTGGAATATCTGGTATGATTTAGCAAAGGTTTTAATAAAGATTTTGAATGGGTCATGACTTATGAGTTGACTTTTTGTGGCCATTCCCAACCAAAAAGATGAGTACTTAGCTTCTTCAAAAGGTTTAATCCCCAACTAAATTCCTGATTTACTCAAAAAATTATTTTTTTGGAGGACAAAAATGACATCTCAAAAAGCCATAAATAATTAGCAAGAACATTACTAAATCATAACTTAATAAACCTTAAAACTACCGTGTTTCGCCTGGTGCAAATCAGTAACATTGAGCGACAAACAACCAATGAGAAAGGCAAAATAAAAACAACATGCAATCAATAGCAAATTTTGAAGTGAACAAAAAAGGGGGATTTGGAACCCCGAAGGTACTCCAATTGTTTGTCTTTCTAAGATAGTCAAAACAAATACCCAAAAAACAGTAACCGAGAGTTCTACCAGAACAATTCAGACACTTATCCGACACTAACCCCTGTTTTAGCTTGTTGATCACGTGACCAAATTACATAAACAAGTTGGGCCTCGATGCCTTGTATGTAGTCTTCAACTTCCTGGATGGTGGTCTAACCTTCCTGAACACCAACGGGAACTTGATCTTGGAGTTGTGGAATTGCTTGGTGCTTTCCCTCTTGCAAAGCTTAGCGGGGATGGTGGCAGTCTTGATGATCTGGATACAAGGAAACCTGACCCTGTGGCGAGATGCCATCTCAATGTACATCTGCTCCACGGCACCATTTAGAGTGGTGTCACGGTACTCCTTGTACATATTGTGGTAACCTGTCCTGCTTTGATACCTCAACCAGATACCGTAGTTCTTGATGGTTGTTGGGTTCTTCTCAAAGATCTGCAAGCAATTTAAAACAAAATTAATAAAGACCAGTGTCCAATACAGCAAGAACAATAGGAAATCTAGCAATTTCAAACATCAAGTCAATAATTATGAAAACAGAACAAAATTTGGATACTGATAGACTTGAACAAAAAAAGAATGCGCTTATGAATGCACCTTGCATAGAAGTAATAGTTGCCCTTCTCACATTAACGTGCTAGACCATACAATACAACAATGGAATCGAAAATGTAATGCAAGATCTATAGCAATCAACATGTCTGCATTCCGAAACATGTAAAAATGCTGCACTATGCATACGAGTCTGTAAAATTTAAAAAAAAAATGTGAAGGCGCTCCAGGTTTCAGGCTAAATACCAAAAAAAGTAAACGGCATTAAAAATGACGAAAAGATCAACGATGTACTGTTCGTCATTGGCATTAACATCATTTCGGTGTACTTCGTCACTGTCAATGCTGTTTTACTTCATCGCTAATACAGTTTTTCGTCATTGTGAAACTAATTTTGAAATACACCCAAAAAACTGAGATTAGTTTGACTGTAAATTAATCGACATTGGTTTTACTAAAACTAAAGAAAGAACAAATCACAGCAGCTATGTTGCATATATTCTGAACCCACATTTCCCCACCCAAAACCGCATTTACAACAGAAGCGAACAAGAACAAAAATCCAACTACCCACACCATAACAAATTAAATAAAATATAACACAAACGGAAAGGAAAACAAACCTCATTGATGGCAAGAACTTGTCCATTGCTCTTCTTCACCTTCTTCAGCTTCCTCAGAAAATACCTAATCCAAACAAAACCAACAGTTAAATATTTCACAAATAACCCAGAATTCGACCATGTAAATTTGGGATCAGATAATCCGAGCTCAGGCGAAGGTTTTATACCAGAACTTGGACTTGGCGCGAACCTCATTGGTGGCCCACAGCTTCATTCTGTAAATCTTCGGCTGCACATCGGACTCGGTAGGGAGCTTCCTCCCGACCACCTGGTACTGGTGGAACTGTAACACAAAAACGACGCCGTTAACTGCAGCTCAAAACCCTAAAACCTCCATTTCTGAAAAGAGGGGGGGGGGGGGGATCTGAGAAGAAGATACGCAGGCTTACCTTGAAAACGCCCATGTCGGAGAATCAGAGAAGACGCGGCTAAGATCTCTGAGGCCTCTCTCTCTCTCTCTCTCTCTCTCTCTGGTGTGAGAAGCGCAGGGTAGGGTTTTTGTTTTGTTTATATATGAGGACCAAACCCTACCTCCATTGAATGGAGTGGTTGTGGGTTTTTTTTTAAAGGCTATTAGTTGGGCTTTGTACAAGTAAGGCCCGTTTTGCAAACCCAAAATAAATGTCACCCAACAAAACGGGGTGCTAATTGAAGAACCTTGGATTTCTGATGCCAACTAGGAGTCCAACTCGAGCGGGTTGGATGGTCAACCCAATTCTAACCTAATCTTCACAATTTGGGTTTGAGTTTGAGTTGGGTTCGGATTCATATGAGTTTAGTTGGGTTCGTGTTTTAATTGGGTTCGGGCTCACTCGGGTTGTGTTCAGGTTCGCCAATTTTATCGAGTTCAATCTTATAACACCTTATTTTGCATGATTTTTCAAATTTTAAACCAAACGTCAATATTAGTTAAAATTCCATTTACACACAAAAGTTAAAGCAAACAACTTGAAGACTATTTTTAATGTTTCAACCATGCAAAGTTAGAATTAAATTACAAGACGTATACCAAAGCTTCAACAAAAATAAATGTAAAAGTAAGACCTTCATTCATTATCAATATGAAAGCGGACAATAAACTTCAAGTATAGTTATTCCAAAACCTATACATAACTTATATAATACAAAGTGAGATGGGTATTATATGCATAGGCGAATTCGGACTCCAAATAGGGTTGGATTTGAGTTCACATGGGCGGGCAAGACATCAACCAAACCCAACCCAATAAATGATCGGGTTGAGGTCGGATTGGGTTTGGACGGGTTTTTTCTTCATTCTAACCCGCCCAATTGGGTTTGAAATTGGGTTGGGCAATTCGGGTTGACCCAACCCAAGTTGCACCCCTAATGCCAACAAAACGGAACTGATGAAAACAAGTTGAAGTGTAACGATTATCCTGTCACGTGGTGTTATTAATAGGCAAGCCATCTAACGGTCACGGCAAACAATTTCTGGACGGATGGATCGCATTTGCACAGCCTAACGAGTAATGAATATTAATTTCCGGCGCCGTTTGTAAGCCAGTTTTGAATGGTATGTCGTATCGACGAGTCCATGTTTTTACGACTTTTCTTGGAGAGAAAAAATTCTAGATTGGTGTATGGCAATATGGATTTGTCACAAGATAATTGAATGAATTTGCCTTTCCGGCTACTGTATGTATGTATGTATGTAGGTATGTATGTATGTATGTATGTACTGTTAGTAATGCAATGCTTGCAAATTTTGAGAAAATAAAAAACCATATTGAATAGATACAAACACCCAATAGTCTCTGTCAAGTACATGTACAAGCAAGACAAACCAACATATGGATAATCGGCAATACCCATCAAGCAAGACACACACCGGATCAGATCATCAGTTCGCAGTCCTTAATTAAACCTCACCAGGTTTTCAGTTCCCTTCGTTACGCCCAGAGTAACAGCAATAACAGCAAGAATCGACTGAAAATGCAAACACATAATTCGAGTGAGAGCACAGCCAAAACCTCGCTTCTACCAACTCAGCACTCAGCAGTCAAAAGAATGAACCCAAAAAAACACAAGGGTGCAACTTCTATTTCTATTTTCAAAATAGACTCGAGTATGGCAGGAATGAACAACATGTAAACAACGTTACTCCAATGACAAAGAACACTCGATGTACACAAAGCATAACATGTTTATAACAACCGGACCACGTCTTCGCATTGGAATATGGTGGCTTGAGACAATCAATAAATTCGTGGAATGGTATGTAGACTTAAAACAGGCAGTAAGGACATTAATAATACACACTTAACTAGGGACAACAACCCTCCACCCATAACACAGGCGAGGTTAGCCAATATTGCAGGTCGTGCTATAAGACTAACAAAAGAGCAATTAAAGTAACAACCAGAGCCATCCCCTATCAAGTCATTCAGGAAATCCATAACGATACGACCTTTCGCAGATTCCAAAGTGCGGCTCTCAAATAACTAAAACTGTAGAAATCAGAGTCTTTGGGATTTTCATTTTTCTAATTCTTTTAAAGCACTAATATTGTCAAATTAGTGACATTATAAAGCTCATAACCCACATCACGCTCTTATCCAAAATTTCAACTTTCGAATAATATGCTAAATAAGATAAGTCTGAACCTTATGCATGAGTTCCTATTATGTGCATGGTTAATATCTAAAACTAGATATGTCTAGTGCCACTGTGTTGTTGATTGCAAATTTTAGGAACATCAAGTGATCACCATTTCGTGAATCCTAAAACGAAAAGAATTACTTGTACATGTAGATTTTATAATACAAAACATAAGGAAGAAACACTTACAGCTATCGTGCATGCTACATATCCAGGTTTTTCTCTGTAGTCCACCCGCACACAAAGTAGGATGAAAGTTCCAACATACCAGGGGATGCCTCCAAGAAAGAACCCTATTATAAACCTTCAAAAAGAGTCAAAGTGTAATCTGTCAGTATTCAGTAACAGCCGACCAGAAGAATGATGACGGAACAATTCTTGTTATTCAAAAGTTTAAAAAAAAATTCATAGCTAAGCATCAAGAAGGCTTTTTCTTATCATGATCCTATAATGAACTCCGGAACTAGCAGAACTCCCTAAATTTTAAAATTCAAAACTTGTCCAACAAATTATCATCCCATTATAAACTGCTTCCTGTGAGAACAACTTACGTCCAACCATGTAAACTACTTAAGCACCAACAGCAAGCATCGAGCTGCCTTAGCCAAAATGGCACAGGTTGGTGGTGTCCCACAACTGACAATGGGAAGCCACTGATACATAAGCAGAACTAAAAAACAGAATGTAATGACTTAATGGGCAGACAAAGCTAGAAGTAAAGTTTATGGTTTGTTCGGGAAAAGAAAAGAATATCCACTCTTATAGAAACACAAAAACAACAATTCCGCAATGGTATTCGTTTGATACATTAGTTAAACTATGTCATTCTTATACGGTAATTAGTACAGGACAGATGATGATCAACCCACAAAACCAACACATTTTGTCTTGGTTTCGATCCCGATAGCTCTCTATTCTAGTTCTTCATTAAATCTTCCATAACCAATATGTTTTGTGGGAAATTTACGAATTCTTTTGAAGGTTTCAATGCTTACAACACAAAAACAAAGGACCGGGAAAACAAAACTTGGAAAAAAAAAAAAGATTGAATGGGAATGAATCAACTTACAATAACCACCCTATGCCAATGCCACAGCAAGGAAGGCGGCGTTCCCTCACAGGTCTTCCCTCCACAACTGCATAACCTTCAAACCACAAGAACCCCAAAAACCCAATTTAAAAAATTATGAAAAAATTAACGAGAAAATAAAAAAAATTAAGAAGAAATTAAAAATTCATGGGCACAGAAAATAAATTGGGTATCGATCATACCAGTGACCGTTTGGTATCCATGGTGGTGGTGGTGGTGGTGGTGGTGATGGGGAGGCAAGGGAGGACGGCCGGAGGAACCGGGAGGTGGGATCGGCTGAGGGAAACCGACGACCGGCTCAGGCGGTGGCTGCGGAGGCGGAGGGTAGTAGTTGGCGACGCCTTGGAAGGTGCCGTAGTACTGCTGCTGGCTCTGGCTCAGGCCCTGCTGATCGCCGGAGAGGCCTTTGGTCTTGGAATCGTCGCTCATTCTTTCTATCCCAAATTGAGAATTTGGGGAGGATGGAGGGCAATCAGCAATGGGCGGTGGTTTCAATTTCTGGATTAGCTCAGCTGGCAGCTTTGGCAGCCTGGCAGGGATCGTAGTTTTTCTGGACTTCGGGTCCATTTTTATTTCCTATTTTGGGCTTCTCTGTTTTGGGCCTATCAAAACCCATGCGACCAGAGTCTTCGGGTGGCTGAGGGGTTACCCATATACCCAAATGATTGACCCTTTTTAGGGGCCTTAGTATATATATATATAAACAGGACCTTTAAAGGAAGGGATCTAAAAAAATGGGGAATAGTTGTGGGGCCCACACCAAATCGAATTTCAACAATTCAAATGGTCTATTTTTCAAGTTGCGCTTTATAGATCATTTTACAAAAAATCAATTCAATTTAAAACCATTTGCCTATTTAATTGTCACAACGAAATTTCAGTGTTTCTTATAACATAGTGTTTGTCAATTTCTTTGAACTCAATTAGATGTCTTAAATATTTTCTATTTGGCTAATGCTTTGTAAGGATAATCTATAAGGTGCAATTTGAAAAATAGACTGTTCGAATCGTTGAAGTTCGATATGGTGTTGACCCCACTACTAATTCCCATTTTTTTTCAAAAAAATGGGAATGTCTTCCCTTATAGGCTCGGTATATGTAAAAGAAGTTGTGATAGTTCAAACTTCAAAGGCAAGCGCAAGTACCCATTGCGGTTCACTGATATTCTTCCTCACTTATAAGTGAGAGAGCTTAAGTTTGATTCTAATTAAAAATGAATTTGAACTAAATTATTATGAGTAATCTATTGTAAGATTAGCCCAAGCAATCACAAGTAGTACTATGCACAATTTCAATTTTTAAAGGTGAAGGCTCATGAGACCAACTCCAATGGTGGCCTATGGCCAATAACAAATATTGACCTTTGGCTTTTGGCCTTTGGCCAGAAACTGCATTTTCTCTCCAATGGTGTGGCCTAAATTTTAGGCCGAAAAGTTGTTAAATATTGTTTTAGCCTAATATTTTTTTTCCGTTAACTTTAAAAAAAATGTATTTGTTTAGATTAACTTAGCTTAATTTTCTGAACATTTTGACCTAAAAATATTTAAATTCCGATAAAGTACGAAAAAATGCAATTATTATTAATGCTTAAATTTAAAATCAAACAACATAGGTGGAGGGCTTGGGTTGATCATACAACATTTAAAATCAATCAATAATTAAAACTAATATGGTGGAGGACTTGGGTGAAAGCTATAACCAACATCATCAAAAAGGGTGCGCCTTGATAAAATTTCATCTTGCTTCTCACGAAAAAACCTCTTCCTCCTTGGAGTAAATTTGTCGAGATCCATCTTCATTATATCCAACTCGTACATATCTTGGTCTAATTTATCTCTTGTGGCTTTCCTTGCCATTTCCCGCTCTTCCATTTCCATTTGCCTCTCCATGAGTTTGCGCATTTGCAACTTCTCTTGATTGCTCTCTTCACTACAATGAAGTAGTTTGTCAAGCTTTTCCTCATACTTCCCGCTAGCCGAATCCACTTGCTTCCCTTTTTTCTTTGCTTCCTTTTGCTTATCTCGCCCCGGCGGTCTTGCTATAGATGAAGATGGACTCTCATCTACAAAATCACCATCAACATCAACACTTGCCCCGCCTTCAAAAGGTTGTCTTGGAACCTTACTAGCTACATTTTCATTCCACCTAGGACAATCTTTGAGGATGTTCCAAGCATGAAATAACTTGAATTCGTGACTTTTAGGGGTATCAAGTGTCATGAATATAGCCATCGCTTTATTAATCTATGTATGAAATAAATAAAGATTGATTAGTTAAAAAATGTAATTATGCACATTTTCCATTTAATTATGGACATCAAAAAAATAATTTATCAAAATAAACTCACCATATCTTCTTGACTCTTTCCACTTTCAAGCACATCTTTGGCTTTATTGTAGGCCGACTTCCAACAAGTGCATTTTTTGTTGATCCTCTTAAAACGATCGTACATACCATCAAGAGTTCGTGGCTTGTCGGGCAACGGTGGGGGAGATGTGCTAATGAACACTTCATAGACCCGAGACCAAAATTCTTGAATATTTTGGTTCGTCCCGGTAGCACCATCTTCGCTAATATTGATCCATGCCTTGCACAAAGCTATATCTTCATCTTTAGACCAATTTGGTAATTTTGTACTAATTTTTGGCATCTTGAAATTTTTGTAGAAGTGGGTAGAAGGAGAATGAAAATTTGGAAGTGGGTAGAAGAAGATTGCTAATCTAGAAGTGGGTTTAAAATGATTTAGAAATGGGTAGAAGAAAAAATGAAATTTGGATGAGGAAATGGAAGGAAATTGATTTTGTGTGGATGTATAACCAAATAAATGGGTATTTATAGGGTTTTTGGGTGAAATTTCTGAACAAATGTTTTTTATTAATTATTTTAGCCGTTGGATTTTAATTTGGGCCGTTGGATGATTTTTTTTACCGTTAGATTTGATCTCATTTGATCACAGCCTTTGGATTAAATTTAAAAGTAAAATAAAAAAAAAAGTTTTAAATCTGACCGTTGGATGATCCAACGGCCGAGTGATCTCAGCCGTTGATCTCCAACGGATATATTGGGTGGTCGACAGCGCATGACGTCAGCCATGTTCTTTGGTTTTCGCCAGGCGCGTGTGGCGCGTTGGCGTCTGAAGGTTATGTGCGTGCGTTGCACGCGCGCTTTGCCCACTCGCAGGGCGGGTCCCACTCCTTTTGGCCGGGCCAATTCTTTGGCCAATTTGTGTCTTTTTTTCTGTTGCGTTACCTTGGGCCTATTTGTTGCCCACCATTGGAGAACCAAGTCCAAAGGCCTATGGCCTAAAAATGTTGGCCTTTGGCCACCATTGGAGATGGTCTGATGAGATACTCAACTATTTGGCATGGTCCCATGTGTTATACTAGTTAGTGGCGGCGTTGAGGGAGTGCCATAGGAGCAACAGCACAGAGCCCCCATCTCAAAGGTAACCCCAAATTTTATTTTATTTATATATATATATATATAGCTTAATTTAAGACTGGGAATTTTGTACCGAAATACCGAAACCGAACCGAAAAATACCGAACGGAACACCGAAAATTCCGAAACCGAAATATCCCGAATTGTTCGGTCCCCGATACCAAATAAATACCGAAATTTCGGGACGATATTACCGTGTATTCGGTAATACCGAACCAAACCGAATTGCTGAAATTCGATTCTCGAATACCGAATCGATAGATCCCATTCCCATTCCATTGATCCATTCCCTGATTCCCATCCCCATTCGATCGAGAAATCAGAAGATTCAGAACTGAATTAAGAAACAGAAAACATTCCTCCCAACCTTACTCTCTCGACCTCCTCAATTCTCAAACACCATCAAACTCAATCAAATCCACTTCTCTTCTCCTTTCCGGGTCCGTGCTTCTGGAGCTCTGCAGCAATTTATTGGTAAGTTCTTCTCCTCTCCGGCTCTCCTTCTCCGTGCTTAGGGTTTGGGTTTGCTTGCGGGATTTGGGTTTTCAATTTGCGATTTGGGTTTTCAATTTGGAATTTGGGTTTCCAATTTGGGATTTGGGATTTGGGTTTTCTGTGTGTGTGTGTGTGTGTGTGTGTGTGTGTGTGCATTGTGCGTGTGTATGCAGTGAGTGTGTGTGTGTGTATGCAGTGAGTGTGCGTGTGTGTATGCAGTGAGTGTGTGTGTGTATGCAGGGTGTGTGTGTGTGCATTGTGCATGTGTGTGTGCTGAATGCAGTATGCAAGGTGTGTGTGTGTGCATTGTGCGTGTGAGTGTGCAGTATGCATGCAGTATGCAGGGTGTGTGTGTGTGTGCATTGTGCGTTTGTGTGTGCAGAATGCAGTATGCAGGGTGTGTGTGTGTGCATTGTGCGTTTGTGTGTGCAGTATGCAGTATGCAGGGTGTGTGTGTGTGCATTGTGCGTTTGTGTGTGCAGTCATGTTTGTAGATAGCAAGTATTTCATGGGATTATAATTATATATGATGGTTACTCAATTCTTATTAATTTATGAAACTAAAATATAGAGGATGGGAGAGATTGCATTCAACATTTCAAAATTCTGTTAAATGCTTTCTGAGTTTCGAAATGAAAAACTCAGTATTTTTGAAATTCTTCCTCTATATATTGGTGATCAATAGCATTGAGCTCTAATTGTTCGTATGCTTTATGACTATAGAGTGTGATGGTCAAAATTGTAGACTCCAAACATAGAAGATTGCTTTAAAGTTTGATAAAATTATTGAATGGTGGGTTTTCTGCATGTCCCAACAAATGGCAGGCATTCAAAAAATCAAATTAGCAACACTTTCTGGTTTTGCCGAGCCTTTGGGTGTCAAATTAGCAACACTTTCTGCAATAATTAAACTTATTTTGAATGGATTGAATGGATGGATTGAATGGATTGTTGAATGGATTGAATTTGAATGAATTGAATGGATGGATTGAATGGATTGAATGTATTGGATGTATTGGATGTATTGGATTGAATGGATTGAATGGATTGGATTGAAATTATTGAATGGATTTCGGGGAGGCCCAATACCGAAACCGAACCGAAAATTTCGGTATACCAAAATTTTCGGTTCTGTTTCGGTATTGGAAATTGTCTCCCCGATTTTCGGTTTCGGTATTTGGTGGAAGGGTTTCGGTTCGGTTACCGAACCGAACCCAGCCCTAGCTTAATTTAGTAGAACTTTGAAAGATACAAAAGTTATTGAACGCATAATGTTTTTTATTTTTTACTTGGTTAAAAACATCCTATATTATTTTTGACATATACTTGATATTAAATATATATATATATATATATATATATATATATATATATTGGAATCTTTCTTATCATTTTTTTATACAATGATACATTAAGGGGTGGTGGAAAAAATTGGTTGCGAACTAGCTGTTCACGATATTCGAATTTAAGACCTCTCTCTTACAAGTAAACAGTAATACCACTAAATTCGAACCACTAAAGCTCTTATTTCTTATCAATTGTTCAATGTAATGATATGGTGTTACAAAGTTGCTTTTATAGCAAGTGTCATAACTACAAAAATACGGGAGAAAAAAAAAGGTCTTGTACATGAAGGGGGCTTATTTAAATTTTTTGCACATGACCCCCAAAATTTTAGAACCGGCACTAATATTAGTTAGTTAGAATTGCCTTTGTATCTGAGTTTGAGTCTTCCTTATTATAAATTACATTTCGACATATCCACATGGAACAAATTTAACAGCCACGTCGTAAAAAATTATGAGTCCCACACATTATTCACATCATTATTTAATGGACAAATGTATCATTTTTTGAGGTATTAGCCAATTTATCCTATGAACTTGTAATGCACTGTCAATTCTCCTCCTGAAGTTTAATTTTAGCCAATTTCCCCTTGCAGTTAGACTTACATATTTTCCGTCCAATATTCCGTCTATCTATGGTCACGTATTGTCCATGTGAGCAACATCAGAGAGTAAAAATGTAATTCTACCTCCTCACTAAAACATGTTGTCTTCTTCCTTTTCTTCTTCGTCTCCACAAACCTCTGCAACTCTCAACAACCCACCAGTCGAACACATGGACAAGCGAACAACATATAACACGTTCCAGCCATCTTTTACTCTTCGAATTCCGTTGCCAGATATAAATCATGGCTATGCCCTCCTTTTTCGGTGAATTCAAGTTTGATATACCAAGACAAACACACTAACAATCGAATGCAAACTTTAATTCAATTACAATTTCATTTATAATTATAAAGGTGAATTCAATTGGATTAAATCTGGGTTAATTATTGAAATTGGTACGGCACCCTTTTTTGGAAATGGATTTTGGAGTAGTCATTGAAATTGGTAGAACGCGGATGAGAGTTTGAACTATTTTCTTGTGCGAAAATATTGATCTTGAGGTTTATAAGACGAAGTACTGGCCTGAGTAGGCGTGGGAAACGACGGGGTATGTTTGTGCTGGCGGGCACGGGGGAGGGAGAGGCGGTGGGTGTCGTGGGAGAGGGCTTGGGAGGTGTAGAGGTTTGTGGAGATGGACAGCACGTGATCATAGATAGACTGAATATTGGATTGAAAATTTATAAATCTAATCGTAAGAAGAAAATTGGCTAATGATAAAAGTCTATTGGTAATTATAAAAATCTAATCAGGAGAAATTGGCCGTACAATATAAGTTCATAGGGTAAATTGCCTAATACTTCTATTTTTTTGGTATCCAATTTTAGATAAGATATAACAATGTTTTAAAAATGAGATATGAGATTGAAACATTGTCGAAAGTATCAAATGTAATTTACCTAAAACAATATAATTAACCTTTTGAACAATCTAAGAAATCTTAGAGGACAAGCAAACGTTGCGTCAATCAAATCAAAGTAGGGATAGCCAAAACTGTGGGTGCAATAAGATCCACAGTCCAAATAATCCATGTGGGACTAAATTGTTCATGATTTTTTCCCTAACTTATCATTTTCTCCCTACTACATGAAAATAATAGGTAATAAATGTGATTTTTTTTTTCTTTTCAAAAAGGGAACTAGATAGTGGTCAAGTCACGGCGGTCCATCCTATTAGAGGTTGGGAAGACTCACAGATGCATTTCAGCCTCCTCTTGGCCACCATCTTCTGATTCACCAGCGCTATGAATCGAACCCAGGACAAGCCGTGTGAAATACGGACCTATAATTCGTCTCAATCACTGGACTACCCCATGGTAGTCGGTAACAAATGTGAATTGCGTAAAGGCGATTATTAAAGTTGTCAAATAATGATATATATAATATTTGTCCGATTTTCTTGCCCAATCACACCTGTTTCTCTAGGTCTCATCAAAAGATCAAATTGTTTTGTGCATGTCAGCGAAATGTAATATGTGTGTAGAACTTTTTTTTAGTGACTTTAACGAATTACTTTTGTATATGTATCAAATTTTAATTTACATGTTAGTTAAAATGACTATAATATGTCACAGTGCTCATATATGATCGCATAAAGACGAAAGTGAAAGAAAAAAAAAATTTCTGGAAAGATCGAGTTGACAATTGCATAAAATAAATTCCGACCAAACAACAATGCATAAACAATTTGAACTTTTTAATAAAATTAACAGATTGAAGGTAACATCATGATTCATGAGGCTGGACAACATGAACACAAATACAAACTTATCCTAATTAATGTGCGTCATTGCAAATGATATTGTGACAACAATAATTAGCCTTAGATAATCAATCTAATTAAATCCACATATGAGGGACCACTTATACACCATCACCAGACCAAACTTTTGTGTATTATTAATTTCTCAAAATATCATTTTCAGTTTGTCCACACAAATTAATATATGTCTACAGAATTGCATTGCTTAAATGAAGATTTGAAAAAATGAATGGTTTGAATCATGAAAGAATATTAAAAAGTATGTTTAAATGCGTAATTAGAGTCGTATGGAGTTATTAACTATGTTAGAGTTTGAGCGCTCCTGTATTTCCACTTTATACTTAGTTTGATCCCTCTTCCTCAATATCCCTCGTGTAAAAACAAAGATGAAATTGGAGATGAATATATAATTTAGTTAGTTTGTGTTTTTTAGGTCGGCCTTCAAATCTGTCAAAGAGATAAGATGACATGGATCCGATTCCAAACCAATGAAATCACATTGTTATGCCGCAAATCAAAGACAGTGATATGTATTGTCAAGCCGCAGATCAATGCTACTTGAGCTCTTGGATTGACTTGTATTAAGAGCTTAAAACACATGGCACGCATGCATGCATAAATCTTTGACTAGCTAGCCTTGATCTTTTGTCGATGCAATAACCCGATTGGCAGCAGGTAATTAACTTTCCATTGCTGTACTATATGCCTGCATACAGAAGAACAAGTTTGAATTTAACCTACACAAATACAGTTGCAAGCCATGGATAGTTTCTCGTCTTGTCTCACACATTTCATAGCAATTTGTCTGGAAATTCACTACTACACTGTAACAGTAGTGAATTTACAGCGTGCATGCATGCGACTGATGATCTTAAATGAATTCACTTAAACGCGTGAGCTAGAACCTCTTATAATTTGCGGTTATCCTCCATGGTTAGGTAGCACAAGTCAAGCTAGTATTGAATCATTTAATAGCATGCGACTGATCTTAATTAGTTTCTGTCACAAGTCTTTAAAAATTAAATATCGTAAGAATCCATAACTACCAAAATTAAAGGTTGATTACTTCGAGTCTTGGAGATAAAATTTCCTACACTTATACCATGAAACTATCCTGCACTCTTGCATGGATTTATGGTTACGTGTGCTTCTTAAACCGCCGTCGCTATGATTTTGTATTGTTTTTCGGTATTCAAAATCAACATACGAAGGAGATGGGATAAGCTTAGTCAAATCACAATTCATAACAGAAAATGAAACAATTAAATGCCATTAAAATGATTATCTCTCAATTAATTAGGGAATTGTTGAGAGATAATAGTTCCCATTAATTAAATTAAAATCATTTTCTAAATTTCAATATCCGCAACACCCCAATTATCCACCAAAATCAAAATGATCACAACAATACACACTTTTCCAAAGAATCCTAGCCCTCCATCTCATCTCATCCAACATCTATACACAACCCACAATCGACATCTCCAAAAAATTTACTCTACCCTCCAGCATCTTCTAAACCTTAAACCATACCAAATAAATTCAACGCAACGAGGGTAGTTGCGACATTTCATTCATGGTAAACTAAGGGCGGGGAATCGTGTGCATCTCTGGGACAGGAAAACCTTGCAGTCGTCTTTGGGGCAGATAGTCGGGACAAACTCGATGTCATCACAGCCGTCCGTTCTGTGCCTCTTAAAATCAATCAACGTACAGAACATCGCGATGAAGAGGACCAGGTGGTTCAAGGCGTACCTCTGGCCTACACACTGGTGGGGCCCGGCCCCGAACGCCAAGTAATTCCTCTTGTAAACCCGGTCCTCCTGCCTCTCGTCCGAAAACCGGTCAGGATCGAACCGTTCCGGATCCGTGAAACCCTGAAAACACGACTCGAAAGCCGAGGGAAACACAATGGTTCCTTTCGGGACCGTATACGTCTCGGTCAACGGAAAGTCAACGACTGCAATGTGCGGGACCATCGTCGCCGGAGCTCTGTACCTCACCACCTCGCGGGCCACCGCGTGAGTATACTTTATTTTCGAGAGCATCTCCACCGTTATTGGAGAGTCCGACGCCGGCGACCAAATTCCTGCAACTTCTTCCCTTACCTTGGCCAGGACCTCCGGGTGCGAGTCGAGAAGCGCCACCGCCCACAGCAGTGACGAAGTCGAAGCGTCCTGAGCCGCGAAGAGGAAGTCGAATAGGTGCGCGCCAATCTCGGCTTCGCTGACGTGAACCGGAGCCGGTTCGGTCGAACCGGATCGAGACTCCTGAACCGTTTCGTGCATCCAAAAATCGATTAGACAAGTCGGCTCGACGTCGTCGTCTCCATTTTCCATCCTCGCCTTACTCTGCTTGGCGCAATCCGACAGCGTTTCGACGAGTCGACTCACTGCGAGTCGCGCATTTCGAAACGCGAAACCTGGGAGGTCGATCGGCAGCTTCATCAGCCCGACGTTGAAGAAATTGTAATCGGACTTGAACCTCTCGCGGGCGGCGGGGTCCAGGTATGGCCCAACGAAGACTGTCTGGGAGGTCTCGAGGTTCATGTCACGGACGAGGAACCGGAGCGGGATCGGGTCAGGGCCGACTCGGGAGGAAATTAGAAGCCAGTTCCGCAAGTGTCGGAGGATAGTGATCTGCTGCAGCGCTGCGTACGTGGAGAGGGCTTTTGGGGTGAAGTTAGGGGCGATACGACGTCGTAGGTCCTTGTGGGCCTGGCCGGTCATGTAGATGAGGTTGTGATCCCCGAAGAGTTTTTTGCCGAAGGGGTGGCCCACGAGGGCGAAGGCGTCGGGGCGGACGTTGGCGAAGATTTTGTGGGAGAGGTGTGTGTCGCGGACGAAGAGGATGAAGCGGCCGAGGAGGTAGTTGGCGGACAGGCCAACGGGGGATGACTTGGCGAGAGATGATTGGATGTCCCAGAAGCGAGTCGGGTTGCGGACTAAAGGGATTGCGTTGCCGAGAAAAGGGGGGACGAGGGTGGGGCCCGGGACGGTGCGTTTTTTGGAGAGGTAGGAGAGTTGCTCGAGGAGGAGGAGGAAGAGGAGGAAGAGGAGGAAGGTGGCTGCGTAGGGGAGGAGCGGGAGGAGTGAAGTCGTCGGGAGGGAGTTCATTTTTTCTGTTTTAAGAGTGTGCGGGTGGGTATAAATAGTAAGGAAGGGCCGGGGAGTCTAGGAAGAAAAAGTTAGGGTACGAAGAGACGGCATTTTGTTGTTCCAAGCTCTGGGATTTCTCTGACTGCAAAAGTACTTGGCTTGGTCTGGTAATTGATAAGGTGTTGAAGCTGTGTGGTAGTGTGGGGTGTGAGTGTGGGAGGACTGGAGGAGAATATAAATAGGACGGCGGAGTGAGGCTGAGGTCCATTTGGTAGCAGAGGAGCTGATTCAATTGGATAATACTTGCATCCCCACCTGCGGATGCACATATTCTCTCATTTGCGAATAATGTATTTTGCTCGAATAAAATTAACGATCGGAACTGTTTAATACATTAATCTTAAAAAATTATTCGAATTGTAGATCGTTTAATCAAACAAACGTATCAAATAAATGAACGGTTCATCATGAACATATTACTTGGTACCTACACCGTCGATTTGGTCTATACATTTGAATAATTAAATTATCTCCGATTGAAATGATTTTTTGTAGGTGATCTTTAAATGAAGACTAAGAAATTGAACGTTCTGATTATGAAATTTGTACGATGAAAATCTGTTATTTGTAAGGAAAAATGAGTTCAGTCCCATTGAGAGAATGCAATTATCATCCAATTCAATTAACTAAAATCTTGTTGTAAAATAAATAAATAAATAAATAATCTTATTTTATTAATAATATAGACCAAACACTCATGTTATTTCTTTAAAAAAAATATATTTTAATTTAATTGAAGAAAAAAAAAGATTCGAACTTAATTATAAGGGGAGCACGTTGTCAATTTGACAATGCTTATATTTCCGACTAAACTTTTATGTTTTAATCGTATAAAATTAAGCAATACAACAAGACAAATTAAGCAAATAGCGCGGGAAATTCAAAAAGGCAATTCGGTCTAATCTTTTCCCCTCTACAAAGCATTACTATCATTCAAGTTCAAGAAAAATACAAGCTTGTAGGGATATTAATGTTGCAAGCCACTACTTTAGAAAGTACGATTTCACAGATAAATTTGGCGATAACAGTATCGGAATTGTGGATTCTTGCAATGGATTGATATGTCTACATGCATGCATCAATGGCGACCGTCATTGTCGGGCATTCTTTTATGAACCCTTGTACTCGAGATACATACAAAATACCAAAATCTACCGGTTGTAGTCCGAGTTTAATAATCTTCTATGGCTTCGGTTATGATTACACCACTCAAGATTATAAGGTCATGCTATATAGCCCTCTATACTTCAACTATCACCAAAATTGCAGTGTACATCTTTACACTAAAAATATGTTCATAGAGGGGGATCAATGCTCAACATTATAATTTTCCGCACTTGATCAATTACGTAAATCTTTTCAGCCCGCCAAAAGGCGGGTGCTTATTAAACGGAGACAACACGGTCGACCCTATCCCTGTAATCATCACTTTTGATTTAGACGAGGAAAAATTTCACAAGATTGTGGTGCCACCAAGTCTTACACCAATTAATCCTACGGAAGAAAGAACTCGCAGCCCCACGCTAATTGGAACCCTTAAAACTTGTCTGTGTTTATTCGCGTGCAACTATAGAACTACCGCTGCACTAACAATATGGATGATGAAGGATTATGGGGTTGAGGAATCTTGGACTAAAGCCATTGAAATTCCTCGAGGGGCTTTGAGTGGTTGTCATATGAACTACATGCCCATATCTATTTTAGAAAATAATTTACTACTTATTTTTATGCAGTTCCCAAATGACCTTGATACTATATGATCTATAGAAGTATACATGTATATAGGCCTCGTTTAATAGAGAGAATTAGCTTGAATATGACTATTCAATATATTTTTTAGGAATACTATTGTTGATACTCTTACTATTCGGACTATGCATAAATCTTGTAAGACAACCAACCAGCTACTTATCTAGTGAACCAAATTTTCTATTTGGTCGAAGACTATTGAATTAGATATACGAGAAAAATCAAGATTATAATGAAAAGGGAAAATAAAAAAGATTTTGAAAGAAAAACAAAACTAATTCGTTTTAATATTATTCTTTTGGGTACAATATAGCATGATCTCAAGGCCCAGACATTTTCATGTTCAATTTAATTATTAATCCACTCATACTTTTTGACATAGTCATCCTGTTTGATCCTGTACAAGTATATTCCATCCACCCTCACACTCCATATGCAATGGACTCCACCACAGTCGTCAAGAAGTGTACCTTCAGTGGTAAATGCTTGAATTTCGGCATGGTAACTGTCGTACCGAACGTTACAGTTGAAATATGTGTCAAGATCGAGACGGAATCCGAATTCAAACTGTGTTCCGGGACTAGGAAGACTCCGATCAATGTCATCGTCTTCGGATTTGCAAGTGAAGTCAACTGGTTTGTTGTCGACATTGTTGACAATACGCACAAAGTACTTCGTCCCGATGATGTAAGAAGAGCTGCAGGCAATGAATAGCAGAAAATAGCAGAAAATAATTCCTTTCATTTTGCTAGGTTGTACTCGATCTGGATATGATTTGAGCAAAGAATGTACTTTGCTTATATGTTTTTATAACAGGAAAATATTAATGCGGATGAATTCCTAGCAACGAAAACCAAATCAGGTTTCAGCAGTGCAAGATTTTCTGGCAATAAAACCAAATCAGGTTTCATTTATGCATTCGATGTTATAAGGGATTTTCTTTTCCAGAACTTGAATTGTACTTGATTTAGTTTAATAAAACTATCTTATTTCCTTTTTAAAAAAAAATCAGGTTTCATTCACGAATCATGATGTTTTCAATACTTTCTGGCAATGCACGAATTGAAAGTTAACACGTACAGAAAAGAAGTGGAACATCATATTAAAAAAGAGTATATGCTATATGTGGTTTTTGCATATTTTTTTTTTCTGGATCAAACTGCATGTTAACTATATAGTTAAATAACTATTTAATTAAAAGGGGGGACGAGGGTGGGGCCTGGGACGGTACGTTTTTGGAGAGGTAGGACAGTTGTTCGAGGAGGAGGAAGAGAAAGAGGAGGAAGGTGGCCGCGTAATTCTGATATTTTACATGTAATTTTCTGATAACATTATCATTTATAAAATTAATTTTACATCTAAGAATCACATAGGACATGACATCAAGATAGATTAATTTTTTTTTATTTTTTATTTTTACAATTGAGCTCTTGAAGTGTTTTTTTTTATAAAATTTATAGTTGTGTTTTTCTCCAATTGAGCTTTTAGAGTGTCTTTTTATAAAATTGTAAATTTGTAATGTTATCGAGGAACGATATTTTTTTTGTTGGAAAAATAATTCTACATTTAGAAATTAAAACCCTATTTTATCTATCAAAAAACAAAAACCCTAACTTGGCGAGCTCACACAGAGTCCAGAAGCAACGGATCTGGCAGGCAGCAAAGTTCATATATACTTCATACTTCATGTTTAAAGCGATAAGGTGTTTGCTTGTCTTTCTGTATCATGAGGAAAACGACCGAAATGGTACTTGGATATTAATGTCGGCTCATAAGATCAGCAAGGCTTACCTTTCCGCAGTTCAAAATCTTATGGCAGCTTGCGGAGAACTGGATTTTAACGGGAGCTGTGGGTTCAAACTGTACAACACAAACTGAACCAGCTATTAATTTTCTGATGTATGTAAATTAATATTTTCCTGATAAAAACTGTTGTAGCAAATCTCTAGTTTCTGATATATGAAAAATAAAATAGAGCACAGAATGTTCATTGAGGTAATGGAAACTACCCAACAGCAATCCACATTGCGCATTCGTAGGTTTAAACGTGATGTCAAAAGAGTCACCGAGACAACGAGCCAAAACTTATCAAAGCTAGCCGAGCAGAAACTCCCAGACCAGAGACGACTAGGGGAAAGAAGAGATAATAAAACTAACTCACATGTTGGGTAATTATATTGGCTTTACACGTGCAGTAAGTCGGAATATGCCATATACAAACTCAGGGAGATGGGAACGGTATCGGAGAAAAATATTATGCAGATCTGCACCCAATTCGATAGGCTAGACACTGGGAACTGCGGAAAGATAAGCCTTGCTGATCTTATGAGTCGACATTGATATCCAAGTACCTTTTCGTTACTTTTCATCGCGATACAGCTACGCAAGCAAATACCTTCTCTCTTTAAACATGAAGTATGATAAGCCTGAGATATCACGGAGAGCATTGTTTATATGATATCCAAGTCACTTATGAAGCAGGAACTTCGCTGCCATATCCGTTGGTCCTCTTGCTCATGCATCCTGAGCATCAAATCAATCTTTCATATTTCAAACGTTGATGCACGGTAACCCTCGCGGATGCATTTCCTGTTTAAGTATACAACAGTCAACAACTAGGTCATAGACTCGTAGGCATATTCCAAGAGTACTAGTGATGGGAGAACCTCAGCTGTTTGAGGGTAGTTTTGATTTTATACAAATCAAATGTCAGTATAGACGACTAGCGCTTATCTTGCCGAAATGAATATAAAAGATAAAAGCTCCGAAATCAACATATTAAATGTTACTTTTGCTTAGAGTTGAGAATTGTATTTTGTAGGATTTATTATCAGCTGGTAGGTTATATTTATCACAAAAGACATCGGTGATATTAAGAGTAGAATATTCTATATATAAGTTGAATTCTATTTTGTCAAATAAGAATAGCAGTTTCTTTTGGAATTCGTGGTTTTATTTCCTTGGCAGCATAAACTGAACTTCACAGAACAACAACGACTTGAACCTGATCATTGGGTGGAAGAAGAACATTTGACGTTCACCCATATTTCCGAAAATGCATTTTGTTCTTCTTTCAGATCTCATAGAACACAACCAGATTAAACTAGCAAACGAAGAAACAAAGAGGTGCTTACATCAATACGAAGCAGGCTATAATGTGCAACTCATTCTCACCGACATTCATTTCCAAATTGAATAATTTTTAGGCTTATTTACGGCTGTCCCCCTGAAACTCACACTTGTTCTCACTTTGCCCCATGAAACTCGCACTTGCTATCACTTTACTCTATTTCCTTCCAAAGTCTGTTAAACATAAGACTGAGACCCATTTGCATGTACTTTTATTTTTACTTTTGGTCAAAAGGGACCCATTTGCCTATTTATGTGAAATTTGGTTTATTTATACGAAATTTGTTAAGTAATCCAGCTACCAATGAACTCTTATATATTGAACAATTTCAATGCATCTAATGTCTAAATACAAACATCTTTTCACTGAAACTCACGATTGAGCTTCTAGATTTCGAGCAACCACTCTCCTAAACCAGATAAATCACTTCACTTTCAAAACCCTAATCTGAAAATGAAAATCTCATTTAGCGTTTATTCGAGCAACTCAACAACCCCTCTTCAATGAGGCAAAGTGATAACAAGTGTGAGTTTCATGGAATAAAGTGAGAAAAAATGAGTTTCATGGGGCAAAGTGAGAGCAAGTGTGAGTTTCGTGAACCTAATTTTATCATATATGATCTTTAGATAATGATAAAGAGAATAAACGGTTCTGATTATGATATTCGAATAGTTAAAGTTCGTTAATCGCAAGTGGGGAGACAAGTAAGTCCCCAGTAGGGGAGACACAAGCATTATTCCCCCACCCCACAAAGAAAATGTGAATTTAACATTACAAGGATGATACATAGTGAACTCTTGTCTCGGGATCAGCTGTCAATTTCTTCATAGCAAACGTAATTTGTAGTGGAGAAAAAGATGGAGTACTAGAGTCATTTGCTTCTGTATATCTGGAAGGGCAAAAAAATACTGTTAATGCTATCAAGTGTGAAATGGAAGAAATATAACTAGACAACATACACGGGTTTCGAACTTTTTTTTGTAAGGATGCTTTATTCATTAGTTACTGATTTGTATGTCCATGGACATCAAAGTGTGGGGTATCACTGATGCAGATGCCCAGGTAATAGTATTTTTTTCAATTCTCTTTCACTATTATTATAATATAATTTGGATATATTTTATTTATATAGAAAATTATTCAATTGTGCAGTTCCAAAACTATCAGTGTCATTTCGAAAACTATGATTTCCTGGTGTATCAATGGACAAAACACTGATCCTACAGCACACTAAACGCCGATAGGTATTTATGAGAGAGGCCTTTCATGTTTTGTATGAAAAGCTCCGTTCGTTCGAGTATGAATTGTTTTTTACGTTTTGTACGAAAAGTTCCGTTCGCTTGAGTGTGAATTTGAGTCCTGATGAGGTTTTTAAAATTTTCTTTTCATCACAATGATATGTCCAAAACTACCCCCGGAGAAATTCCCACCTTCCCACCCAACCCACATGGAAACTATGAAAAATAGCATATCAGCTCGGTGTTGTTCAAAAGGTTAATTAGCTTATAGTTTTAGGTGCTTAATTACGATAGTTACTAGTGATATGAATCGACAAATGAGTCTATAAAACCAAAAATACAAACACAGAATAAATGAAAAAAGAATGCATAAAAGAAACAGGAAAAAGACCAAAAGATACTTCATTGCAGACCAGAGTATCGGGGAATAGATAACAAAACAAAACTTCAAGAGTCCCACAACTCTTTCGGAATTAATTGAAAATAAATCTTTAGAAAAACATAGTCAAAAGCTACAGAGTTTCGAAACTCAAAGTAACAGCGCCTAATTTCAAAGTAACATAATCCAACTGAGGCACAGCGACCACCATGACAAGCACTTCTGACCGGACAAGAGGTGCAAGCTTACAGCCTCCTTCCTCTCCTTCCACCCTTTCTACGAGTGCTATCAGTAGGAATTGGAGTCACGTCCTCTGAAAAACCATAACCATATTAAAACAACGCTCAGCATTCCATTCTCTGATAAGACAGTTGCAAAAAGAAAATCCAAAACTGCATATGACCTTCATAGAATCATCATAGAAACTTGAACCAGGCCACACAATTTACATACTCCATGGCAACAAAACACAACATTTGCACACTTGGACAATATGACAGCTTTCTTGAAGAAGATAAAGGCATACCTATACGACCAATTCTCATTCCAGAACGAGCAAGAGCTCGGAGGGCAGACTGAGCACCTGGACCAGGTGTTTTAGTTTTGTTCCCACCAGTAGCACGGAGCTTAATATGAAGCGCAGTAATGCCCAATTCCTGCATTTGTAAAAGTTAAACACATTAAATGGCAGCAGAAAACAAAATATTATAAAACAATGGGCACAATCCAACAAATAGATGATTTTTGAAAAGAAATACAATTACTTCAAGAATAGAAAGAAAAATAGACAAAGTGGATTGAAAATAGATCATGACCTTGCATCTCTGTGCAACATCTTGTGCTGCAAGCATAGCAGCATATGGGGAAGACTCATCCCTGTCAGCCTTCACCTTCATACCACCTGCATTTAAAGAATGACACATAACAGATTACTATTCATAACAAAACATCTAAACATACAGGTGGCTAAATTCATCACGCTACAACACATTGTTTGAAATAACACTTATGAATATACAAAACCGTGTCTGAAATAGAAAAGTCGAACTAGCTGATCTTAAATCTAGAGGAGCGAATTTCCTTACCAGTGATACGCACAAGGGTTTCTCTTCCTGACAGATCAGTCACGTGCTGAAACACAAACAAGGAATCAACATTACAACCAGAAACAATGACAGAATGAATTATGTATAACATGCCTAGAAACAGATAAGTTTACTTACAATGAATGTGTCATTGAACGACGCATAAATGTGTGCAACACCAAAGGCTTGTTCTCCATCCTTGAGAATGGGACCAAGGGTAACATTGTCTTCCTTGGGTTCCCTAACCTTCTTCTTCGACTGAGGAACACATAAAAACAAGAACATATCAAAACAGCAAGAGCGAGCACCAACAATAACACACATGCAGCCCTCAAACAAAAATGATTAGAAATATTCAATGCAGAGCAAATCTTTAGATCAGACCCACTCATCCAATAGAAATTTCTGTCTCCAGGGCCAATGTCCTCCGATTGAAAAACAAACATTTGAGCAATCCACTCCAAATAACAATATTATTCAAAACTGAAACATAAAACAATTGAACTAGATTCGACAAAGTTTTGATTTTGATAAATTACTTTGATTCCTATCAACGAAAAATGAGCTTATCACGTCGGAACTTAATTAGTATATGCTAGACTTATACAAAAACAAAGACAACTAATAGATAAAAACCCAAATCAAATCAAGCTCACAAATTGACTAAAACCCAATTAAAACACCACAATATCTGCATCATAACCCAACATTAAACCAATTTACATCATAAAAATTCACTAATTGGGTATATTGACCTCACATCTGAATTAATCACAAAGGGTTTCGTCCCGATGAAAACAGTAACAAGTTAATCAAATTCAGAAAAAAAAAAACCTAATAACCAGAATACAATTTTCCATTTGCGGAGTTCGTACCAAGTGTTAAGCATTCAAAAATCGAAAGACAAATCAGAAACCCAACATCTGCCCAAAATGAATATCTAGGGTTCTTGATGCGAAACGTAGCAGAAGAAAAATGGAAGATTAGGGATTTACACAAACCAACAAAGCTCACACAGAGGCATACGAATCCGAGACGAAAAGGTTGAGAGAGAAATAGGTTGGATTTGAGATTTGCTTACCATGGCTGCGAAGCGGTGAGATTTGGGTGCTAGGGTTTGGAGGAGGCTGCTGGTTGCTTTGGCCGACTGTAAAAACCCTAAGCAGAGAAGACTGAGGGCGTGAGTAGGCGCTTTCGCTTTTATATCAGAGAACAAACTAGGGTTTTGTGTGATGAGAGTAAAGACTTGGAATTTGCGGAAATGTCCCTTGATTTATTAAGTATTGTGATTACTCACCTTTAGTTTTGGATTTTGCATTTCCTAATAGCCCGTCACCCCTATACTTTTCTTTATTTAAAATTTTATTTTCTTAAGAATATAGCGATAAAGTTTTTTAATGTTTATATTTAATGAGTTATTATATATATATATGTATATGGTAGCATTCAAACACTAGCTAGTTAGTAAGTTATACGGTGCTTTTCTCAAAAAAAAAAAAAAAAGTTATACAGTGCTAATTTTTCCACCAATTTTCATGAACTTTATATTGGCATGCCATCATTTAAATATCATCTCTTAAAAAATTCAACTAAACCGAAAATAAACATATAGTGTTGTCGAAAACAACCAAAATGCTCGGTGCAATAATCAAATGAATAAAAATTTAAGGTTTTAGTAAAATTTGCAAGATGATCCATGATCCTTTGTAAGAAAATTTTAAATAAAAAATAAACGATTCAAATCAACAGATCAAAATGTTCAATACACCAACACATTTGTATTGCGTAACTTGCGTCGAAGTTGGAAGAGTCCAACTTAAGTGGGCTGTATCGATAAAGCACGGCCCATTTTGTACTTTCACGTTCGTTAGCAAAGTTCGGCATACAAGTTTGAATTGTACATATACTCTATTTTCTCAGCAACCTCAACAATTACAGAATAAAGATTAAAAAAAAAAACATATGAAAAATAATTTTGGTAATCCTAGCAGCTACAAAGAATGGTAACAACGTCCAAATGCTATGCAGAAATGAGGCCGAGATAGCCAGCACACAACGCGAGAGTCGACGATATAACGTATGCACCAGCAACAATGACTGGTTCTTTTAATCCACATAGTTCAAGGTGGTGATGAAAGGGTGCCATTCGGAAGAGCCGGCGCCCAGCTCCGTGTAAACGCTTGGTTGTCTTGAAGTATAATACCTAAAAGAGCTCTAAAATATCAGTTCACAGAAAAACTAATCACAAAACATAATCAAACCGACACAGGAACGCACTACATGTTTACTCGCACGGGCAACAAACCTGCAAAATAACTGATGAGGCTTCCAGGACAAAGACTCCGGAAGAGATAAATAAGGGGAAGAACATCCCTGTGCAACAAGCCATTGCAGCTAACCCTCCCCCGAGTGCCAAGGAACCAGTATCACCCATGAATACAGATGCCTTGTACCGGTTGTGCAAAAGAAATCCAACACAAGCTCCTGCCATTGATGCTCCAAATATAGCAAGGTCTGTTTCATATGAAATTAAATATTTAGTACTCAATAATTATGCAAAAGAGACATGTTTTTCTTAATCATTGACAACCCCTTGGTGGGATTGCGCTAGTGATGGTGCAAAATGCCTTTAGATTCTTTATGTGAATTCAAAAGCACCATAATTCTATCACGTCACAACTACACTGACCAGAACATATTGGAAGCACTGCGATCGACATTCCCACAAAAGCCAATGCAGCAGACCCTCCAGCCAGACCATCAAGACCATCTGTTAAGTTAACCCCATTTCCCATAGAAACGAAACAGAATGAAGCCAACATTAAATAACATTTTCCCAGGAACACGAGCCCTAGTGCAGGTAGAGGAACCAACAGTTTCCTGCATTAAGAAATAAAAGATCAACTTGAGTAGAAGCACCATGAGTAAAGCATTTATTACATAGAAGCATGAGTGTAACTTAGCAATGACAATCCAAAAAACAAAATGTCCCACTATCGGCAATATAAATTTAAGGTGTATGGTATCAATCTCAGTTGCACCTTTCACAGTTATTATCACACAGTACTTGTCGAACATATTTCAGCAATCTGAAAGGGGATGATTTTGGAAAGGGGAGAGAAGAGGTACTAATGGGTCTTCAGGAAAACGGGAAGGTTTAACAGTAAAAGAAAAACAACCAAAAAAGAGTGAAAATTGCAAGAGACCCTTTTTGTGAAATACGGATAAATAAGAACCAAATGCAAGTTGATATTTTCTTTTAAACTCAACATCATAAGAACAGAAATGTGAGTTACCATCAGAAAAATAGTTAGAAGAAGATATACATGCCATAGGGTGATGATATGTTTGCTGTATGCAACCAATATGAAAACCAGGTTCCAACAGCTACCTGTAAAATAAGCACAACTTAAATATTGCTAAAAAGTCTGATATAACTTAGAATCAACTCTTAAGATTAAACAGCAATCCACACATAAAGTTTGAGAAAGAAAAACTAAATAGTAAATTCACCTCCAAAATAATTTTTGTCCATGCAGATAAACCAGTGTTATGTTTCTTGACGAGGCTTAAGATATCATCAAGTAGCCCAATTGCAGCAAATGCAAGAGTTGCTGCAGCGGCTCCAGAAACTTCAACAGAAGAAAAACCGGCAGTAAATTTTGCAACAATTACACCAATTGGTACAAAAAATAGTCCACCCATCGTGGGAGTTCTTTTCTTTAAGGAGTGCCTTGCAGGCCCTTCTTTTCTGATAATTTGACGAATCTTCAAGACATAGAGTAGAGGAACACAAACATATCCCGCACAAGAGGCTAAAATGGCTGAAACAAAAAAGGGGCAGGTCAAGTGAAATGGTGCCAAAGGTAGTCTAACAATCCTCCACGCACATGAATCCACATATAAAAGTAACACCACTAAGAACAGTATCAGTCCCATGTTGAGTAATACTCCATGTCTGATCCTGCAAATATAGTGTAAAAGACAGTCAGACTAAGAAAAGACGCAAATACATCACTAGTTTAACCACGTGAATAGGTACCCATGGAATAAAAGATATCTAGCATAAAATTTTGTACTTTTTTAAAATCACTTGTTGAAATCTAATAAAACTCATGGCAAATATAAAATTACATAAATTGATTTTGTGTATTTCTCAAACAACTTTGAAACACAGTAGTTTGTGGTAAATATGTAAAATTTATATTCCTTTGAGTCCGTGAACAATGAGTAATAAACAGATGGTACACTTGCCTGTGCTTCTTACGCCGACTTCCAAGCATTGCAAGCCGATGAGCAGTGACAGTCATAGCATCATCAGTTGATACAGTGATGGCAGGCAAATCAATATCAGCAACGGGGGTTACTACAAACTCTCCATCACTATCTTCACCGCTGGAATAAATCATGTACCCTGTAGAGTCTTCATGTCCGCCCCCCCAATCATCAAGTGGTGTTATATCAGCTGGTTCCTGGAAAAAAAAAACGCTATTCATAGATATGCCCTTGATAACATTTCACTTTAAAAATCAAAATAAAACTAAAAACACTTCAAACCCAATACTTAAAAAACCACCCTGCTCACTTTGCAATGAGAGGAGAGCACGCACCAAAGCAAATTCGGAACTAATGAATTAGAACATAACACATAGATAGATAAAAGTTTATTTCCCTCCAATTGAGCTCTTTCAAGTATTTTGTTATAAAACTTATAGCTGTGAAGGAGTTTTTCCTAATTGACTAAAACAGAAAATCGGCATTTTTGTATTCGAATAGTCAAAGTATGTTTCGATTAGAACAGAGAAATCATCAACGAGAATCCGAAAGAACGAAACGCTGACAGTTGATTCTGGAAAATGTAAACTGTAACTTCAATTTGCAATCGAAACACACCAAACCAAACAGATAAACAAACCGCCACTGTGAGCAAGTAAAGTCTATAACAAACATTATGAGGGTTACCGAATCAAAAGACCCGAAATCAACAGAGCTGTATCGAAAGTGGCTCCCATTTCTCCGCCCAATCAACTGCAATTGATATTGTATCAAATCAGCACACATTATTACAAGCATTACACAGAAGAAAGAAAGAGTCTACGAGCCTATGTGTGGCTTTTCGAATTCCCTCACAGTTGACTTTCTCGGCAACCAAACAGAGACTAAGAAACGAATCGGCGATACCAGAAAACAAACCTGAAGATCGTATCGGATACCGGAGCTCCGGAGCGAAAAGGCCGAAACGGATCGGAGGCGAATGGCGGTGCAGCGCGAGGAGGAGCAGTGGTGGGGGCGAGAAAGGTGGAGAGGAGAGAGACGGCGGAGAGTGAGAGAATAAGATGATGATGATGACGTCATGTCTCAGCGGAAGAAGAAGGAGATGAAGATTCAGATCTCGGGGAGGTTGGTGAGGCCATTAAAAACTGGAGAAGACGAAAAGAACTGGGATATTCGAGTTTTCAAGCCTTTTATACCCAAAAAAGTAAATAAAAATAGAAAGGCAGGCCGGAGGGAATGCGAAAGAGGAAAACTTTGAAATTCTCGCACCGCTTTTCCGTTTCTAATCGAGTTATTTGGCGCGCCAAATGGCGCGTGGGGATGAAACGGCGTTTCCGGATATGGGCTTTGGATGGTTAAGGAGGTCAGGTGGCACCTGGATTTGGGAATGTTTTTTTAAGTTGATTTATGTCGTGAAGAAATGAAATTCAACATGTTTGCCATTCGTTGGTTGACAACCCCAAAGCTTCATGGTGTTAGGTTTTACCTAATTTACCCGTTGATTAGGTAAACGTTTCGATCCAAAATGGCATGTTAAACAATCTCTCGTTATAGCAGACGTCAGAAAGGTCAGTTGATCAAACAATCCCTTGCATCCGAGTTCAAATCCATCTCTCCAAATAGGAAATCGGCTGTTTTTAATTTTTGGAATGATCCAAATATTGTACAATGATGTATCGTGATTTAAATAAGTAACAAGAGACTCCTACAACATGGAGATGCAGACTGCATTGCCCACCTGGGCTTTAACACTAGTATTGACTCACGAACCCAACAAAAATTCAACAGAAATTCGGATAACGGTTGATAGATGAATATTCACATAAGTCCGCCAGCATGAGTACACACACCACGGATCTACCAGATCTCAGTGCAATACATACGGAAGCGTTATGAAACACAAAATCACTATAGAATCTGGTGATCAAACCACTTGCTAACTCTGGGCGGTGTTCAGAGTCCGCCCTCGCCCCATTGTGAATCCCCGGGTTCCATCAGGCATCCTTGGGCCGGGTGGTGGCTTCGAAGGTTCGATGCCGTGATTGGCCGAAGTAGTTCCATGACCTGGGGAACCATTTAGGTAAGATTAAGGGGTTAGAGTCTATAACGGAAAGGAACCTATTCAAAATGTTAGTTCGTCAACATACCAAATCCATTGGTCCCACGGTATTTTTGCCTTCCTGATTGCCCCCTATTTCGACCTCTATGCCCAGTTTTCTCCTTGGGAACTCGCTCTCCGTCCTAGAATGGCAGAAGCAAAAAGGTCAAAACTTAAAAACCAGTCAAATGTAATGAATCACTTGTATGGACTCCAGCGAACATACCACCAATTGCTCATGAGCATATTTACCACCACTTACCTCTTCATCAGTTGTCCGTGAATCATTATGTTTCTCACTTACGGTATGATTCTCCTCGTCTCCTGTTTGATCATTACTTCTGTTGCCGCTACTCTTCTCAGAATCGAAACCCCTCCAGGGTTGTTTTCTCTGTCCATACTTCCCCTGATGCGAATAAAACCAACATCAACTCTTCTTATGGCCAAAAGTGAAGATGGAAAAAGAAAAAGGAAAAAAGTCAGGATCAAATACCACTTGATTTAGAAGCTTCACCCGCATGCCATTTCTCCAATCCTCCTCATTGTTTAAAGTAGTGACCTGACCCATACCACCAGGAAAGAAACTGTAAGCTAAGGATTGATTATCCGAGCTGCAGAGCCCTATGAAAAATGATGATGACGATGTTGATGACGATAATGTTGGAAAGAACAAACACTTACAGCTTTGTCAGCAGCCTCCACGGTATCATACTCCACAAGGGCATGCAACTGCAGCAAAAAACAAGACACATTACAAAAGGCTGCCAAAATATCTAAAAATTGTCTTCAGAAAGACCTGAAAACATAAGTGTAAAGACAGCGTTTGCCTCAGACCAGAAAGAACATAAGACATTAACCAACCACAAAAATCCCGATCATGGAAAGTCTCTCAGTAACCGATCCCTCTAATCACCAGATTCTGAGAATAAACATGTACAATCATGCACATAAAATTTAGAAACCATACCTTATTACTAATCAGCTTCTCGGTCTTGCCGCCTTTTGTTGACACTTCTATTGCATGTGGGTCCAGTATGTATAAATCTTTTATTCTGGAAAATTGAAAACCATGCCATAATAAAAATTGAAGAGAACAGTAATGTCACAGCATGGGGAGAAAAAGAAGGAAAAGAACATACTTTCCAGCTTCACCAAATATACTCTTAAGGTTCTCCACTGAATGGTCCTCAGGTAGGTTCTCTACCAAAACAGTGCACTATAATGCACAAATTAGATGCTTGAAGTTTTCCAAAAATAATACATCAAAAATTAAAATCAAGTTCAAAAGGATACCTTTGGATCCCTGTTTTCAGTTAATGGTAGGGGATGAATCCGTTTCACCTTCTTCCCATTCGAACTCACAACCTACAAGAAGGAGATTTATGCTGATCTTTTAGCATATTCGTGATTCAACTTGCACTTAAATTTTTACAAGAGAACAAAATAAGAACATTACAAGGAGGGAAGACTCGCTCAATGCAGCCGCTATTGACAAATTGTTTCGAATGAGCTTCTTCATTTTTCTAAAAGAAGCAATAACTGAAATAGGAACTGCAAAAAAGATATGCCAAAAGTTAGCGAAAATTGTTAATATGACAGGGTGAAGGAAAGGAGACGACAAATAATTTTTTTTTTTTGTTACCACTAAGTTTTTTTTACCACCACAGAACAAGCAATTTGATGCATAAACAAATACCAGTGCCACACGGGTTTGCAGCTGGTGGTGAACACACTCACATACACAAGCAGCGGAAGGAGATAACCAAGTCTAAAAAAGAATAGGGCAGTTCTGATCTTCCTGCCACTAGAGAAGCAATCACCCCCTTTCCCAGAAGTGATATATCACTGCAATTACACTAACTAGAAACAAGAATAACCAAAAGGAACAAAAAAACAGTTTCTAATTCTGAAAACTGCTTTAGCAATAGAATTTAATGAATAGAGAAGGAATCAGTCAGCAGTCAGTTGCATGGTCATTCAACACCAACCCCAGATGCTCGGCACAGCCAAATTTGGCTGCACCAGGAAAACACCCAGGCAAGGCAAGCTGTCAGAAGTACCTGCTTTACTCATCACCTTCATCTTCTCTACTCTACTAATGCCATATTTTATTATAACATAAGCATAATTAAAATTATAAACTTTCAGCACCCCTAAATCATGCACGAGAAAATGACAAACAAAACACCTTGGAATAGATTGGTTTAGATCCACATCCAGCCACATGAAGTGGAGGTAAGTCAAACAAATTGCAAGTCAATTTGTCACTTGGTAATTTCTATACTCTCCGATAGCCAAATGGAGGAATCTGAGGATGAGTTTCTTCACACGGACCTTGATCTTATTTTATTAAAGGAGTCATTACTCCAATAAAACACTTGGAAAAAAAGTAATGCCCGTCCAAAGTTTTATTAGCCTATTACGTGGGTAAAGTGATTAAACCGACGGTTGAACAAAGTTCATAGACAGCTATAGCATAATACAATAAGATTTTGTTTAGAATGACTTTTCCTGCATTCGTCTTAAGAAAACGTAGCATTGCAAATCAAACACAGAAGAAGAAATAAGAAGCCATTTGGGGTACAACAGGGGAAAGATATTTAGCTAATGTGGGCAGTTATCAAATCAGACGAAAGGATATGCAAGTTTCAGTTCGGTACAAAAACAGCTAAAGCTAAGTTGAATCAAACAATAACACTAACCACTCACCATAACCTTCTTTGTTCCTTTTAATCATACTCAACATATACTTGTCAGTGGGCAAGTTTTCATCGCTGAAATAATATTCCACCTGCAAATCCACAAAGAATTGAAAAACAAACTTTACATGAGAACTTAGAATTAGTATAGCAAAAGTTACAATGTCAATTAAGAATATTTCATTTTATTCAAAAAGTTTCTTAGCTTTATTTTGTAATCAAACTTTAACCTCGCTTTGACCAAAAAAAAAACTTTAGCCTCGCTATTAGATTAAAGCTTGACACAACTCAAAATTTTGAGTTAATTCGAAAGAAAATACAGTGAAACTACACATTATTTTCTACCTTACACAACGGTCCGAAGCTCTAACCTCTCTCTTATTTTTTTCATAAGTGCAACTATAAATTTTTTTTTTCCAAAAAAAGTGCAACTATAATTCAGTTAACGGTTAGCAAAGAATTAGTACATTACGTTCTTTATTAATGTGGCTTCAGAAAGTGGTTTCAAATTAGCAGTCAATTCAAATTCACTTGTTCCATGGTATGCATAACGGAAATCATCGTATCTCTGAACAATTTTATTGCATTTATTTTACCAATTTTTGAATTGTTACTGAAATTTATGCCGGAAAAAGTACAAATTCAGAACATAATTTAATCAATCGTAAAGCTAATCAAACAATTAGGTTGAGAAAGAATGCGATTCTAGGTTCTTAATCAATGGAACACAGATTCTAGGGTTCATTTTTCCACACGCTCAGAGAGAGGGAGGGATATTTGCCTGCTTAATAATCTTCTGTTTGAGATCCTCAGAGAGACCGCCAGTCCCAGACGATTCGTCATCGGACGGTGGTTGAATCTCAGAGCAGACGCGATCGGGAGATCCAACGGGTGAGACATCAGAACCGTGCGGCGGAGACGATGGGGGAGAGTCGGTGCCACATGTGGTGACGGTGGGGATGGTGGTGGTGGCGGCGGCGGCGGTGACGGTGGGCCCCTCTTCGCCTTCCATTAGGGAAAGCAGAAAGAGGAGGGGAGGAGAGAGAGGAGGGAGCGAACCTCTCAAAGGTTTCAAATGTGACGGAAGGCCCCCGCTCTTTCTTCTCCTAATTCTGGTATCTTCTCCTTTCCACCTTAATATAGACCCACCACCGCAAGTGCTACGCATGACGTGTGATGAGGACATTAACGTCATTTCCGCCCCTCCTTTGTTTTCCTTTGTTCTTAAATTTTGTTTAGGTAAATTACAAAAATAGCACCTGTAGTTCGTATAAGTCAAACGCTTGTAATCGGATGATAAACATTCTTCGTTCATGTCAATGGCTTCCTAGTTGTGCCATTTCTAGGTTAAAATTTGTTATGTATGATTTTAACATTCGTTGAGTATTTTTATTGTAATTTATTTTAATTGTTAAAAATAATATTTTTCATATATTGTGGCGGATTTATGAATTTCTTTTTTAAAGTAAGATGAAACTTGCACGCCACTTTGTTAATTATTTTAGGCTTCTTACTCTATTTAAGCTCCTTTAAAGCATTTTGTCCAACGTTATCTCTAAACCAGCTGCTGAAGCAGAACATTAATGAGTATAAGATACTTTCATGTCTAAAAATAATGCGTAATGGAAACAACATCAATGATCTACAAAAAACTTTACACTGTAATTGGGTGTGGAAAAAAAACCTCAGGTTGTAAAAGTCGGGAATTGAGGGATGCCAATTTGAATTTCTGCGTTTAGGTGATTGGAGACCCAATTTTTCGAGTTCAAATTTCGCCAAAAGAGTTGTTATTTAACAATACCAATTGAGGGGAAAGTGTGTTTTGCAGCTGGCCAAGAATCCAAATAAAAAAAACTCTACCAAACTACGTGATTAGGTCACGTAGTGAAAATTAGGTCACACATGGATGCATGTGTAATTTAGCCCCTATCTTGTACTATTTATTAATTATTTACTAGAAAAAAAAATTAATAAAAATTAAAGTTTTGGTATTTTACCATCAAACTACGTGATCACATAGGATTTGATTTTTAAGAAACCAATTTATGAGCTTCTTTAAGGAACATAAAAAACTTATATCCCACATCATTACACCTCATCTTCAAGAATAATAAAGGTAAAATTTTAGATACGTATATCACCTCTCATATTCAAAGTAATCTCCATGAAGTGCGATTACGAAAACGTCGAGAAAAGTGGTAAATCTTCATCAACTTTGGAGACAAGATATCGACCCAATAGTACGCACACATTCTTACATCGAACTTGATTGCATTCAATGAATGAATTCGTAACTTATGTTTTGATAAGGACCGGAGATGACTGAAACTATAAATCTATGCGATCGAAATTACGAATATTGGATAAAGGAAAATACATTTCTCATTCTTATAACAAAACTATAGAGTAAAAAGACCACATACAACTTGGTACTTGGGACTATTGTTTGCAACAATCCCTACGCTACACGTGCTAAACCCAAAACGTTACATATGATAAACTTTCTCTTGCCAAACCCTAACCTTAACTAAACCAAAACCCACACAAACACCCAGAAAGCAAGCCCAAGCACCAGCCGGCCCGACCCGCCAAACCCATTTCTCCATGACCCGGAAAACCAAACGCGAACGTCATCCACCACAGGCCCACAAAGTGAGCTCATGTCATCAGTCCTGGTATTGTAATACACACTGTAGAATGCAATCCTTGTCCTCTCCGCCTTGGCCGTGAAATTCACACCGGCGGTTTGGAATGTGCTGTTGGAATTGGGGGTGTAATGGACATTTTGCGCTTGGTCGCCGGCGAATGCCATGACGGCAAGAGGCTGCTTGCATTTGTCATTAGCATGGCCTAATGAGAAGGTCATGGTGTACGGCTTGTTTGGTGAAGTTTCAACCATTTGGGAAATGATGCCTTCTTTTCCGGATAGCAATTCAATGGCTCGTTTGCCTTGTGGCACTGCGAAATGGTACGAGTCAATGTACCGAACAGCTCGGTTGGACTCGACGATCCAACCGGGTAGGGACGAAGTTTCTTCGTCGAGGTTGGTTGGGAGCAAGACTCCGAGTGAAATGTTTGCGAACATCCATGGGCCTTCCTCAAAATCACCATTGACCACTGCATTGTCTGCACAAAATATGGCAAATAGTGACCACTTAGTAAATAACAACATGGAATCACATTGCAAAATGTAGAAATTTAAAATCCCTATCAATAAGTTAATCTTTTTCAATATGTCAATTTAAACAAAATTTAACATCTTTAAAACAAAATGACCTTCTTCTTGAGTTTAAGTTTTATTGTTCGACTGTCATTCTAAACTATACATTCAAATGATTATCCGCTAACCCAATTATACAAAAACGGACTTGAATGTCAAGCTTTACTATCAAACTCAAGAGATAGATTAGAATGCTTACACAAATCTAATCATTAACCATTAAAAGAACATAACAGTTACATTCGTGTAAACTTGAAATGCTTGTAAGCATTGTAGCCGAATCCCAAACTCAAGCCCATACTCAATCATTGACCTCAGGCCCATCGATTTGTTCAGATTCAATTTGTTCACTTTTTAGTTTGGCCAATTTCCCTCAAATAGGTACTAATAACTTACTTATCTCTTGTTGTATATTATTATTGGCTATCTCCCATCATATGATTAATAATGTGATGTGAGAGAAAAAGAGAGCATGGAACACAATGATAGACAAGGAATCTATTAAAGTTATAATTCACGACAAGTTCTAACTAATTTAAAATACTGACATCTCGTTGAATCCCATCATCACTTTATTTGATAAGAAAAGAATATTAAATTTGTCATCTATGTCAAACTTGTGGATCATGAGCTTTGAATGTCACGAGACAAGCCCCACCCCCGCATAGTGGATCCTAAGTTCAAAAGATTTCAAATCATTTTCACCCACTTGTTCAAACTTTTTTACTTTTTTACCTTTTAGGTTAATGGGCCAATAGGGCTGAAGAAATAAAAGGGTGTACAAGGAAGAATTTTACCTTTGGGCCTATCAGGGGTAAAGAGCTTCTTGATAGCAACGTCATCAATGATGGGCCCACATGTGGGGTCATCCTCCATGCCGGGATTCCTGAAGACCAACATCGCATCCTCTTCCTCCGCCTCGAAGGCCCACGCGTAGGGGTCCCACCCCTGCACGTTGTACAAGGTCTGCAGGTCTATCGTCTGCGATGCAGGTGGCACGGACACGTTCAGCGACTCCAGCTGTGCGCACGTGCGAGCCGCGCTGAACGTCACCGAGTATATCGACCCCTTCTCCACCTTCACTTGCTGGCTTATTTCGGCGTCGTTTCCGAGCCTCACCGCGTGTCTACCTTGCGGTACGATGAGGATCATCCCGCCCTGTTTCTGCCCGGACTCCACCAGCTCAACGGTGCCGTTTGCTTTCCAGTTGGGGATCCCGGTGGGCCCGTCTACTATACCCTCGTTTGAAAAGCCGCCTGATGGGCTCAATTCAAAATCTCCGTTTGGCACTGGCCCTGCAATAAACCACATTGATTTAGAAATGTAGGCTATATTGATCAACCCCGTGAATTATAAATATGTTAGTATCAGTTGCTCACGTATTTTTTCATAACTCACATCGGTTATTAATTAGCCTCGATGAGCAAATTCATGCATAACTTAGTGCCATGTATTTTTAATTTCTTACATGACAGTCTTTTATTGGTTTGAGATTCAGCTACATGGGGCGTCCCCAAGTGTAGGCATGTGACATGTCCACAAAATTTAGGCACTAAAATAACGTTTGATAGAAATAACTACAAGGAAATTGAATCTCGATTCTAAATGCGTTTTTTTTTCGTGTTTTTTTGAAGATGCACCGTTTCATAAAGCACTTCAAGTGCTAAGATTTTCTAGAAAAAGTACGCAAAAGTGCTTTCTATATAAGCAATCCGACCCACGACCCTTGAATTGATTGCCTTCCCTTCCCCAAACCACTACAGGAGGGAGATATCAAGAAAGTGTTTATCACATTAATCTTGGTTTAACCTAAAAAAGACAAGTATGTCAGTGTCCTAAGCCAACTCATGGTCCTAAGAAAAGGCTGAAAATTCTTTTGCCTTGGCCGTTCTTTCTCCCGCGTCAAAAATGGGGACCGCTTTGTGAAAAAGAAAGGGCAAATGTCTTGAATTATTGTTACCCATGCAAATATGAAATGGCCTACGAGTCTATCTATGCAGAACTCCATGGTCAAAAATTGGTCTTTCCAGATCTCAAATCTGAAACCAAAATACAACAAAAAATAGAGTCAGATTTTGTTCTATCATGACAGGACAGCGAGGAACCTGCCCACTCCAAGACAAAATTGTGTCGGCTAGTGATATTTTCCCTCATTATATTTCGCCAAACAAAGAAAAAGAAATTAATAATTTCACAAGTCGGAGCAAATATGTCATTCTCGAGGTGTTGTTTTCAATTCCAAAAATATTTAAAATGTTTTCTGGAAATAAATTGATGTTTTTTTTTGCTTTTATGTCTTCAATTTCGTGTCGCCATAACTTCCCAATTCAGCAGAGAAAGCACAAGATCTATCCAAGTTCCGATCTCTTTGAAACATTGAGCAAGTCCTCCGGATAGCCTTATCCATACATGGGCCTCAAATGTGGGGAAGCCCACAATAATATCAATTTTCTTATAAATACGGATGGACGGACGGACGTAGGTTAAATCAGTAACTCAAATATAGTATATACATACCTTTCGACCTTTTTTCACCCGAGATTACAGTAATTTAAAACAGCGTTTTGTCAAAGAGAAAAACATTGAGTTGAACGCGTGGACCCTACAAAAGGACCTTATTTTTACGGACACCAAACACCATGTGAGTGGCGATCTGAAAGGACAGCTATAAATTGTTTATATGGTCAGTTACCTTTACGGAAAGGCACTTTGCCCTCTTGCATAAATACTGGAAAAATGCGCCAGAAATTTGGCGCGAATCCGGGTTTAGCTGGGTTAATTTAGACATTTTAACCCACTGTGGGACGGACAAAAGGGTAAAAGTAAACGTAAACTAGCTGTCGCGCAAATAGCTATCTTCCTAGTAATTTTACTAATTTATTTACCCAATCTTCTTAAGTTTTGATGCGATATTTTCGAACAGAACTCGGAGTTAGCAAAAATAGCTATCTTCCTAGTAAATTACCAAATACACTCCGTACCCAAAAATACAAAATAAAAATAATAATAATACATTACCACATTTAAATGAAAAAATCTTGAGTGGTACGTACCATTCAATGGTGAATGGTACGACTATTGAATGGTTCAGATTAATTTGCAATGGACCCCAAATGAATCTTAGCAATTTAACAGTACGTATCATTCAATGGTACGTACCACTGAAGTTGGACCCCATTTAAATGGAGACTTGAAATTTGAAAAAGCTTCAAGAAAATTGCAGACAAAAAAAGCAGAAACTGAGAAAATTGAGCTTAAGAAAATTGGGGGAGTTACTTTGTGAAAATGAAAGTGATTTTGATAGCAAATGAGTTAGGATTACGATAGGTGCAGAGTTCGATTCCGTCCGAGGTAACCGAAAAGGGGAAACAGGGCCTCAAAGAGCCAATCAATGGAAGTCATTAACTAAACTAAACAGTCATTAACTAAACCCAAACGCAATACCATGATTCATGTTCAAAGAAAGCACAAAATTACAAATGAAATTACAAACCCATGAAAGCTAATTAATAGCATACATAATACTAATTAGATCGCAGGAGTTGGAATAAACGAGCAAAAAATAACAAAATATAAAGTAATTTTAAACAAAAACTGCAGAATGCTTCCAAACATTCAGAGAGAAAACGAGAAACAGAGAGAACTCAGAAAACGTACCGTCATCTGCTGAGATTTCAGCAGCCAAATGACCGAGAAGAAGCAGAATCGGTAAGACCCATTCGGGTAATGCGGAGCTCCGACCCATCTTTGTTCTCTCTAAACATACACTCTCTCTCTCTCTCTTGCTGTTGCTGCAATGCGTTAGTGAGTGAGTGAGTGAGTTTATAGTGACATAGGAAAGAGAGGGGAGTAGTACTGTGAGGAGAGAGTGCCCTTTTATCCAAAAGATTCGACTTCACTCGTCTTTATTCTTTAGCTCATAAGTAGGATTTACTTTTTTTAATCAAAGTTTTTCACTTTAATATCATTAATTTGACAAAAAGGGCAGCAGGCTTCAACTTTCTTTTATTTCTGAATTTTCGAGAAAATAAAAAGGAAATAGAAGAAACAAAAGTCGTCCTGCCGTTCCCACCTTATATATTTTCTTTTTATAATTATTATTGGGAGGATATATTTGTTTCAAAGGATATCGAACTCGTCAAATTTGGATTTAAATCTTTATTTTATAAATAAGATGAAAAGTAATTAGGTTAAAATGTTAGAGGAATACAATTTTGTTATACAACGATATATTTATACTAAAAATTAAAAATTTAGTCTTATTAAAATGTTAGTCAATATCAAACTTGTTAATTGTTATCCACTCAACTCAAGTCACGAAAGAAAAATGACACTAGATCGTAACTAAGCAGCATTAAGTGACCACCTTTAGATATTTTACGGTTATTTTATTTTTGGTCGGAATAAATTTTAATTATATTATTCAGGGGTATTTGTTAATTTAATTATATTTGTAATGCCGTGTTTTGAGAATCGTGGTCTTGCGGCGGGCCCCAATCTTCCGCCGTTTCATGTTGTTCTTTGACAGCGTTCAAAGCACTCGTGATTTTATTTATTTGTTTGTCCCCCAACACAAAACTAAAACTGATATGAACAATTCAGTATGGACACAGTTTTTTTTTTACTATTGGATTTTATGTTTTCTTTCTGTCACTGACATTGGGGATAAAAAGATTTTTATCTTCAATTTAAAAATATGAGATTGTGAATAAACCAAAAAAAAATTAAATAACAGAAATAAGAGTAGTGCAAAACGAAAAAAATGAAGTGTAAAAATCATTTATTTAAAGAAGTTGTTATTGGCACTCCAAAAATATTGGGCTCGTTTAACAAGTACTTTTAAATGACTGAAAGTCTTTTTAGAAAATATGTTTTTTTAACCAATTTTTAGTAAAAATGCAAGTTAATTCTGAAAAAAAAAACTTCAAGTGCTTTTGGAATCCAAAAATATTTTCTCTAAAAGTAATTTCAGTCAGTTAAACACATTTACCAAACGAGCTCATTATCTTATACCCCAAATTTATAAAACACAAGCAAACAATTTTATAAGGATAAGTGTTTGATCACCATTTCGTTTTTAATTTTTAGTTTTCTTGTTTGGTAACTACTCTTAATTTTCAAAAAAAATCAAAAAGTGAAGACTCGAGGCTAAATTTTAAAAAATCAAGAAAGTAAAATTTTTTTTTTAAAAAACTAAATGGCTAAATTTTGAAAAATCAATAAAGTAGTTTTCAGTTTTTATTTTGTTGAAAATTGAAATTAGTTACAAAATAAAATTTAAAATTTTAGTTTTAAAAAAAGTGAAAACGAAATAGTTATTAAACAGCCTTGTAGGATGACATTTATTGAATGTCAATAACAACACTTATGTACAATGGACCGACTCTACCCCAACTGATCCATCTAAAATTGGCCTAATCGTGCTTCGTGTCGTGCTTACTCGGATAGTGATTTTTCCATACAAAAATAGTTTTATTTTCTCACGAGGAATTTCATATCATTATATTTATACGAGGGCTTTATATGCAAGTAAGAATGCGATGACCATTGACACACCTTTTGCATGAAAAATAGCAACAAAATGACCATTAGCTAACACATCTGTAGGATGAAAATAAAGATAAATATCTAGACATACGAGAGACTTTGCAAAGAAAAAAAAAGTTTAACAATACATCATTCAATAACTTTTGTAATTACATAAAATGAGATATTGAAAAAGACTAATAATATATAATAAGATGAATTGAATTGAAATGAAACATCATCAGATCTAGTATTATATTCTGGCCCAACATAGTTCATAGACCGGGAAAAAAGCCCAAAGTTTGTTGCCTAAAATATTATATTATGGCCCAACATAATTCATAGACCAAAATCATACTGAACCGGAACTCAAACAAAAAAACCGGAAAGAAAAGTGAGAGACCTAAGCTCCTACGCAGAAGAAGAAGAAGCAGATAGCAGCAAAAGCAATGGCGTCGACGTCAGCTGTTCGGGAGCTTCAGCGCGAATTGGAGGCCAAAGCTAACGTTCTCAGCAAAATCCAAAAAGGCAAGTTATATATACATATAGATATGTATATATATGTGTGTGTGTACAATTGCACTTGAATCTGTAAAACCCTAACGTGGCATTTTTGCTCTTTCAGATATTTCAAAGAATCACCAAGTGAGAAAGAAGTACACTATCCAACTCGGCGAGAACGAGCTCGTCCTCAAGGTCTCCTTTCTCGATTGCGTTTTCTCTATTTTCTGTTTGGTTACCGGGAAAACAACTCATCTAGCGCTAAATTCCATTGAAATAACAATTTTTTTCATGAATTTTGAAGTTATTTTCTTCCAAATTGATTACCGATATCTGAAATATGTAAAATTTTCGTTTGGTTGGAAGCAGATGGGATTTGTTGTGGTTTTCATAAGCTCGTGGTTTTTAGTTAGTGATTTACTTTTTGATCAGATGGTAATGTGACTGCATTTGTGTGTAGGAATTGGATCTCCTGAGCGAAGACGCCAATGTTTTCAAGTTGATCGGTCCGGTTCTTGTGAAGCAGGATTTGGCAGAGGCTAGGGCCAATGTGCGAAAGAGAATCGAATACATCTCTGCTGAACTGTATGCTTCTCTGTTTCATTTATTTATGTATTTGTATTATGGTTTCTACTCTATCATTGCAATTTTTTTCGCAGTTTAGGTTATCATTTCAGATTTTAAAGTTCTGGACTATCGCGTTAGGCTTCTTCAATTATCCTCAAAATCAATCATTTCAATGATGAGGCTTTGTAACAGAGTATACTAGTCAAGAAAACTTGTAAGATCAAACGCACAAAAAGTGATTTAACATAGACTTTGTGAACGTTTTCAGAATTTTATGATAGAGGTGAGAGTTTGGATCAAATGTTAGAATTTGGTCAAACCAATTGATTCTGTTTTGGTAGATTTAAAATTCCAACTATTATATTTTGAATGATACGTCTTGATCATTGATCTCAATGCTGGAAAGTGATATTTTAGAATGGAATTGGAAGCTAATGAACCTAACCTAAGTCTTTTCTTTTTGGAAAATGAATATGTTACTGAGTTTCCCACGTTCAGTTATATGCAATTTATGATATGTTAGTCTAAATTCCAAACCATCAACAACCAAATTTCTTTAAGGGTAATTTTGTCCTCACCAGATGGGGAAGGACCTAGGGTTCAATAAAAACAATCGGTTTTCTGGATGCTGAAAGGCTTGCTATAAAACAGGACACAGAGTTTTCACTATGTGTCCGGGTCTGTGTTCATTGGAACAAGTGAGATCCCAATTCTTGGGAAGGATCTGCATTATCTAATAAGAGAATGTTGTTCAATGTCTTCATGCCCATTGCCTTCATACGAGTAACTGTAGGCCTAAGTTGTATCTGAAGAATCGTGAGTTGTCCACTACATTTCCAGGTTTGGGATTGACCTTGTTACGATATATGTGTGTGTTGGATAGTTGTTTTCCCAACTTTTACATTTGGGGTGCTTATGTGAAAAACCATGTCTAGTTTCTCCTATTTCTTCCTACCATTGTTCTGATACTGATCAGACTCATGTTGAACTTGTGGCATAACTATATTTATTCTGCGCAACAGCAAGCGGCTGGATGCTACTCTTCAAGATTTGGAAGAGAAGCAAAATAGCAAGAAAGAAACGGTTTGTATTCTTCCTGTTTCTGTGCACCTTAACTGCTCTCTTATAATGCAGAGTTGTTCATATGGTCTCTGGCTTTTATTCAGTCGTGATAATATATCTATAGAATTTGAAGAATTTAGTAGAGCTATACGCGATGTTTTACTCCAGTGTCTTGTAAGTCGTTGACATGTAATGAAACTGTTGCATTGGTTTTGTCTGTGCTTTTACCTCCTCGCATTGAACTTGAATAGGGTTGACTCTGCGAAGGGTCGTAACTACACGGTTATACCATTCTCAACTAATCTAGGCATATAATTCAACATTAATTGGTTCCATTGGATTTTCTGTCTTGCAGATTTTAAAATTACAGCAGAGGGCTCAAGCACTCCAGGCTGGAAAAGCAAAGGCATAATCTATTGTCGTAGTTTGGTTCTGTTTGTCAGATGTATTCTATGAGTTTCTGTTGATGCTTGGATGTAGTTTCTTTTTCGTTCTTGTTTGTTCAAAGATACAGTGCCGATCAGAAACACTTTTTGTCATTCGATTGGTTTTTCCTTCGTTATGACTGTAAACCTATGAAGGAATGAAAAATACAACAATTTCTAATTGAGAAGATGAGTTCTACAATTGTGCAGTTTAAGGATAAAGTCAGCTTATATGCGTTCTGTTTCAGTTATATCCAAAATGGGTAGTTCGTGCCTTCATAAAACCAGCATGACAAGATGAGGTCATCTCTAGGATCTTGGTTTCGTGTTTGGGGTTCTGGTAGATCGCGGATTGGAACTACACATCGAAACTGAAAACTTGTTTAGTAACTATTTTTAGTTTTTAGTTTTCAAAAAGTGAAAAAAATATAAAATAAAAACTGAAAATTAAATAAAAATGAAATTATTATCAAACGGTGTTTACATTTAGTTTATAAATTACACATCAATTGTGTCATGTATATCGTCATCAATTTACCTTCCGAGAGATTCTTAGGGTAGAAAATCGTGCTTTGAAATGAAATAAGACTAGGGCGAGTCACTTCTGTCCCCATAGATTGGAGTCTTGTCATAAAAACATGTTGAGAAGGAGTGCATTGAAGGTTTTTTTGAAGAAATTCTCTCAAACCCATTGCAAAGGCGAAGAATTAGTTACTTAGGAGCAAAGAGGAAAAAGGAATGCCATGTTAAAATAAGTTTTCGACAACCTCTTATTTCTTTTTAATGCGACGTACTTCTTCATCCAAAAAGTGATTATGCACTCATCTCTTGTTTTAAACTCTTTTATTCAATTAATTGATTTTATTTCAAAATTTATACCTTTAATTGCTTTTAACATTTCTAGATCTTCAAAAATTGTGTTGGCGCCAGCCGTGTGTGAAGGTAAGAAAATGAGTTAGAATTAAGATAAGTTAACATCTTGATCCCTTTCAAGGTATCCCAAGTAATAAACAAACGTCGTCATTAATAATACATGATATATTATGACTTTTTAGAAGTCTCAATAACCTCTTAGAAATAGAAAAACAGACAAGAATGGAGGCAGTATATCCAACTTCCATGCCACAATGATCACATTCAAGATAACAGAATTGGCCATTTTCTATCATGCTAAAGTTTAATGTCAATCTAAAGGGTACGTCTAGACCTCCCCCAACCCCCATGTTTATTCATGCACATAGTCCCGAACCCAAACAAATTAGTATGATGACAGTAAAGTTGATCACACCCAACATTCAACTTTGCACATCTCTATTGGAGGTGAGCTACTTACATAAAACGAGTTCATCGCCACGTGACATTTTGATTCAATAACACATTGTCATATGGATAAAAGCTTGCACATGACAATGCATTATTTGACAAAGAATGCCACATGACGGTAAACTTGTTCCATTTAAGTCATTGGAGAGGTTGAAGGAAAATCAAAACGTACGGATGATATTAAGAAAGCAAAAGATATGATTTCTTCAAGTATTGGTTCCACACTTCCACCAATCAAGTAGTACTGAACCCACATGGTTTTTTATGTAAATAGGGTTTTATGGAGTACAAACATTCTCTCTCTCTCTCCCAAGTCTCGAAGAATATGCAGGGAATATGAGATACATTGCACGTACGTGATTATTTCTATTTTCATCCCGTCATCGATATTGTCATCCTCCACGAGTCTTTTGGAAGGTTTGCCAATATTGTTAATTTCTGACAAAAAAAAAACCAGAAGTTTGCATGCTCGACCACCCTCACGTACGGCACGCATGCTTCGCATAAGTGACAAGACTGCGTTTTTTTCATGACGCATAGACACGATGGAAACCCACTATAGCTTTTGACGACGCCATGTAGATGTAGCCACCTTCCAACTAGGGTTTATGGTTTTTCTCTTTTTTGGTAAATAAGATTTAGGGTTTAGCAATGCATTCTTTAGACCAATTCCAATGATGGGTTAAAACTCAAATCCCCATAAAGCTTCTTCAATTATTGGACTAAAAAAAAAATTGGATTAGAAACTTATTTTTGGACCAAATTTAGCCCATAAAGTGAGCCAAGGATAGTGGTTGTGACCCAGCTGCTGACGCTGTAGGCCTGTAGGCTACTTGTGGAAAGACCAACGACTTATTTTTTTTTATCGGACGACCCACGTGGTTGAACCATTGGTTGATTCAACGGTCCAGATTCAAATTTTTTTTAAAATCAAATTTATAAATACATTAAATGTAACGACAGAGATCAAATATGAGCAAACGGTAACAAAATTATAACAATTAAAAAAATTATTTAAATCAAAATTCACCCAAAAACTCTATAAATACCTATGTATTTGTTCAAACATATCCACACAAAATTCACTTTCATCATACAATTCTTCCATGTTTTTTTTACCCACCTATGTATTCGTGTTTAAGAATGGGGTAGGTTGTGTGGTTTTCCATGTTCTTTCATGTGCGTATGTGTAAGAATGAGGCTTCAATGTGGAAAATTTAGGTTCTAACCCGGAAATAATTTTTCTCCTTCAATAGTTTGTCTTAAGCTCGAGATTAAAGAATGATTTAGCCTTCTTTTTTTTTGTAACTTTTTTAAAATAAAATTTATGTAGATTATCCTAATTTATTTTTATTAACTACATTTTCCACCCTCAAGGTTTGAGGTGATTTTTAAATTGGTCATGAGGTTTCAATTTTCTCACATTGCCCCCTAAGGTTTTGAAATTGTATCAATTTACACTCTTGTATATTTGAATGTCTATAAGTTTTTTAGGCTATATGGTACAAATGTGGATTACATGTCAACTCAGCTTATGGATTTCATGATCTTTATGTCATCATCAATTTAATAAAAATTCAAATAATTTATTAGACAAAAAGGTAAATTGATACAATTTCAAACCTTAAGGGGTAATGAGAAAATTGAAACTGCGGCCCATTTGAAAATCACCAAACCTTGAGCTTAAATGTAGTTAACCCTAAAAATAAATTAGGATAATCTACATAAATTTTATTTAAAAAGTTACAAAAAAAGAGGCTAAAATCATTCTTTAATAATCTCGAGCTAAAGTTTTAAGCCAAAACTATTGAAGGAGCAAAAATTATTTCTCGTTAACCTAAATTTTCCTACTAAAATTTAAGTTTAACCCCAACCATTAGAGTTGGTCTTAATTGTAGCTTTTTCCTTTTTCAAATATATATATTTTAATCAACAGTTGTCTTAGGATTTTCGTTCGTGAAATGAGTTATTTGAGAAATGAAACTCATGTCCTTCACAGGATCAGAATGAAGTTTTTCATTCCCATGTTTCAAAAATGGTTACCAGAAAATACATTTCCATTACCATTATCATGTTTGGTTAATGTAGAAATAGGAATTAAAATTTGTTGAATATTTCAATAATATCCTTGTTAAAAGAATAAAATATCAATAAATTATAAAACAGAATTGTAATATTGCAATGAATGTTTTCCCAAGTGAGGGGAAAAAGCAAACCCAAAAGAGCCCCAAATTATGTTTCAGAACTCACCCCTTCATGGGAGAATGGCAATCATGAACCAGGATTAATTAACATTCCCATAATTGTAATTTGCACTTGCCAAACATGAGAAAAAGAATTTCAAACCCATTCCCGAGTCTCTAGCGAATCCATGAACCAAACGGGATAGACTGATAGAGTCCTCTTGGAAACCTCCAAGGATTCAATGTAATAAGGGGATTAATATATACACACCATCAAAGGAATATGACTGATGTTTAATTGTTAGGTGAATGGTGAAATTGAAACAAAGCAAGCAGCTGCTAGGGTGATATAAGTACTGATATGACAGATTGTCAATCCTTTCAGGCACTAACAAAGGTGCTACTTTGTTCTCAAACCAATTCGATGCAATTAGTGCAGATATGGAGCAGGTGCAGAAGCACTTCCGTCTTTCTCTTTTATCTGCATCGTCAAAATTAAAAGTCCGAAAATTGCTACCACGGACATTAATCCCTGTCATGAAACAGGAAAACATGCACAAGGTTTATGATTTATTATTTGAATAAATTGTAAATTGGCATATGACCAAGAAATGAAAATGATTTATCTTTGTGTACATATATCTGCTATTTATCCTCTATATATATATTTTTCCGTTAACAACTATCACTTGAGATTTGGAATTCTAGAATTTAGGACATAATTCAACAAAGTGGAGACTGATTCTGCCAGGACCAAATGGTCGTATATTTTTATTTTTATTTATACAAATGGTCATCTATTGTTATCCCCTCTTAATTTGGTCCATGATATATATATATATATATATATATATATATATATATATATATATATATATATATATATATATATATATAGGCAGAAAATAGATTTCTCCAGGATACCATATTTTGGGATTAAGATTCTGACACAGTTTTAGACCATTGATATTAGCCTATTTTTAATGGTTGAGATCATGGCATACCAATTTGATTATTAATTTTTCAATTAGTCACATAATAAAAATAAAATTTAACTTTCCAATTATAATTTCCTTATATATATATATATATATATTAAAAAACATAAGAGTATTAATTAATTATAGAAGGAAAAGAGGAGTTTCTTATCCTTGATTGCAAGAAAACATTAATTAAATGACAGGATGATTCTGTGGCCCAATTCCAAAGTCATGACAAACAAGATTTCAACGCATCTACTACACGCCGCTGATTCGATTCATACAAAAGCAAAGAATATCAAGCTATCACTGATCTTTGAATATTTTGTTAAGTAAAACAAAATTAAACCCTTAAATCTTAAGTCTTCATTCTTGATATCTGGTGATGAATTAGGTTATGGTAAAACTTTGATATCTTTAAATTTACATAGTTCTTAAAATTTAATGATCACTTTTAATTGCATTTGATCAAATTGTTATGAAAACTTAACCAAATTTGGTTGTTCTGGGCAATCACGAAAGCAATGGAGGTCTTCCTCCTCCTCCCACGTTTTGCAGATTTTACAGTTTTTTCTCCTGCCATCTTTGTTTATTTATTTATTTATGATTATTTATAATTCATGTCATTTATTGATTGAAATCTTCCACATTATTTTTAATTAGACTATTGATGTTATAAGATCTAAAAGAGAACTGGGAGATGACGAATGTGACAAAACAAAGAGAGAATTGCAAACGAAGAGAAAGAGATTGAGCATAAGGATATTAAAGGGAAAAAGAGAATAAAACATGGGCTAAAAATTTAGGTTTTAACCCCAACCATTAGAGTTGGTCTTAATTAGAAGTTTTTTTCCTTTTCGAAATATATATATTTTTTTAATCAACAGTTGTCTAGGATTTTCGTTCGTGAAATGAGTTATTTGAGAAATGAAACTCTCATGTCCTTCACAGGATCAGAATGAAGTTTTTCATTCCCATGTTTCAAAATGGTTACCAGAAAATACAATTTATTACCATTATCATGTTTGGTTAATGTAGAAATAGGAATTAAAATTTGTTGAATATTTCAATAATATCCTTGTTAAAAGAATAAAATATCAATAAATTATAAAACAGAATTGTAATATTGCAATGAATGTTTTCCCAAGTGAGGGGAAAAGCAAACCCAAAGAGCCCCAAATTAAGGTTTTAGAACTCACCCCTTCATGGGAGTATCATAACCATGAACCAGGATTAATTAACATTCCCATAATTGTAATTTGCACTTGCCAAACATGAGAAAAGAATTTCAAACCCATTCCCGAGTCTCTAGCGAATCCGCGAACCAAACGGGATAGACTGATAGAGTCCTTGGAAAACCTCCAAGGATTCAATGTAACAAGGGATTAATATATACACACCATCAAAGGAATATGACTGATGTTTAATTGTTAGGTGAATGGTGAAATTGAAACAAAGCAAGCAGCTGCTAGGGTGATATAAGTACTGATATGACAGATTGTCAATCCTTCAGGCACTAACAAAGGTGCTACTTTGTTCTCAACCAATTCGATGGATTAGTGCAGATATGGAGCAGGTGCAGAAGCACTTCCGTCTTTCTCTTTTATCTGCATCGTCAAAATTAGTAAGTCCGGAAAATTGCTGTCACTTGACATTAATCCCTCTGTCATGAAATGCTAGTGGAAACATGCAATAAGGTTTATGATTTATTATTTGAATAAATTCGTACCTATATATGACCAAGAAATGAAATGATTTATCTTTGTGTACATATATCTGCTATTTATCCCCCTCTATATATATATTTTTTCCGTTAACAACTATGAGATTTGAATTTAGAATTTAGGACATAATTCAACAAAGTGGAGACTCGATTCTGCTAGACCAAATGGTCGTATATTTTTATTTTTATTTATACAAATGGTCATCTATTGTTATCCCCTCTTAATTTGGTCCATGATATATATATATATATATATATAATATATATATGTATGTATATGTAGGAGAATAGTGCTGCACTCTCTCTCTCTCTCTCAATCCACACATGAGCATGAACTCAAACTCAACTCGCTGATTAAGTTTACTTTTGGTTAATTAATTTATTATTTTTTCGGTAATTATGATCAGTTTGTATACAATGTCATGCATGAATGTAGAACAAACCAAGAAGTGCCTTAATGTATTCAGTTTTAGGACAGTTCTCTGGTGTAATTTTAACACATCATCAACCTTATTTCTCTGCAAACGAACACAAAAACAAATGGTAATATATAATAGATAGCAGCAGCGCCACTAATAGAAAACTGAGTATAATACATGGTTGAATCCGTGTCCAATGATTACCAATATACACAAACAAACCCGTGGCCGTTTAGTAGTACTGCATCTGCAAAAGATCATATTGTTAAGCTCCAATATAAATTACATAATGATAATGATTTTCACAAAAGAATAATTAATCTATCAAGAATATATAGGGTCCCATGCATATGGTGCATGCTAGCTGAATGTTAATCTTAAAGGTGCATATATAATAAAAAGAAATGATGAGATTAATTAAAAGGACAACATCCAATGATAAATTGGCTTTTAATGCTGTGAGTGAGACTACTCAACTTTCCCCAATCCATCCTTTACCCGAATATCGCGATTTAGTGAAGATATTGAGATGCCAATATAGTTGATTGCTTTGTTTTGTGTACACATGCTGGAAAACTGGCTTACTCAACTATATAACAACTGCGCCAAAGCATCTTCTATATATAAAATGTCAACTTCAATTCATTACTTAACAAAAGCATGCATATATATATATATATATATAGCATGGTTTCAAAGTCAAAAAAGCCCAATTTCAACAATTCAAACTCAAAATTGCCATTCCAATCTCTCCAGCTGCCAAAAACATTCCCTTTTAATACATATATCAACCTACACGCCATTTTCTTCCCTTCTATCTATTTAGCTTCCTAACCAGGTACATTTAGCACTATTCCATTAGGGTTTTGGGGATCGAATATATAATATCCCCAGTAACTAGTCCATTTATATATATTGACGATATATATATATAGATATCCTACTCTTATAGTAAAGAGATAAGTAGATAAGTACAAAATCCCAACCATTAATAACCAAAGTGTGGACCATGAAATGATAATAAGGTTCTCACATGAGAGATCAATCTAGTTGAGTGATAAAGAAGCCACACTTAAAAGGGTACGTACATATATGCATAAACTTTTAGAAGTTGAAGCATCGATCATGCATGCTCTGCTCTGCTGCTTCACGCCAGTGTGATCAGTTTGCTGCTGTTTGGTCCCCAAGGCGTCCTGATCAACTGTTAATTAACTAATTAATGGGATGCGCTGGCCAATCACTTTCAGTGGTGAGGAACATATTCTACATCATTTTCACTACATCTACAAGATGCAAGTAGCTGCCAACAAACTCTACAACTCTTAATTCCATGCATGCATATATACCTACATGTACATACATACATATAATATTATATATGGTGTGTATGTGCGCGTGCAAACATACACATGATTATGTAGATGTATATATGTGAATGTACGTTTATGTACTTATGCTCATTGTTTGGCCTAATCTTACACCTACATACATAATGAATCATCTATTGATTGGAGAAGGATACCTAATGTTGGAACTAATCTTTTGGGATATAGCAATCATCTAGGTACAAAAAAGCTAATGTGATCAATGAGGTGGATTCAATAAAGTTGACAAGCCATATTGAGAATAGTGGAATTGAACACAAAATTTTAGGTGAAGAACTAAATATTATTAAGTCACAAATTTCTAATATAAAAAATACATGTTTGAACTTTAAAAAGGAAGTCATACTTTTAAGATATGGGGTACAAAAAAATATAATATAGAGATGATTATAAGATGGGAAAGAGCACAAGTTAATTAGGTTGAAAAAGGAGAAATATGGTTTGACCTTTGGCCTCGTTTACTTAGATTTGTGCGTGGGGAAGGTGGATACTGTAATGAGTCTAATGACTACAGGTTGTGGTATTATTAATTGGTACACCAAAAAGTAACTAAATTGGGGATGGGAGAGGTATCATGAACCTTCGATAGGGAGTGATATCTGACCCACATTTGGAAAGACATGTGCTCAATGAATTAAGCAAATAGCCTTCAGAATATCAACACTCTTATGCAGTTTACTCGCTAGTGTCATCATTAGAGCATCTCCAACAGCTTGACTAAATGAAATTTTTTTACTACTTTTATAAAAAAATACAAAAAAACTAAGCTTCAACAACAGACTAACGAAATAAATAGCTATATTAACTTTGTAAATTGTAACTAGCTAGATTTAGCTAAGAGGAGAGAAAAAGTTAAATTTTTGCTAAATATTTAAAACTATATATAAAATTTCATTGTTTGTGGGTTGCGAGAGAAGAAAAAGGGCTTGGGTTATTAAGGTTAAAAAAACATAATATTAAAATATTTAATATTTGGGTCATTTGGCTAGTTATAAAACAAAAATTTAGCTAGTATTATGACCCTATGAATTAGGATCTCTCTTATTTTCTAAAATAAAGCAAAAAGCTAGCTATTCTTTTGTTCAAAGTGCCTCAGGGAAGGAACTTGATCCGTTCCGTAGGCATCTTAACATAATTAATTAATTTAATAATTTCGGGACAACTTACCATTACAACTCTATGTAATGCAAACTAAACCAGAAATTATTCCTTTCAAAGAATCTTTCATAAGTTCCAAACATTTAGGTATTTGATCTAATCTACATTGGTGTTCTAGTCAACACGACCATTTTCAGACTGCAATCATCATGTCCACAATCTACAGAAATTGAAGACTCAGATTCTCTTTTAATGTAGATGTTGATGATGGCTAGCTGCTGATTACTGATTTGGACGATCCAAACACAGCAACTTCAGCGGCGAGGCGATCAAAAAATTAATATAATCTCGACTGTATATTAAGATATGATTTAACCTGTTTAATGATTAAAACTTAACAACATAATGTTGAATAATGTAATAAGTCATACATTGACCGTTTAACAAAACAAATTACAACTTCTATTAAATAATTTTACTTCTAACTACAACGAGGTATTTTGTGATAAAATCTCAAACCTAGTTATTTGATTGCACATGTAGTTGAGGAATATATTGATGTGATTAGTAGTGAACCAATAGTTTGTCTCTCTAAAATTTTAACATGAATGGTGTCAGAATGGGTTGCTTACATGGGCACTAGCTACTGGGGTCTATTTAATTCTTCGGTACATGGTATTTACGTGCTAGTGCTAAACTTAAATCACTGATTTGGAATTTAACTATTGTGCCCACTCTTGTCTCTATGGAATCTTAACACATAAAATGTGTAAATTGTAAGGCAAATACTCTTTGCAAAACAACATTTATCTATGTGTAAACATCATAATCAACATTCAGCACTATTAGTTAGTACATTAGGCACCTAATCGGGTATAATGCTGAAAAGTTCCATAACACTACTTTTTCAAGGACCACATGATGGAATGATGGAGAAGTATTAGCAATCTTATGATGACCCATCCATTTTACATATGCATTGGATTGGACCACCTGAATTTGCCCACCATTTCGGCCATTGCCCGTGGCCTCCCAACCATCACGGGAAGAACCAACTTCTTTCTCTCCTTTTGCTTCATTTTTATTTATTTCCTCCATTTTTTCAACGCTAAGATATACGTGCTTCATGGTCCATGAAGCATGCATGTGTGGTGTGGTACCAAGAAAGTTCAAACTTGTTATGTGATATGGTCACATGATCACTTTTAGCTTCTTTATTTCACATGCATAAACCACTCATAACTGCATCATTAATTTAACTATTGCTTCTATTTTGTTACAATAGAAGAAAACCCAACCCTTAACCTAGCTGAATTTTAACTTATTTTCCTCCAACCCTCACCGGCCGCTACATGAGCTAACCTCTAATATATAATGTTATTTGGGTGATAGGATTGTCTTCCTTAACTCTATCATACCTCACATGGTGTTTTGAAATTTTTGGCACAATCCACCTAATAATTAAGGAGGTTGAATGAGGAAAGAAGCATATATACAAAGTTACAAACCCACATAGTCCTTTTCACGGAGGCTTTCCCAAGAAATAAGGATGTCCAATTAGGCGAGAGAGAGAGGGTCCTATAATTGCATATATAAATTGGGACAATACTTAGGTATTGAGTATTCTATATACTCACTCTAATGATTTGGCCCAATGATATTTTAACACATGTTTTATTGTTTTAAAAAAAAATAAAACATATGCTATTTAATTTTTCTTAGACTTTTAAAAATAAAAAACACATGTCATTTTTTAATTGGACCAAATAAGAAAGTGAGTATATAAGATACTCATAGTGAATACCCAATATTATCCTATAAATTGCTCGACACAGTCACTAACAATGAAAGAGTGGTAGGGTTTCTGCCTAATCATACCCAAACACGCACGTGGTGCACGTGCCTTAATGTTGATATTGTCCTTTCAACCCTCTGCAAGGTTGGCTTAGTACTGCAAACACACCAGGTGGGCTTTCATCGCATCATCGTTAAAACAATGACACGGATTATACTCGTTATATATTTGTCTAAGTATCGTTTAATTAGCTTCTAAAGCTGATGATAAAAGGTCATTTTAAAGAAGCAATGACGTACATAACTCATTGAAAATGGGAAACGATTTTCTAATGAAACATTCCCATCTTTCATATTCAGCTATAGTTATTTTGATTCAAAGAATTAGGGTTCTTCAGCCGTAAGTCCTCCGAAAGGACCGAAACCCTATTTAAAACACTTAAATCTCCATTTTAAAGAAAAATAACTCATGGGTATTTGACTGTTATTGCACCTGACTGTTTTTTTAATTCTTTAACTAGGAGTTTCTCACTCATATTGTAAGTTGTCATGGAAATTAAGGTGCTAAGCTTGGAGAAAAGATAGGGGCTAATTAAGCAAATTAGCAGTAGTAGTTAATTAATATGTGCAGCCAATTAAATTATAGGAATAATTTTGGATGAAAAATATGTTGTCTCTTCAACTTTGTTGTTGACAACCAGTCATGCTCTCCAGGATACAAACAAAACCAACATCCCATATGCCACATTGTGCATCAGCTGGGGCTCAAATTTCATGCACTAAGATCTCATGGAGCCAGCAGATCTGCATTGCATGATTGGAGGTTTCCAGATGGGAAATTATCATTCCAGATTAACTGATCCTGACCATCCAATAAAACCCTTTTCAAGTAATTAATTAATTAATCCATGATCATCTGTATGTATAATGAACAACATGCAGACCGCAAACATAAAACAAATTTAAAAAAAAAAAAAAATCATGAAACAATTAGTCGGCGAAACCGTGTAGTGCTGAAAAAGGTTGGGCCATGGAACTACAAACGGGTCAAAACCAAATTAGAGACTAGAAAGAAAGAAAGAGATATAGATGAATTTGGATATATGGCACCAATCCATTTCACACTTTTATGGTTCTGATTGAGTTCCATATACAAACAACCTCACTCTTAGCCTCTTACTATTGAATATGAAGGGAGCTGAATAATCATGATCTAGTTAAAAAGAAAATTTGAGTTTTTGTTTGTTGGAAGGTGTAACCACCTCTTTAAAAAAAAAAATCTCCTATTGGTACACGTGGCATCGGTGAATTGAGCTTTAACCAGATCAGCCTTCCCAATAAAAACTTATGTGGGATTCTTTTTTTCTAGGAGCAACATAGTGAATACATATCATAAAATTCAAACACATGTTATCTTTTAGTTAGACTTTTTCTGCATTTTTGTATAGTCACGTAGCAGGAACAGCCTCATCGGAGTTTTTTCTCATTTTTAACAGTTTGAAATGAAAACTGAAAACCAAAAACGCACCAATGTCACAACATGCTTAAAAGCCAAATGAAATCTGTCCTTGCTGAGCATCCTCTTGGAGCACAACTTCACATGTATCAATGATGGAGCTCCCACCACCCCCACCTTTACTCAACAAGAACCACCATTACCATCTTCTCTGCTTCTCTCACTCACTCCAGAACTTATCTGGAGCTGCAGCAGCATTACACAAATTAAGCTGCTCATGTCTGCCACTTCCCCAGCCCCCTCTCAACTTGTTCGTTTCGTGTTCGCGTTTCTCTCTTCCATCCTTTACCTTTCTTGTTCAAACAAGATGTAAAGTTTTCTTTCCTCATTTTCCCTACTCCCTTTTCCATCCGTAACCAGCACTAGCCACCTGCACAACTTAAGCTTCCAGCATATTCGTTTTAAAGCAGATATGTCACAAGGGTGAAAGTCGAAACTACCCGAAAAGCAACAGGGGAAGCTGCAGAGCCAAGTGGCCTTACTATTATTAATACCCTTTTTTTTCACAAGACTTTAACCAACCTCAAAAATCTTGAAGCTAGCTAGTTAGCGAAAAACCCTTCACTCGAACACAGAAAAAGATGACATTTTCGTGCACGAAAAGCTTCTTCAAGAGGTTCTGTATCGATGAATACCAAATGGACACTGTTGCTCAGAGCAGCTTCTTCTCTACTGATCTTCTGCCTTCCCTTGGAGCCAGAATCAACCAGTCTACTAAGCTCCGGAAATACATTATATCGCCGTATAATCCTCGTTATAGGTGATGATCATCCTTCATTGCCTTGCCACACTGCTATTCCAATGTTATTTGTTAGTAAATCTTCTACAACTCATCAATTCATGCCCTTTATGTGATCCTCATTTTTCAGGGCTTGGGAGATGCTACTTGTTCTTCTAGTCATCTACTCCGCGTGGATTTGCCCGTTTGAGTTTGCATTTCTGCCTTACAAGCAGGATGCTCTTTTCGTCATTGACAACATTGTCAACGGCTTCTTTGGCATTGACATCATTCTCACTTTCTTTGTTGCCTATCTCGACAGCCGCTCTTACCTTCTTGTTGACAATCCAAAGCAAATCGCAATGAGGTGCGTAAAAGGCTTCATTCTGGTTCAAAACATCCAACATATATGTTTTGATTTCTCTGCAAGAAATAACCCTTTTTTTCTTTCATACAATACAACCAAACAGGTACTTATCAACCTGGTTTCTTTTCGACGTGTGTTCCACTGCACCATTTCAGTCTATTAGCCTCCTCTTGACAAATCGCGGCAGCGAACTTGGGTTTAAAGTGCTCAACATGCTCCGCCTCTGGCGCCTCAGACGAGTCAGCTTCCTCTTTGCAAGGTCCATCTTCCTTTGCCTATGTTTTTTCTCCAAACTTTCCAATTGTCATAAAACTATCAGAATACACAAATACTTACAAACCGGTTTCTGCTTACTTCAGACTCGAGAAGGACATCCGATTCAACTACTTCTGGATTCGCTGCACGAAGCTCATTTCTGTAAGCCCCGAAAAACCCCATAAGTGCATCACAATTCTTGTCATTTTTCTCTTCACCAATTCAAACTTTATTGACATAAAAATTATGTCCTGTCAAATTTCAGGTTACCCTTTTCGCAGTGCACTGCGCCGGATGCTTAAACTACCTGATCGCAGATCGGTATCCTGACCCGAAAAGAACATGGATCGGCGCTGTGTACCCGAATTTCAAACAAGATAGTCTTTGGAACAGATATGTTACTTCAATATACTGGTCTATCACAACACTAACAACCACTGGCTATGGAGATTTACATGCTGAGAACCCTAGAGAGATGCTGTTTGATATTTTCTACATGCTCTTCAACTTGGGATTGACATCTTACCTCATTGGAAACATGACAAATCTTGTAGTTCATTGGACCAGCAGAACCAGAATCTTTGTAAGTTTTAGTCCTCCTCCTTTCAGCTCTTTAGTTTTTAGTACTGCAAATAAATAAATCAGCAGCTTCTAGGGGAGGTTCTACTTCTGAATGGACTAAAATAAACCCCCAGTCACAATCAAAGTTTTAGAGAAAGGTCCCCATGGCCATATATTACCTGCAAAAGACTTGGAAATGTTTCCTTTGTCTCCTCTCTTGCTACCCCACATTGTGAATGTGTTTCTTCAAACCCTAAAACCTAACTCACAAAAAATATTAATTATCAGAGGTTATATGTCCCCAATCCCCATGTGACAAATATACAGATCTAGTTTTCATAAAATACTCAAACCGAAGAAAAAATCTTGGGTGTCATCGGTGATATACACCCATGTGAGTGTCTCACTATTTATATTTTTTAAGAGTAAATCTAGTTCTTATCTTACTCGTCGGTTCATCTATTCATGATTGACCTAACTCACTAAAACCTTTCCACCGCGGTCAGATGGGACCCAAACGGCTGGTGGATCAAGAGTTAAACTAAGGAACATGAGATACTCACATGAGTGTATAACCTCAGCGATAAGGCAAAATCTCTCCACACACAACACAAAACCCTAATAGTTTCTACCCAAAATACACCATAGATTAATTGTTTTTTTCTTTGATTTTGGTGTTTGATAGAGGGACACAGTGAGAGCTGCATCAGAATTTGCAGCAAGAAATGACCTGCCCCAAAGGATTCAGGACCAGATGCTGTCACATATATGCCTCAAGTTCAAGACAGAAGGACTGAAGCAGCAAGAGACCTTAAATGGTCTCCCAAAAGCCCTTCGTTCCAGCATTGCCCAACATCTCTTCTTCCCCATCGTTCAAAAAATCTACCTCTTTCAAGGAGTTTCTCATGACTTCCTCTTTCAATTGGTAAAGGCGTCATCACATTGACTTATTATCGTTCTCACTGAGTAACGTTATTCAGATACAAAACTGGCCACATTGTTGACACTCTCACTAATAGAAATGGGTCCCAATGATAAGGCTCGCTTCTATTAGATAGTTTGTCGACAATGTTGTTATAGTTGTGTGTCCAAATGGCATTATTGTTTCTCACAAGATGCTAAAACTAGGCATCTCTTATTAAGGTTTCAGAAATAGATGCAGAGTATTTTCCACCCAAGGAAGATGTAATTCTGCAAAACGAGGCTCCGACCGATCTCTATATACTGGTTTCCGGTGCAGCGGTGAGCCGGCTTAACTCTTACCTCTTATATAATCTCCAAACGTTCTTAAAAGGGAAGTGATTTTCACACACCCTTTTTAGCTTCTCACACACCCCTCTTTTTATATAGCCATTAGATTGAATAAATCAAACGAAATCAACAAACAGGATTAAACAGGAGTGTGTGGGAGGTCAAAAGGGGCGTGTGGCTATCATTTCCCTCTTAAAAATGCTTTCTGACATGAAGTTCATTTGGAAAACTTTGTGGTTGCAGGATCTGATGTCCAATATTGATGGGCAAGATCAAGTAAGTCACACATACATATATGTATATAGACCCTTTCAGGAATGGGAACACATTTTGCGGGTTTTGAGAGGCCAGTTGACCGGAAATACACACTCGGTCGACTAGCTCAGACATCCCACAAAAGGCGAACCCGCTCCTGATAATAAACATTTCAACATTGTGTGAGATTGGAGAACATGTGGGAGATAATATCTGACTTCACATACTCTAAACAGGTTGTAGGAAAGGCAACTGCGGGGGATACTTTGGGAGAAATTGGAGTATTATGTCATAGGCCACAGCCTTTCACCGTTCGGACAACTGAACTTTCCCAGATATTACGACTCCGCAGAAGTTCAATCATGACCACTATACAAGCAAATAAGGATGACGAGCAAATTATCATGAACAACATTTTTCTGGTACCGAAACAAAATTGTTTTCGAAAAAATGTACATGCAGTCATGCACACCACCCTTCTCTTCCAAAGACTGATATTCTGTACTCTACTTTACAGAAACTGAAGGGACAAGAAGGGTTGGGATGTGAATATCCACATACCGAAGGATGCTGTTCTTGCGCGAGATGCAAAGATAACTCACATCAAGAACCAATAATGCAGGAAGCAAGGAATGATTTGTTTACAGGTTCAGAGACTATAGAAAAGAGCGAAATACGCAAAGCTGATATTTCAACTAGATGTGCAATGGATGTCAGCACGATGGCTAAGGATGGCCAAACGGCTCTTCACACTGCTGTTCGCCAGGGACATCTGGAAATGGTCAAAATTTTGGTCGAAGGAGGAGCAAATGTAAACACACCAGATGCTAGAGGATGGACGCCGAAAGATCTGGCACAACAGCAAGGAAACAAGAGCATAACTAACCTCTTACGAAGATATGAGAATAGGAGAATAGATGAACATAGAATAGAGTTTACTGAACCGGAAACATCTGAAATCACCAGGGATTGTAAAGGGAATTCCAAACGAAACGAGGGTGCCCAATTTTCCCACTCTTACCAGAGAAAAGAACCCATGAAGTCCTACCCGAGCAATTCTAGCCCTGATAGAGAAGGGATGAGATCAATCAACAATAGAGTAACTATCCACATGCATTTTCAGAATGGAAGTGCGTCGGAAAGGCAGCTTGCGAAGTTAATAATCCTACCTGATTCGATCGAAGAGCTGCTCAGAGTTTCCAGTAAGCTTTCTTTTTCTTACCTCAAAACACACGTTTAGACAAACCTGAATTATAAGTTCTTATAAATTATACAATATTCAACAAAGCTAAGACAAAATTGGATGTCAAAAACATACCTTGAGCAGGATCAGCACACACTTTTCATATCGGCATAGCTCTGTCCTCACACTTTATGACATTGCAGGTGAGAAGTTCGGAGGATACAAACCTACAAAAGTCGTGAATGCAGAGAATGCAGAAATAGATGACATAAGTGTCGTTCGAGATGGTGATCACCTGTTTCTTCTCCAGAACGACTGTAATAATATGAATTCTGATGTGACTTAATATCATTCAAATACAACTACGTAGAGGCGAAGATAGCTTGTAACTCTTAGGCAATGTATAATAAGATAGTAACAGAAATTTTGATGTCACTACACCAATTGAACATTTTAGTTCCCCAAATCCAGTAATACTACTGGAGAAGTGCAAAAGTCAATTACAGAATATGGCTCTTAATACTTTCGATGGGTAAAACCCCATCAGGTAATTAATCAAAATTGTAAAACAGCAAGAACTATGTATTACAATCTTCTCATTATCTGGTGTACCCCAAGTACAGGGACGTCCAGGTCTTGTATCCTTATCACGTAGAAGAATCACCGATGAATTGCACAAGAAAAGAAACAAAATAAGCCGCCTCTAAAACTTCAACCAGGGTATTTACTGTCTTCTGGAACCCGATATACTCTATAAATATGTATGAAACACCAGTGAGTCTGAAAAAAGCATCCACGTTTGCGCCAGCTACCGTATAATTTGTTCATACATACTTTCCTTCCTTTGAATTGATGCTTTAATGCAACAAACTTTTATCCCCTCTTGGCAGTGCCTTCAATTGGAATAGGATGAGCTTCTGTGTTAAAAACAAACTTACCCAATGGAATAACAGAACTATCTCCAAACAGCAAGTACAAGTACTTCAGAGTCTCGCCCAAAAAGAACGTCTCCATCTTGTCTCTTTTATGAGGAGGAACTGAAGTTACATCATCCAAAGAACTGTATCCACCAGTATCAACCCTTGTATATTTCTCAAATGCTTCAAAAATCTGCCAACCCCATTCACGATATCTGCAATGTGCAAGTATGTAAGTGAAAGTGCTCCAAAAGGGGATATGACTTATCCCCTATGCCTGTGTTACTTAAGGGGGAATGAAACGGATGGACACATAAGAAAGAAAGTAAAAGCATACTTGGGATCTTCTGTGATGCGGTACAAGACAAACAATGATTCCACTGTTTCAGGACGCAAGAGATTATGACGATCAGCAGGCTTGATGATTATGTCATTCATATATTCAGAACTCCTGTTACCACCATCAAGACCTCCTTCAGAAAACTCCTGCTTCAATAAGAGTTGTCAAGTCCACCGGTACAACATAGACAATATAAAGTTGAAAAAACTAAAAAATATAATAATAATTTGATGGATCTCTTCCCAAATAATAGCTCAAAACAGATCCAAAACTAACCTTTGTATGGAAATAAGCAATTTCTGGAGCAAGACCAGTAGAGGTTGCTGAATACATTTCAAAGCATGTTTTAGCCAGATCTTCTGCAAGTTTCAAATTTTCTAGGTCCTCAAAGTTAAGCATATTATTTCTCATTGCTTCTTCCTTGGTAAGGCCTTTCGTGGCACCGAGTGCAAGAGTGCCAGGCAAGAAACATACCTGCAAAAGGCAGTACAAAATGTCACATTAAGACCCATTTCCGAAAGAGCAAGGATGCCGATCATCATTCTAGTGACAGGTAAGTGTTTATTCCAGGATACCACAAAAAGCTAAACATACATGTATGTTGTGGTTGTGCAAAATACTTACAACTAGAAAGAATATAAAATTAAATATTAACAATCAGCTTAAATTAAATAAGTTAAAAGGTTTCACATAGCAGGATGGGAGAGAATACGCCATCACAATTTTTTGTGGACCGTTTCCTGATAATAACGGGTAATTAATTTATCACTTCTTGTTTCCTATTGCAGAAAACAAAGAGATCGTTATTGAATTGCTTTCTCTCATATAATCCCAACACGAATCTTTAAACACAATAAAAATTCAATTCATAAAGCTAGACGTCAAAACTTTGATTAAGTACATTAAATGCCACCTACACGCACCGCCCTATGTGGGGCAACATGATGTCCAACTAGTCAACCTTTTCCTTCTCTGACTTAAAAGAACTTATAGCAAAAAATAGCACAGACTAGTTGACTTATAAGCTATCTAAATGCCAAAGATTTTGTGAAGTATAACATACCAGGTGATCCATTTTGGGACTAAAAGAACTATCAGCTCCAAAAGGCAGTTCCCCTACAAAAACCAATCCATTCGGGATTGATTTACGAACAAGAAGGTGCCTGACACCCTTCATTGCTTCCTCGTACATATCATGGAGATACATAAAATTACTTTCCCGATTTTTCTGAAGCCAAACTTTCAGTAGGTATTCATAATAGCTGTCACCACGAGATCCCAGTCTTATATTTTCTCCACTAAATTCACCAGTGCTAGGGCTGCAACAGTATAGACAACATCAACAAATAAATAGATGATAAATTAATAAACAAAGAGAAAATAAAAAAGACATATGGGAGACGCTGACTACAGAATACATTTTAGTGAAAAATAGAAACATAAAGATACCACACACACTCAACTCATAAGAACAAATAAATACATTTGTGCAAGTATTGCCCAGAAAACGAAAAATAATTCAAAATATCCACCAAAATTTGTACCCATGAGACCTAGGGCACTCCTAGAATCAGTAATCTTTCAGCACCATCCTCAATAAGAATACTCATTATAAGAGTTTAAACATATGGACCACACACTGTCCAAAAAAGGAAGACGAAGAGGTAACTTTTACTGCTGAAGTTATTACATATATAGGCTACATGGAATCAATCAGTTGAGCAATTCTCATAAAAGAACAAAGAAGTACACTCTTACATATGTTTTGTTCTTAGATAAGCAATAGGAGGTCCTTTTTATATTCCCAGCTCTACATTTTTATTTCTAAGACCCAACTATATAAATGTTTCAATCAACCTTACATATCATACCATAATATAATGAATGCAATAAATAATCATTTTCTGCAGCGTTAATGACACATAAAGGCACTCCTCAGTACAAGGACAATGTCAACATGACGGTAGACTTATGAACAAGAATTAAAAATTGAAAAGAATAATGATGTAAGTATTAGAATAATATTTCAGACTCATACCTTATAAATATGGGTACCAGTCCTTCCACCTTAGGTAGAGTCTTTATGTGTTCCAAGACCTTCATAGACTCCACAGTGTACTTTGGATCACCAGAAACTGAACTTAGATAATTGAACTCAAGCTGCAAAGTAGAAACTTCTGAAGTACTACAAAGACCATCAGGAGCTGGATGTGCTGAAGGATCTCGAAGAACAACATCACCAAAGGGAATAGCAGTTGGACTGGAAGTAAAACCAGTTAGTAGACGATCAGCCAAGTTCTTAGCAGTTTCTAGATAAACAACTGGCTTAGGTCCTTTATGTGTCGAGTCCATCCCATTTTCCACAGAACTCAGATGATATGCACTCAAAAGACCACCCAAAACACGTATTGTAGTTTCAAATAAATTGACTTGTCCCGTCTTATTAATCTTATTTGAAAGGTGTGTTTCAATCCATAATCCAGCTTCAGAAACAACTTCGTCAGCACCCATTATCATCGCAGTATCAAGGGCATCCACAATAGTTGCACCTAGACCACCTAACCCATCAACCCCCCGCTTGCTCACGGGCATCAACTCATCATAGCCCATTGCATACTTTTTATACCCCGACCACGCATGAATAAACGCCTTCTTGACATTCTGTTGCCTAGCTATCCATTTCGGGTCGGAATTTAACTTCCTATGATCAAGACCAATGCTACCACGACTACCTTTTTCGTCAGGCGGTAACTGAGGAGGGAGCCTCGGTGGTTTTCTGAAAATATTTCCAAACCTAATTCCGCCACTCGTAATGTGCTCATACGTACCATTCTTACTACCTTTCACTAATCCATCAGTGGTGGGACTTGTATGTGCGAGCATAAGATACGCTACACCGAATATCATTAGTAAAAGTAGAAATTTTCCTGTACTACAACCCATACAATGATTCTTTACGTTACTCGTGTGCAAGGTTTGAGTTATCACCTGGGAAACAAGCAACAGAAACCCAATTGATTCCACAGGATAATGAGAAAGCAAAAGAATTTACAACAACGATCCGAAAAATTGAGACAATAATGATTTAATTGTGGAATATAATTAGCTGTTAAATTCGTTGAAAGTTGAAAATTGAAAACAGAGGAGCATCATAATTATATTAATCTACAGAAGGTAAGAAAACTGAAATCTCAGCTCAATGAAAACACAATAAATTGAATCAATTTGCAGAACTAATCGCAATCAATCATGAATCGGAGTTGGAGAAAATGGGAGAGATCTGAGGAATGGAAGACCTTGAAGAAGGAGCGATGGCGGAACTTGGCGTTGTCGTAGTGGACATCTTTCTTGGAGTACGGTAGAGACTTGGACGACATGCTCGATCCGATCGTCGCCGCCGCCGCCTTAGGGTTCCGTTCTCAGTCCTCAGCTCCGCCTCTAATCGGAGGCTGAGACGCGCCGTGCGGCGAATTGGATCGAAATCCCGCGGAAATCTGATTTCGCGAGAAAATGAGGGAAAATGTTGGATTTGGTATTCGTGAGAATTGGGCGCGCGGAATTGGATTCGCTGGAATGTTAGAATGGCGATTAGCGATCGTTCAGGAGTGAAAGCTCCTTCTCTCTCCAGTTTTTGCTCGCCTGTGTTTTGAGAGAGAGAGAGAGAGAGAGAGTTATTGTTGACCGTTTGATGAACACGTCACGACGGAATTTCCATTGGACTTGTTCGGAAAGTTGTGAGAGTTGGTCGGAAGTCCACCATCTCTTTGACAACTTAATTTTGGAAAAATAATTAATAAATAAAATAAATATATATACATAATTCCTTAACGTTATCAATTGGTCAGGCAATTTGGGTTCAATGAGAATGAAATGTATTTGGGTTTTTTTATTTATGTATTCTTTGGTCATATTGATCGTATCATGTGCATAAATTCAATTAGAATCCAAGTTAATATACCTCTTTTATATATGTGCTACTTAAATATGCGTTATGTCAGTTAATCAATACAAAATTTTTGTTATATTTAAAAATAATAATATATCTATCTCTTACACTCGAACTCGCTCAAATTATCTTCTAACTAGTTTAGAATGTTGTTTTGTCATTAAAACCAAAAGCAGCAAATGAATTCAAAAATGGAGTTTCTAAATGGGTTCAAGAATTTAATCAATACACCCAATATTATCCTAGACAAAAACAAAAAAAATCTTAAAATGTCTGTTATATATCTACGTTAGTAGAAGCATCCCATTGATTGATTGACGATCGATCCTTTTATTTCTTAGAACACAGGTGTTGGATATATATAGTGTAAGCTTTCTTGGGATTAACACCTCTCTCAAATTCTCAATCGCAAACATCAAATATCAAATTTCATTTTTCTTCATCATAAATGCACCAAGAACCCAATTCTTCTCAACTCTCTCATGGGTTTCAGTGACAGTCAAATCACCTTCAACTGCATGATCTGCACCTTCCTCCTCCTTCTCCTACTCCTACTCCTCCGCACCCCCTCCTCTTCCGCTCTCATCTCCTCCTCCACCTCCACATCATCAAAACCCCACGAAATCCAACCCCAAACCCCACCAGCAGCCTTACCCACCGCCCACACCCCCCAATACCGAGTGTTCTACATCAAGAACACGCCGCCGTTTGAACTGGACAAACAAGAACCGATCAAGAAGCACAGAAAGATGCGGCACAAGAAGAACAGGATTAAGAAGAGAAAGAAGACGACGACCAAGAAAGACTTCAAAACGAGGCCGTTCTCGGTGATGCTGCCCAAGGGTTTCGTCCCGCCTTCTGGTTCGTCGCCTTGCCACAATGCGTACCCCAACTCCGTCGCTTTCTTCTGCGACCTCGCTCCCACTGCTGCAGAACCCTAAACCACCGCTGTTTCAGATTGTTCCCGCGCACGTGGGTGCCACGCGACGATGAAAACAAATGACGGAGATCGATGGCGCGGAAGAGTACTTTTTCTGTTAGTTTCTACTTTCTTACGACTTTCTTGGTGAATTTTGTTTCGGATCTTTCACCGGCTTTTTTGCTTGAAGTGCTAGGGTTTGCAAAACCAGGTGGCGCAAGAGAAGATCATTTGTAAACACTTTTTTGTTGGCCGTGTAATAAACGATATATAATAACAAAACTGATAGATATATCGAGATATATATATATATATATATATATAAACCCATTTGAAAAGATCAGAAAAGATCAAAACCCATTTGATGAAAAGTGTTTATATGGGTATACATGAATTACATCTTCTTTTTCTGTGTTTTATGTTATTTCAATTTTTTGATGGAAATGTTACGACGACGACGAGTAATTCGTACAAGATGATAGAATTCTAATAACTTTGTAGGGGGTTTCAACCCGAAATCAAATAAAAAACAGTGCCACATCCAATTTTAAATTAATATTAATGTTATACTTATATCCATGTACTCGAGAAATCTAAGGAAAAATGCCTCAGGATTTTCTTAAGTTTTAACACTTAGAATATTCTAATTGAAATTGCATTAATGAATTAACTAGTAATGTTGCTGGGATGTCTTGCTTTTGACATATATATATATACATATACAGATTTGGGCATGTTTGATTCCTCCTAGATCATACAGAAAGTCAATTGTGAGCGAGTGTGAGAATTTAAGCCGCCGGAAAATAGGAAGAGGGCATGTGAATATGCATCGTATGAGTCCCATGAGAGATCGATGGGAGGGCGCACACTTGTTTTGTTTGAGTTGTTCAAGTTTTCGTAGCGTATACTCCATGCATGGAATGGTACGGGGATCTCTTTCTTTGCAATATGTCAATCTGGCGAGCAAATCTATACGTATATAGCATACACAATTCCCTTATTTAGTGTGTGTGTATATATATATATATATATATTCTATATACTAGCTAGCCTTCACATTTTGGTTTAGCAAAAATTCTATGGTGATTCGGATTACAAGATGTTCTGGATTTTTTTAACCGTTAGATTTTGATTTTGTGTTTGATTTGAAAATTATGTAAATTAGGTACTAGACTTAAGAATTACATGTACGTAGAACACATTACCCCTCTAGTGATTCATTTTCACGTGTGTTAGTAAACATTGGGGAAGACAAGAAAGGAAATGCTTCACATACCCAAGCCTAATAAACACAGTGAATTCTAAAAATATGATAATTTTAGTTCTCATTCTATGTAAGTAAACATATCAATAATTCAAAGAGATAATCATATAAATTAGGAAAAAGTTTGGGCAACCTTTATGATACAACCCGTCTATAAAATTTTAGTATTTTATTCCCGAAAGTGGGAAATGACCAAAATGCCCCTGGTTGGGCAATGGTTGACTTTCGTGTCGTGACTTGTACAACTCATTTCTTAGCGTTTTCTTGTTGTACTCATCGATACGAATGCGTGGACACGAACGAAATGAAATTCGGAGTTCGAACGAAGGTTCTACGGGACGTTAATCTCAATGGCGTTATAGTAAATTTCTCGTAGAACTGTATTTTGTAGTTTGAGTGTTGGATCTAGTGGGACCCGCCCACTGTCACTGCCATTTTCCTTTCTTTGGGTTTCCCATGCTCTCCCCCACTCTTTGTCTGCACCACTCCCATTCTCTAAACCTCTCTCCCGTGACTTTTCTTCCCCGAGGCAAACTCGGTGGCTCCGCCACCTTTCTTGGAAAACCACACTCCAAACCACCACCTTTGTGACCTTCTCCTCACCACAAACTTGTCCCTAACCTTTGATTGTTGAAAACCCGACAACCATCTTAGTTTCGAGGAGCTCAGGCTAGGAGAAACTTCTTCGGTGAATTTCTCGACAAAACTAGCCACGATCGGCCTCGTGGTGACCACCAATCAACTCCTAGTGAGTCTTAGTTCATTATCCAAGTCATGCATGCAAGCATTTGGCCTGAAAATCGATGTTTGGAATTGGCCACTTTTCATGTTGTGGCTTCCCTTCCATTTTCCAGCCATCTCTGGCCCTCTTTTGATCTTGAAATAGGTAAAATCGAGTTCCTTGTCTTCCTAGCTTCATTTTGACATATTACACGTGTGAAATGATTTTCAGAATTATTACGAGCTTTTACAGAGAGGGGTTAGTACTTTCGGAAAAAGGAAAGTTTTAGAAAAATTATTGTTTTTGGCCCACTCACCCTTCTTGTGTTTTGCGCCTCTCCAGGTTTAGTAAGCTTTGGATCTCCTGACGTTGATACGCGGTGGCATGGTTCCCTTGTCAATGTAGGGAACTTTACTAGTAATTGTAGTTACTTAGTAATTTCTATTCTGTAAAATTAGTTACTCTATTATTATCCTCTCTGGTTCACTTACACTTCTGTGCACTCGATCTTTATTTTATTCAAAATTCTCTTTTATCACTTAAATTACTCTTCATTTCTTCAATTGGCTTTCGTCACCTCACTAGGTGTCGCCTAGCACCCTCGATTTTTGGGTGTCCACCTAGACATTCGGGTCGGGGTGTGTCATTTATGTTACTGAAATAGTTTTATTTTCTCAAACAACATCACATGGGTGACTTCAGATACCGCCAAAGTGACACATTTCGTATGCAAGAAAGTCTCTCTTTCCTTTTATGGGCCTAGTGCATCCAATTAAGCATTGAGCCCAAAAGAAAAAACTATAGCCCAACCCAATGAATAAGTCGAGCACAAGGCCCATCAAATCAGACAACCAAGCTCCATGCTCAAAAGACACAGATTCAGCTTCATTCAGCTTCAAAAGTGAACTACCAACGGTCCAAAACCAACCAAAAAAGGGAAGAGGGTCGTCTCAGACTCTGTCCCTCAACAACAAAAATGTCAGTGAGAACTTCCATCAAACACCTGGAGTGCCACCACTCCACACTCCTCAAAACCCTCACTCGCTCTCTCTCATGGTCACTCTCCACCCCGCCGCCGTCGCCAAAGCTGCCGCCTTCAAAGCTAGACCAGCAAGACCCGTACTCGCTCCTCAAGCAAGACCCAATCGAAATCTGCTCTTCTCTGTGGGTCAAGGCCTTCTCTTCCCCGCCCACCATCGCCTTCCCCAACCTCACCGGCTTCCTCTCCAAATTCGACCTCTGGGTATTAGCTTACCAGCGCTCCTGCGCCCACGTGACCGGCACGTTCCCGCCCCGCAGCGCCATCCACTCCCACGTCCTCCATGACCTCCTCTCCCTCCGAAACGCCGTCGTTCGGGGGAGTTTCTCCTGGAACAAGAAGACCCAGCAGTACATTCGGAGCCCCAATGACAGACCCAGCAAAGAGATGGTATCCAAGCGTAAGCTCCAGGCTATGCTCGAATCCGACGAGCCCTGCTTCCAAGACCGGGTCGTTCAGGAGGTCCTTTTGATGATACTGGAACCCGTTTTCGAGGCCCGGTTTTCGCCAAAGTCCCACGCTTTCAGACCCGGAAGGAATGCACACACGGTTATTCGGACCATCCGGAGCAACTTCGCCGGGTACTTGTGGTTTCTGAAAGGAGATATCAGTGAGATTTTTTACAATGTGGATAGGAATTGCGTAATGGGTTGCTTAGAGCAGGCCGTGAGAGACAGGAAAATATTGGGTTTGATCCAATCGGCTGTCCGAGCACCGAATCGAAAACAGAGTGATGGTGATGACGAATGGCCGAAGAACAAAAAGAAGAAGAAAGCGGCTAAGAAGAAGAAGAAGATTTTGAACGACAAGGAGCCAAAGCCGGACCCTTATTGGTTGAGGACGTTCTTCAACTTTGCACCTGAAGAGGCTTCTAAGGTACCTTCTTATGGACATTGTGGAATTTTGAGTCCTTTACTTGCTAATGTTTGTCTTAATGAATTGGATCAAGTTATGGAAGATAAGATAGTTGAGTTTTTTAGGCCATCTAGTCTCGATTCTATTTGGAAAAACTCAATAAATGATGGTTGTCATAACCCGTCTTGGCCGGAGTTTGTTCCTTCTAGTGGGAATGAGAAAACTAGAAAAATGGAGTATATTCGATACGGGGGTCATTTCCTGATTGGTATTCGAGGTCCTAGAGAGGATGCGGTGGATATTCGTAAGCAAATAATCGAGTTTTGTGGGAGAAGATTTGGGATAAGGTTGGATAACTCCAAGGTGGAGATTGAACACATAACTAGGGGAATTCAGTTCTTAGACCATATAATTTCCCGCAGGGTTATACACCCCACGCTTAGGTACACGGCCACTGGAGGCAATGTTGTGAGCCAAAAAGGTGTAGGGACTCTGCTTTCGGTTACTGCTAGCTTACAACAATGTATTCGCCAATTCAGGCGGCTTGAGTTTGTTAAAGGCGATAAAGATCCTGAGCCACTGCCCTGCACTCCAATGCTTTACTCTGGTCAAGCTCATACCAATTCCCAGATGAATAAATTGTTAGAGACCATGGCTGATTGGTACAAGTATGCTGATAACCGCAAGAAAGTTGTTGGGTTTTGTGCTTATGTTATTCGTAGCTCTTTGGCTAAATTGTACGCTGCAAGGTATAGACTAAAATCACGAGCCAAGGTGTATGGAATAGCTTCACGTGATCTCAGTCATCCTCTGAGGGACAGCAGCAACAATTCTGCACCTGAATATTCTGATCTATTGAGGGTGGGACTTGTTGATGCAATCGAAGGTGTTCGGTTCTCACACATGTCTCTGATTCCATCTTGTGATTACTCTCCATTTCCTAGAAATTGGGTCCCCGATCATGAGCGGCTCTTACATGACTACATCAGACTTGAAGACCCAAAATTCTTTTGTGCCTTGCATAGATCAATTAAACGAGATGGTTTAATTTTGCCTCAAGATGAGATATCTGAAATTCTGTGGGATTTCAAAACCCTTGGGGTTCGGAACTATAAGCTTAGGGAAGAAAGAGAAACAAGAAAAGATTGCGTGGAAGTGCCTAGCTCATGATGAATTTGATCAGAGAATGGACAATGGAACTTGATCGAGAGTTGAATGGGGTAGGGCACCTGCTTGGAATGCTAATAGTGTCCATTTCATGAAAGGATGTCAACTTTCCAATATTATACTTCTTTCCGAGTCTAGCTGCTTTTAATTGTTGCTGGACTGAAGGACTATGCACGCCGTATATTTGAGTGATTGAAAGTGAGAAAAGCAAGAAAAGGACCAAATTTTAGTACAAATGTCAGAAGTGATGATTTGGACCAAGTTTCCTAAAATGATTTTCTTCGCGTGGTTTGCTTAGCAAGAAAGCATTTCCATAATAAATTTAGTTATCTGGTTCGAGCTGCCATTAATTGAGGACTCGAGTGAAGTTTCTTGAGATGATTATATGGATTCATTGTTGAAGTAAGATTTACAATTAAACAACTGGATCAAGAAAGGAGGATTTATCAACTGTTCTTGCCAGAAGTCTGCTTACATCTGCCATGCATTGTAAATTGATGCTGTTTTTCTGTAGGAACCGACACTAGGGTTTTATTCTTTCATCCTTCACAAACTATAGAGAATTGATTCATCAAAGACGAACTTATTGGGTGAGGAGCAATATTATATATACTCCAGTACAAGCTGATACATAACTGACACAGGACTTTATTATATGTATGTGAAAACTTAGACTTTCCTGAAGACTTGAGTAGTAAAAGCAAAGACTTCAGTGCTCATTGTTCGGACCACCCTCAGTCATCCTAATCATCTTCGTCCTCAAATGCCGAAGCTGGGGCTGTTCCAGTCAGGCCAGTGGTTGTTTTAAAGGTAAGTTCGTCTGAAGAAATATCCTTGAAGTAGATTTCACAAATGGTTATCTTGATGAACGTTTTCTTGGTGGTCCAACCAGTGAGCTGCGTAATCCTACCTTTCTCAACCAGCATTGTGAGCTCAGCATCGTAAAAGATGGTGTTGCCGCTGGCCATTTTGTGCTCACTCTTCTTCCTCTGCTTCAGCCACACAAAGCCTGAGGGTCGGTGGTGGCCCATCTCCTCGATGTCTGCTCTTATGAGGCCTTTGGGGAAAGAGAGTTCCTCCAGCAGCTCACGCAACTTCTGCTTGCACAGAGCTTCACCATGGTAAATCTCTGCATTGTTTCTGTGACTTTCGATTAATGCCCACGACATCTTTGAGAACAGAGTTGTTTAGGAAGGATCAAGAGCTGATGGTGGGAGGAAACTGAATGCAGGAGTGGACTTTATAATGTATGCAAAGCGGTGGCCACCGAAGCAACAGAATTTACCAAACTCTAATACTCTATGTAGGGTAGCTTAGTAACAGAATTTACCAAAGCGGTGGTCACTGACGTAACATAATTTACCAAACCCTCCTCCCTCCTCTTAGTGTAGCTTAGTGTAGAATATCGTTTGTGATAAAAAAATAAAATAGAAAATCGACATGATTCTATTTATTTTAGTTTAATACTGTTTATTGTATGAAACTTTTTATTGGCTCTCCATAAGAAGTAATGTGTAAAAAGTCGTCCTGAACTCATCCGTAGTAAAAATGCAACGGAAATATTGCATTTGGAGGGTTGTACGTAATATGATTTGTGTAGCAACAGATGGTCCTGCCGATGCTCGATCTTAAACTTGACAGTCGAGGGTTTTATTCTTTCATGCTTCACAAACTATATACAGAGACTTGATTCATCTAAGATGAATTTCTTGGATGCATTCAAAACATAGCACTTCTTTGATTGGTACTAGCTGATACATCATAGACACTGAACCTTATTACACGTGTGTTAAATGCTTGGAATTTTCTGAAGCCCTGAGTAGCTAGTTAAAGCAAACACTTCAGCGCTTGCCTTTCTGCTCACCCTCGTCCTTTTCATCTTCGTCTTCAAATGCCGAAGCCGGGAATGTTGCAGTCAGGCCAGCGGGAACTTTAAAGGTAAGCTTGTCTGAAGAGAGATCATCGAAGTAGATTTTGCAAACGGAAATCCAGACGAATATTTCCTTACAGGCAACACCAGTGAGCTTCGTGATCCTACCTTTCTCAACCAGCATTGTCAGCTCATTGTCGTAAGAGATGGTCTTGCCGATGCTCTTAAACTTGTGCCTTGTCTTCTTCTGCTTCAGCCAAACGAAGCCTGATGGCTGGTGGTGGCCCATCTCCTCAATGTCTGCCCTGATGAGTCCTTGGGGAAGAGACAGTTCCTCCAGCAGCTCACGGAGCTTTTGCTCGCACAAAGCTTCACCGCGGTAAATCTCTGCGTTGTTTCGATGACTTTTGATTAGTGCCGAAGACATGTTTGAGGATGGAACTGTTTGGGAAGGATCAAGAGCTGGTGGTGGGAGGAAATTGAGTGCAGTATTGGATTTATAATGTATGCAAAGCTTTGGCTGCAAGTTGCTTGCCACTTAAGTAACAGAAACCTAACTCTAAATGTGGCTAGATTTACAGGGTTTAGGGTTTAGGAATCCAAAACCAGCTCCCAAAAGCTGTACCAAACGGACCCTAAATATGGCTAGATTTTCAGCTTCCTAATACACACTAATTGTACGACCTTACTTGGACAGGATCTGTTCTATAGGTTTGTACCTCTGTATCCTTGATTTCTAAGGAGACAGGAATCCAAAAAAATTGTTATTGTTAACCCATTGTGAGGCTTAGCCCACTCCTCCACTTTTTAGTGTAGATAATATCGTATGTATTAAAAAAAAAAAAATACACACTAATTATACGTTTAGCATGAATTAGCTAGCAGGATAAAATCAATTTCCAAGACGAGTCTTCTTTCAATTTGAAATCTATACAGAAGTATTTAATTTAGGAGGACTGCTCAAGTCTAGACATTGGAGGTTGGTCCTCAATCCTTAATAAAGATTAACAATTAAAAGAGGTTTGGTTTGGTGCGGTTTTGAGGTGAGGTGAAATCGAAACCAAAACTTTCGGTTTCGGTTTGGTGCGGTTTGATAATGGAACCGAAATGGAACCAAACCATTTGGTTTTGGTTTCAAACGGTTTTGGTTTCGGTTTCAAACCAAATTGAAACAAAGTTCAACATTTTTTTAGATCATCAAAGTCATGGAAGTATGAGGTGCAACATTGCTTACACAAATAAAATTGCAAGCTTCTCATACCAATTAATAATTATTGGCACTTGCATCAATATTCTATTCTATTTTGATTCACTAAATTATACACAAAAACATATTTGACTCTGTATTTTTCGAACTGGACGGATGACTTGATGGAGAGGAGCAAGTTGATCGAAGATTGATCGGGATTGGTTGTGATTTGAAGTTTGAGAGAACGGAAGAAATAACTGGGAGGTGGAAGCCTCTAGGACTTGAGAGAGCTTAGAGATGAGGCAATGTTTGTGAGTCTCAGTGTGTGTCAAATGGTATCAAGTTGGGTTTAGGTCTAGGAATGTTACGATGTGGTTGAGTCTATACTAAATGTATGGACTCTATCAATTAACCAATTACATCCCAACACCTAATATGTTAATTAAATTAAATATATTTCTTTATATTTTGCGGTTTTGTGGTTCGGTTCGGTTTCGGTTTGATTCCGGAAATTGGGAACCACAATCAAACCGTTACTTTAGCTTGCGGTTCGGTTTCAAACGGTTTTAGTTTCAAAACTGCAAAAATCAAATTGTTTGGTGCGGTCCGGTTTGATTTGTGTTTTGGTTTTGGTTTTCGGTTTCAAGTGCCCACCCCTAATTTTTGCACTCTTTCATTGTATAAAAGGACATAAACAAAGAGAAGAATGCACATGGAAGAAACGTGAGTGTAAAAATCACTTACATTTATTTAAACTGGTGTGTGTATTTTTTTTTCTTGTTTATTTTTCTTAAAATTTAGAATTTGTAAAACTAATCATGAAGTTAAAACAATATGAAATACTATAAATTTGGAAAAGAAATTAAAATTTTAGGAAACGATGAATTGATATGGTTACCTTTTAGTTTTATTTAATATGTTAATTTGGATAATTAATTTCTTTTAATAAAAAGAAATTGTGCATTAGATGCAAAAATTAAACCACATAAGGATCACTTTAGCCTAATTAACTGTCCTGCAGTTTGTTTTAATGTTACTCCACAAAATTCATAAACACATTTTAGATTAGAGGGGCTAAATCTACAAATTAGCAACCACAGCTACTCGTTTCAGCATGTTTCTCCAAAAACTAGTTTCTATTTGAGCAGTAATTTCGGGTTTCAACGAATATGAGAAAGTTCACTTTGAGGAGTGCAAGATGATTTTGTTGATGTGCCAACATCTCCTTGTATCAAAGCACCAATCCGACTTTGTAAAGGGCGTTTTTAAAGATGGAATGCATTAAAAAAACTTCACTTGCACGCAATGTTCTTTATCTTTGATCACATCTATTGACATTTAAGGAGATGAGACTTAATAATTTTAAATACGGCCGTATTGAAGAAAATAACCATTCTATACCCTTAAATTAAAGGTTGAAGAAAATGAAGTAGAAATGGAGAAAATATTATCTAAATACGGCCATATATGACATTAAGAGACAATCAGGTGGAACCAGGGTGAGGGCAAATACAGGAGGCCTTTGAAATTGCAGAAGGCGTCGACATGACATCTTGCACAAAGAATCTATCATCGAACATCCTAACACAAAGTCATTTAATCAACCAATACAAAACAAAACATGTGAGAGAAACGTAATTTAATTTTGATAATCAAGTTGTGGTTATCCTAGTTGGCCCTACGTACACAAAATTCATCAAATGAAATGATAACTAATAAAAAGGATTTATTCAATCTCGTAAAGCTAAAATTAAGCTTTCATTTTCTCCCATCCCCGTCACCGTCACCGTCACCTTTCTTCTCGTCTCCTTCAAGCCCAAACGCCGTGACGGGGAACGACCTAGACATTCCGGTGCCGTTAGCGAACGTGATCTTATCCAGATCAGAATTAGGGTCCACGTAGATATCCGAAACGGAGACCCAAATCAGAAGCTCTTTGCTTTTGACCCCGGAGAGCCGCCTCATCCGGTGCTCCTCCACGAAACCCATCACCTCCGTGTCGTACGACACCATTTTGGAAATGGCGCGGAAGCGGTGCTCTTTTCTCTTCTTCTGCTTGAGCCAGACGAAACCGGAGGTGGGGTTGTAGCCGAACTCGACGACGTCGTCTAAGGGGAGGAGGCCACGTGGCAGGCACATTTTGTCGAGCAGCTCGTGGGACTTCTGCCTGCACAGGGCTTCGCCGTGATAGATCTCGGCGTCCTCTCTGTGGCTCGCGATTTGTTGGGCTGACATTTGTGTATTTAGAGAGAGAGAGAGAGAATGGAAATTCAGATGGATTGATGTTTCTGGCTAATGAGAATTTGCATGCATGGGATGGAGGGTGATAGTAGGATTGGATTTAGTTTTTCTTATATATATGCGATTTTTTTATTTTTAGGGCTAAAATTATAGAAATATATAATTAAGCAATTTCAAGCAAAACAAAAATGTAATTTCATTTAAATTTTTTTTATTGTGACTTGTGAGTACTGCATTATGGTAATTTGATATATAATTTGTTTTGAGGTAATGCCACATAAGTTTAAGGGATTTTTTAGTTTAAATACCAAATTCAAAATAATTTTAAATTAAAATACCATATTTTTAGTTTAGGTACTAGTTGAAAAGTCAAACTAATTTGCTAGGTAAAATGACAATAATGTCCAACTCTACCATCACAAAATCATAGCCATTAACTTTTCCAATGAATTGTAACTAATAAGCATGAGTACGAATTTTTTAGAAGAAATTTTTTTTAATTATGTTAATCGCTTAGGGCATAGGGTCTAGTTCCTGGATTTTGGGCTTCGCCCAAAACCCGAGACCTACACCCTAAGCTCTAAGCTCCTCCCAAGGACATTCTAAAACCCTAAACCCAAAATGATCAACCCCAAACCTTGACCGACCTTTTAAAACCCTAAACCCTCAAAGTTAACCCCGAGCTCTAAAGGCCTTATAAAATTTTGAAAAAAATAAACTTGAGGACAATATGGTAATCTTTCATATCTTTTATTTAGTCATAGGATCACTTGCAATAAAGTTTGTGGCTTATCATAAAATATTTAATTAAACTTGGTATTTTTTCTTAAATATGATATTTTTCCTTAAAACCTATACCCAACTTGGTATCTAATATGAATTTACCTTAAGTTTAATGACACTCAAGCTCAACTAATTTGTTTAACAAAGTATTGAAATTAAATATCATGAACGATATTTAATCTCTCATCCCTCTCCCTTTCGATATGAGCTAGATGATAAGTCCAACATGAATTCCCATTTCCAGAAGATCGTGTGATTAGAGTAATATAATTGATATATATATGATACAAACAATTTTATTATCCAATATAGTTGAGACGCATGTGTACAAATGAAAAAGAATTGGCCACTACAAAAATCGGTAAAGAAAGAAATTAGCTATTGCATTGAACATAAGTATTCTATATTTCTCTTACAAAGTAGAGTATAAAAAATAGAATGCATGGCATTCACCAAAAATTATTAACTTTCCCTTTCTCTCCAATCCTAAAACCAGATTTGAGAGTCTACAAACTGAAGAATGAAGGCAGGTGTTGATATGCAAAAGTGACATGATTTTCACATACTTGCAATGCTCCTCGTCCTCCTCATTGCAAATTTGCATGTGCCACTGAAAGAGGAACCAAAATTCCATGCCTTTAAACTGTTGCCTGTGTTGGTACTTTTAAATGATTTGTGGATCTTTACAAGTTTTCAGAGAACATATTGTGTGTTATCATATGCATAAACTCATGTTTTTGCATTTACATCACGTTTCTTATAAAACACATTGGTGTATACAATTGGTAACATTACAGAATCTCTCTGCTATAATTGCCCACACTCTATCAAACCTTTTTTTTTTTTTTTTCTGAAGGGTCCCCCCTGCATGCTTTCTCTAGGATTTTACATGACCTGTCAACACCCACCAAAAGAATAATCGATTTTAAAAAGCAAAAAGCCCTGGAAAACCTGTTATTGGTTGTTGTCTAGCTTTGTTTTATTTTCTGTTCCTGTTCCCTTAATTTGTCTCTTTTGATCTCCTCCCCGGCTGAACATGCAGGCTCAATGGCTAGAGACAAAAATCAACTCTGTGATTCACCCCACATCTCCAAAAGATACTTCTGGCACTTGCTGCAGCAGCTGCCATTAACATACAACAAATCAGGGCTTGCCCTTTTGGTCTTTTGCCTTTTGGGGGCTTTGGACCCCACTTGGCTCCCACTGGCCCCACCTTCACGCTTGATGTTGTGCCTGTATTCCACAACAATTTGCTCAAACACTTCGACGTCAAACATGTTGAGCTTCAGCCTTGGGCTCATGAGGTCTCTCACGTATGCAAAAGCCAACTGGTCTCTAGGATTAAATGCCTCCAACTCATTGAACAGCAGGCAGGAGAATAGGTTGCTCCTCAGTCCATGTTTCCTCAGAATTAGGGCACTGTCTGGTACATCTGCCAAACACCAATAACAAAGTTGTTAGTTCTCGTACTGCGGGGAAATAAATTACTTAACCCTTGTTGTATATCCGTCTCTACTTCCCCCGTCACATAATTAGGAAAGCGATAATCACATTGGCATGAACAGCCTGCACAATTTATGTAAACACAAGGGAAGAAAAAATGCAAAAACACTAGTGAATTCTTTTCTGTATGTCTGACTCATAAACTCACAGATTAATATGTTAAGTTATGTAAAATTTATGTAAACACAAGGGAAGAAAATTAGCAGAAAACTTATGAATTCTTATTTGTATGTCTGACTCAACTCACAGATTAATTTATTAATATATATATGTAACAATTATATTGTTCTAACTTGTATGCAAAGAAATAATGTAATGTAATATGAATTTTTCATCTACGTAATGAGTGAGATCGAGAAATGAGGACACATTCTGGTCACATCTAAGTTTTTCTCCTGCATTAAACCGTAATTTGCTTATTTGGATCACATTGGATCACACAATTTATTTTTATTGCATCTGCCTCCGGAACTATTATTGTTTTTACAAAGAGGAATTGGATTTTAAGAAGTAAACGAGAAGAAACTTAGCTGTTAGCATCACAGGTTTTTAAAAGATCCAATTAAGAAATTCGGGTCTTTGTAAACTCAGTCCTTTGAGTCTAAACCTTTTGCAAATGGGACTTATAAAATGCATATAGTCTATATAAACACCAAGTCGTCCCATTAATCTTTTCATAATTTTCTTTTGGCCAGACCAAGTAGTTCAATTTTATAAACTTAAAACCTTGAAACTTGTATGTCTACACCAAGTAGTCCATTTTTTAATCTTGAAAACTCGAGAACATGTACATCTACTATCCCACGGCTTGAACCTTCTCTTCAGCCAAAAGCTTACTCTCAAACACCAAAACTAGTATCTTAATAGTCGATGCATTTTCTATCTTAGAGTTGAGGGAAGTATACTTCAAAGACTAATTAGTTCCTGAAGACTATCCGGTCAAATTGGATTTAAGAAGGGTTAGCGATTCCAGCATTCCTAGTTTAGCTTCTAACACTACAAATTGAGTAACATATAATTTTATACACTAAAAACGAGAGTGTCAGAAATTAAACTGGGAGCGTGAAAGTGACTACCCTTAAGAAATTCATCAAGTAGGCCAAGTTGCTACCTATTGTACAGACATCACAAGTTCTAGTTTCTAAAGCGTTTTCTACAGTTGAAAAGTTTAGCAATATCATTAAATGATATCATGCGTGGAAGCTTTCAACCTAAAGCAACACCAAAAACGTTGAAAGATGACACGATGTGAAATACAGTAATCATGTGCAAGTGGTTTGGTTACCTGAGGGATAAGGCAGCTTGCTGGGGGTCCAAGGAAGCAATCCATTCTCACAGTAAGTCTCCATCTGCCTCTTCAACCCATCAACATCCCTCCATTTCTGCCACCTCGCCGTCGCCATTGCCTCCTCCATAGTATGTACATAATACGGATGTTTCGAAATTGCCATGTCTGCGTTCTCAGACACAACAAGTGAATGAATCAACAGCAACGGATCGACCACTAGCTGCAGCTTAGCGTCGATCCAAATGCTGAATTTCGAGTTTGGGAAAAGCCTATGAACTAAATATTTTGGTATCACACCGTTCATTGCAGGATTCTCATACAATTCCTTGCTCAAAACTTTCACAACCCGCCATGCGCCAATCTTAAAATTTTCAGATTTTCTCGGAATCAATCTATGGTAGTCAAGTCCTTTTAGGGTTACATCATCTATGAACAGAAAAAAACATACATTGTCTAGGGTTTTCGATCCGAGGCCTCGGGGTTGTCGGATTTTATCATGGTCATTGAAGATCGCCGAGACCACTACAACTCCTTTACAACTTTCCATAACTGCTCGATCTGAATTACATACCAAAAAACATGTTATTCACAAATGCAGCTAAACTAAAAAATGAAATGAAAAATTTAGACCTCGCAGAACATTGCTTGGATACCAAACTAACCAGAATCACTAACTGGAAATTTCTTCAAGAACCCACAAGGGATTTCAGTGCTTTCATTGTAATGAACAAAATAGGGAGTCCTCTCTTGGGTACTTAAATTTCCTGCAAATGTCTCAGCCTTTCCCTGCAAATACCTCAAAACCGACGGAGACCACGAAGAATTCTCGCACAAATTTTGGATCTCCTTCAAGACCATCCAATAATCTGATCACAAAAGCAAAAACCCAATTGCCAGAATTCAAAATTAATATCGTCAAAAGGCAAAAAAATTGAATAAAATTTGAGCTAAAAAAATGGAGGGTTGCCTGAGAAATAGACGGGGGAGGAACAAGTGGTGCGGTGCGTTGGGATTGCATACTTGTGCTCGCCGTAGGTGGAAGGGTAGGAGAAGAGAGGGGCCTGAATCGGGTCGAAGGGGGAAGATCTGAAGAGGCATTTGGTTTGGGAGAGAGAGGTGAAAAGAGCTAGAAACAGAGAGGTGAAGAGGTAGAGCAGAGAGAAACACACCAACTTTGATTGAAAGAGCAGAGGAGTAGACGTTGCCTTCCCCATAAAATTCCCATAAGTTTGCTCGCCTTGATTTATAGGGAATTCAATAAAAAAACATTAGAGAAAACCCACACGTTAACTAATTTCTACTTAGTTCTCCAAATTGCCCCCAAATATAGAGCGCTAATATATTGGTATCCCATGCTAGTTATACAATGTCACATGAAAAAATTAAAACACATGATAATCCGTAATAGGCTTGAAATGTCACGATGACATATTAAAAGATGTAGATAAGTTCTTCCAATATTGTTTGCAGTCTTTCTTACCTTTATGGTGTTGTAGATTTTTGAAATGGTGAAATCCATGGGAGAGTTGCCTTTGATGTCTGTGGTGACTCCTTTTCTTTTCAATTCAACAACAGACACTCATGAGATCTGGATTCTAGAATATTTTTTCAATAAAGTGAAGACCGGATGAAACGAGACCAATGTCCAACCTAGCTAGTACTTTGTTTGCATGACTGATGAATGAGTTCAAATGATAAAACTCGAATCAAAAAGTGGCAATATATCATTGCACATACAAGGAATAAAGTGGCCTAACTTCAAGACCCAATTACATGTTGCTTGGAGTGAAAAATTAATTGAGTGACCTAACTTCAAAGCTCAAAAGCTTATGTGTAATGTGCAATGGATTGCATCCCCAATTTAGTGGTTAACATTTTCAATGCGGCATCATTGGATTGGACTTTGGGGACTTGGGAGGGGATGATGAAGGATAAACATCATATCTCAAAATATAGAAGTGGCTTTTGCTTTAAGATAAATACTAATCAAGTTTGTTGACGACCTGCAAGCTGCTGGTCCGTTTGATTTCATCATATTTATCCATATCAATCACTATTGGCAGGTCTGATTTGGATACTAATTATCAAACTATCAATAGCAGATGATTAAATAAAAAAGGAGCTTATTTTTATCATTTTTAGTCTCTCACGCATTTTTTTTAATTTTTATTTATTGAATTGAATAAATCAAGCAAGAATAATGAACAAAATTAAATATAAATGCGTATGAAAAAAAAAGGTGTTTATACTTTCCCAAAATAGAAAAACTTCTATTTGATCAACTCAATCATTCCATTCGATGACAATATAAACTTCCACAACGTAAGTTGGATCATAGCTTAGTTGTAGTGGTAGAACACTATCAATACTAAAATAAATGCTTTCCACCTTTTGTTTTTTGACAAAAATATTCTAAAATGAGGCGGGCACACTATCTTGGTCAACTAGCTTGACCCACTAGTGCAAATGTTTCACATTATTAACATTGTACATTTTATGTTGAATATATATATAGATGATCGTAAGAGAGGTAGTAGTAGGAGTGATCTGACATGGAAGTCTTCACCTTGCTTGTAATTTTTCAAGAATCAATGACTCGGATCATTTGATTTTTTGGCACACAATAGCTACGCGATTCGGGGACCATCAACCATCATACTATAAAATATTGGGCACAATGAAGGTGGCAATAGGGATTACTATGGTAGTACTAATGGCCATATAATTTTCACTTGCAACAAAATGGCCACGTTGCTAGTTGCCTATGCTGCCAAAGTTCGTTGAGAGTATCACATGCTACAACACCACTCACACCACTTATTCATTCTTGTGTATGCAATGTTTATTATTCACTAATAGCTTTAATGGGTTTTCATTGCTCATCAGAATAATGCATAATTTAATGAAATTTTGAGAAGAAAATCTAGAACCTTGAAGGCGACATTTTTGAGCAAGAAGCAGTAGGACCGCCGAAAGTGTTAAAAATCTTTACTTTGGAGATATTAAGAAGCGTCCGCGTAAATTGATCATGCAGTGACGAACAAAGTGACATGATCATTCCAGTTAAAAACCATCAAAGTCATCTTCAAATAATTGAAAAATGAGTGAAGAATTAAGAGTGGGAAATGAGTGTATAAACCTAGAAAACGAAAAAAGAAAGAAACGATTTAAAGCATTTATGTACCCATGATATAGGTTCTTGTGATTTGTAAAGAAACAAATAATCAAATCAAATTAGATAATTAAAATGGAGAAAGTGCACCAAGAAGGAATGTGCTACATGATATAGCAAGAAAATAACAAAAACCAAATAAACTCAAATAAAATAACGTTAGCAAGAAAAAAAAATTGAAGCAGGGGAGGAACAATAGAACGCTACTGATTCTCATCACGATAGTCGGTACTGCACCACTGATCCTTACTTGGGTCAGTAACGTAGTACCAATCCCTCCTCATTCAATTTTTTTTGTTTTTTTTCCTTGCCATATGTGACATCCCACATCGACCAACGGAGAAGGGGTGATGTGTCTTATATGTACATGCCCACCTCTATTTAGCATGAGGCCTTTTGAGAGCTCACTGGCTTCGGATTCCATCGGAACTCCGAAGTTAAGTAAGTTTGGGCTAGAGCAATCCCAAGATGGGTGACCCATTGGAAAGTTGCTCGTGAGTTCCCAGAAACAAAACCGTGAGGGCGTGGCTCAAAGCGTACAATATGTGCTACGGCGGAGTCAGTCTGGGATGTGACAGAATGGTATCAGAACTACTCTGTCGTTCGGTACGAATGTGCCGACGAGGACGCCGGATTCCCCTTAAGTGGGGTGGATTGTGACATCCCACATCGACCAACGGAGAGGGGGTGATGTGTCTTATATGTACATGCCCACCTCTATTTAGCATGAGGCCTTTTGGGAGCTCACTGGCTTCGGATTCCATTGAAACTCTGAAGTTAAGCGAGTTTGGGCTAGAGCAATCCCAAGATGGGTGACCTACTGGAAAGTTGCTTGCGAGTTCCCCAGAAACAAAACTTTGAAAGAGGACAATATCGTGCTACGGCGAAGTCGGTCCGGGATGTGACACCATAACACCATATTATCGTATTTCTATTCTACAAAATGTACTTTTTGGTGCAAAATCTCAAATAATTCAAGTTTAAACACTTGAAAAACAATGATATAAAACCTAAAACAAATGAATTCAAATACTTATACACTAGAATCACCTTCAACTGTGGTTCTAAGGGTGGCGACTAGGCCTGCCAAATGGGTCGTGTTTGCTGTGTTCGTGTCGTTTTCGTATAATACCCGTTATCTTAACGTGTCTAGCCGTGTCAAATCCGTTATCTTAATGAGTTCGTAATGGGTCGGGTCATTTTACTCTAGACCCGTTAAGGAAAATATATTTTATAGAATTTGCACCAAATTTTGGAAAAATGAAGGTTGCAAGAGAAGAATTCAATTCGGGTTCAAAAGTCTTGACCCATTAATCAGTGTATTCCACTATATATAATTACAAGGATGGACTCCTATTTACAATAGATCAATGAACGTGAAATCAAGAGGATTAAAACCATCTAAACTGATTCCAAGAAAATCTTAAAAATAGGAAAAGTAAAAGCTAGTAGGTTCATTGCATATGGCCAGGAACTTAAGGCGTAGTTAAAACGTTACTCTTCTCGTCATATTTTACTTCAATAAATAATCAAATAAAAAATGCCATATTAAATTACTAAACATGCAATATTCATATACCACATTGCCACATAAATATTACTTCATAACATAAAAACACATTTGTCTTTCAAGTACTACATAGTGTCTAGACCTGGCAAACGGGTTGTGTTTGTGTCGTTTACGTGTCATACATGTTATTTTAACTGGTTCTTAACGGGTGACCCTATAACGACCCGACTCGTTAACAGGTTAACCCGGAATGTGTTATTTTTGTGTCATTTCGTGTCGGGTTAACTGGTCGTGCAAAAAATTGCTAGACCTAGTGGCAACGCCTGCCTGGCGTAGTTGGTGGCTAGTGGCAAGAATTGGATGCGCTTTATAATCATCGCATCCATACTCTTCAAACCTCCATGAGTTCTCTTCCAAGATAACGGATTGAAATTACTAATGGATTGTAATTTTGTTTTGAATTTTTGCATTGGAAACTGCTTGATGCTGAAAACTGAGGCTACATTAAGGTACAATCAATCATGGATTCTCTTTGGAAATTAAATAGTGTTCAAGAAATTTTTTTTGCCTTTTTTATGTGTTTCACTGACTTGCAACTTCATTAGTTTCAGTCTCTTCAAAGTGAGCTTATCAAAAAGTCTTTTTCAACTAATAACTTGTGAATCAAACATAGTCATCCACATCAAAGGTTTGATTTGTTTCGATCCTTTAATTTTGCTTCGGTTGATTATATGCAATGACTTTTTGGTTTGGAAATTCTTCAAGTATAGTCATTGAGCGGCTTTTCAAGTATGTATGTATAAAGTTGAAAAAATCTTGGGCGGTACGTACCATTGAATGATCCTAGATTAATTTGCGGTGGGTTCCAAATGAATTTTAAATCATTCAACAGTACGTATCATTCAATGGTACGAATCATTGAAGTTTGACCCATATAAAGTTGGGAAAAAAAGAATTTAACGGTGATGTGGCAATATATATAATTCCCATTCTTAATTAACGCATATATATGGTTGGTACTTGGTGCTGTAGAGAACTTGGTGAGTGGCAAACCCTATGGCATCAGATGATATTCTGAAGAGGGAAATCTATTACGCATGTCATACAAATCAGGCAGACGGCAATTTTGCATATCCAGGAGAAATTAGTGCACCATGCCTCATTCGCCAACGCATACTACCAGATGATGAAACGACAACACGATTGGCATTGTCCTTTTGCCAATGACAGTCTCGCAGAACCAGGACCTAAACCACAAGCTGAACTGAAGGTAATTCAGTTCTACCAGCTCACAAGTCAAATGAAGCTTCACATTATTAATTTGATGCATTTGCAGGACACTTGAATTCGTTTGCGGTGGACAATCGCCATTGGAAAGGTGCAAGGAGTTAGTAGAAGGTGGTTCATGTTTCTTACCAAATTCTTGGTTCAGCCGTGCCTCATTTGCCATGAATCTTCACTACAAGAAGGTCGCACCGCACAATTTTGACTTCAACGGCACTGGTATTGTCGTCTTGAGGAACATGCATCAAAAACATTATTTTCTCAAACAGTTTAGCAAGTCATTGATTAAGTTAACTTTCGTTTGAATATATGATCAAAATTAAATTTGACAAGAGGACATTATTTTATAACACCAAAGTGACAAATTCCGACTTGGATATCTACGTGTCAATATCAAAGCCGAGATATGCTGGCCCACATACCGGGAGGGATGACGAAAGCCACAATGTAAGTGTAGTGTAAAAGTATAAATAAATTAAAACTAAAATTTACTTTAAAATTAAATTCAAAATAGAGTGCATAGTGCATGGTCCAAATCACAAAGCAACAGTGTCAGAGCATAACTGAAGTGCAATAATAGTACGAATATTCTCATCCATGGTAGGATGGATAATATACAACCTGACAGAAAGTAAAATTCCTATATTGTTGTACGTCGATGTTAGAACCCCCGCAAAACTCGCTCGCCACAAGTCTTGGAGGGGCGCAAAACAGAAAATGTGAGTGGTCAAAAATAAGAGTTCTAAAACCTTTGCTTTTCGTAACATAGATAACTCATCTCTGTAAAAATCTGTATAATTTCCAAAATCATACTACGTATAGGATGAAAATTATAAATACAGTACATGAGTAGTTAAGCCAATAGTACGGATAAATCACAAGTATCTCAACGTAATATAGTATGGTATGCTCATAAAGATATGTAGACACACAAGCCCATGCAGAAAGTAGCTACATGGAGTAGCCTGGGTGTAATAAATGTATGCTCAAGCACTACGATCAAGTGAAGCTGGTGCTAAGTGCGTCACATACGAGTCCTAGCCGCCTAATGCAAACTAGTACATGCTGACACTTACAATGGATCCAAGGTGAGCGTATCGGTGTGGATGTGAACATACACATGATGGCTGGTCTTGGTCCCAGACAAGTACTAGACACTGGGCGAATGCATGTATGATGAGTAAATAAAAATACGTATGATCATGCCATCACAATTTCACAAATCTCAACATATATAATTCATACTTATACTCGTAAGTAAAAGCATGGTATGATGCAAAATATTTCCCAAAACTATTGTGGAAACTAATATAAATAATGTAGAGTTTAGAAAAAAAAAGCTCACTCACTGATATGTAGTTGGTTTGTAGCCATCTTGCCTTACCTAGTCCATGTACTCCTCGTGGTAAGTCTCCCCTATATGGAAAATAACTATACTAATAATTAAACCACTCAAAGTTCGTAAACATTAAGGAAAACACTTGAAATTCCCATTGTTTGCTTAAAACATGGCTAAAAATTAACAGAACAGTATCACACGTGCCGCCATGTGCCTCCACGCTCCTCCATGGGACGACATGAGTCGGCACGCGCCCATACGCGCAGTTGCTGACAGAGCTAACGACGTTAGTTGACGCCATTAAAGTTAATGGTAAAAGGAAATATTCTATAATAGAAATGGAATGTTCCGTCACCAGACATAATATAATATTCTGTCGGCATCAAATAAAAAGATTCCAACAGAATATACCTAGAATATCTCGGTTCAAGAGATTGAACCGGAGTTGGACCAGATTTGGACCGGTTCGCCGTTGCAGCTCGCCTGATTTTCTGGGAAATTTGGCCGGTCATCTTCCCGAGCTCGACATGCCTCCGTTGTTGGTCCGCCGTTGGTTTTGAGGGTATATTTGGGTTCGTCGAGTTTTGATACAAACTCTATGGTAGTAGTTTCGAGTGATGTTTCTTGGTCGTTTGGCTGGAACACCTTCGCCGGCCTTCGATCACCTCGCCGAAAAATGGAGTTTTTATCCCCCTAGTCGATTTGCTTCAAAATACAACCAAAACACACAAATGATATATGAAATCTCATATGCTCAACGAGATGAATCTAATGGTGGTGGTTAGAAGTCTCAAATTGGCCGGAATTGGAGAGAAATTAGTTGGAAAGCTTCGGTTCTTTCGTGTGCAAATTTCACAATTGGTGGGGAGTTTGAACAATCGGTTTGTACAGTTGTACTCAGGGCGACGAGACAATCAAGGTGGTGGTGGTGGTTTGGCTCAGTTCGAAGAAAATGGTGTGTTCATTGTGAATGTTTTCTCGGGGAAGAAAAGAGAGAAAAACGGGAGAGAAAGAAAGACTGATATGAGAGAGAGAAGATAAGAGAGTTTCCAAAATTAGCAGGAGACAGAGGTCCCCTGTGGCACGCAAACTAATGCACCAAAATAGGAAATGAAGGAAATCTTCCCAAAACAAAACACCCGTGGGTGCAAAATCACTATTTTACCTCCGAATTTAAACGTACCTAACATTTTCGTTACACATCGGATTTACGTTCCATTCGTAGCAACGAGTACTACAAGAATACGGCAAGTAAGAAGACAAAATACAAAAAAAGCTCAAATGTCTATGTAGGACTTCCACTTAGCCTATTCAGGGATATTTTGGTCAATTCACACATTTGAAAAATAAAATACAATAAAATTAGAGACGGGTCATCACAAAAGGAATCATTCTTTAAATATTGTCAAATGGTTAATTACCAAAATTTGGGCTTCCATAATATTCCGATTTCTTGACCCAAAAATAAAAGGTAATTCTTGGTTAATTGGAAATTTGTAATGAACTTTAGAACGAGTACAAAATGAACGAAATGTGCCACTCATGAACTATCACTTCCATGTGCACTGTATTGCAAGTGTGATTGCTTTCTTTTTTCCGTTTGTTTTCTGAGAGCAAAGGGAAATTTACTAGTGAAATATTCATCTCTTATTTCTTGGTCTTCCTTGCTTGCCCTTTTCTGTCATTTCTGAGTATGTTGACGACCTTCTCGAACTCGTTGAAATTTGTACAAATTTGTACTCAGTTTATGAATTTGGCTTTCTTCCAAGCTTTCTTTGTTACTAGGCAAACATTGGAATTCTTCTTTTGGAGCGTTAATTTCTTTCCAGCATGCTCTAATTTCATCCTTGTCGCGCTTTAACATGATGTAAATAATAGCCTGTCAACACAAAATTTTAATCATGGTAATCGATATGGGGTTGAATGGTTGCCAAGAAAATAATTTTAGGAAAGATTTTCCGACCTTGTACAGCGGACACCCTGCATCTGAAATCTCTACATGCCGCAAGCACAATCACGGTGTAGCGCCTCCTCAAAATCACTCTGCAGGGCACATCAATCATCATATGCTTTATATGCTTCATGGTTTTCCTCTAAATTGGAATGTCGTAAATTTCGAAGTGAAAGTAGTAGTTAAAACCTTGTATATAATCATTTCCACTAGTAGCATCTCATGTTCATATGCTTCAAGGTTTTTTCCTTCGTTATGCGCCTTTGCTATTGCTTTCTCCAATATTTCAATCGCCTTGGCTTCTTTTCCACTCATTTCAAGCTTCGCAACAACCGACTTTCGTGCGCAAAGACAGAAAAGATTAAGAGAAAATACCATTTGAGTAAAAAAAAATTATCGATCAAGCTATTAAGGACTATATATTTCTAAATGGAGGTGCCTAACCTGCAGCTTCTTGTAATCAGGGTATTGCTCCACAAGGTGAGTCCTCAACTCATATTCAAGCAATCTCTGCAAGGCAAGCTGCCCTCCATGGAGGACTGCGATGGACATGGACCTCGTAAGTCTAGGGCCTTGCGCCTCTTCTTTCCTCATAGCACGTGAACGAAATATGTAAACCTCCGCAACATAAACGCTGGCAAAGACTGCGGTTGCCATTGCTCCATACATAGTTCTCACACTGAAATTTTTGGAAAAGTTCACCATGTTTTTTGCACTGAGGACTTTTCGTTTAGGTTAATGTTACCCTAAATTTGTGAAACGTAGGAGTAGAAAGGATGATACCATGTGATTGGCAAGCTATTTAGAAAAGGTGGACATGGAAGGATTGATACTAGGGAAAATATGTCAAATAATTCTGATTTCAGTCTTGCAAGGTGGGTGATCGAACAAACTGTTTGCGTTTTCGGGTGTTTTTCAAGATGTCAGAGAAGTTGATTCTTCTCCTAGATAAGAAGCAAGAATCTCATCCGTAAATGTTTTATTGTGGTTTCTTATCTTCCAATAAAAGCATTTTTGAAGTATCTAGTTATTCATTAGAAAAAGAAAAGGAAAAGGTCTAAATGGCCTGGCCCTAGCCTATATATAAAGGTTAGCGATACTATGTAATGCAGCTTCTAGACTACTGGCAGTGCGTTTCTTTCTGCAAAATTCTTCCTTGCACCTCATGAATCTGTAACACATTTTGGTTTTCGATTACACATACGAAGCAGTCCCATTTTGCCGAAAAAGTAAATTCTGCATACAAAAGGACATGAGTGTGATTCCTTTTCCTTAATTAACTAACAAAGTGATACCTTACTTCGCTCCTGAAATGCTCCTCATATTCAATCCTTGCAATTCAGACCATGACCAATAAATGCATATCCTCAAAAAGCACAAATTGTTTCATGGATTTTGCACTTTGTGTACACTATATATGGTGCTCCACCTTCTATAATTTTACGCGTGCCTTCTACCATGAGTGTGGCCTGGCTTCATTTTTCTTTCAGCCCTTCTTCTCTCTCACATTCTGATGGGCAAATCAAAGGATTATTTCTTAATTTGTAATAAATTAGATTTTTTTATTTTATTTTTCATAATTACTTATTAGACAAGGAAATTAAGTACTTTTCTTATGTATTTTTATTTCTCTAGGTTATTTTCTCTATTTAAGCTCAATGTAATTTAGGGTTTAAGGGACTTTGGAAATATTATTATTGAATTTTGCTCTTTGAGTGGTAAGGGTTTCTTGCGTTTTATCCTTTTCTCGTGTGTCCGTTCTATGTGTGGTTGTTGTTGATGTATGCACTTCCAGATCCGCATCAGATGGTATCAGAGCCCGGCTGTGTTTGGTGGGGCCTCTTATACCAAACCCCAGAGGAACCGTAAACAGTCCATCTAAAAGACTATTGCACCTAGTTCGATTCATTTTATTTCTTTTAAATCCTATTTTATTTTAGTCTTCAATATTATTAGCTTTGTTTCCTTTTTGAACCTCTAGGGTTTCTATGCTATTTAAGTGAGGTGTAAACATGACAGAAGGGCCTTTTGATTGAAATAAAATTATATCTCTTGTGTTGGTTGTAGCCTCTAAGACCTTTGCTTCTCTCTTGTTTTTGTGTCGTTATTGTGGATTCGTGGCTTCGTCTAATACGGATCCGAAAGCTCACACATCAACAACAATTACACATAGAACGAATACACTAGAAAATGATAAAACGCAAGGAACCCTTGCCGCTCAAACAGCAAAATTCAACAATAATATTTTGAAAGTCCCTTAAATCCTAAATAGAGAAAATAACCTAGAGAAATATAAATACAAAAAATAAAGTACTTAATTTTCTTGTCTAAAAGTAATTATGGAAAATAAAATAAAAAACCTAATTTATTACAAATTAAGAAATAATCCCTTGATTTTCCCTGTATCACATTCTTCCGATTTTCCCACACGCGGCGCTACACCGAGGTATGCCTTCGTTCCTGTGATTTATGCTCTTAACAAGTGCTCAACGCCTTCAATAAATGAGAAGGAAAATGAAAAAATTGTGAGAGGCATGGGAGTGCGTCTGTGGTTTTGGCCTGTGTCCTTGGAATCATCAATTGCAACTATTAGTTCATTCCTAGAGCCATTGCAGCTACCAAGGACAGTAATCGTATAGGTCATTCTTTCGGAAAGTAAGAAATATTGTACCCGAAGAGGGCAAAGGATGTGTTACAATCATTGTTGATGGTTAATGAGCATGTAGCCTCATCTAAAAGGAAGATTTTCACAAAGAAGCTTAAGCCGCCTCCCGAGTCTTGGATGAAAGATTGTGAAGATCTTAAGGTTGTCTTCAATCTATAGGACACACTAATCAAATTTTCATCTCACATTTATTTAAGCAGCAAAATGTATTGGTAACTTTAAATCTTTAATTCTTGATTTAGTGTGTACTTAAATCACTGCTAATTTAGTACATTGCTTCAAGAATAGGGCAGCAGGGCTAGTCAATTAGCAGTCAAATTTTGGACATGTTAAGGACTTCTAACCCGGTTTTTAAAACTTATAAAATTTAATGAAAATATGACTTTAACCTCTCAAATTTATTTTTCTCCATATAAAACCCGACATGATTTTTTTACTTGAAAATAACCCAGTGACTAGGATCTACATAAGCAAATTCATTAATTATACGTTACTTTACACTTTTTACATTTTTTGGATGCCTAATATACTCTTTTTGCATGTTTGTTGTACACAATTAATTCTATGCAGATTGTAAGGGAGAGTTAATGATTTTGTAAAAATTAAAAAAAAAATTTAAAAACATTAACGCTATAAATTCATTGCATATTAATGTCAAATATGAGAATTAATGTCCTGAAGAAACTATACAAATTACATTTTTTTTTATTGAAAAGTATCATTAATTTCAACGATTACAATAAATCTTGAATATTAATGCTTATTATCTCAATTTAAACAATAAAAAAAATTAAAAGATCAGATATATGTAATTCGTATTCAATGCATTATCATGTTTTGGTTATTCTTTTCAAATTTTGCATAAAATTAGACATTTGTAATTTATTTTTTTCATTTTCTTACCAAATTGGAAATATGAAAAGGCACTGATTTGGAAAATTAGTGTATGTGTTTCTCCCAAAATTAGTGTATTTCTAGTTCTATATAAATTTGGAAAAGTAAATCGTATTTTACCTAACATATGGTAAAATAAATAAAAAAACAAAATGTGCATAACATATGTTGACACACCCCGACCCGAATATCCAGGTGGACACCGGATATCGAGGCGTGCTGACCGTCATCCCAGAGGGATGACGAAGTCATGATGAAATAATTGAGAATTTAAATAGTGGAATACAATGCTGAGATAATTTGAACAAAAGAGTGCGGAAGTGCGTAGTGTGGGATAAGACCCATTATTACACAAATATCAGAGCTAGGATGCAGTGAATTAAAAGAGTATTCCATTCCCGTAGGAAGAATATAAACACAACTTAAGTACAAAAACATACTTCCTCGGAGGGTAAAATGATAATATCAGCAACAGCCACCGAACTCGTCTGCCAAATAAAATCTAGGACCTGGAGGGGCGAAAAACAAAAGTGAGTGGGCCTAGTACAGTTTTATAAAACCTTTCCAAAACTGTGGATATAACCCCTCGCTGTAAAACCCGTAATTTGCCAAAATATAAGTTTAATAACAATACTATTTAAATAATGGCAAAACTCAAATAGTAACAACTGGGACTACGCCCACAAGGATACGGGTGGGATATAAATCAACAGCAGTAAAAACAACACGTTTACTTATCGCATAAACATAGCACACAAGTCATGCAGAAAGTAGCTACATGACAGGCTGGGCGATTCACAAATAAACGCTCTAGCACTACATACACGTGAAGCTGGCGCTAAGCGCATCACAAGGCGACCTAGAACAAGCTGGCACCTACGATGGATCCAAAGTGAGCGTGTCGGTGCGTGTGAACATACACGTGAAGCTGGTCTACTCTCAGACAGTGCTAACACCGTGCAATATGCGTAATAAGTAAAGAATCTCAAATACGTATAGACATGCCAACATTTAACCAAAATACGCTAAAAAGCATGATGAATACATCATAATATCATAAGTAAAGCATTTATCGAGTTTCATAAATCATGGCATGCTATACAAGTTCTTAAAACCATATTTGAACACATTTGAGAAATAATAATATTTTAATAAGAAAGGGCCCACTCACTGGTATGTCGTCGGGTCGTAGCCGCCGTACCTAGCCTGACCACGAAGTTCCTCGGGATAGGTCTCACCTATATGGGAAGTTACTATACTAATCATTAACCAAGTCTAATCCAATTTAATTAAGGAAAAGACAGGAATTCTCCACTGTTTGCTCAAATTGGAGGTCTAAAACACCTCAAAAATTATCAAACGTACCACCCCTAGGTAGTACGCGTCGTCACGAGTCGCCTCGCGAAGACGGCGTCGAAAAATATTGGCTCACGCGCGGCTTGAAGGATCGGAGCCGCGGCTCACGCGCAGCTCACGCGCGTCGGTCAAAGTCAAAGTCAACGGGTCAAAGTCAACGCTGACGTCAGCAAGGCCGGTCTGAACCGGTTTGCTGACGTCATCGCTGATGTCAGCCGGTCGGTCTGAACCGTTGCTGACGTCATCGCTGACGTCAGCAGGCGGGTCTGAACCGGGTTTGCTGACGTCAGCGCCGGTCGTCTTCTCCAATTCTCCGGTCGCCGGAATCTGGGTTTTCTCGCCGGAATTTCAGGGTATTTTTCAAAGCTTCCTAACTACTTCATTTCTAAGCCAAATTTTACGATCTATATACCAAAATGAAGCTAGAGACGAGTAGAGTTCAAAAATGCTTACCAACACCTCAAAAGGTGGTCGGAAGTGGCCGGAAAATGGCTCGAAAGAACCGGCCAAAGTTCAACTCCTCCGTTCTCGTCGATTTCTCCACTTCCAGACCTTGGGTTGGGTTCCCAAGGTCTCCAGAAGACGTTTGGTTATGAGTTTGAGCTACCTCGAGCTCCAAAACGTCGAGTTCGAAGTCGGGGAAATTTTCGAACTCCGGTGAGGATTTTTCCAGAAAATCTGGGCTTTCCTTTTGGGCTTCCTGGGTTCCAAAAATTACTCCCAGTGACCTGGGTTACAACAAGGATGACAAATCAGTGAGATTGCACGAAGAAAACCAAAGGAAATCGTGAGAAATGCCACGGGGTGGCTTGAGTAAATTTCTTCTTACCTGGGTTCGTGTTGTCCAGTTTTCTGGGCAACCAACTGGGTTGTTGCCGGGGCTTGCAGAGGAAGGAGGAATGGTTTGAGTTTGTCTGGCTTTCCAGAAATGGAAAAGGGGGATGAATGCGTGTGTGTGTAATGTTTGCAGAGCTTTGGGTGTGATTTGTAATGATTTCTGCTTGCAGAAATCACGACACCAATTGGGGAAAAGCAGGGGGACAAAAGCAGACAGAAAAGAAGTGATTGATGTGTGATAAAAAATCACACGCAACGACGAAATTTAACGCTGCGAAAATTAACGGTTGAACAGGCCGTCAAACCTACCTGCATGCGCGCAGTGAGAAACAGTAAGGGTGCAGAGCACCCAGTTTTGAACAAAACCACGGGCGTAAAGCCCACTGAAAAGTAAAATACCGCACATGTATTTTACCCGAAAATAATCGTAACTTGTCCGTTACAAGTCCGAAAATTATTCCGTTTGCGCCTACGGGTTCGTGGTAAAGTGTACTACTCAAAAAGTACAAATTCAAGTCAAGAAGAATAAATTTTCACACAGGAAAATACGTGGCCAACAAGGGCATTTTCGTCAATTTACACAGTCGGGGAATAAAATACAATACTTTTAGGGACGGGATGTAACATATGTTATACATGAAAAATAATTCAAGGGGAAGACTGCATTTGATATTTTTTTTGTCAATAAAAGTTTGTATTTGATTCAATATATAAAACATGGGTGTTGTGTATACAATGTTTAGGGTAAATTATTTTTTTGTTTATATTACAAAAAAATAATTTACCTACATGAACAATAATTTACCTAACATATGGTAAAATAAATAAAAAACAAAACGTGCATAACATGTAACATCCCGTTCAAAATTTAATTTATTTATTCCCGAAAGTGGGAAATGACGTTTTTACCCCTGGGTTGACTTTTCGGTTGACTTTTGCGTTGTAATTCGTACGACGCATCCACTCGTATTTTCTTGACGTGCTCGTCGCTACGAACGCGTAGACGCGAGCGGGACGTCATTCGGACTTCGAACGACTATTTTACGGGCGTTGATTTTCGACGTTTCCCGTAATTCAATTGTTGGGTTGGGGCCCAAATGTCTGCAGGCCCATGTGGCCTTATCCCACAAAATCTGGGATTTTTGTCCCTGTTTTGTCCGTGTCCCCTTCTTCTCCTTTCTACTCTGCAAGAAAACAAAAACACACAGAAAATTTCTAATGGCACCCGTGGCCATCCTCCCTTCCTCCCCGAGCTCACTTTGAGCCATCATTGATGGCCAACCAACTACAAACTCCTTGTGAGTGAGACTTCAGCCCAGAAACCCAGGAAAAACCAAGAACCCAGTTTTCCCAAATTTTCCGACGAGGCCCGAGATTTTTCCTCGGCCTTTTCTCATTGAAATCGAGCCCAAAACTCATCAAACAAATCACCATTGGACTCCTGGATGTCCCAAGTACCTTGTTCAAGCTTTGGATGATCACGTTTGGCCGAGAATCGAGGAAACCGTGATTGGCTTTTTGCACCGTGGACTTATTCCCATTTTCAGGCCACTTCTGGCCAGTTTTTGGTCCCCAAATTGGTAAAATCTTGTTCTCCTCATCTCTAGCTTCATTTTGGTACTTGAATCGTCCAATTTGGACTTAAAATGAAGAAGTTATGAAGCTCTGAAGTTTTACCCAGAAACCGGCCAAAATTCCGGCGACGGCGGCTGGCGGCGGCGCCGGCGACCGGAAAAAGACAAGCGGTGACCGGTGCTGACGTCAGCGATGACGTCAGCAAACCGGGTCAGACCGGCCTTGCTGACGTCAGCGAACCGGTTCAGACCGGTGCTGACCGGCTCGGCTGAGCCGCGAGTGGAGCCGCGCGTGAGACAGCCATTGGAGCCGCGGCTTGGCGCGTTTGAGCCGCGCGTGAGGGCGCGTGGGATGTCCTTTTTCGAATCTGTTTTCACGGGGCGACTCGTGACGACGTGTACTACCTCGGGGTAGTACGCATGATAATTTTTGAGGTGTTTTGGACCTCCAATTTGCAAAAGCAAGAGATAGGATTAATGAATTCGTTAATTGTTTACCTTTATGAGTTTAATCATTGTACCGGTGATATCTCATATAGGTGGGGCCTATCCAGAGGACTACCGGGGCTACCAAGACGGGGTACTTCGACCCGGCTACCTACAGGTGAGTGAGTGGGTCTTTGTTTGATAAATATATATATATATATACGTATGGTTTTCAACGCTTTCTTTAAACTGTTAGCGTAGTTGCATATCATATACGTTTGTTGGAGGTAGAACATTCGTATTATATTGCCATACATGTTTTATACTGTTGCTCATCAGTAGATGTATACACCCCAGGTATTAGTACTCAGTCTTGTGGCCAGGACTAGCCTTGACGTTTGGAGTAGTCACTGTCAGTACCGCTACGCAGCTTTGGATCCATTGTAGGTACTAGCCTGTTCTAGGTTGCACTAGGCAACTCGAACTTGTGTGACTGCACTTTGTGCACCAGCGCTTAGCGTTAGACTCGCGTCATTGTAGTACTCAGCGTATTACTTTTATACCTAGCTTGTTCATTGTGGGATTTAGCCCCTTGGGCATGTGTGTTTTACATATGGGTGAGCAAATGTCAGTAAATTATTATCGGGGAGTACCCGAATGTTTTCATGATAGTATTTTGAGGTTCATGCCTACGGGCATGACGTATTTTCTCAAACTATACTTGTTTTCAAACGAGGGGTTACTAGACTTTTGAAAACAACGGTTTTATCAAACTTTACTTTTTGACCCACTCACCGTTTTATGTTTTGCGCCCCTCCAGGTTAGTTGGCTGGGAGCCTTGCGACGTCGATGGCGCGGTGGTATGACGATATAGGGATTTTTATACGTTTGTATATCTTTGTATCCCTCACTCTACTCGTTGTGTACTCTAAAAATTCTTCCGCACTCTGTTCTTACTATTCAATATTCTACTATTCATTTTTAAATTTTCTATTTGGCTTTCGTCACGCTAACGCGTGTCGGCCAGTACTTCCCGACACCTGGCTTGTTCGGGATCGGGATGTGTCATAACATATGTAATACTACATGAAAAATAATTCACCTACAAATGGACAATAATATACCTACATGAACAATAATTTACCTAACATTGGTAAATAAATAAAAAACAAAATGTGCATAACATATGTAATAATACATGAAAAATAATTCACCTACAAAGGGGAAGACTGCATTTGATTTTTTTTTTTTTGTCAATAAAAGGTTGTATTTGATTCAATATATAAAACATGGGTGTTGTGTATACAATGTTTAGGAAAAATTATTTTTTTGTAATATATATATATATATATATATATATATATAAAATAATAATGTACCTACATGAACAAAATCAGTTGTATTAGTGGCATGGGTGGCATGGGTGTAAATAAGTTGTATTAGTAGGTTAATAATGTTCCAGTGTGGCTGCACATTTTAAATTTGGGTTTTTATTGGATATTTAAAGATATATGAGTTTTTATCTAGGAATCATAAATTATGAATTGTAAAGGCCAAAATCTAAAGCTCCCTAAAATTTACCTACTCGAGGTAGAGGGTAGCTTGAGCACATTCTACGATGGTTCGAGCACTACTCGAGAGGTCAAAAGGGTTCGAGCCCCCCACATGTATCCCAATTCAATATGTGAAATATAACATCAACAACACTTTTTCTTCTTCAATATTCACCTTTCGTGTTATCATATTCATATGAACAAACGTACGCCTACTTGTTATTATGCGGGGTAAGTACCAAGAAGCTGCTCAAGAAAGAGTATGAAGCAACATGTTTTGTTATCTTTTTATTTTTATAATATTTTTATCTTTTTAAGGCAATTCTACATAAGGGCAATCTTGTCATAAAAAAACTAAAGAGGTGGGATGAGCAAAAAGAGGGGTAAGAATAGATTACTCTAAAAAAACTAACTCCGCTTATTCATTTTTTTCAAAAAAATAAAAAATTGGCCAATTTCAAGTGTATCTAAATTGAAACTTTGTTCGTTTCTCTCCATTCTATAATTAACGCACCGAACGTGCTAGCTGGCAACAACTTTGTTGGTTTTCATTCGGTTTAAAACATTGTATGCTCAAATTGACAACTTTGTTGATTTTGTCACAGAATAAGCGTGCCTACCTCATTCACTCATTATTTTTGCCAGGGTTAACTATTCACCTCACTTCATTTACCCATTTTTTTTTATAGTTACTTATAGTCTTATTTGCCTCTTTAACTTCAGTTTTGCAACCTATTATACCTACTTGATCGAAGAGAAACACAGATAAAAGAATCTCACTATTGTTACTCTAAAAAATTTCAGGTTATTATACACACTATGTTGGATGAAAATAAAGAAGCAAAGAAGTGCTGGGAAACATTCATCGGCTCTCTTGAGAATGAGGATATGCCAATGTCGCCTTCATATGGGTCTAAGTGGAAGCACAGTCATCGAATCTTTTGACAACCAGGATTTGTCAATAGCACCACCCTTAATTAGACGGTCTAATGTGATGCCATTTATTGAGAGATAATCAAAGTATATTGTTTTTTTTTTTTTCTGATGGTGAGGCTGAGAGCCTGAGACTTCAATTAATCAAAGTATATTTTTCGTATGAGCAATGAATGAAAGTTTAGGTGGGGAGGCTTAATTAGATGAAATTGTGAGTTGGATAAAATCGAACTTTAATTAACATTTTTACTTGTGAGTTTAATTAGATATGTATCTGGATATTTTGTTGGCCAATATTATAATTATTAGTTCTACACTTTTATTCTACTTAGAGTATCTTTAATAGGCTCTCTAAATGAGCTATTGGCTAAAATTTAGAGAAGAGTTGAAAAAATTTATTTTCAATCACACTTCGAACCTTATCTTAGAAGGATAATACTTGGGTACTCACTAGTGAGTACCCTATATACTCACTTTAATAATTTGGCCCAATGATATTTTAACACATATTTTATTGTTTTAAAAAATAAAACATATGCTATTTAATTTTTCTTGGGCTTTTAAAAATAAGGAACACATGTCATCTTTTGATTGGGCCAAATCAGAAAGTGAGTATATAGGGTACTCACTAGTGAGTACCCAAGTATTATCCATCTTAGAATAGCATGGCTAGGACCTCATAAAGAGAGTGAGAAAGAAGTTCTAAAATTAAATGAATATATAATTTAAAAAAATAGAATAACAACATAATTAGTAGGAAAAGCCTCTTCACATTTGCGTACAAATTAATACGGATGACAAAAGAGCGGTTCGAGGTCAAATTTGTCATCCTCAACCATTCTACATCAACTAAACGACAAATATGTTACATATTGGGGCTTTGATTTATTCTTTCCTAAACAAATCGAATAACAATATAATTATTAGTTCTCAAAAATATCAAAAATATATTTAGTAAGAAAAGCCATTTCACATGTGCGTGTTGTTGTGGCCTATTTTATTGGAGGGTGCGGCAAAGAGAAAAATAGAGAGAAAGAGAGATGGGCTTGAGGAATTGTGGTGTATTGTAGTACATATTTCTCATGCCAAGTGCCTTTATTTATAGTGAAACAAGTACAGTTGTAATAAGAATGTAATCTTTAGGATTTCAGAATATCCCAATCCATATCTACCTAAGATTTACACAATCACATTTAACACATGTTTATATTATCTACAACACTCCCTCTTGAGTGTGCAAATACTTAAATAGATATCGCATCAGATCTTCAAAACGATGATAGTTGATAAAGTCGTCTCGTATGCACAATAGAGAACATTCGAGTCTCATATAGGGAATTTGCATATAAAAAGAATAAAAACTCTCACAAAACATGGCTATGGTAAAACCCAAGAAGGGACAAAACCTACAGTCTAAGGAGAAAAGTGAGTTAATGCAATGTCGATACTTAACATCTTCAAGACGCAAGTAGTAAGAAAACACACAAGGGTATGACCAGCCCAGGATGGGTGCCTCATGCTGATGTGATGTCAACGCAATATGCTTTGTGTTGACTTCTTGGACGTATCATGTTATGGTCTGGTCGATACATGCGGCGTTATCTTTATAGATCGTCTTTGGGACTCAACGAAGGATGAAGAATTACAGGTGCTTCAAATATGCTCCCATGTACACGGGTGGCTTCGTGTATGGTGATGAGCTCGAAGACGTCGCAACTAAGGTTTATTTGGTTGACCTCTAAGATATTGCGGTGTTTCCAACGGTAAAGACATAATCCGTTTGGAAATGTGCCTTGTGCGAAACAGACGGATAGTCTGTGTCAGCGTATCCCACAAATTAGACATCATTCCGATAACCAAGGAGTTGTCGTTAATTATGAGATGCGTAGGGATAGAATAAGCCCAAATCCGTAGTAACGGAAAAACGTCGTTAACACCTATTTGGTGGTAGCATGTAGGTACAGTGTTGTATCTTACCAAAAGATCAACATCGAATGAGATGTCATGCCTAATGCAATGAGCTAAGTACAATAAAGCGCTAATTGAACTTAGATATAGAACTTCAAGTTCCACAACCTTTTCAAGGATCTCATTAGCATCTAGCGTATGAACGGTCATGGGTGTACTCAAAGGCAACACATTCTGGGTGTAGTTCGACTGGTGGACCAGAATACCATCTGAACTTTGCTCAAAACTTCAGGTCTAGATAGAAACGAGTTTTCCCAAGATCTTTCATCTCAAATTCCGACTTCAGGTGCAAGGCAGTTTTCTCAAGCTCTTTTAGAGTCTAAGTGAGATTTATGTCATCGACATAGACTGCAACTCTAGCAAATTCAGTTTTGTACACGCAGGGGCATAATTTATTCATATATCCCTAACTGATCAAATATTCACTTAAACATGTATACCACATCCGCTCGGATTGTTCCAATCCATAAAGTGAAACGCCTCAATTCAATAGAGAGGGTGTTCTGTGGTCTATAACTATTTGGATCAGTATATGAAAGTTCTTCAGAAACTTCCATGTAGATTTACGTATCATGATCCCTATAGATAAGTTACAACCACGTTCATAAGCTGCATATTTAGTTTTTCGGAAACTACCAAACTGATAAGGTAGCGGAACATTATGACGTCCATTACAAGGAATAAGTCTCCTCGTAATCAATCCCAGGGCGTTGAGAGAAACCTTGCGCCACAAGGCATGCCTCATATTGCACTATTTCATTTTTCTCATTACTCTTCCTTACGAAAACTCACTTGTAGCCAACGAGGTTCACATGTGGAAGTGTAGGAACTACAGGCCCAAAACACTTTACGTTTCGCAAGTGAATCAAGTTCGACATGGATTGCTTACCGGTGTACCAAGCCGTCCAACAGGTGCGGCCAACCGTCTTTCAGGGGCGGCACACCCCTCGGCCAACCGTCCGTTAGGTACGTCTTTCCTTGCAGGCATGTTTGCAGCTGGTATATGTGATCTCGTCACTTTAGCTAAATTAGAGAAAACGTCTGAAGCATCACTCTAGAATCTAGAATACGTGGATCGAGATGAGACATAGTGGGGACGTTCACGATAATTCGCTCCGTTCTTCAGGAACGTTGACGTTCTTATCTCCCCCTAACGGCGGGAAGACTGTCTCATAAAAGTGAAAATCTGCAAAATGGCAGTAATGAGATCGCGTGCAAGGGCTCTAAAAAGCTAATTCGAAGGAGAATCACAATCGACAAAGATTCACATCCTTCTTTGAGGACACATATTGGTACATTGCGGCGACGCAATATGGCATAAGGTGCATACCCAAAACGCGCAAATACGAAACATCAAGTTCGTACCCAGTAACCAACTGTAACGCTAAAAAGTATCGGGTAGCAATGGGCTTCAGGCGGACCAACATGGTTACATACAAGATTGTATAACCCTAGGCAGAAACCGAAAGCTTGGTGCGTTCACCAAGGTTCGGGCGATCAATTGATAATGTGTTTTATGATCGCTTCTGCGAGGCCATTTGGGGGTTGAATATGGGGAATTCAATGTTCAATTTCAAACCCAAAAAACATGCAATAATTTATCGAAAACTCAACGATATAAACTCTCCGGCATTATCCAGTCTTCTAGACTTTATGGGATAATTAGGGTGATGAGCCCTTAAGTAAGAAATGGCCAGAAGTTTAGCAGCAATGTGTGTGGACAAACATGTGACCATTGTGTCGATATATCAACCAAAAACCATATTTACATGGTCCGCATTTTTGGTTGGATAAGTCCACATTATTCCCTTGAATCCACTGTGAAAAGAGGGTTATGTAGTAACTTTGCTAGGGATGATATAAAAATTCAATTTCCCCAACGAGCAGGCTTGGCAAAGTGTGCTTGTATGCACAAAAATCCTTACTGCAGGTAAGGTGATGCATTGTGTAACATGTTGCATCGTGTTTCAACCTGAATGTCCCAAACGATCGTGCCAAAGCAAGTAAACTGCTCGAATCACCAGGCTCTAGGCCGGCCTATATGTGGCATGTCCCAGTTGGGAGGCAGCCTATTGGCCCCAAAATATAGTTTCAGGCTTCATATTTTGGAGGTGATGCAAAGATATTTCACTCTATTTTCTACAATGGTTTTCATGATCATTGTTCTCTCGAATATCCTTATGAATTAAAGACGTTCTTCTGGAACGGAGAATATAAGGCCTCTTAATAGTAATTCAGTACCATTAATACAACGAGGAGCAGTGCCAATGCTCTTAATCAGGTTAGGTAGACCTGAATTCGTTGCTAGAGGGGTGATTTAGGTATGAAGTTAGTGTGCATAGTAGCACATTCATCCAAATAACTAACTCACATTTATACCTTCTCACATATTAATTGAATTCGGTCACATGTATAAGAAATATGATTCAATTAACTCATATTCGAGGACAATATCCATAATAATATCCATAACTAAAACAAACACTAAATAATCACCCAAACAAAAAAGAAAAATTGTTCAAAACTTTAAACCAAAAGATGGGGAGGGGTTCAGCCAACATGGCTTTTCATGTCAAAATTTTGCTTTTCTATGTGTTAGGTGAAGCAAAATTAGTCTCACAAATTGACTACGGGAATGGTACTCCTTAACAACATTGGTAGAGGCACAAATAAGTGCATAACCAATAACCAATGATCTATTCCATCAAAACGGAAGTAGATTTTGCACGGTTGAAGTGCGGGAATACTATTCCTTATTCTTGAAGTTTTGGGTCTTCGTTGCCAAGGGATCACATGTTTGGTCGTGATGCCACCTTCTTAGTTGACCTTGATTCTACCACTATTTAGTACTCTCCAGCCGAAGAAAGATGAGTAGATTCGATAGGCGTTTGCCGAAGCAGAGCCATATGTTCGGTACACCTCTGCCGAGACAAAGTGTGACCTTCGGTACATCCCTGCCGAAGCAGAGCATGTCATTCGGTAGACTCCAGCTGAAGCTGGGTCTATACCGTTCAGCAGACTCTGCCGAAACTGGGTCTATACCATTCGGTAGGCTCTAGCCGAAGTTGGGTCTATACCGGTCGGTACCTCCCAGCAGAATCACTGGGGTGCCGCTTTCACTGTTGTGCTTTTCAGTGAGCAATGTGGTAGTAATCAGATCTGAGAACTTAGTGAACCTCCGCTTTCTACAGTGCTTCTTCAGGAGCATTTTAGATGCATGGAAGGACGAGAAAATCTTCTCCAGTCAAAATTCAATCGGATTTTATAAACTTCATAATTGTACCTATTCACGGACGGGGTTCAATCATGTCTTGTGTCAGGCAAGATATGTCTTGCTTCGGGCAAGGTATGTCTTACTTCCGGCAAGGTATGTCTTGCTTCGGGCAATATCATATTTGCATGATTAGAACGGTTCGTAGAGTGAGTAAAAGAGCCATGGAATCCTCGTCATCGAGGTACTTCCATTTACAATGCTTCAGGCATAAGTCTTCGGATGAAGATTATGACGAAGGCTTATTTAGCTCTATCCACGTCATTGTTGGCTTCAATACTTCTCAGCTTCTCGGTAGTCAAGTGGAGCTTCACAACTTGTGCCCACATAAAGTAGTTTCTGCCAAAAACTTCCATGTTAGTGAAGTCGAACTTGTTACAGTTCGAAAATCCACTGGTTGGAGGGAACAAGATTGTGGTTGGTGGGTATTTAATCATAAAAGTTAGAACATTCGAGTTCTAAGACATGGTTTGGTTTAAATTTTCATGAAAACTACGGGTTTCATGGGTATTTAATTTTTAAGGAAACTTCAGGTTTCATGGCACTTATTCGAAACTTCGAGTTCGAATTTATGAACTTCAAGTTCGTGGATACCTGCAAGCAAACACAATATATATAGAACAAAAAAAATAAAATTTAACATATATATTGTGAACGGGTAGTTGAACGTAGGTCTACAGGGTCTACGAGGTGTGAAAATATGACCCATTTAATTTTTGGTGGGTTGGGGTTGGAGCTACAGGCCCAACCAACAAAGGGCTGGATTGCAGGCCAGCGGGATGTGGGCTACAAGCCCAGAGCCCAGCAAAAGCTGGGGGGGAGGGAGGAAACGGGCTGCAAGCCCTGAGCCCATCGGGGTTGGGAGAAGGAAAGAGGCGGGCTGGAAGCCCTAAGCCTAGCAGTGGGATGGAGGTGGAGCGGGCCAGGGCAAGTAGGCCGGGGGGGGGGGGGGGGGGGAAGGCCCAACGGCCTGGGGGGGGCCCGGCCGGCGCGGCTTCGGCAAGGGGGTTTTTTTTTTTTTTTTTTTTCAAAAAAAACGGGAAAAAAATTCAGTAAAATAATTTTTGTTTTTTTTTCAAAAAAAACAAAATTTTGTATTTTTTGCAGAAAAGCGAAAAAAAAAAATCCTAATTTTTCCTTCGTTCACACGATCATCAATTCACTTAATATATGACAAATATATTAAATGTAGATGCGAACACAATATTTGCAGAAGATCAATAATTCGTTAAACGCATAAAATTGGATTCATGCATCATGGTGAAGGTTCATGCAATCAGATCTGAAAAAATATCAACAATCGAGACCGTATTTTAGAAGAACCTGAATTGCTGATGATGATGGTTGAACAATTGTTTGCAGAATTGCCTTCAACTTTGGATTTCCATCTTCAATGCGTTGAATCTCGTTCAATATAAAATAACAGGAAGAGAATTGAATCAATAACAAGTATATTAATTCAATAAAATAAAAGGTAAATCAAAGTAAAAATTATTGAAATTAATACTCCCCATGATTGAAGATGGTCAAAACTCTGGTATAACTCTCTTGAGCACATCGGAAAGAGCGTGTTGATAACGTATTGTGGCCTATTTTATTGGAGGGTGCGCCAAAGAGAAAAATAGAGAGAAAGAGAGAAAGGCTTGAGGAATTGTGGTGTATTGTAGTACATATTCCTCATGCCTAGTGCCTTTATTTATAGTGAAACAAGTATAGTTGTAATAGGAATGTAATCTTTAGGATTTCATAATATCACAATCCATATCTATCTAGGATTTACACAATCGCATTTAACACATGTTTATATTATCTACAACACGTGCAAGTTAATATTATTAACAAGGGAGCGGTTCCAGGTCATATTCGTCATCCTCATCTATGTTGCGTCAACTAAACAACAACTTTGTCGCATATTGGGGACATGCTTTATTCTTCTGTAAACAAATCAAATAACTTATAAGTTCTAAAAAAACTATCAAAATATATTTAGCATAAGCGTACAAATTAATACATATGACAAGGGAGCGGTTCGTGATCAGATTTGTCTTCTTCATTCGTGTTGTGTCAACTAAATGACAACTCTGTCACGCATTGGGGCTCAAATTTATTTTCTGCTAATAGTTTTTTCTTCAAAAAATAAGGATTTGGCTACAATACTTTCATATATTTAATGCAATCACTATCTCAACAGTCAGATGGTGATTGTATTAAATACATATATTCACATGAATATGTTTAACCGTTAAATGATGATTGTATTATATACATGTAAGTATTATAGCTAATCCCTAAAAATAATATCCTCAACATTAAACATTTTATCAAAGTAATAGTCTAGTTATTTAAAGACAAAATGATTATTAAGCCCACTAAACGGCTAACGACTTTGGGTTGCTAATAAATGTTGTTTTAGTCTCCGTTTGAAACCAAAGTTACTATGGAAGGCTAGAGGCGTGGATTACTGAAAAGTTAGACACTCTTCTTCTTTTTTCTTCTTTCAATTGGTGGTATTTAATGGAATTTAAGTGAAATAAAAAATGTTTTATTGGGTAGGCTTGCAGTGGTTGAGGGAGGAGATAAAAGGTCGGGGTGGGTTTGTGGTGGTTGGATGATTAGATGGGAATTGGGGAGTTAGAAGATTGGGATAATGCTCTCTAAAACTGCAATGGCAATTTGGGAATTGATGATGACAAAACAGAACCTACAGTCTCATGTCACAGTGACATCAAAAAAGCATTTTTTTTCTCTTTATTTTTTATTTTTAAGTTTTACTTGTTTTTCACATGTATATTCAACAACATTTCAGAACCAACCAAATGAAAGGGAATATTTCCGAAAAAATCTTGAGTGGTACGTACCATTCAATGGTACGACTATTGAATGGTTCAGATTAATTTGCAGTGGGCCCCAAATGAATTTTAACCATTTAACAGTACGTACCATTCAATGATACGTACCACTGAAGTTGGACCCAATATTTCCAGTCGCATGACTTTATTTTCAAGTCACTGTTCATGAGTGACTTTAAAAAAAAAAGCATGTGTGCAACTTTTTTTCTTTAATTATGTTTGATATGTAACTGTTTATTTTTCACATGTATATGCAATAAAAATAAGGAGATTGTATATATATATATATATATATATATATATATATATAACCATAGTTTTACGGGTCCAACTTCAGTGGTACGTACCATTGAATGGTACGTACTGTTAAATGGTTAAGATTCATTTGGGCCCCACTGCAAATTAATCTGAACCATTCAATAGTCGTACCATTGAATGGTACGTACCACTCAAAATTTTTCCTAGTTTTACACGTTATTTTTAAAAGTTATTGTTGAACAGTGAGCAACTGCATCAATTTGACTAAACTATTATGTTTCTTTGTGCATGAGATTTTTAAGACTTTGGGCCTCTCAATTGTCATTTTTAACAATACCCTTTTATTAGAGCTTCATATCAATGTGCTTGTGTGAGAAATATGAGTTGTTAAGAGCAATAAAATAATTAATAATCATGACGGGTAAATATACAACCCAACCAAAATTAAATGAAAAGATAAAAAACAAATAGAATAAAAATATAATTAGTAGAAAAACGCTATTCACATGTGCGTGCAAATTATAGAGATGACAAGCAGTGGCGGATCCAGGAATTTTTTCTTGGGTGGGCGAAATATAAAAGCATCCAACCACTTTGGGAGAAACCAACGACCATCAGTTTGTGGGAAGTCATGATCTTTTGGTCAACAAGGTTCCATTTGTATATACGCCCTTTGAATTTCATCTTGAAAATTATGATCATACTCTAAATGGGAGGTCGAAGTCCCGGGTTTGCAAGAAGATTAGCTAAGATTTCATCTATTTTCGGTTTCTTGGAACTACCCGGATTAGTCGAACTACTTGGTGGTGGCGTTGGTCTCTTAACTAAAAATCTTTCCATAACCACTATTAACCAATGAAAATACAAACCCCCTATCAATTAATCAACAAATTTAAATTAATAATCAATCTTAAGCATCACAAATACTCTCTTAACTACAAAATCACAATTAACAAACACATTCATCATATTCCACAAAATTATAATTCAAATAAGCATAAATTCATAATCACCAATTCATTATCCAAAACCTTAAAAACTAATAAGAGATATTCAAAATGAAAACAATCAATTCAAGCCATATGAAACAAATAATGAAATTTTGTATGAAACTTTGAAATTAAGGAATAAAAATTTAGGTTAAATTATACATACTTTGTGTAGTGTTCTTGCCTAAATTGCCTTGTTCATGAGCGGGTCTTAGAGATAGTGTCGCCGAAGAGATTGAGGAAGGAAGTGGAGATGAAAAAAATTGAGTGATGATGAATTTGAGGTGAAAATGGGGGTGCTGTGCTGATTGGTAGCATTGTTGCAGTGACTGGCTGATTACTCGGGATAAAAGGGTTTCAATTGGGGATCTGGATTTTTTTTAAAACGACATGTAGTTTTCTTGCAAGAGGCAGCATAAGCTGCATGTCGTTTTTTTTTAATTTTTTTTATTTAAAACAAGGGACCAAACGACGCCGTTTTGGTCCAAGGTTAAAAAAAAGTGTCGTCTTCTTCCTCGCGATTCCGCGAACGCCAAGCCCAGGCCACTGGCCAGGCTACCGCCGCAACTGCCCAGCAAACAGAGCAACCACCAGGTCCACCACAGTCCACAGAGGACTCTACAAGCTGCCATGACCACTGGCAAGCTCCAAATATTCAAGATTTTCTGCGTTCTGGGTGGGCAAAATTGAATTCAGTGGCAGAAATTTTTTTGCTCTGGATGGGCAGCTGCCTACCTTTGCCACAAGGTGGATCCGCCAGTGATGACAAGGGAATGGTTTGAGGTCAGATTTTTCATCCCATGCATGTTGTGTCAACTAAACAACAAATCTGTCGCGTATTAGGGCTCTGATTTATTCTTTCTTAAACAAATCAAATTACAATATAATTATTTAAACAAACTGAATCACTATAATTATTATCATAATACATTTAGTAGGAAAAACCTCTTTATATGTGCGTGCAAATTAATATGGATGACAAGAGTATTAGGGATCTGATTTATGGAGTAGGCTACAATGCTTGCAAGCATTGAATGCTTACACCGATCTCATCATTAAAATGAGGGAGGAGAGAGGAGAGAGGGGGGAAAGAAGGGTGAGATCGGTGTGAGCATTCAATGCTTGCGAGCACTGTAGCCAGTCCCCTGATTTATTCTTTAGTAAACAAATCGAATAACTTATTAGTTCTAAAAAATTATAGCATGAAAAATCTCTTCACATGTGCGTTCAAATTAATACGACTGACAAACGAGCGGTTCAAGGTCAGATTTGTCAATCACGTCTTTGCTGGCGTCAACTAAACGATAATTATGTTGTGTATTGGGGAACAAATTTATCTATTCGTAAACAATTTTACCTTTCAAAAATAACATGCTAACAACATCAAACATTTGAGTAGTAATCTAGTTATATGAAAGGTTAATATCAATATGCATGTGGGAAGGAAGCGATACTAAGAGCACAAAGAACATTAATTAATTCAAAAATAGGGGACTGACTACAGTGCTCGCAAGCATTGAATGCTCACACCGATCTCACCCTCTTTTCCCCCTTCTCTCCTCTCTCCTCCTTCATTTTAATGGTGAGATCGGTGTAAGCATTCAATGCTTGCGAGCATTGTAGCCTACTCCCAAAAACAGAAGAAAAGTCACAAATGTTTTAAAAAAAACTAAAAGCACAGATGGAGTAACACTAATTAACTCCAAAAATTAGTATATATGGATTGGTTTGGTTTAGACGGTTTTCATATAGGCAAAATCAAACTAAACCAAACTAATGACGGTTTAATTTGTTTTGATCTAAATCGACACTTTTTCATTGTTGAATGATACCACCGGTTTCGTGCCCACCCCTAAATATTAAGAGTCAGGGACGAGTGGTGCAATCTCCCCATTATTGCGTTGTTGCTCCGAGGGTATCCAAACAAATTTCATGTGTAAGGATGTAAGAATATGAGTATAAAAATTATTGTTATAGCTGGTTGATTCAAATTAGTGTAGAAAAGTCTTATGAAAAGATGATTGTCCTAATTTACATGGAATTGGTTTTACCACTTAAATTTGATAAGGAGACTATTTTGGTATTCTACAAGAATTCTAATAAGAAAATCATATGGATTGTTTGTCTATATAAATAGAGGTCACTGCTCTCACAGAGATAGACGCTTCTTATTAGACCAAAGGCCTATTGTTTGGTTGAGCATTGTGTATCTGGCAGAGAGAATAAGCATACTATTGAAGTCGGTTATGACATAATCTTCTTTAGATTTTAGAGGTTAGATTAAATCTTACAAGAGATTCCAAGACAGAGGCAGAAAATCATGGAAACACTGTCAGAAATCATGTTGCAGATGACCAAGTGAATGAATGAGGTTTATATATTGTTGGTTTCCCTGTCTCGTGCTGCAGAACAGGTGTGAAGAAACATATATAACAGCTGATTGCTGATCAAGGAGCTCACTGGCCTGAGTCTGTGAGTCACGAGTCTCTGACCACATTCTGTTGAAAGGCATGAGGTTGAGCCTCAGCAGCCACGAGGTGCAGTGACCTAATGGCCAATAGCCGAGCAACAACTGCACTAATACACGTGATGGGGCTTAGCCCTCTCTCTCCCTCATTATTTTTTAAAAATGTCAGCGCGACAAATTGCTTTCTTTGTTGTGTGGGAAGGCTTTGAAAATATTGTGGTGACGATATATAAAACCAAGTGATGATATCATATTCTATCAAAGTCTGAGGCCCTTAATTTATCATGTACAAAACTCTGAGAAAACTCTGAGATTTATCTTTTTTTTCTTTCTTATATTTTATTAAAATGTAGCATTTATCACTACCCTCTTTCTTGGCACGCGTACGTCGAGCTGAGTCATCCTCCAAAAATCAGAGATTTCAAAAGAGAAACATTGTTTGGTTTTAAGCATAATGGTTTTATTTTAACAACCACACAGATTCCAAGCAAAAGAGGAAAAAAAAAACAACCATTCCAAATTTGGAAAGAATCCCATATATAGATTCCAAGACTGCAGAAGATATTTCTGTCATAAAAATTACAGAGAAAGGATATTGAATTGGATACAAAGGGAATAATACTAAACCTATCTTTGTGTATTTCCATTGTTAAACTTGTCTCTTCAGATTTCACAGAAGATAACAATTTAATCAATACTTCACATGCATAATTGAAGGTATAACCCAATAATGTTTTTCATACAGACATCAGTTCATTTTTGTCAAGTCATCTTGTGCGATGTTTTTTTTGTAGTCAAAAGATAAGAGATTTTATTAAATACAAACGGTAACATTTACATCTAAAACTAAAATATTTAAAAAACTAAATTGGCTCAAGGTCATCCCACTTAGGGGTGGGCACAGGCCGGGTTGGGCTCAAAATTGGAGGGACCAGATCGGATCCGTTTAAATTTGAAACCGGGCGGGGCGGGCTGTTGAATTTCAGAAAATAGAACCAGACCTAACTTGGACCGTTTGAAATTGGTCGGGTCATACGGGTCCACGGGTCCAGACCAGTTTGTATAAAAAAATTGCAGCCAATAAAAAAAAAAATTGTAAGCTGCTGAGTCGGTGAAGCAAGTGGTGGCGCAAAGGGTCGATGGAGTAGGTGGTGGCGCAAGACCGTAGATGGTGGCGCAGAGGGTGGTGCAGCTCGATCTCGAGATGGTGATGGTGGTGGTGGTGGTGGTGGTGCTCGAGATGGTGGTGCAGTGCAGCTTGATCGAGTTGGGGGAGGATCTTGATCTTTGGTGGTGCATTGGTGTAGGCTGCAGCTCGACTCGATCTCGATCGAGATGGTGATGGAGAGACCAGGTCAGCCTGTCAGTGGTCACGGACCCATGGTGCAGCAACTGCTCGTCGATCTTGAAGACTCGATCCAGTTGGGGTGAAGGACGGAAATGAGGAAGAGGAAGTGAGGAACGGCCTATGCCTGTGTCTGATGCATAGTGAGATTAAACGACCTTGATTTAATCTCACATAAGTCAGATTAAATCAATGGCTCATAGCCTCATAGTAATCCATATAAGTCCAGGTCGAGGCCCCATTTATTTCAGTATTTGAACCCGCCCTGTTTTCTCTTACAATTTTTTGGACCCGCTCCGAACTGCTTGGACCTACCCCGACCGGTGGGTCTAGGGCGTGTTTGCCCACCCCTAATCCCACCTATGATACCCGTGATTTCTAGTAACATACAAAGTCACCGCATGTGCCCCTCCGTTACACGATCTAAGAGCAAAAGAATAACATAACGGTCCTCATATGCTGTGTTATCTTTTTAATATCCCATATCAAACCTTCCAGCACAACATCCATTTGAGCATTACCATTAATCATATCCACAATGACGTTTGAGTCAGGTTCCATCTCCACCTCCATGTCTCTCTCCACACACGCAACCAAGGCAGCTCGCATAGCAAGAGCTTCTATTATCAGCGCCGATCCACATGGTGACTCCACATGTTTTTATTATTAATGTAAGTGACCATGTCTGTTTCAAATTTATGTCCAATAATAGTGAAGTCCAAGACCAATTAGTTAATTTTTATTCTCCAAAAACCAGAGATTTTTTTAAGACAAAAAGTCAGAGATTTTAAAAGGGTAAATTGTTTGGCTTTAAGCATAATAGTTTTATTTTAACAATTATATACAAATTTTATAAAATTTGTATATAATAATACTCTATAAAAGAATAACTTATCTATAGTCATAAAAATTTATGATCTCAATTCGGCTAATTATGTATAAGAATAAACTTCACATTAAAATAAATTATTATTATTTTAGGTCTAGTATTAAGGAAGCTCGCCTCCAAATTGTCAATAAGTACAAAATATACAATGTCACAAATAAAAGTTTAAGATGAATTAAAATATTTCTCTAAAGTTGCTTGGGATAATTTTTTATTTTTTAAGAGTTGATACCACTTCTTTCAGCTTGCGAGTACATAATACCTCGTCAACATAGACACCTTAGTGAAGCCATAGTGTTTCTAGTTTCTCTATCATGTTTACATAGAAGCATTAAAGAGAGCATTACATACATACATGCACTAGATTTTAAAGATTGGGTGTCTCTCTTTTTCTAATGTTACCTCTTGAAAATTGATATGTTCCACTACTAATGTAGTTCTTTGTATCCATACAACTTTCATTAAGGATAACTAAATAAAAAAATAATATTTTTTAACTACACTTCTCTATTAAGTAATAACCTCCCTAAAATTATAAAATAGGTTTAATCCCAACGTTGTGACTATATAAAAGTTTTACTGTAAATTTCAAGCAAAAGAGGGGAAAAAAACAACCATACCAAATTTGGAAAGAATCCCGTATATAGATAGGATCCACGAGCACTACTGTCCCAGAAGATATTTCAATGTCACATAAATTACAAAGATAACAATTTAATCAATATTTCACATGCATAATAGCAGGTATAACCAATAATGTTTTTCATATAGAATATCAATTCATTTTTGTCAAGTCATGTTGTGTGATGTTAACTCGACATATTTTTATTATTAATGTAAGTGATCATGTCTGTTTCAAATTTATGTCCAATAATATGGGTCAAACTTCAATGGTACGTACTATTAAATGATTTAAAATTTATTTGAGGTCCACCGCAAATTAATCAAGATCATTCAATGACCGTACTATTAAATAATACATACCACTCAAAATTTTTTCCAAGTGCCAATTAATTTGTTATTATTCTGTCTAATAAAATTGACCTGCAAGAATCCCTTGGCCAATATTTCCTTTTCACCAAAAAAAAATTCCCTGGTCTTCCAATTGTTCCCACGTGTCCTCTGACCGTGCAATCCAAATCACTAAAGAAGTTGCAGAAGATAGCTGCGTGCAATCCAAATCACTAAAAGAAGTTGCAGAATATATCTGCTTGCGGCTGGGATCCAGATCCTCTCCGGATCTTTTTATCCGGAGCCTCCGGACCGCATATACTTATATGTTTTTTTAAAAAAAAAAACTTAGGGTTAAACTCATTTTACTACCCTTAAGTATTGTGAAATTCTCACTTTGCTACCTTTAGTTTTTTTCGTCTCACTTTCATACTTAAAGTTTGATTTTTCTGACACTTCCATACCTCCGTTAAGTTTTCCGTTAGGTTCTACGTTAAAAAAAAAATTGTTAAAGTATTGTTAACTTCTCCGAGCTCGATTCAAGGCGGAGAAGGCCATCGCCCTCCTCAAATCCGAGAAAGACCCCTCCAAAATCCTTGAAATCTGCAAATCCGCCTCCCTAACCGCCAAATCCCACCTCGATCGCATCACCTTCTCCGTCGCCATCAACCGCCTCCTCGATGACAACCACTACGACTTCATCCACCAGTTCCTCGGCGACCTCTTCGCCTCCCGCCCCGACCTCAAAACGCAGCGCTTTGCCTCCCACGCCATCATCCTCTACGGCCAGGCCGACATGCTCGACCACGCCGTTCATACAAGTCAGCAAAGTTCTCCCGGCAAGGGGGAATCCCAGAGTAGCTAGAACCCAGCTGGGTTTTCCTCATACTTTACTTTACCGGGTTTTCCTCCTCTTCCTCCCAAACCCAGCTCGACCAAGAGCTCCACTTCAACGGCTTCAATGATTTAAGTCACCTCGCATATTTGTGGGTCTGATCAGATTAGAACGGTTCTCATCAGAAAAAACCATTTTTTTGAAGCTTATGATTTCCTGAAGGAACAATCAATCAATCCAAATCGAACCCAAGTGAACAAAGAGGCTAAGAATTCTCAGTCGCCCTAAACTTCTTCTCCCCAAGAGAGCATCTAGAGAGAGAAAGAGGAGAGGGAGGGACTAAAATCTCTGCAAAATACAGTGAGTAGTAGTAGAAATAAAGACAGAGCTGCATAATAAAGTGACAGAAATCAGTGGGTATTTGTCGAGAGAGAGAGTGTCAAAAAAATCATTTTTTTTTAAATTGTGTACAGTGCTACGTCACCTTTAACGGAAAACTTAACGGAGGTATGAAAGTGTCAGAAAAATCAAACTTTAGGTATGAAAGTGAGACGAAAAAAACTAAGGGTAGCAAAGTGAGAATTTCACAATACTTTAGGGTAGTAAAGTGAGTTTAACCCAAAAACTTAATATAAGTCCAATTTTGTGAGTCATTATTATGTATAGTACATTTTTGTTTGATTGTTGGGTTAAATTCAATGACTCATTGTCCACATCAGCTTATTTGTATTCTCCTGCCAAATTTATCCTTAAATTGACGAATAAAATAATTATTGGTTTTTTTTTTTTAATTTGTAATCAAGGTTATCACGTATTTATTAGAATTATCTTGTCCTTAATCATAGGATTAATTCTTGGAATTAAATCTCTTTTTTCCTTCCCAAGCCATTTATTTCTCTTTTCTTCTTTCTCCGTCACAATATCTTCTCTTCGTGTTTTGTTTTTGAGTAGTTAAATCTTCTTCTATAATATTCTTTTTATCATCCTCCTCCTCCTCTTCTATATTTGGAGGTTGAATTTTCCGATTAAATGTGATATTGGCACATAGATGATTAATAAAATGATGTTGTTCATCTTTCTTCTTTTATAATTGTTAATTCTAAAGCTTTTTCTTAATTAGCATTTTCTCTTGTATTTTCCTCTCTCAATATCATCTTTTTGTATGAAATTATCACATGTCTTTTTTTGTTAATTTACTTCTGCAAATTTTTATATATTATACCTGCATCAAGTGTTTATCTACCTCTACCATAGTTTTTTTGTTATAATACTCTACCTATATCACAGATCAATTGTACATATATATCATTTGTTTTTTGTAAACTACCTATATCACATATTAGTTGCATTATCTACCTGCATCACAGATTAAGTGTATCATCTACCTACGTTACAGATTAATTACATTATCTAACACACTCCGACTCGGATGTACAGGTGGACACCCAAAAGTCGAGTGTGCTGGCCGACACCACGTGGGGTGACGAAAGCCATTTAGAAGAATTTAAGAATAATTTAAGCAAATTGAATTTAATAAGGTCAGAGTGCACGAAAGTGTGCGGGCGGAAAAAAATAATAAAATAATAATTGTAGAGTAGAGTAGAGTAGGGGAATACAGAATGATTACAAAATAATACAGATTCCTACATTGTCATACCACCGCGTCTCAACGTCGACGTCTCCGAGCCACTAATCCTGGAGGGGTGCAAAATAGAAGGGTGAGTGGGCCATAAGTAATTATTTTAAATAAAACCTTTCCTTTCTGAAAATAATAACCCCTCGCCGTTAAAACAAGTAATAGTTCAGTTAAAAGCCTTTCTGAAAACATACTACAGTAGTAGATAGAAATCAGTGTAAGTACGGAAATGTACTTGGTTTCCAAAACGGGCAGGAAGCCACAACTTAAGTATAAAATACTTACCAGAAATCCGTATAAATAAATAATACGGGAAAACCCGTAAAACCAAAAGAAGTCTCTGTGGCATCAGTGAAATCCAATATTACAATCACAATGTAAAACAGTAGAGGATACGCTCGCTAGGTATGACAGACACACGAGTCCATACAGAGATATTCTGTCATGAACAGGCTGGGTGTACGAATAATGTTACGCTCATGTACTACAATCACGTGAAGTTGGCGCTAAGCGCATCACAACGAGTTCGAGTCGCCAAGGCGACCTAGAACAGGCTGGCACCTACGATGGATCTAAAGTGAGCGTGTCGGTGCGTGTGAACATATACGTGAAGCTGGTCCTGGCCCCAGACAGTACTACTGACACCGTGTAAGCATTCCTAGTTGAGCATGTATAAAACATACCACGGAATATTTGACACACCCCACCCTCGATACCCACGTGGATACCGAGTGCGAGCGTGCTGGCCGACACTCGTAAGTGACGAAGCCATTAAATGCATGACAACACTTAGTGTAACCAAAATTAAATTGTAATAAAGTTGCAAAATTCGATTTCAATATGCATATGGTTCAGAGCGTACTAATGATGAAACAACGGAAAACAATAATGAAAAGAGTTCCTAGAATCTCTATCCATAGCAGGGATGGATATTATTATAGAAACTGAAAGAAAAGGTAGATCCCTACATGGTCGGGATCGATGTTCAGAGCTGCCACGAAATATCCTCGACTGCGCCGGATGCAATATCACTATGTCCTGAAGGGGGCGCAAAAACAAAAGTGTGGGTGGACAAAAATAAAAGTTTTCGCAAACCTTTCTCTTTTCAACATACTAACCCCCTGTTTGAAAATTCAGTACAGCTGTAGAAATATACTATCGTAGTATAGTTCAAAAGATACTTTAATAGTATACTGAAACATATCAAAAGGTACAATAACAATAAAGCACAGTTCATATTTCCGTCAATATATATGTATATAAGGAAAAACCAACACAGGGTATAGGCGCGATCACCCATGTACGGGTTGAGGAACAGCCTCTCAATCACCTTACAAGTCCAATACGTTATCCAATCATTTGTACTCCTAGTACCACACACATGTAAGTCCTGGCGCCGCAGCGCGTCACACCCAAGTCCTTACGTAGTGGGGCCTTTTCCCCATAAACAACAATAAACGTAAGACAAGCTTACACTAAGGTATTTACCGGACAATACCCCTGGAGTACAGTGCGTGTGACCCATACATGTGAGAACTGTCCTATGGCCATGAGAACGGTACTACAACGTAGTGAAAGCATACCAAGTGTGTTTGAAAACATACATACATACTCATGTGTATAGATATGATAAGCAATATCTCTTTCATAATTCCCAAATATTTATCATTGCATAAATAAATCCTTTCCCAAAACCATATATCAAAATACCGTTTAATATTTATGCAAAAGTGAAATCATAGCATAAACCATTTCATAACATATATTCATACTTGATAAATAGTCCCAATCACCAATTAAATCCGTTTCTCAATATATATACCATAAATAGAACAAATATGGTTGCTTCAACAATTATCAACATATATATATTTAATAATAAATATATATAATTAAACATGCTCAGAAAACCATTTTAAACCATAAAGAAATCAATTTCATAAACATTTTCAATCATAAAAACCATTTAATAAAGCAAATGTCCACTCACAGGTGATCGGGAGTGAAATCTCCCTCGGTTTTGCCCTCCTCGGTGTGCGGAGTCGAAGAATTACCTATTTGATATTAGGGAACAAATTAGACCTTCCCTAAAATAAATTAAAAATAGGCCCAATAGAAAAATACCCCAAAAATAATACTATTTTAGCGAAAACGGGCTCGAAAAACGATTTCCGGAGCCCGAAAACCCTACAGCCGCCGTCCGCCGCCGCCGCCGTGCGCCGCCACGCGCCGCCGCACGCGCTGCCACGCACCGGGAAACGGTCGGACGCGCCGCCACGCGCCGGGAAGTGGCTTCACTCGCCGGCCACGCGCTGGCACGTGTCGCCACGCACCGGCACGCGCTGGCACGTGTCGCCACGCTCTGGCGCGTGTCACCCACGCGCCCCACGCGCCTGCACGCGCTGTCCCACGCGCAGCTGACGTCAGCCACGCGCCTGCACGCGCTGTCCCACGCACAGCTGACGTCAGCCACGCGCCTGCTGACGTCAGCGCCGTTAAAGTTAACGGAATATACCTTTTCTGGACGGAATATTCCGACGCCGTTAGGAATATTCCGTTGCCGTTAACGGAATATTCCGTCTCCTTCTTCCTCACGCCGGTCGCAGGAGCCGCCGCCGGCGCCGCCGTCTGGTTCGCCGGAATCTGGAAATTAATACCGATTATGTCCCAAAACTTCAAAAATTCATATCTTCTTCGTTCTTTGGCCAAATTGAACGTGCCATATATCAAATTGAAGGTATTGAGGAGTAGAATATTTTCATACCAATTTGAGGCCGGGAAAGTGGCCGGAGATGGCCTGAAATTGGCCAGAAAGCTTTAGGAAACCCTAATTCCGTTCTCCTTCAAAAATGCACCAAATTGGACGTTCTTTATATCGATTTGAACCTACTCAATCCAATAAAACCAATGGTAATGGTCTCGAGGCTTACCTTGGTCTGTATTGTACAGAAAATCGATGAACAGTTTGCCTATTCCATTCCGACGTCGGTTTGAACGATCGGGTTCGAGTTTGAAGATTCTAAAATCACAACCTCGTCCAGAATGACGAGACGATTGCGATGGTATGGATTTTCGGCAACGATTCGACAGTTTTGTGATTCGTCCAAGGGTTAGGGTTTCGGTACGTTTTTGGCTTAGAGAGAAAATGGGAGAGAAAGGGAGAGAGAGAGAGAATGACGTGCAGAATATGGGGGAGGGTTGGCTGCTGTGCAGCCAGCCAAAAACCCTAATTCCCATACACGGAGTGGTAAATTACCAAATTGCCCCTACACTTTAAAGTTCCGTAATTCGTTCGTTTGAACTCCGAATTGAGTTCCGCTTGCGCCCACGCGTTCGTGTTGACGAGCACATCAAGAATATGTAAAGAAACAAATTTTTACAAGTCGTCACTAACAGTCAACAAAGGTCAACATTGACCACTAGGGGTATTTTGGTAATTTCACATAAATTTTGGGACGGGTTGTAACAATATTTCTAAATAAAATAAGGTGGGGTAATTTCCTTTCTAACATAAACCTCAATAGGCTTTAATTAGGTATTCACGGATGCCGTATCCGGAATACCAAGAATATACCAAAGTAATACCAAAGTTACTTAAAATACTAAAACCGAGTCATATACTAGTGAACCAAGTACGATATAAATGTAAAACTCAAGGTTCACCGAATATAAATATAAAACGAGTTCACTGAGTATAAGTATAAATCACATTTAAAAGTATAGGCATAAAAATACTAAGTTCACTAACATAATATGTTAAAATATCACTTAAAAGCATAGGCGTAGTCTAATATAAATTTCCAACACATATAAAATATTTAATTTAATAAAGAAGGGGCCCACTCACATATACCGATGCCGAAGTAGTCCAAAAGTACGCTCTTCGTACTCCACGGGTCGCCAAACCTATTTTAGAGTACCCACCATTAATAAAGTATTCGAAAATACGAAGAAAACGGCGTTCGGAAACCCGAAAACGGAGTTACGGGGTCGGAAAACCCAATACCGCCGCCTTGGGCCGCCGCAAGCTCTGCCACACGCCACTGTGAAGTCCCACGTGCCCTTACGCGCCGGTGGAAGTCCACCACGCGCCACATGCACCGGCCAGTCGCCGGTGACACGTGCCGGTGACGCGCCGTTAGAGTTAACGGAATATTCTAATGGCCTTAGAATATTCCATTAACGGCGTTAAAACTAACGGACGGAAAATACCTTGGAATATTCCTATCCAACCAGGTTTGGACCGGGTTGATGACATCATCACCGGTTCGCTGACGTCAGCTCGCCGGTGATCGCTGCAATTGCAAGCCGCCCCATCGTCGCCGCTGGCCGCCGGAGTTTCACCGGAAACCTACAATTCGTCCTAAAACCTTCAAATCTCAACCATTTTCCACGATTCAAGTGTCAAATTGAAGCTGGGAGTGAGGGGAATAAGATTTTACCCATTTGGAGGCCGATCTCTGGCTGGAGGTGGCCGGAATTTGAAGAAAAAGTCACGGCCATAAAATGGCCGACTCCCAAATCGTCGATTCCAGTCCAGATTTAGCCATGCAAGGCACAATTAGGTTTCTATGGACCTCAAGGAATTGAATGGTGACCAAAACGAGAAAGGCCGAGGTCGATAACACCGAGAAACTCGCCGGAGTTCCTGGGAAACCAGGGTTTCTCGGTTCTGGACGGTTTCCTGGTCTGAGACTGGGTTTGGGTGGCTAGTGTCTCGGTTGGCTCGACTGAGAGTGGTGGCAGAGTTGGCTCGGGGAGAGGGAAGCCATGGGAAAAGGAAGGGAGGTTTGTGTTTGCAGAGAGAGAGTGAGGAAGATACAGAGTGCAGAGAGAGATAGGGTCGAGCTGACAGAGAAGGAGACAGAAAGTGATGGGCTGAGCCCACAAGGTTACTGGGTTCAAGGCCCAAGGCCCAATTTAAAACACAATCCAATTAACGGAACGTCGAAAGATTAACGTCCATAAAATTTCCATTCGAACTCCGAATGACGTCCCGTTCGCGTCCACGCGTTCATATCGACGAGCACAACAAGAAAACACAAAAGGAAGGGTCGTACGAGTTACGACGCAAAAGTCAACCGAAGGTCAACCAGGATCATTTTCGTCATTTTCCACTTCCGGGAATAAAATATTGATATTTTCGAGACGGAATGTAACATTATCTGTGTACCTTCATCACAAAGTAATTGTATTTATTTACCTATATCATAGTTTTTTTTTTTTTCGTTTTGTAATCTACCTTTATCAAGAATGAATACTGTATTTAGATATTTATCACAATGGATTTTTTTTGAGATAATGGATCAAATTAAAGGCATTTTAAAGATTAAAAAATTTGGATAAGTGAAGAAATTTAAATATATTTTAATTTTAATTATAAAAGGGCATATTGGGCATAAAAAGATCAATTGAACCTAAACTGGTAAGAACATGGAACTGGACTCAATTCGAAAGTAGCTGGATTTTTTGGACCTTAATCTAAATGCCTAATAAACAATCACATCTCAAAGCTCTTAGAATATTGAAGCAAATGACCATTTTACCATAAGATATTTCGTGTTAATTCGACAGATAGGCTAAGTATTTTGACAAAATCCAATTGGGTTACTACTTTAGAATTATAATAGATTGAGAGTTTGATTTTTTCAGTGTATTAAGAAAAAAAATTCTAATTATAAGTCTTTAACTTTAACTACATGTGTTATGTTAACCATTATCTATTAGTCGATGACTCTGTATCCAAGTTTTTATTAAATATTATTTTGGCTAGCATGTCATTGTATGTGGGAATTGTCTAAGCTTGGAGGGATATTCCGAGTTCTTAAATTACTATAGATTATCTGTTATAATCGATCGGCTCAGTCCTTTTTGTCTTCCTAGAAGACGATTATGTTGATTCCTTGTTCTTGTAAGTTGGTTTAGTTTCAGTTTGTGATGGGCAATGTAAGTATTCGTTTACATGTGTAATATACCTTTCATGTAAGAATAAATAATATCTCAAATTATTTTCCAAAGTAAATTAATGCGCTTACCTACAAACTAAAGATCTTGATTCCTTCAAGGAAAAAAACTAAAGATTTGGATCTTCTACTTATTTTTAGTAGATAATTATTTTGTAATGTTTATAGTTTTTATCGATAATATATACTAATCTTAATTATATTTGTAAATCTTTATATTAATTAAAATTATTAACTCTAAATTATTCCAAAAACATATTTTGAGATATAAACACGGTATTAGCTCATAAATTTTTATCTTTTTAAAAAACATTCCACCATAAAACCAATTGACAATATGTGGAGTAGCTCAACCTCTTATAAGCTCTTGCAAGGTTTCTCTTTTCACGAATGTAAGACTCTTTTACCTTCACATTCTCACACGGCTCTTCACGTATGACAAATTTTAAAGTCAAACACGTGGACGACACAAATTGGATGACGTGGAACACGTGTAGTCATTGGGCTTCACACGTGAGTCAACCTGCTCTGATACCATGAAGAATATGGGAAGTAGCTCAACCTCTTATAAGCTCTTACAAAATTTATCCTTTCACCAATGTGTGACTCTTATATTTTATTGAATTAGAAAAAAAAACATATTATTACATAAAACATAAATAAAGAAACATCCATGCATTACATTGTAATGGCTTCATAGAGTTTTATTAGCATCGGTTGTTCACGCACATGTTACTGTAATTATAATTACATAGTCTAGACGATTGATGCTAACATTTTTCTCATATGCTAAATATACATTAGTTGAGTTGTAAAGCAGGCCTAAAGAAAAGACAGCCACAATAAGAAGCATATATGTTTACAGCTCAAAGAGATAGACGGTAAAGAGAGAGAGTTGGGAATATAAGAATTATGAGATGACCAGTGGGAACCATTACATCTATAAAAGGAGAATGACTTACATAAAACGAGTTTACCGTCACGTACGCGTAGCGTTTTTTGTTCAATAATGCATTGTTATGTACAGATTTTTTACCATATAATAATATTTTATTGAATCAAAACGTTTTATAACAGTGAACTTGTTTTATTCAAATTGATCTTTTACAATAACTGAAAGAGGTCAACCTCACCAAAGAAACGACCTTACAATCAAAGTTGTAATCGTACCCTGGTCCTCCACGTGTCGGCACGATACCGAGTATGGTTATCACAAGGCTCTGAAATAGTAGCACGTGTGTTCGTATACATGCCCTGTCTATAGTACTAGGGCTAGAGGAGCATGGAAAAGGAGTCACAGAAAAGGAGATGATATGGGCTTATGGTTTTTACCAATTGAAGAGCGAATCTAGTAGGGGCCAGGCAGCTGGAAACACCAGCGGCTTGTCAATATCATCTAGTCAGGCTCAAACCCCATATGAACGCAGTTCAATATCAGGTCAAACTTTAGTAGTACGTACTGTTGAATGATTTAAGATTTATTTGAGACCCACCGCAAATTAATCTGGACCATTCAATAGGCGTACCATTGAATAATACGTAACACTGAAGAATTTTCCTTCAATATCCACAAAAGAAATCAAAAGGGAATCGCATTCCAGAAACAAGAGCTCGTACCATACATTTCAAATGGCTTGTCCATGTCAATTGTCATGCATTCATACCTATATCAATGTTATATTATTCAGGAGATTTTTTAGTATATTTCTGAGTGGTCTATATATCAGAATATTTGGTCGTTAGATTATAGTTAAATTCTTAATTATTCAATTATATTCTTAAATTTAGCTCGCATTAAAACATACGTATTTCAAGTTCTGATGATTATTGTAAAACTTTAACGATCTGTAACATGAATCACGGTCTCATAATATAAGACTATATATGACTATAAGTATTGGTGAAAGAATATTACTCTCCAAACGTATGGAGGCGTATAGTCAACACAATATATAAGCTTTGCATGCACATTTGTACTGATCACTTAATTTGCATGTGGACCACCGTAACCAAAATCTCTTTTGCTCTCTCATTATTTTTGGGTAGCTAGGTCTGAAAGCTAGTTGGATATAGATGATCAAAAACCCAAGGGCCAGGTAGACAATTCCAACTTTTTCTCTTGGAGCATTGACAGTGATCAGGTTAACTGCATCGATCGACATTATTTTTCTGTGTACTCTCCAAGGGTTAACGTCTAACGCCCCAATGAGGGTCCTCGACAGTTCCACTACTATCCACTCTCTCCTGCGCAGATAAAAAGTCTCTGAGACTGGAGAGAGAGGTCTATTTCAGTAGAGTCAGACAGTCTTTCAAAAAGTCTGTATAAATCACGCATATAATGCAGGCAGTTTAATCTCTATCTTCATGTCTCTGATGTCTCCACCCTCTTCATGACACATCATTTATTGCATTATTGTTTCAGAAAAAGAAGATTCCACAGTGATGGGAGCCTATGTATATACAAACATGTATACTTTTTTCTTTTTAGTTGGAATATATACATGTGTACATGAAATACGGGACGGTTTCTCCCTAGTTAATCCGAATAATACATTTAAAACACGAATATATGTTTGGTGATAGCTTTGTAAGTAGCAAAAGATTCTTGGCCAAATATATATAGTTAGAAATTGACTGTAAAATTTTAGAAGAAGAGACTTGAAATGAACTACTGGTTATAAGCAAATGATTTACAAATGACTTCTTTCGAGTAGTCATTTTCCTTCATCTAATTTTTGTAGTTCATTTGTAACTCTATTTAGCTTGAATCTCTTAGTCCTTGCAAATCTCTCATCAAGCATAGAATTAATGAATTGTTCATATTTATAATTTGATAATATGAAAAATTTTATATTGTCCTGCTATCTGATAGGAAGTTGTACATGCATAATATGCGTGGTGATAGTAAGAGGTGTTCTAATGCATTCTTAAAAAAGAGATACATATTTCAAAAGCATTGAACGAGTAATTGAATGTGTCTTAAATTTTTTTTGTTATTACAAGTGATATTACTACTTTAAGGTAAGAGAGAGAGAGAGTTTGAACACGAAACGCAGTAATTGAAGAACATAATGACCATGTCCATCAAGTCAATCCAGCACTTGCTTAAAGCCTCATTTGATATATATAATCAACTAACTGGCCGTATAATTTCAAATATATATTCTTAAGAATATCCCACTATTTAGAGTATCATTCTCACTGTCAAAGAAAAGGTCCATTGTCATGCCTCCATATGGAACGATCGTTTGCTTCAACTAGATGCGGTTGAGATGCAAAGGAAGGAAGTACCCGAAACCTTCACAAATTGTACACCTGTAAATAAAACAATCCGAAACTTGTTCATCTTTGGGGTTTGGCTTCAAGTAATCACATATAATAATTATGTGATTTTGATAAGATTTGACCCCGTGGTGAGTTTGACCATGACTTGGTAAAAGTTGTTGTTCCGCACGCTATTATTCGTTTCCTACAGAAGCAAAGGTATCAGTGCTTTAATCAGCACCATTAAACGATTAGGAAACAAAATAATAAAGTGACCTATACGGTTATTTCATTTTTCCTCAAATAAATATCATTATATGGAGTACCATATAAAGAATCTTCTATTCAAAGTGGTCTCTTGTGTCCCTTGACCAAATTCATGTGCATTTCTTTGGCAGTTCATAAAAATCTTTCTTTTGCACGGATTCCTGGTTGGGTGAATCCTGTTTAAGTCATTCAGTCTGGATTTGTTATAGTTGGAAAGCGGGGCAGGCAAAATAACCGTTCCGGTGGTTGATAGTGGAGCAAGGGCTCGATAAAACATGGACAGACATGTCTAATCATCCAAAACAATTTAACTTTTTTATATATTTAATTTTATTTGTTATAAGCATTTTTTATGTCTTTCAAATGGATTATGATTCGCTTTGAAGTGTTTTTAAAATAACTGAAAGCGTTTTTAATGAAAACAATTTTGATGAAAGTGTTTTTGAAACCAATTTTTAATAAAAATGCAAATGAATACTGAAAAAACACTTAAAGTGCTTCTTGCAAGAAGCACATAACTAGTGTTTTTGAAACCCAAAATTCACTACAAACATTTTCAGTTATTTTAAAAGTAATTTCAAACGAGCCATTAATCAGCTAAGCTGAACATGGCCAGTTAACCAAATAAAAGTTAATATTGACCAGAAAATTAAAGAGTGAGAAAGCGGAAAGAAGAGTGAAATATATGTACAAATCCTTAATATATTAACAATAATTCAATTTGATTTTTTTTAGTACTCAACTATAATGAAGTTGGCAGCTTAGTTCATCGGAGCCAGCTAATAATAGAAATTTCTTGTTCAACTATGCTAGTGGATAAGTGAAAATCATTGTCTTGAGAATTTTGGAATGTAGCAATCATTGTAGCCTACTCCATCATTTTGACCATTCTTTGTTTTTGTTGATAGTTGATACTACGTGACATTTTCTGGACCATTCTTTCCAAGTTTTGTTCCTTAATTAGAAACGTCAATATATATATATATATATATATAATTACTTAAGTTACAAATTCTTATATTATTGGTCCCCAGCTCTGTTAGCCTAATTGTCAAGTTAATTTTATTTTTACAACATAGCAGTCCATTGTTCCATTTTTTGCTTGCATGGGTCATATTGATGACAAATATATGAGATAATTGAAGCAATGATCTCTGAACTTTAGTCCAATTGGAGTTTTAGTCCCTGAATTAAAAATCTGTGAGTCTTGGTCCCTAAACTTGACAGTTTGAAAAATAAAAAAGACAATAGTGTAGAACTTTGTAACTTTGGGATAGTAAAATGTCAAAATTTTAAATATATGGATCAAACTGTTATGTGACCCAAACAATATGGATCAAACTGTTACTTTTATTTTTGACAAATGAGATGATAATTACACTAGACTTATTTAAATTACATAAATAAAAATTCAAACGTGAGTGTTTTAGCCAACTTACTTATGTTTGCATTTTACTATGCTTACTTACCCTATAAAACTTGATATGTAATACTTCACATGCCCTATGTTTTATTTATTTGCAATGGAAAACAACAAACACAATTATTTGTACCCAGTGATGAACTCTAATAAACCACTACTTTTTCCTTGAATAAAAGAAACGAAAGAAGAACACAATTATTTGCCAATTTCTAGAACTAAGTTTAATTACTTTCGTGTATGACATATTGAATAAAGTCGGGAATCATTTAAAATAGCGGACCATGTAAAATCTGACCATATCTTGATGAAATATATCAAATCCAAACCGGACCCATTGCATGTCTAACGTTTGAGATATTTTATTTTCTAGAATATATGTTTTCCAATGACATTCGTAGAATATCTCAATTTTTTATGTACATTTATTAACTATGATTATAAGAAGATGAAATGCGTTTAGGGATGCGAAGTAGTGCCCTCTAAACTACTCATGCGTATATACTTCACTCTTATTCGGCAGCTCAGAACCAAACTCGTAACGCCAGACCAAAACACATATCACCATAATAAAGAAGACAATTGATTAATCTTTATAGGATTAATTACATTTTACACCTTTAAAATTGGAGGTGATTTTTAAAATGAGCTACAAGGTTTCAATTTTCTCAAATTGCCCCCTAAGGTTTTGAAATTGTATCAATTTACATCTTTGATCTAATAAATTATTTAATTTTTCATTAAATTGATGACATAGTGAGTATGAAATCCGTAACTGGGTTAACATGTAAGTCATATTTGTACCATATAGCCTAAAAAACTTATCAATTTAATAGATAATTAGACATTCAAATATAATAGATAATTAGACATTCAAATATACAAAAGGTGTAAATTGATACAATTTCAAAACTCTAAGAGGTAATGTGAGAAAATTGAAACCTTATAGCCGAATTTTAAAAATCACCTCAAATCTTAAAAGTGTAAAATGTAATTAACCCTAAGATATAAGTACCTTACTAAAAACAATTAATTAAAGTCAACTATATCCCTTTCATCCCAATACGAAAAGAAATGTATCGCTTTCATGCATAATCCTTTTTATTATTTAAAAAAAAAAAAACTTTTTTATTATATGCAAGTGATGTGATTAGGGGTAGCTTTGGGTAGTAGCCAATGTCCTATTATTCTCACTTATCAGTGAAAAAAACTCAGCCCTCACCGCAAAACTACTACTAACTACTTTATGATAAACTTTATAAGTGTAGCATAGTCAACTGCTAACATCGTTGATATTGTCTCAACTTAAAGCATTTCTAACAAAGTTTTCAAACCCATTTTCAACTAAATGTGTACAGTTACGTCAGCAAAACAGTCTCCAAGAGACTCTATAAAATTGTTCTTCAAGTTTGAGAACTTTAAAAATTTAGAGACCACCCTCTTACTCCTCAACTTAATTCTTTTCTATTAGAAAAATCAAATATTGGGCCACACAGGAAAAAGGCAAAAGATTATAAAAATATATAATGAATAAAGAAGAATAAAATAATTAAATTTGAAGATTTTGTTGGAGAGAAAAATTTTCAAGTAACAAATTTTACTATTCAAATTGCCATATAGGTCAACAAAGTGGAATTTGAAGAGTGAAGTTTAGAAACTCTATTAGATATGCTCTTAACCACTTATTTCTAAGTGTTGAATTTTATCACAAAAGACATCGGTGATATTAGGGGTGGAAACTAGCATATATTAATTGTGTTTTAATTTGTCATATTCCCGATGTGGGATCCTATTCTCCAACACACTCTCTCACGAGTGGCGCCACAAGGGAGCACAAGGGAAACCAATCCCCACATCAAGAACTTGTCAAGTCATTATATCGGAGTTAACGCCAATCTTTTCGAGAGCTCAGTCGGTCAATATTTAGTTCCTAGACCCAACGCCAATCTTTTCGAAGGCCCAGTTGTTCAGTCAATACCCTTAAATTGGAGCTAGAGCAACTTTTTAAAAGGCCAACTTAAGAAAGTAGATTCGAGCCCAGTAACTCGGGCTCAGGGCGTGTCGAGAGAATAACATGCTTTGATACCATGATAAACTTTATAGGCTCAGCATGGTCCACCACCAACATCACTAATATTATCCCAACTTAACCACATATTTTTAGGTGTTGGATTTTATCATGAAAGGCCTCGTTGATAATATAGTGGAAACTCTCATATATTAATTGTGTTTTAATTTGTCATATGTTCGGTGTGAGATCATATTCTTGTTGGAATTTATTATAAAAGGCATCGTTAATATTTGGGTGGAAACTCTCATATATTAATTGTGTTTTAATTTATCATATGTCTGATGTGAGATCATATTGTCCAACACTTTAATGTTAATTAACATAAAAGGGATGGGATTTTATAGTTAATTAGTACTTAGCAGTAATAATATTGGAATCTTTGTTGGAGGCACAGGGTTTAGGCTCAGATCGATCTCCTTTTCTCTTTTAAGATACCGCATTTAAGCAATCAAATATCAAGTTTTTCCTTTCATCTTTTTGCCTTCTTCATCCAAAATACTAGTATAATGTATTGGAACTTTTCCACATGGAAGTCCGCATCATATTTAGGTGTAAAACAACAAACATTTAGGTTAATTTAAGCTCTTCATCTTTACCCTAACCAGTCTCCTAACTTGAATGATGACTGATGACACCCTCATAGAATCAGATAGGTAGAAGAAGAGAAGTAGACTTTTTATCTTCTCCTACTTTAAATTGAGACGGATTGCTTCTCTTTTTTCTTTTTTTCTTTTTCTGTTAAGAGAACTAAAAAGTATTGATGTTACTTCTTACAGAATCTTTTTGGTACAATTCTTACAGAATCTCTTTCAATAGTTTCCCATACCTCAAAAGGCTACGTAAGCATAACAGTGGCAGTCACTTAATTTACTAATCAAATATGTTTACCAAATCATGTACATAAACATCATAATAATTAAAAGAATAATTCTCACTTTAATACCTTCAAGTATCGTGAAATTCGCACTTTGCCTTAATTTTTTTCGTCTTACTTTCATACCTAAGTTTGATTTATGTGCCACTTTCATACTTCTGTTAGCATTTCCGTCAAATGCTCTGTTAACTAATGATGTGACATACCTTTGGCCCATTAAATTTTTCATGTAGGCGAACTGGGTTGGATCTTCCAATAAAAAATCGACACATGGCACTTAATAAAATTCTTTGTTGATTAGGTATTTAATCCAAAATAAAATGTTTTCACTAAATAAAAACTAAAAAATAAAAATAAAAAAGCAACACATTCCCCCACTTGCTACAACCTCCACCCTCCAATCCAATCCGGTGATCACCCTCTCTTCTCTCTATTTTCTCTTCCTCTTCTGCCTTTCTTCTCTCGATGAAGCACCGATCGCGGCAAGTGGCCCAGTCGGGAATGAGATGACAGCAACCTAGTCGTAAACAAGATATTTGATCTTGGACTTCTATCCAATTGCTAGCTCATTGCTGGCTTTGGATCGATGCCATACCGAGAGGATGAAGGGAGAGAGAGATAGGGAAAATAAGAGGACGCCGATAGAATGGAGCTACTTCACCAACTCGACTTCGAGATTTTATGACGTCGACAAGATGGAGCAGAAGAAAGTGCAGTTCTTGGTAGCGATGGATGAATGCAGGGATCGATCTGTTTTCGATTTGGACATTGTTGGTAGAAGAGAGGAAGAGATTGAAGGGCTCATAGGCGGAGAAGAGTAAGAGATTAAAAGGCTCATTGGAGAGCCTGAAGATGGTGAGGTTGAAGAGGGAGAGAGATGTTTTTATTTTATTTTTATATTTTCATTAGTTAATTGTTTTTTTAATATTTATTTAATTTTTCATCCTCACGAGGCAAATTTGGTGGGCCAAAGCTGCGCTACGTTATCAATTAATGGAGCGTTTGACGGATATGCTAACAGAAGTATGAAAGTGGGACAAAAATCAAATTTTAGGTATGAAAGTGAGACGAAAAAAACTAAGAATAACAAAGTGCGAATTTTACGATACTTGAGGGTAGTATAGTGAGAATTATCCCAATTAAAAATAGATTTAGCCACTTAGTACTACGGTCTAGTGGTATTCCTCTTCACTTGTAAGTGAGAGGTCTTAGATTTGATTCTTGCAAAAGGTGAATTCGAACTAAATTATTATGGCTAGCCCATTGTGAGACTTAATCAACTCCTCTATTTCTTAGTGTAGATAATATCGTATGCATTAAAAAAATAAATAAAAATCAAATTTTATGATGAGTTTTTGAAAAAATTTGTGTCCTTAATTAGCATTACTATATTACTGAAATGGTGGGATCTCAAGGACTATAGGTTGAAAACATAACATAAAAACTCGAAAAAAAATATTAGATAAACCCTACTTGTACTATTTATGAATTATTCACTGATAGTTAGCAGTGTAATTCTAGTGGTAGAGTACGAAATGAAAGAATTATTAGAATTGGATAAAATACGATTTGATTTAAACTTTTTTTTAGTGAAAAACTAAATCTTGATCTTTCTTTTTGTTATGCTCAAATACAGATATCAATGTATTATGCAACATGCATGTATCATTGCCGCGTACTCATGGTGTATGTAACATCTACTCACATTATAATATACAAAATTAATAACACAACATGACAATCTATAGCCCCACATAATTATTTATTTGGCCAAAACTCGTTTGATCTTGATCGTATTCCTTAAATAACATACATCGAGAGAGATTTCAATTCGTTGAACCAAAATTAGGAAAACCAATTAAGTTTCATTTTGAAATCGTTTATATTTAAAACACCTCTGAAAAGAAAAGTTTCGTAAGAATATTTTTTAGTGACAACACTTGTGGTTTTCTTTAAAAGTAAAAAGAAAGGAATGAGAATTTATCGTGTAATTGCGGGTCCAAATCACCTTTTTTTATCTTACGACTTATAGTTTTTCTTGTTATTTTTTTTTTTAGAATATAAGAGATATCTTACCAAACATTGGTGGCAGACTAATTCTCTTCCTCATGCAACACAAGTACCACATAAGGCGGTAGCATATTTTTGTCCCTAAGTCAAACAGAATGCCAAAACAAAGCCGATGACCCAAGGTATTCATTTGTGGTAGTTCAAACTCAGGTTAGAAATTTCAAACATTTGCTCGCCTTTTACTAGACTAACCCATTAAAGTCGATGGCTCTTAGTTTTTATCTTATTCTCAACAGGGTATATTCTAAAGGGTTTCTTTCTTCTTTTGGTAAGGAAGTAAGTAAAGGTTTTGTACAGCTGGTCAAAGTGTAACTCAGCATGTAACTGGAAGTAAAAAAATCTGCCTCGTTATTTAAACAACAATACATGCAATACATGTAATTTTGAAAGTGCTATAACTAACAAAAACATATTTATATAATATAAAAGAAAATCTGTACACATAATATGATAATAAAAGTGAATGCAGTGATCCTCTTCTATGTAGTATAGTAATATAATATTACTAAAGTTTTTTTTATTAAGAATCTAACAGCTAAAAACTTCATAATGATGACAACTGTCTAATATAGATGGGTCTCATATATAAATTTCATCTATATTAAAAAATGTGTGTACAAATATATCAATATTTTGTGTGTACAAATAGAAATACTGGTATGAAAATATGAAAAATAATTTGTCTCTCCCTCGATAGCATAAACATCACACCAAGCAGACGCACAAAGCCAGATGGCTCCTCTTTATAGTTGCTGACGCTTCTGTACCCCTCACTCATGCATAAGCAAACTCTCACACCTTTCCCCCATTTAAACCCCCCATCACCCTCCTCCTCCTCCACATTCTCACCCAACCCAAACTCCTCCGAAAGCTTACAAACCCTCTTCTTCTTCTACGATTCTACCCATCTCTCTCTCTCTCTCTCTAGACTTTCTTTCTCTCTCTAAAAGTACTATCTATTAGCTATGGTGGTTCTGTCACGACCAGCTGCATTAGACCATTTTTCTGACCTAATCAAAACATGGAAGCCCACCAGCTTGTTCGCCGGCATCCCAGTCGTCGACCTCTCGAGCCCCGAAGCAAAGCACCACGTAGTCAGGGCCTGTGAGGAGTACGGCATGTTCAAGGTGGTCAACCATGGAGTCCCATTGGACTTCATGACCACACTGGAAGCCCAAGCTCTCAAATTTTTCAACCTGCCCCAGTCGGAGAAGGACAAGGCAGGGCCCGCCGACCCTTTTGGCTACGGCAGCAAGAGAATTGGTCCAAACGGCGACGTGGGTTGGATCGAATATATCCTCCTCAACACCAATCCTGATATCATCTCTCACAAGTCCCTCTTCATTTTCAAGGAAAACCCTGAAATTTTCCGGTAAAAATTCTTACAAAAAAACAGAGTACTCTGTTCTTCTCTGTTTTTATTTATTTTCAATTTTTTACAAGCGTTACTGGAAAACGCAGAACCTCGGGTGACTTTTAATCGTCTGCTTTACAATGAAACAAAAAAATAAACTAAGTGTAGTAACGCTCATCTTTTGGTCTCCTGCGCTCGTTTCAAATTCGTTACTCTAAACTAATTTACTTTTTCTTTATTCAGTGATGCAGTGGAAGATTATATTACAGCAGTGAAGAACATGACTTTTGAAGTGCTGGAAATGATGGCTGATGGGCTGGGGATTGAGCAAAGGAATGTGCTGAGCAAGCTCTTGAGAGATGAGAAGAGTGACTCATGTTTCAGGCTAAACTACTATCCGCCATGCCCAGAGCTTCGCGCATTGAGTGGACGAAATTTGATAGGGTTTGGGGAGCACACAGACCCACAGATCATTTCTGTCCTGAAATCCAACAACACATCAGGCCTGCAGATCAGTCTCAAGGATGGGACTTGGGTTACAGTCGCACCTGATCAGACTGCTTTTTTTATCAATGTTGGTGATTGCTTGCAGGTGCCCATATATATAATATATATTATGATTTTTTTTCTTTTTTTTATTAGTTAATTGCTTTGGAAATTAAGGTCAAAAACCTAACTTCTAGCAGGCAACTTGCATTGCCTCTTTGTTTTTCTTCCATAACACTCTCTCACAACATGTCACAACATCCCACAACCATCACTTCCTCTTCTGTTTTGGAGGTGATAAAAAAATGGTGATTAACCCTAAAGTTTAATTTCCACCTCTTGTTTTTGGGAGGGTGATAAAAAATCTTATTGCTGTTGAGTAGGCCGTGAAATATTTTAGTGGCCCACATTATACCTTTTTTTGCAGTGAAAAGTAAAATAAACTTACTGGTTTTGCTAACTTGGGAGTGGGATTTTGATGCAGGTGATGACTAATGGGAGGTTTAAGAGTGTGAAACATAGGGTCTCTGCTGACACAAAAAGTTCAAGGATGTCAATGATCTACTTTGGAGGGCCACCTTTGAGTGAGAAGATAGCACCTCTGCCGTCACTAATGGCAGAAGGAGAAGAAAGCTTGTATAAGGAGTTCACGTGGAGTGAATACAAAAAGTCTGCGTACAGGTCAAGGCTGGCTGATTACAGGCTAGGACTCTTTGAGAAGTCTGCTCCTGTTATGTTGTCCAATTCCCAATTTTAGTAACCAATATATTAGGGTTTTTGTCTAAGCTCAGAATAGGTGTGAAATGTTGACTCCAATCCACTCATGTTTTTGCCATAGATGGCAAATGAATAGGTTGTCATTGAGCGACCATCTACTTTTATTTTATTTTATTTTTTCTTCTGTTCCTTTTCTTTTTAACTTATTTTTTGTTCCCCTTTAGTTCTTTGTTTGCATGTAACAACAACCAACCTTCCACCATTAATGCGAGTTTATCATCTTCGTGTCTTCTTGTTCATATCAATCCGTTAGGTTTCCTGTATAAACTTAAAATAGTTGTGTTGCATGTGTCATACGTACCGGTTAGCTGTTAATATTTGTCTCTATTTTGTTGAAGCTATTTTGAATTTGAACTATTCATTTCTGGATAAAAAGAAACGTACTATCTTCAATAATCAACCATTTTTTCTTGTTTTTTTACAAACAATATGATATTTATAGAAGTTATTTAAATAGTACACTTGCAGTGTCACAATATTGTTATTTTATTATAACAGATTTACTTACAATTAGGTATCTAATTCATTACAAAATATATCATTATCGTTATTCATGTGAGTCAAACCTCTTTCAAATTAAACGTACAAAAACACTACAAAATGAAATGCTAATAGTTGTTATAAACTGCCTTCTTTTTCAAACAACAAAAAGAAAATAGAATGCCTTTTCGTCACCATGTTGTTTAAGTGTTTTGGATATACAAACTGAAAAAAGAAGTGTTTATGAGTGTCAACTTTACCTATTAACTATTCATTTTAGTGGCATTCTCTTTTATTTTGATAAAATAAACATTGAATGATTCTGAGGCGAAACTACTCGCAGACGAGAAGTGGCCATCTAAAAGGAGAAATTCTATAATTAAGCTTGTCCCTCACCCTATTGTGTTTTAGTTTTGGCCCCCCCCCCCCCCAAACATGAAACTTTGTTGCCGTCCTGTTTATGCCTGTGGATTCTACTTATATGGCCTACAACTTGTAAAATACATTTTATTTTTATTATTATTATTGTGTTCATTTCAATGTACTATATTTCTCAATCTTATTATTGACATTTAAAAAAGCCATAATATACATATGTTTTGTAAAATAATAAGTTTTAAATTTTACTTAGAAGATTACACAACAAATGTCATGAAGTGCTAATAACAATTTCTTTTTCTATTCTTTATGAGTTTCAAGTACAATAAAGGAGACCGAGAGATTTTTCTATGTACCCGAAATATAAGCAGGTACACCACATGAGTGAAGAGTCAATATATTTTTTAGTTTCATTTTATTTGTATTCTAAAACGTAGTATAATGCCTTATGTTCTGGGTGCACGCAGTGTACTGCTTTAGATTCATATTAATTTTTAGTTTTGACCAAAGAGATGCACGTGTGTGCAACATTTTTTGAGCTTACAAATGCTTTGTTGGAGTCATATTGTTTAGTTTTGTCAACTTAAATGTAGAGAGGAGCCTTCAACGAGACAGTGTCATTTTTCGAAAATCATATTTTGGTCCAATAAATCATTTTTAGCCATTGACGCAAATATTATTTATAAATAATAGTTTATGAGATCATGAGATAAGCAATATTTAATTTCAAGACCCATTCACACTACATATTTATGCAGGTGGTGACTCAGATCTAGTCATTTGGACGCAAAAGTAATGGTTTCCTATTGTAAATTAGACTTCTCATTTGTCCATAGTCTATACCAATATTCTGAGCTCCGTTCCTTGCTCTGCCTGAGAGGTCACCACATTATTTTCTTAAGCTATTAATCTATAGAAATACTGGAGTCTTTAAAATTCCAGAATTATAAAACGTATCGGTCGGAGAATTATTTAATTTTTCTCACATTTTTTTATGATAGACATAATACAATTCATATCATATATATATCCCATTTCAAAACAAATATAACGAGCTATGAATTTTGCTAATATCAATAGCTCTTGCGCGCGAGATCAATATTTTAGACAATTCGTACATGGGCTTACCTTGACTACAAACAAAAGTGACCAGAGTAAGTTGTCTATAATGTTATTCAAGCACTTGAGAGCGACTAACCTTAGAAACTTCATAGCTCGCTATTATACATTCGAGAGAAACTCCAAAACTTAAAAACATAACATGCTTTGGACACTATTTGATCTCAAAAGTTCGATGCTATTTATATTCAGCCAAAACAGTGGATGACATTAATATGTTGAAAGATTCACTTCTTCCAGCATTTGGGGTAAAGTGAATAAGTTAAGGGATTGATAGTTGGGAGTAGGCTACAATGCTCGCAAACATTGAATGCTTACACCGATCTCACCATTAAAATGAGGGAGGAGAGAGGAGAGAGGGGGGAAAGGAGGGTGAGATCGGTGTGAGCATTCAATGCTTGCGAGCACTGTAGCCAGTCCCTTGATAGTTGATCGAAAAAAAAAGAAAAGTTAAGGGCGATCGACATTGATTTGGCCTTTCGAAGCCATATAATTATTATTCAATTGACTGTAAGTTTATAAACTTTACAACTAAAGTTTTAACCGAAATCATTCATCGAGTGGGTTTTTATTTACACGAAGATTAACATTGATAAATAATTTGAAAAAAGTTGAAGTTTCACCATAAAATCAATTGGTAATATGGTGAGTAACTCAACTATTTATAAGCATAAGCAAGGTCTCTTCTTTTCTTGTTGTGGGATTGATACTCTCAACATGCCTCTCACATGTGGCAAATTTTCAAGTCTAACACGCAACACAAATCGGGTGACATAGAGCACATGTGGCCATTGGGCTTCACACATGGGGCAACATGCTCTGGTACCATGAAAAAAATTGAGGTTCTACCATAAAACCAATCGGCAATACGGGGGAGTATCCCAACTACTTATAAGCACATACAAGGTCATTTTTTTCCCAATGTGGAATTGATACTCTCAACATAATTGAACATGTGAATCTCTTTTGAATGAATAATTCTACACATTGTGAGCTTAACTGATAAGTTTACAGTTTGACAATGGGGGTCAAACTAAACTCTTTCCACTAACATAAAAAAAAGGGCAAATTATATTTTGCACCCTCAAGTTTGGTGCAATTGCAAACTCATACCTTATCTTAAAACATTGCAATGTTATACACAAACTTATGTTTTAATTGCAATGTCACACATTCGTTAGTCAAATTGACCAACACCCCGAAAGGGTGACATGAGTCATGATATGCAAAAGACATAAGAAGTGGATGAAAAGTTAGAATAAAAGTCTAAAATTGAAAAACTAGGAAAAGAATGACAGAGTGAGGAGACACAAAGAGTAGGCTGCTTGAGTTGGGGTGGAATAAGGAATATACTAGAAAATTTGCATGGTGTTTTGTCCAAAAGCACCACTTGAATTCAAATTATCAGAGTGTGAAGAACACACTCGAGTTCCCATGCAAGCACACAGAAAGAACTCAACCCACATGAAACTTATACTGAAAATGACAAATTACCATTTTGCCCTTGTACGTAACTTGTTTGTTACAAGTTCGAATGGTGTTTTTTGAGCTCACGCATTCGTAACGAAGAGTACTATTCAACGACACAAGAAAAGGGGAAAAAAATGAGTAGAGCTCAAATGTCTATGTAGGATTCCCAGCAAGGGCATTTTTGTGAAATTTGACGTTCTGTTTGCCCTCACACGTTCGTAACGAAGAGTATTATTCAACGACACAAGAAAAGGGGAAAAAAATGAAGATAGCTCAAATGTCTACGTAAGATTCCACAAAGCCCAACAAGGACATTTTTGTAAAATTACAACTTCGAAAAATAAAATACAATAAAATTAGGAACGAGATGTAACTTATGAGACCCACATTTTTTGATGATGTAGATGTCACTAACGTGCCACATAGGAAAAAAAATTAAAACTGATAAAATGTTGATTTAAAAAGAAAATTATTTAAAATAAAAAAATAACTTTTTTATGCTAATATATTTTAAAACATAATGGGCCCCATCCCTACCACTATTCACCTTCAACCTCCTTCAGCCACACCCCCACTATCCATCTTCATTGGTTCAATTAAAAAAACCCAGATTTATTTTCAGCACCAACAATCAACCAAATACTTCCTATCACCGGTCTACCGTTTTCGGCATTAAAATTAAAATTTTAAAAACCTAGATTTGTTTTCCTCAATTAAAATTTTCAATGGAATCATCTCGTCAGCACGAAGGCACACGCCCAAAATTGGAGATCTCCTCAGTCAAATATGGTAACAAATTGCGCTGGGGGAGGGCTGGAAGGGAAAGAGAGAGACTTCAAGTCGGGACCCGACCGTTTTCGGTCAGATGTGGTATTTCAGAGTGTTGCCTTCGGGCAAGGAAGCTGAGTAACTTAGGAATAACAAACGACGTCCTTTCCCAAAGCCTGCGATTCACCGCCTAGCTCGTAGAGGCGACGTGAAGCGAATCAACGGCCTGATCTATATGAAGACTCGCGACGTTCTCAAGATCTTTCTCGAGCAAGAATAAGTCTGAAAATGAAAAGAGATGTCGTGCTAACGAATCTGAGAGGTTGGGTCGGAGAGGGGGCATCGGAGGAGGTTGCTCGAGAAGAAGATGTGGGCCCCGTTTTATTATTCTAACTTTGTTTTAGATTATTTTTATATTTAAATTGATTTTTTTTTAATTACATTTTTTCTTTGGTTTTTTATTCACATAGTGCAAAGTTGACATCCACGTCAACAAAAAATATGGGCTTCGTAAGTGGCACGTCATCACTTAATGGTCAATTTAACAGTTTGACTAACAAATATATGACAACATAAGTTTGTATATGATATTATAATATTTTAAAAATAATATATTAATTTATAATTGTACTTAAATTTAAGAATATAAAATGTAATGCAGTAAAAAAGCAATAAAAGCACTAATGATTTTTTTTTTTTACCATATATAGGAAACAGAGAGGTGCCGGAAAAGGATAGCAATGATTAAGATTTCAGCTTCCCCACACAAACAAGAAGATTCTGTCAGGAAGGGAGTGGTGTGCACAGTAAAATACTACAAGCCCAGTCCCGCTCATCACTCTCACTCTCACTCTCACTCTCAGCAGCTACGACCTGCCAAATGTCCCAAGCCCTAGTCTGTATTGACAATACAATTCCAAGCTCTGCGCATCTCTTTGCATATCACTATCCCACCCTTTTCCTATGACATTGCAATTGCATCGTTATGGCTACATTGCAATTTCATCGTTAGGGCTATCTATGAGATTTTAGAGGCCCTATGTGAAAATTATAAAGGGCTTCTTCCCAAGATAGTTTTAGAAGAATTTTCACTTTTGGACAATGTGACGATGTCAGAAAGCAAAACCTATAATATTTAGTTTGATTCCTGATGCGTTAATTCAATCACTTTTGACTAACTAGACAATAAACTTCAGCTACGTCCATGTCACAAACACAAACGATTTTGTATCCATGAATTAGCTTTCGCTATTTTTCCTTCAATAGTTGATTTCTATCGGTCTCGTTAGCTTGTTCAATAAGTCGACAACCACCAATGCACTATTAAGAAGTTTGGCACCTGAAAGAAGTTGAGGTTCTACCATAAAACTAATATGGAGAATAACTCAACATACTTATAAGCTCAAGTAAGGTTCCACATCCCATCAATGCGGGATTCATTCTCAACACGCCCCCTTACGTGGGGCAAATTTTCAAGCCAAACACGTGGACAACACAACCGCGGTGACGTGGAGCATGTGTGGTCGTTGGGCATCACACGTAAGACAACATATTCTGATACTATGAAGGAAGTTGAGGTTCCACCATAAAATCTATTGGCAATATGAGGAGTAACTCAACTTATAAGCTCAAGCAAAGTCATTCATTTCATCAATGTGAGATTCATTCTCAATAGTACCTAATGAAGTAAAAGGAAAGGACTCAAATTAAAGCTTATCCCTCAACATAAAAAGGAGATAATTTAGACAAATACCAGAAAGAAAAATCTCTTCCAGAAAAATTCAAGAACTCAAGAAATGATCATTTATGCACAGCATAAGACCCACCATTAATTTATGCATTGGGTTCTAATCATATCACTGACAATATATGTAGCATTACCTTTCAACGATAAAAATAAAATTGAGGAAATTATGGTAGGTGTGGACATGTCCCAATTATAACTGTGTACACTGTATATTTGGTTAGTGATAGCAGATGTTGTAATGCTCTTGTTAGTTGGTACTAAAAAAAAAAGAAAGGAAATTATGGTATATTTTTGTGTCTGGACATTAACTTAGGGATAAATTATAATTTTATCCGTGGACATACTATTGATTCCTAGGCCAACTATTAGATAATTTAATATTTGTTGCCTAAATAGTAAATAAACATAAATTTGAAGTGCAGATGAAATCACAATCCACTATTGCAATGGAAAGTTAAACCTAAAAAGAAGAAGCTAGCTCTGGCCCATGAGAAGTTTTAAGGTGGTCACCTTCTGGAGGTCTTGTTTGAAGCCATAATTGTCAGGCGACGTCGTTTAAGTCCATTTTCTTCTTTGAGCTCGACTCGGTGAAAAACACAAAGATCTGAAAAATTATATTGACATGACAGCTCAAGAAAAAGTTTGATGATATTCTACATATATATGTGTGAATCTAGGATCTCCACGCATGAACAATTATATATGCACCACTGGCCTATGCAATAATTTTTCTACTTCAAGGGGACATTGAGTACTATATATGATGCTGTTCCTTTCCCAAAAGTAGAATAGTTTGTTTTTTGCCAAATTTAGACAAGCCTTTAAATTATATATGTGCTTTTTCATTGAAGAAAGGTAATGCTGTTAAATCTTTGAGTACTATATATTACCTTATCGTTCAATCATCGATGTTGGATGTTTGTTGTTAAGCCTATGAGAGAACTGATAGAGGAGCAACTTCCAGCTGTTGATGTGATTGTCAGTGATCGACCTTAGCACAGTTCAAATTATAAACTCTATTACGAGTACACCATTATTAATTTGTAAACAAAATTATCGATCGATTGTGATTCCCTTTCTAGCAACCACATATATATGGTAGTATGAGTTGACAAGGGTTGCATGTTTTATATATATATATATATATATATGGGGTTAGGATTAAGGGATAAATATTTTGACTGGTTAATTACACTCACACCTCCTGAGTTTTTTTGAGTTTTCACAAAATCCCTTAAAGTTTGAAACATTAAACTAATACCTCTTGAGGTTTTAATTCACTTTCACAAATACCCCTTTGGGTGAAAATCTATCTATAAAATGACAAATTTACTCATATAATTAATTACTTAACAAAATAAAAACTTTTATAAATAAATAAGAAAAATCAAATCAAATTAAAAAATCACATTAAACATTAAAGAAAAAAATGAAAAACTGATAGATCCCTCCATCATCTCTGATTGTGTTTTCTAGACCTTTAACTGCATAAACAAATGTTCGATCTATTTTAAATTATATGAATTCTTCTAAGAGAACAAATAAGATATTGTTCAATAGCTTTAAATTGTACCGAGAGATTAAACGGACTAGAAGAAGACGAAAAAGAATCGATTTTCTTCACGATATGGAGAGCACCGCCAGTTCTCTGTTATCGCATCCGTCCATGTTTTGCAACACCATTAACAACATCACCATCTCTTTTGTTCTGAAATTTTCTCGTCGATAGCACCATCTCTTTCGCTCTATTTATTTTAATTTCGTACTTTCTGAGAAATATTCTCGTCAACATTGTCATCTCTTTTGTTCAAAGCTTTGGGATTGTTCAACCAAAATGAAGATTGAGAGGAGCGTTGCTAGAAATGAGGGAAAAGGATTTGTGGGTCTAGTACATGTTAGTGGTAGTTGTTAAAAAAACTAACAGGAGATAGGTGTTTGGATTCCAATGGAAATCAAATTACAAGGAAGAAGAAGATCGAGAATTAGAAGATGTGGGATTTATCATTCATTTTTGTTTTTTTAATGTTTAATGTAATTTTTAATTTGATTTGATTTTTCTTATTTATTTATAAAAAAAAATTTATGTTGTTAAGTAATTAATTATAAGAGTAAATTTGTTTTTTTATAGACAGATTTTCACCCAAAGGGATATTTGTGAAAATGAATTAAAACCTCAAGGGGTGTTAGTGTAATGTTTCAAACTTAAGGGGATTTTGTGAAAACTCAAAAAACCTCAGGGGGTGTTAGTGTAATTAATATTTTTACACTCTTTTATAGCCTTTAAATTTTATAACATCCTTGGATCCTAAATAAAGATAATGTGAAACATTTTAATCATTAAATGACATGAAATTATGATTAATAAGAACAACAATAAAGAATTAAACTAAAATAAAATAATTAAAACTGTAAAACGAAAGAGGAACAAAAGTGGGAATTTGAGAGGAGGCATAAAAATACAACTGTCCTCCATCTTCTTCTTCTTCTATGATAAAAGCAGATGTAAATTTAAAATTAAAGCAGTTTTTCTAAGACAATTACATCAATCCTATTTGAAATCTAAAACATTCTCCTATTGACAAACAAAATTCTTGAGCATGGCATAATTATTAATTGAAGCCTCAAGGAATATACATCAACACCACCATGAATGATTGAGATATTCACCATTCAGAGGGCTTCAATGGAGGGGATAAAAGGGAGAGAGAAAAAAGCTCAATGTGTTTGATTGAGACACTCACCATGAATGATTGGCATATTGTCTTCTTGTCTTGAAACTTAATTTTCAACCATTTGAGTATGGCAGTGGAGTAGCAATGCATACAGTAGTGGAGATGAAATGGAGGCTCGAGTTTCACGTTTTTAACCTAGCTAATAATATTTAGGTAAATTCATATTAGGTACCAAGTTGGGTATAGATTTTAAGGAAAAATACCATATTTAAGGAAAAATACCAAGTCTAATTAGATATTTTATGATAAGCCACAAACTTTATTGTAAGTGATCCTATGACTAAATAAAAGATATGAGAGATTACCATATTGTCCTCAAGTTTATTTCTTTCAGAATTTTACAAGGCCTTTAGAGCTCGGGGTTAACTTTGAAGGTTTAGGGTTTTAAAAGGTCGGTCAAGGTTTGGGGTTGATCATTTTGGGTTTAGGGTTTTAGAATGTCCTTGGGAGGAGCTTAGGGCTTAGGGTGTAGGTCTCGGGTTTTGGGCGAAGCCCAAAATCCGAGAACTAGACCCTACGCCTTAAGCGATTAACGTAATAAAAAAAAATTCTTCTAAAAAAATTCATACTCATGTTTGTTAGTTACAATTCATTGGGAAGGTTAATGGCTATAACTTTGTGATGGTAGGGTTGGACATTATTGTCATTTTACCTAGCAAATTAGTTTGACTTTTCAACTAGTACCTAAACTAAAACTATGGTATTTTAACTTAAAGTTATTTTGAATTTGGTATTTAAACTAAAAACTCCCATAATATTTTCTGATATTTGACCAAAACAAAAATATTTTCTGATAATATTTTACTTGAACTAAATTGTTTTTATTCCCATGTCATTGCCACGTCAGTTAGTAGTTTAAGAATTGTCATCTTAACATTTATTTAAAACCATTGGATGCAAATAGATCTAAACATTAAAAAAGAGTGTTAAAATATTTGTCAAAATGTTTGTCCCTTGATCCTAACTCATATATATATATATATATATATTATTAGATGGAGCTCAAACATCATGTGTGTGTATAGATAAAAGAAAAAAATATCAGAGTTTGAAAATATTAGTCAAAATGTTTGTCCTTTAATCCTAACTCTATTTATTAGGGTCTTTTAATTTAGGCCCAGTCAAATGGTCTTTTAATTTAGGCTCAATCAACATAATAATTTTTAGCAACTCAGCATTTATGTGATTCAATTCAAATCTTGTATTTATTTTTTCTAGCCCAATCAAAGGGTCTTTTAATTTAGGCTCAATCAACATAGCATTTTTAGGTTAACCCAGCATTTATGTGATTCAATTCAAATCTTGTATTTATTTTTCTTTGTATGACTATTTTCTTAATAGTAAATATGTAATTAAATTGAAATTTTCAAATCATATGTTAGATTGAAATTTGAATCATACGATATTCTCTATTTGACTACACAATTATTTTACTTAGGACATGATATATACACTTTTTTTTGTTTGTTGAAATAATATATAACACAATTCTCTATTTATGAAATTATTTGACATCTTTATCTACTCATAAAAGAGATATGAAAAATAAATAGACATAAAAAACAATTATTTACCCAATACAAAGATATACAATTACATAATTGTTTACCTATGATAATGATATTTATAATTTTCTTTTTTCTTTTTCATGTTGAAATAGCATAAACTACCCTTTATCCATGAAAATATTTAACATCTTCATCTACCTATAAAAGAGATATGAAACAATTGTATGTGTATGAAACTATCACTATCTACTTGTAGAAAATATACATAAAACAATTATATAGGTAACCAAGAGACAACCTCAATGTATACAAAATATAGCATTAAATTCATCCAACAATTAATATAATAAATTAGATGCATATGAAGGATAAAACTGGTATAAAAAGAAATGAAAAATCATGACCTAATCAAAGATGGTGGAAAGTTTTCATAAAGGAATTAATAAAGGGTTTATTTCAAAGATAAAACTATTGGGTTTTTCCTAAAATACATTGATAAATTTGAGTGTATATCACTTTTCTAATTCATTTATATATCAAATCAACATGTTTGTCTTTGTGTATCTATCTATTTTTTTCCTTAGGTAAATTTACAAGTGACAAGACTTTACTTGTAGTCTTGATATCTCCTTCAACATGATGACTCAGATCTGCAAGAATATCTCCTACAAATTTTGCCACCTGTATTCGTGTTTGTTTGCATACAAAAAGCTTATGCATAATTGCATATGTACGAATAAATTAATAATAATGTGAAAGAAATTCAAGATTTTATGTACAGTAAAATTACCTGATGTAGTAACACAAAAATGTAAATGAGTAAGCTAGCTAGTACAATAATTAAGTTACTCAAAACAGAAAAATTGTGTGCCTTGCGAACTTTTTTCAGTATAAAAGTACTGCAGTTTTTTTCTCAGATGCTATTATTCTCTGTCTCGACTGTCTCTAAATGTTTTATATGGTAATTCGGAGGCCCACCGTTTGCCTGAGAAAATAATACCCTCATTGACGCAGATAGAAAATAATTTGTACAAAGAACATACATGCATGGTCGAAATTGGATTGAATAAATATATTTTTTGTAAAGAAAGAACACCGCACTAGTGCTATAAGCTTGAAAACTTTACTGGTAAATTTGGGTTTATAAGATGAAGTGGGCTAATGGATAACAGATAGATCTATATATGTATATACATAAATGCATGACAAAGATTATGTTGTGAACTTAAAATCACATATTGTAGAAAAAATTAACCTAATTAACTAAGCACTGACCGTCTCGATAACTTACATCTTTTATATTGACATCGTGCAGTTAGGTTTCCTCGTACATAAATGCTTAGGTGTGACAATAAAATTAAACCACATTATTCATGCATGACGTCTGCTCTTTTGTTCTTCTTAATGCGTGGATGGAAAATTAATTCTTCTTCATACAAGGGTGGAGAAGTGCTTTTCTGCTTCCATGTATTCAAAAGTATCCCTTTCAAAACCCTATATCCAAGAAAGCGTCTCTCTTACACACACACACACACTGAGTAGGCACAATTTGATTCTGCGATTTTGGGATAAAATCGAAACCAAAATCGAAATTTATTTTGATTTCGCCTTGCTTTTGACAATAGAACCGGCTTTTAACCAAATCATTCGGTTTTAGTTCTAAGTAGATTTGAAATGGCTTTTGCTTTGGTTTCAAAAAGGTTTTCTCAAACCCAATTGAAACAAAGTTCAACATTTTAGATGCATCAAAGTCATGGAAGTATGAGGTGCAATATCGCCACAAATAAAATTGCAAGCTTCATACCAATTAATAATTGGTTTACACTGCATCAATACTCTATTTTATTTTGATTCACAAATTATACACAAAAACACATTCACTACGATATTTCTTAAAGAAATTTGAAAGCCTTCTTAAACAAACAAACAAAGTTCATCATATCCGCAAGAGTGCTACAACTCCAAAACATCATCTAAACATCAAATAAATCACAAATATCAAGGCTTCAAAAGAAAATCACATTACAACAGAGAACCCATTAATAGGTGTTACAATTTCTCACTTTTCATTTCCTTTTAGGCTTTTACACTTGATTCAAATTAACCCTAACTCTAAATTCTAAAATTAATCACAAATACCCAAATATATATATATATATATATATATATATATTAGATGGAGCCCAAACATCATGTGTGTGTATAGATAAAAGAAAAATATCAGAGTTTGAAAATATTTGTCAAAATGTTTGTCCTTTAATCCTAACCCATATTATTTAGGGGTCTTTTAATTTAGGCTCAATCAACATAATAATTTTTAGGTTAACTCAGCATTTATGTGATTCAATTCAAATCTTGTATTTATTTTTTCTAGCCCAATCAAAGGGTCTTTTAATTTAGGCTCAATCAACATAGCATTTTTTAGGTTAACCCAGCATTTATGTGATTCAATTCAAATCTTGTATTTATTTTTTCTTTGTATGACTATTTTCTCTTTAATAGTAAATATGTAATTAAATTGAAATTTTCAAATCATATGTTAGATTGAAATTTGAATCATACGATATTCTCTATTTGACTACACAATTATTTTACTTAGGACAATGATATATAAAACACTTTTTTTGTTTGTTGAAATAATATATAACACAATTCTCTATTTATGAAATTATTTTGACATCTTTATCTACCTATAAAAGAGATATGAAACAGTTGCACATAAAAACAATTATTTACCCAATACAAAGATATACAATTACATAATTGTTTACCTATGATAATGATATTTATAATTTTCTTTTTCTTTTTCATGTTGAAATAGCATAAACTACTCTTTATCCATGAAAAATATTTAACATCTTCATCTACCTATAAAAGAGATATGAAACAATTGTATGTATGAAACTATCACTATCTACTTGTAGAAAAGATACTTAAAACAATTTATAGGTAACCAAGAGACAACCTCAATGTATACAAAATATAGCATTAAATTCATCCAACAATTAATATAATAAATTAGATGCATATGAAGGATAAAACTGGTATAAAAAGAAATGAAAAATCATGACCTAATCAAAGATGGAAAGTTTTCATAGCTGGAATTAAGGTCAAAGGGTTTATTTCAAAGATATTTTTACGATACCTTGTGGAAAAAAAATTATTTGCTGAGAAGGAAATAAAGGCTCACGATTCGACTTTGATCGTTATGGACTAGTACCACGATCCAGTCCTAACGAGCGTGTCTCAGCACTTAGACAAGATGGAGAAGATTTTAAAAAAATTTGTAGCAGTGAGAGTAAAAATGACTGATCGTGATCAGTGAACTTCCAATTATGAATAAAAATGGGATTGGAGGAGTTCGGTCTCTATAGAACAAATCAATCAAGAAAAGAACCCTGAACTTAATCCATTCGATTTCTAAAAAAGATTACTAATCCTTAACTTTTCGAGGAATCCTTCATCAGTGGTTGGGTTTTTCCTAAAATACATTGATAAATTTGAGTGTATATCACTTTTCTAATTCATTTATATATCAAATCAACATGTTTGTCTTTGTGTATCTATCTATTTTTTTTTCCTTTTTAGTGCAAATTTACAGTGACAAGACTTTACTTGTAGTCTGATATCTCCTTCAACATGATGACCCAGATCTGCAAGAATATCTCCCACAAATTTTGCCACCCGTATTCGTGTTTGTTTGCATACAAAAAGCTTATGCATAATTGCATATGTACGAATAAATTAATAATAATGTGAAAGAAATTCAAGATTTTATGTACAGTAAAATTACCTGATGTAGTAACACAAAATGTAATGAGTAAGCTAGCTAGTACAATAATTAAGTTACTCAAAACAGAAAAAATTGGTGTGCCCTATGAACTTTTTTTCAGTATGAAAAGTACTGCAGTTTTTTTCTCAGATGCTATTATCTCTCTGTCTCGACTGTCTCTAAAATGTTTTATATGGTACTCCGGAGGCCCACCGTTTGCCTGAGAAAAATAATACCCTCATTGACGCAGATAGAAAAGCAATTTGTACAAAGAACATACATGCATGGTGGAAATTGGATTGAATAAATATATTTTTGTAAAGAAAGAACACCTCACTAGTGCTATAAGCTTGAAAACTTTACTGGTAAATTTGGGTTTGCTAAGATAAAGTGGGCTAATGGATAACAGATAGATCGATATATGTATATACATAAATGCATGCATAAAGATTATGTTGTGAACTTAAATCACATATTGTAGAAAAAATTAACCTAATTAATGGTTAATTGACCGTCTGACAACTTAAGCATCTTATATTGACACGTGTAGTTAGGTTTCAGACATAAAATGCTTAGGTGTGACAATAAAATTAAACCACATATTATCCATGCATGACGTCCGTTCTTTTTGTTCTTTTTGTTCTTCTTAATGCGTGGATGGAAAATTAATTCTTCTTCATACAAGGGTGGAGAAGTGCTTGCTCCATGTATTCAAAAGTATCCCTTTCAAAACCCTATATCCAAAACCCTATATCCAAGAAAGCTGTCTCTCTTACACACACACACACGGAGTAGGCACAATTTAGTTCGGTGTGATTTTGGGATAAAATCGAAACCAAAATCGAAATTTATTTTGATTTCGTTCGGTTCAGTTTGACAATAGAACCGAAGTGGAACCAAATCATTCGGTTTTAGTTCGGTTAGATTTGAAACAGTTTTGGTTTTGGTTTCAAAAGGTTTTCAAACCCAATTGAAACAAAGTTCAACATTTTTTTAGATGCATCAAAGTCATGGAAGTATGAGGTGCAATATCGCCTACACAAATAAAATTGCAAGCTTCTCATACCAATTAATAATTGTCGACACTTGCATCAATACTCTATTTTATTTTGATTCACAAAATTATACACAAAAACACATTTGACTATGCATATTTCTTAGAAGCTGAGGCCTTCTTAAAACAAACAAACAAAGTTCATCATATCCAGTAGTGCTTACAACTCCAAAACATCATCTAAACATCAAATAAATCACAAATATCAAGGCTTCAAAGTAAAATCACATTACAACAGAGAACCCATTAATAGGTGTTATAAATTTCTCAGCTTTTCTGCCCTTTTAGGCTTTTACACTTGATTCAAATTAACCCTAACTCTAACCCTAAAATTAATCACAAATACCCAAAAATTAATCACAAATACCCAAAAATTAATCACAAATTTTTCAAAGTTCTTACCATATTGCACGTCGGAGCTGTAAAGAAGCGAAAGAATCGAGACTTTGATTGCAATTTGCTGTGAAAGAGAGGAGTCAAAGGACGAGAGAAGTTTGATACTTTCAAACTGGGCAGATGACTTGACGAAGATGAGTGATTCGATTGAAAATTGGTAGGAATTGGTCACGATTTGAAGTTTGAGAGAACGGAAGAGACGACTGGGAGGTGGGAGCCCATGACGCGAGAGAGCTCAAGGAGGAGGCGATGTCTTGAGTCTCAGTGTGTGTCGAATGGTATCAAGTCGGGTTTAGGTCTGGACATGTTATTATGTGGTTGAGTTTATACTAAATGTATGGACCCTACCAAATAACCAATTACACCTCAACACATAATATATTAATTAAATTAAATATTTTCTTTATATTTCGCAATTTTTGCGGTTCGGTTCAGTTGCAATTATTAGGAACCGCAATCAAATCGTTACTTTAGCTTGCAGTTTGGTTTCAAAACCGTAAAAACCGAACCGTTCGGTGCGATCAGGTTTGATTCATGTTTAAATTTCGATTTTCGGTTCCAAGTGCCCACCCATAACACACACATACTTTGAGAATGCAGAAGTACTGTATACATGATTAGGAGATTAATTCTGTTGGACAATAATGCATGCTCATATATTTCCAAATGTCCTTTTATTCTACCGACACCAATGAGACCGGTATAAATGATAGTTACCCATGTTAACATAGGACCTGGGACTAGGAGAGATCTTCCAAAAAAAATACATCGGATTGGCTTCGGCAGTTTGATATATCTGGTCGAAAGCAACTTATGAGCTTTACACCATTTGAATTAGGTCTTACGTACGCAAGATAATATTATTGCGCCATCTTTTGTTTCTCCTCAAAAGCAATAATCCTGATTTTTATATATTAAAATATTAATATTTTAAAAATTAAAATGCACTCTTTATTTTATAAAAAAAAATTTAACTGGTACATACCATTAAATAGTATGATCATTGAATAATTCATATTAATTTACAGTCTTAAATAAATTTTAAATCATTCAATATTAAAATTCGACCCATTTAGGCATAGATTAAAAAATCACCGATATTGAAATTTCGGAAAAATCAACTCACCGACAATCGAAATGGGTGACAACCTATTTCTGTACTGGGTATCACGAAATTTCGCCATAATTTCGTAAATATCGGTGGTGTCGGTTGAATATCGCTAAATCGGTATAATATCTCCAAAATTTTGGAGTTATTGATGAAGATGAAGAGTTTAGATATTGGATTCGCCATGTCTAGGGTGGGTTGTAGCATACGGTGGCTTGAGGAAGATGAAGAGTTTAGAATTCAGATGGCGGCTCCACTCGAGGAAGAAGACGACTTCTTCTTTCCCTTTTGCGAAAACGCTGCCGTTTCTTGGTTTGAATTGTCTTCCTTTAAATTGAGCGTTGTGTTCCATTACTTTGTTTTACATTTTTCTGTCTCCAAAATTGTTTGATCCATTTTTTAATTAATAAGAAACCCATTAAAACAAGACTAGTACACGATGAGGACGTCATTCATTAATAAAAGATACTAAATAAAACTTGTATAGAATTTTTTATTTTATTTTTTTAAAAGAAAGACTCCAAATACTAGGACTTTGGAGCATTTATTAGGAAATTTCTGTCATGCTACGTAACATGACATGCTACGTGCAATCAACGGCCTAGATTGAATTATTTTTTTAAAAACTTAATATAAATAAAACTGTATGAATCTCTACCCGCATGTGGTGCCGTAGCATGTGGTGCTACATAGCACCACAGCCAGACCCCACTTATTATTATTGAAACTTTTTTAATTCCAAATTCATGCCTCTTGATTCTTTGAATTTTCACAAATTTCCTAATTATATGCTCTCGAATCTCCTTTTTCGCGCTCAAATCAGTGGTTCATAGGTTAAAGAGAGAGAACTAATGAAGAGGCTGAAAGTACAGAAAGAAAAAAATAAGAGGAGAAAAAGATAGAGACAGAAACATTTAATTGGGTGAACTCATAATTATGGCTATGAAATTGGATCAAGCTCCCATAATAGTTGGGGAAGTGGTTATGGTTTTTATTATTCTCCACCTTAAATGTCTTATGATGTCACAGTCAATAAAGCCTATAGATTTTTTGATTGGGTGAACTAATATTTTTCAATTCATGAACAGACGGTAGGAAGAGACAGAATTTTTTAAACACATATATCTTTGGCAACTCCAGCCATAACTTTTTAAATAATATGGATTACCCAGGGAGTAGGCTACAGTACTTGCAAGCATTGAATGCTCGCACCGATCTCACCATTAAAAGGAGGGAAGAGGGAGGAGAGAGGGGGGAAAGGAGGGTGAGATCGGTGTGAGCATTCAATGCTTGCGAGCACTGTAGCCAGTCCCCTCACTCAGTATTGTTTTATCCAAGATGAAATCCCATTTACCTCGATCGATCCTCATCGAAACAATTGCATGTATCATTGTTTTATAGCCTTATGTATTTTTAATTAATGTGCTTTAAAATTTGTAGAGTTCACATAGCTTCACTATATATTCTATAGCTACTTTTTCGTCTTTTATCGTTTTTTACCGATATTTCCACTCATATTAATATACCTTTCGATATATTTCTCTATTTGGACTACTAATATATCTACCGAAATTGAAATTTTAATTCATGATTTTAGTGCAACCTCCACTTTGACTCCGCATCAAACTGACAGTGCTTATTTCCATAGGCAATTAGGCATGCAAAAATTTTTTGCGGCCTAGCATTGTTTCTAGAAGTAACTTTTAATGAGAAAGTGCTTTTCAAAGTCTAAGGCTTTGATTCAACTTTTTGACATTCTTCTTTGGGTAGGTTACTTAGCATTCGTCCATATTTTTGGTCTCCATGAATTTTTAAGTCTACGGTGAACTTATTGATCAGCCGTGGAAAATGATAGGCAGATTGCCCACTTTAGGGTTTATATCATGGGTGTCACTTAATCGAATTTGGCTGCTTCTTTTAGTTCCCCAAGTTCATTGAACGTGCATGCAATCTTTTTGACTAATGTCTTCGTAAAAATAATTAACATTTTTAATTATAAGATAATGAATCACACGATGGTGACCAAGAAAATATTGAAATGTCTCTGTGAGTCTTTATGGCTCTCAGAAGGGTAGACTGACATGACTTGGCCACCAACTGGTCTCCTTTGTAAAAAAAAAAAAATTATAAGATAAGCTAGGGTTTGTTTGTCTATCATAAATTCATAATGCTTTTATCGAACACACAAATTCATGTTTCTTTTATATGACGACGTCCCTCAATTTGATTAAATTTTTTTTTAATTTAGAAAATTGCATAAAAATACCACCTAAAGTTTTCACTTTTGTACAATTAAGGCTAAACCGCACGAAATTGACAGAGTACATGAAATTGGTGTAAACAATTTGGGGGAGGTGCAAAAGAACGTCATTGATTTAGCCCCTAAAATTAATGACCGGAATACAATTAATGACTGGAACACAATTTGGGGGAAGTGCAAAAGAACGTCATTTAATACAATTAATGACTGGAATCGGTGTAAAAAAATACTGAAAATATGACTTTAGCCCTTAAAATTTAATTTTCTCTACATAATTTTTTTACCTGAATAAAACCCAGTGATTAGGCTCCACATAAGCAAATTCATTAATTATGTTTGACTTTACACATTTTTCATTTACCAGATGCCTAAAATACTCCTCTTTACATGTTTCACATATACAATTAATTATATACGGATTTAAAGAGAGATTAATGATTTTGCAAAAAAAAATGCATTAATGTTACAATTGGTAGTAATTTATCACGTGCAATTACTTAGAGAAGGTCTTGTAACTCTCCATGAATTCTAGTTCAAATTGATGTAGGAGTTAATTTGAATTTTTTTAAATTCAACAATACATTTAACTTTTTTTTGGTCAAACAACAGTACGTTTAACTATACCTATTGTTTTAGTGAAATAGTCTATCTTTTAACTTTTAATCACTCTGACAAAAAAAAACTTCATCACAAGAATAATGTATTTATTGTTTTATGTTACAAACATAAGTTACCTACTATATGCTTTAATAGGTAAATTAGTTTATCTTTTAGTTTACATACTGTTTTATGTTTTAGTATAAAAATAAATTACCTACTATTTATGTATTAGTAGATAAATTAAATTATAGGTAAATTATAAAAAAATAACATATATGAGAATATTATATGTATTACCTACAATATGACAATTTTATTTATATATAAATTACCAAAAAATTATGAGAATATTATTTGTATATATTATAGGTAAATTATAAATTAAAAAAAATTATATATATATATAACCCTAAAAAATAATTTACCTACTAATAGGTAAATTAGTTTATGTTTTAGTTTATATAATGTTTTATGTTTTAGTACAAAAATAATTTACCTACTGTTTATGTATTAGTAGATAAATTAAGTTATAGGTAAATTATAAAAAACTTGTAAAATCCCGTAAAAAATTTGTTATAAAATAATTTTCGGGGAATTTTCTACACGTGCGTGTTTATTTCGTCCACTGAATCGTGTAAGTTTACTGTTTTGGTGGGTGCACAATACCCCCAAAACCCCATTTTCCTTTTCTTTCCTTCCCCTTTCCTTCTCCCCGTCACTTTTCTTTTTCCCCATTTTTTTTACTTTTTCTCTCTCTCTCTCTCTCTCTCTCTCTCTCTCTCACCGTGTGTGCACAGTGCACACCAACAAAAAACCGTCGAATCGAGGCGAGCAAAAATCACCACCTTCTTCGTCTCGACGCCGTGGACTCAATGGTGCAAACCGTTCGTCCAAACTCCCAACCGTTTGACGGGAAACACAACCGGAAGAATCGGACCTTTCCGACCATTTTCCGGCCAATCTAGACCGAGGTGAGGTTTCTAACTACTACCATTGTATTCCTCTCGTTGAGTAGATGAATTTTCATAGGTCGTTTGCCTGATTTGGTTGAGTTTTGACGTAGATTGACAAAGCTACAGTGAACCGCAACTTTCGAGGCAATTACAGGCCATTTTCCGAGCTTGTACGACCAATCCAAAGGTACACCGTGATTCTACTCTTCTCCAGCTTCATTTTGATATGTGGAACGTAAATTTTGGCCAAGAAATGAAGAAGATATGGAGCTTTAAAAATTTTCCAGAAACCGGCCAAAATTCCGACGCCGGCAACCAAAAAAAGACTAGAGGTGACAGTCGTTGACGTCAGCAAACCGATCCAAACCGACCCGGGTGACGTCAGCGATGACGTCAGCAACTGGTCCAGACCAGCGCTGACGTCAGTGATGACGTCAGCGTTGACTAGCTTTGACCGGCGCGCGTGGGGTCGCGGCTTGCCGCATTTAAGCCGCGCATGGGGGCACGTGGAGCATCTTTTTTTGATTCCGTCTTCGCGAGGCGACTAGTGACGACGCATACTACTTAGGGGCAGTACGTATGATATTTTTCGGAGTGTTTTGGACCTCCATGTTGAGCAAACAAGGGATAGGTGTAATTAATTAGTTAATTAGTAACCTTTATGAGTTTAATCATTATTACAGTGATATCTCATATAGGTGAGACTTATCCAGAGGACTACCGGGGCTACCTAGGACAGGGGGGCTACGACCCGGCTACCTACAGGTGAGTGAGTGGGTCTTTGTTTTGATAAATGTATATGTACGTATGGTTTTCAATGCTTTCTTTAAAACTGTTAGCATAACTCATATCATATACGATTGTTAAAGGTAGAACATTCGTATTATATTGCCATACATGTTTTATATTGTTGCTCATTAGTAGATGTATAACACCCCAGGTATTAGTACTCAGTCTTGTGGCCAGGACTAGCCTTGACGTTTGGAGTAGTCACTACCAGTACCGCTAGACAGCTTTGGATCCATTGTAGGTACTAGCCTGTTCTAGGTTGCACTAGGCAACTCGAACTTGTGTGACACACTTTGTGCACAGCGCTTAGCGTTAGACTCGCGTCATTGTAGTACTCAGCGTATTACTTTTATACCTAGCTTGTTCCTTGTGGTTTAGCTACTTGGACTTGTGTGTTTACATATGGATGAGCATGTCAGTAATCATTGTCGGGGAGTACCCGTATATTATTCATATTATAGTATTTTGAGGTTAATGTTAGAGGGTATGACGTGTTTTCAAAAACTATACTTGTTTTCCAGTGAGGGGTTAGTAGACTCTTGAAAACAAAGGTTTTATCAAACTTTGTTTTTTGACCCACTCACCGTTTTATGTTTTGCACCTCTCTAGGACCTAGTGGCAGGTTCTCTTATCGGTGACATGAGGACTTTCTTCGGCGGTGGTCTGCGGTTCTGACATTGCTTCAAATTATGTAGGATTCACTCCTACTTGTAGTTAACTTTTATTTATCCATCATCACGAGGATGTGAATGTTTTTATACTCCTGCACTATTTACTTTGCTCTGACTGTTATGCATCATGTATTATGGGTTTTTAACCATCACCACACTTCTACTTCCGCACTCTACTCTTTTTATTCTTACTCTTTCACTTACTTCATGCATAATTGGCTTTCGTCACCTAACACGTGTCGGCCAGCACTTCCCGACACCTGGCGTGTCCGGGATCGAAATGTGTCAAAAATAACATATATGAGAATATTATATATATTACCTACAATATGGCAATTTTATTTATACAGGTAAATTAAATTATAGGTAAATTACCAACAAATTATGAGAATATTATATATATATATATATAAGAATATTATATGTATTACCTACAATATGACAATATGGCACATTTTACTATTATATATAAGTAAAATAATTTACCTTAAAAAATTATGTGGTTATGAATTAAAGATATATGGAAATGTGCATTGTATATTGTTGGATAAAAAAAATACTAAAAATAACGTTAGCAAACTTCATTAGATTTTATTGCCTTTGATTGAGCCAAAATTCAAAGTGTGGTGTAAAATATATGTGGCATAAGCTGTAAATAATTTGTAATAGTAGATTATTTATATTCTTACATAGCAGTTTATTTGATTTTTGAGTTTTTATTGGATGATTAAACATAGATGGAGTTTTTTTGCAAAAAAATATGAGTTGTAAGGGTCAATATCTAAAGAACCCAAAAAAATAAGTTTAAACAACATGTACTCCGTCAATTTGATTTAACAAACTTTTCATCATTTCGTGCGAAATTGGTGTAAACAAATTCATGTTTCTTTTAAATGACCATCCTTGTAGAATACATGATGTTAGGTATCCTAATCGCCCTAAATGATAAGAATGTTATTGAAAAAGCCCTAGTGCTTGTCTTGTAATCATTATTTGACGAACGCACCAACTTGTTATAAAACAATGAAGTTCAGGTGGTTATATGTAAACTGTAAAGTCTTAATAAACTCATTAGAATTCATCAAAATTTTGATTGTTATTGGGCCATGATTTTTTTGGTCGATGTGCTATTGGGTTATCCCTAGAAAAAAGGTGAACTAGTTGGACTGAGTCCAAGTGCCTAGTCTTGGGTTGGGCTAGTAAAGAGAATGATAGGAGAAACGACTCATTAGGTTTGAGCCCAAGCGCACAACGTATTACGAACTCCACTCTAGCCCATTTTTTTTTTTGGACGAGCCCGTCATTATTTTCACCTCACGATTTTCTGGCACTCTTTTTCTACCCAAAAGAACAAAAAAGTTAGTGTTACTTATGTAGTTGTTAAAACTATTAGATAATCTACACTAATTCATCATCTGAATTAAGGAAAAGATTCGAGTCTGAGACGTAGTGGGTTGGGAAAGAAGGTCTTATCCACCACTTGCGTTATCTTGTTGTTATTTCAAATCCTTTAATTTCGTGTGGCTTATTATTTGAAAAAAGCAAACTCCTATGGGTATCTAGATAGATATAGTCTTTGTTGAAATTTGCAATAAACATTGGAATGGAACAGAATCATGGTTGTAATGGAATAAAAACCAAAACAAGAATGAAGTAGGAGAAAATTGGTAAACTAATCATAATTGTAAGAAACAACAAAAAATGAAACCATACATGAGAAAATATTGATGGTTGGATTAAAAAGGAAAGTGATTTCAACATACCATATTTCTCCTTTAGTACACCTTGTTTATTTTTTGGTCTTTCAATTAAATGAATCGAAAAGAAAATTAAGGAACAAAAATAAAAATGAGTGTGTAGAGAAAAAAATAGGCATGCAAATATGGTTTCCATTAAAAAATAATTTCTCTCTAAAAAGGGAAAATGATTTTTTGTTGTTGCATAGAGTCAGCATTTTGATTATTAATTATGGACCTCACTTCTCTCTCTTTTTTTTTCTAATTTATTTTTAGTACAACAATATATTTACACTAAAGTTGTGAAAATAAATTGGTATCAAACTCACTATTCACAAAATTTGTACTTAAGACATATTACTTACAAGTAAAGAAAAATATCATTAAATAAAAAAAAATTCAAAGTTTATAAAACGTTTTTAGTTTAAAATGAGAGTGAGAATGACAGACGTAAAACCCCAAAACCAAAACCTTCACGCTTGTTGTCGCCCAAAATTATTTATCCGAAAACAATAAAAAAATAATTTGCGAACTTTTCTCAATTTAATAATAATGAAAATTCAGAAATCACACATGCGTTTTGTTCTACATGTTTCTCTATTTTTTTATTTTGAGCTGTACACCAGAGTGACAGAGTCCCCTGAGAGAGAGAGAGAGAGAGAGAGCGAAAGAGATAGAGAGAGATCTCTACAAATCTCTCATTTTTCTCTTCTCTTCTCATTTTTCTCCGCTCCAGATTTGTTTGAGCAATGTCCGACGAGCCTGCTCCCACTCGCTGGTCCTTTCAGGTACTCTCTCGTCAATTCTCTCATCATTTTCTGTTTGTTTCCCGAGAAAATGTTGGTTGATTGGATAATTGAATTTAAAAGTTTGGGACTTGAACGAAACTATGAGTAGAGTAGCTGTTAGCTTTTTCTGGGTTGGAACTAGAAGCTGAAGAAACCCAATTTCTGTTTTTGTTAGTTTTGCTTGCTTCTGTTTTATCTGCTGACAAATATGAGCTCAGTGATCTCAAATTTTTTTTATATTAATTTTTGTTTAGGGATTAAGTATATGGTTAGAGTTGAGTAGATTTGAATTAAATTTTGGTTGTTGAGATTGTGTAGTTGCGAATCTTGATCTGATGGATAGGATTGAATCAAGAATTCGTGGACTTATCTCAGCTAAAATTATGTGCATTTCTAGGATTTTAAATTGTTTTATGATGCCAAGTTTGGTAGAAAGAAAGCGCCGGAGCCGCAGCAAAACGGGCAGTCCACTGATGGAGCTGTGAGTAATGGGAATAGTTCCGGCGCGACTGCGAATGGGAACGGTCATGTGAAGAGAACAGCTGACTTGGCCATCTATGAGCAATTTCAAAACCAGGTAGTGGATTTGATCTTATCATGTGGTGGATTGGATTTGACTTATTGCATGAACTTTGTAGAGTTGGATTCATTTGTTCTTCAATTTCGTCTGTTTTTCAGGGTAGGGGCTCGGCGCCTCACTCAAATGGAGTCTTATCTGATCGGCATGATGAGATACCGTATGTTTTCTCGCAACTTTTCATAAAGTTTCTTGTATTAGTTTTCGTCACATTTTGGCTGCATAGTTTTTGTTAAGTAATGTTAGACTGATATTTTTACATGTCGTATTAAATTTCATTGAAGAATGCTTCTTTAAGAACCTACTGAAATTTTTTTGTGGACTCCACAGGCAGAAGTCCCTTTTACCTGCTTTTGAATCGGCAGAAATGCGTTCTTTAGGGGAGAGTTTATGCAGGTGATTTTTCATGCATGACTTCACATGATGGAATACAAGTCACTGTTATAGCATATATTTTTTTCCGGTGGCCAAGGATGATTACAGTTGCACCCTGAAAGTTTCGTCATTTATTTACCATGCATCATGTCTTGTGCAGGGATATAGTTCGGGGTAGTCCAGATGTTAAGTGGGAAAGCATCAAGGGATTAGAGAATGCCAAGCGTTTGCTCAAAGAAGCAGTGGTCATGCCAATTAAATATCCGAAGTACGTCTGGTTAATGAGCACCTCTTGTACTAAATTTATTTAATACACAGTTACACGTGTTTGTTCTTTCATTTTTATGTACTCCTATATTTTTTGTTCATAAAGTTTAAGAGAATCAGATTGCTGCATTGCTAGTTGTCTATTTGTGAAGCATGGTCTCAGTTTACATTCCTTTTTCTGTGAGATTGAAACGAATATTAATCTAATTGTGGTTCAGGCTAATTGCTTTTACTATTTCTTTTAAATTCGTGGAGTACCAAATGTTTTTCTTCATGTTAAGCTAAATTAACTAATATATGCTAGAATATTTTGATACAGTTTCTTGCAGCTACTTGTCTGGGAATTTGGGATAAAATTTTTGAACAACCAAATTGAATTAAATGGAAAAACTTTTAAAATTATGGCATGATGCAAGATCATTCCAATGTCAAACTGATCTTTCTATTTTTCCTAGGTACTTTACTGGTCTTTTAACACCGTGGAAAGGTATTCTCCTTTTTGGCCCTCCAGGGACGGGAAAGGTTTGTAATTCTTTCCCCTCCTGTTGATTGTTTATGTTTCTTTTTTCGTGCTATGGTTATGTATTTGCTTTTCCATTTGCTTACCCCAGAAAAGTTGTGATCCCTATTGCGTTTGTACCTTTCCTTGCTGAAATGCTCATACTATTTGGGTGGGGGTGGGGGATGGGGATATGGGTTTGTAAAATTAATTTGTTAAAATCTGATTTTTGGTGGAACTTGGAGATCTTAGCTTGTCTGTGTTGTCCTAGAAAAGTTACATGCTAAATTGCTCTCCATGCAATGAGAGGTCCTTATGAAAAACTTCCTCAGAAATGAAGATGGATTTCCTGAGTCCTGTTGATGCACAACCCCAGTTAATCTTTTAACTTTGGACAAAAAATAATTTAACATCTGATGTTGCAGACAATGCTTGCCAAGGCTGTTGCAACAGAATGCAAGACCACATTTTTCAACATTTCAGCCTCTTCCGTAGTCAGCAAATGGCGTGGTATGTCAGGGTTGAGCAATTTTCTGAAGATCATGCTTGTTTGTTTGCTTATTTGTCATAAAATGGATGGGGAAGAATTTAGCAGTGTCCAAATTTGCCCCCTTGTTGGAAACTCAGATGATACTTCAAAATAATGGTCTAATTGTGCATCCTACACAGAAAATTCTATTATTCTTCCTATCCATTCTTTAATATTGCCTTCAAATGTTTGCATTATTTTTCAGGGGACTCAGAGAAGTTAGTGAAGGTGTTATTTGAGCTTGCTAGGCACCATGCACCATCAACTATTTTTATTGATGAAATTGATGCAATTATTAGTCAACGTGGTGAAGGACGAAGTGAGCATGAAGCAAGTAGGCGTTTGAAGACGGAGCTACTCGTACAGGTGATGTTTGTTTTTAAAGAGTGCTGCTTTCTGTGTGTTTGTTCCCATCATACGTCTTGCTTTCTGCATCGTATCAGTTACCTGGGTGGTTAGGACCACTGTTTATTATTCGACATTGAGTTTATAACATCTGAAAACTATGTTAACACTGTACTTAGAACTTTTATTTATCTTTGTTCCGAGCATCGAAACCCCTGTTGCATATTCCAATTTTTGTACAAGTGAACTGTGCTTGTTCAAAAATTGATTAGCTTGTATTAGATTGCAGATGGATGGTTTGACGAAGACAAGTGAACTTGTTTTTGTTTTGGCTGCAACAAATCTTCCCTGGGAACTGGATGCGGCCATGCTCCGGCGTCTTGAGAAGCGAGTATCCTTTTGAAAAGTTAAATTATGCTCAGTGATATATGCCAACAAACCCGTTTATGTCTGTCTATCATAATTAACCGTACTTAAATGATTTTAGGCATGGATTCCAAGTTACTATATGAAAGCCATGGAGGCTATATTTTACTCGCATCTTATGGTATACAGATCATTGCTAATTCTAAAGCATAGTTTTGCTTGAATGAGAAACATAATTTTGCAATTGTTAAATAGAGCATGCGTTAAGTGCAGGTCATTATTGTTGGTGTATATGGATTTGTATTGCATGCCAGGATATTCTTTATGACTAAATAGATGTAGGATCATTTCTAGTACTTGATATTGGGATAGAACACGAAAAGTTGCAACAACGGTATCTCATCCATTGCCCCTTGTTTGCATTCTCTTCTAGCCAAGTATCAAAGATGCAGTTTTTTTACATGATCAACCGTATTCTGCATCCAGCTATTTTATCAGTCAGGTTCTCCATTAACCATGAAAACTTAGATTCTTGTGCCTCTGCCTGAACCGGAAGCAAGAAGAGCCATGTTCGAGGAGCTCCTGCCAGTACAGCCTGAAGAGGAGAAGCTTCCTTATGATTTGTTGGTGGATAAAACGGAAGGATATTCAGGTTCGGATATTCGATTGGTCTGCAAGGAGGCTGCCATGCAGCCTTTGAGACGCATAATGACATTCCTTGAAGACAAAGAGGAGACGGTTCCTGAGGATGGTATGCGACTCTAAAAGACTGTTGCCCCCAATATTTAACCAAAATTGGATGTATATGAGTTTAACGTAAATTTGCAATTTGGGCAACGGGTTTTTGCTTAGACGTGCTCAGTAAAAGCTTACGCTATGATGTTTTTGGTTGCAGAACTGCCTAAGGTTGGACCGATCAAACACGAAGATATTGAGACAGCTTTGAAGAACACAAGGCCGTCTGCGCATCTCCAAGCTCATCGTTACGAGAAGTTCAATGCTGATTATGGTAGTCAAATACTCCAATGACGGAACACATTCTGCCTCGCCGCGTATGGTTAGATGTACTTTTTGTAGTTTTGGAGATCACTGATTATCATTGCCTATTCCACATTTATAGGGTTTTGCGAAGTGTGATTCACGTAAAACCGAATAAAAATTTGGCTTCCTACAGATGAAAATAGGTTATTTGTTTTGTATTTCAACGGTTCTGATTTGTGATTCCGATTTGATGTAAGAACAGATTAGCCAGGATTGGCTTTAATCTTTCAAATTCAAGTTTTTGCTCCCACAGTGCATGCAGCAAAGTTTAAGTTCTTTTTCCGGTGAAATGATTTTACAATTTTTAACTCACGTTACTCCATTTGTGTTTTCCGCCATGTTATGATTCGAGTTTCATTTGAGCAAAGTTCATTTCTTCCTGGAGAAATGCTATTAACCTTCTCACTTACCTAAACCCTAAACCCTTCTTGTTACATGTTTGGTAGAGGGTCCTCTAAACCTTAACTAAACCCCGACTTCAACATACCAAATATCCACAGGTCATACCTCAAAACACCAAAACCCTAATGTCACACTCAAACCATACCAAAATCTAAACCCTAAATTCCAGAATGCAATATTCACCCTTCCAATCCCACAAAAACACATCAGATCATCAATTAGCGGCTACTCGGCGAGTTGCCATCACAAGCTGTTCTGATAAACTGTAAACTGAAATTATTCCAATCTTTTACATAGAACTTTAAAACAACTTCAGAAAAGCTAAGTGCCAACCAACACAAAGAACCATCCTACCACGAAATAACTCACTGAGCATTAAGATCATATAAACAAAAAAACTACTCAAAAACAATGTTTCAGCTCCATATTTTGTTCAAACCCCTTCAATAGATCAGCCGGTTTGTCCAAACTTTGCATCGGTCCATGCTTTGGCAATTGTTCGTTTCATGTCCGGATCCCCTTCATCGTACATATTCTACGAGTTCGGTTGCATACAATAATTAACAAAGCAGACCAGAAACATAGTACAAATTTTCATATATGACAATGTACATATTTGGTAACCTCACCTTCATCAAGTCCATGATTCCTGCCATGGGATCTTTCTCTTTATCCAGACTCGGCTTCAGCTGCAAGATCAAAACATTAAAACATTTAGTTCCCAAGCATTTGCCAAAGCATAAAACAGGGAAGTCCAAAAGATACTATGAGTTCCCACTTCTGCCGTTCGCCATAGCATAAAACAGGGAAGTACAAAAGATACGATGAAATGTACCTTATCCTCCTTAAATTTCAAGTCCAACCAGTTATCCTTTGAAGTTTTAGCCAAATTGATAACAACCCTTGTAGGCTTAACCAGCACCTTACACTTCTCTGGATTAATCTCCTTGTTCAGCTTAGGCAAAACGAACCTGTAATTCTTTCCTTTCACATCATGGAATTTGATGTCAAACGACATAGCCTTGAAGTCAGTCTCTATCTTCTCCTGATCAACTCCCTCCAGAAATATGTATATCTGCAAGAAAAGGAAAGGTGATCAAACCGACACAAGAAACACCGAAGAAACCTTAAATTAGCAATCAAAAAACACATGGCCAGTCTAAACCTAATGCAAAAACACATGGGGAATACGTTCCCACCTTCACTTTATCATTATCCTGGTCCCAGCTGAACGACGAAAGCGTAGTGTAATGCACAGCAGGGGTGGCAGTAGCAGTTGAAATTGGAGTTGGGATTTGCAATGCAGGTGAAGTAGCAGCCTCTTGTGACAACTGCAACGATCAAAAACTACATTATCCACCATAATCCCATAAGCAAACATAGCAAGATTCCATATCTGGCCTTGACATGGCGGGTTCATACGATCTTAATAAACGCCTATCCGTCACACGATACCGTAAAAATCTCATACTCTTTCAAGCATTACAACATTTCAAAATGATAAAGCAAAGACAAAATCATGCAGTTGTTTCGAAATAAAAAATTTGACAAGACGACATTCTAAACTAGTCTAGTCTAATCTACAGAGAGAAGAGGATTCGAACTTGGGTACATAGAGCGGGCACGTGCCAAATCATACTTCAACAACACAGGTGAAAAAATCCATAGGCATAAATAATACTGAGCTCATATACTCACTTCATACTAAATTCTAAAATAAAATACAGTTTTTCATAATTTTTTTTTTCTGGGTCGTGAAATATAAACCAAATTTCACACAAAAATTTGGGGACATTACCAAAACAATCACATAATTTCTACCCATGTTAGAGACATGTAAAAATAGTATATATTAAAAAGCAAATGCTATAAACAAAAAAAAAGGGGACCTTTTTCTCCAGAGTGCGAATCTCAGAGGAAATGAGGTCGATGACACGGGGTCGTTTCGCGATGCTCTGAAGGTGGCGGAGCTCCTCCACATCCAGCGCCACTTCCTCCGCCATTTTCTTCCTTTTGTTGCTAATTCCTTCTCCAAAGAAATGGGCTCTAGAATTTTTTATTGTGTTTTTATATTTTGGGAGCTGATGAAATGCTAGAAGCTTGGGGAGGGAGTTGGGAGGGGCATATCGGGAAATTCAGGATGCAAGAAGGTTCTGGACTCGACGTTTGATTCGCTAATGATGTGCGGGTTTTACACGTGGATGATTGTTAGGGCTTGTAATTTGGGCTTTGGTAATGAGCTGGTTATGAACATAATTGACCCAAATAGTGGTTCTCTGAGCCCATGGCCCAAAATTCCTACTACTTTTTTTTTTTGTTGGAAAAATTTAGCAATGTCACATGAACTTGTGACTTTCTCAGATTGTCCTCTCGACTTTTAATTTAGTTACGAGTCTCTCTAATTGTATAAAACATGTCATTCACCACTGAAAATCCATATCCGATTCATATTTGGTAATTTAATTATAAATGAATCCGAATATAAATTAAGGCTGATGTGATGGAGCATAACCCTCAATTTGACGAAAAACTAGCAAATCTAAATTGGAAGTTTAGGGGGCAAATCATAATACGACCATAAACTAAAATGTTTCCGTACTTTCATGATTAATGGGGACAAGGTGATTCGAATTTACTTCTTCCAACTGTAAAAAGAGGGGTACATGATGTACTCACAGTCACAATCACAATATCAGAATTGGTAATTTGTGTCTTGTTTTTGTTTAGTGATAAAATCCTGAAACTGCTTTTGCAATTGGGCTTTTGTTTGGTAATTAGAAGCCAACTTTCTGTCCAGCTCCTCCTTCATAGCTAAAAGCTCACACTTTCTCCTCTCAGCTGCAGCTATCTCACCATTACCTGTGCATCTGTCACTCCCTTGGAATTTGACAAAGCTCGATTGGATCTGAAACAAAGATCCAACAGCTCATCTTAAATTCAAAACTTTTCATAATCCAACGGATGAAATCGCATTGCCAAAGTTTATTCCAGCGAAATTCTCATCATTGTGCGTGGAAATGAGTACTCTACTACTAAAGATGTGAACTTACAGTTAAAAATGAAACTCTCGTAAGTCACGTGTGGAAATACATGTTTTACTGTTAAATATATGAACTTATAAGTGAAATTCTCATCGGTATGGAGCTCTACCACTAAAGTTAGGAACTTTGGAGAGAAATTTCGTCACTCGCGTGTGGAAGTAAGTGCTCTACCATTAAAGATATGAACGTAAAAGTGAAATTCTCATTAGTCACGTGCAAAAATAAGTGCTCTACTACTAAAGATATGAACTCCAGTCACGTGCGAAAATAAGTGCTCTACCACGAAAGATATGAATTAAGTGCTCTACCACGAAATATATAAACTATGAACTAAGCGAATCGATCAAGTTTTCGTGATTGAAATTCTTTCTTTGCATCTTATTAGCGTTGTAATCATTTACCTCGTTGATGCCATTCTTCAAATTTTGAACTTGCATTCGACATTCCAAAGCAAACCTCTCTACATTTTTCTTAAACTCCTTCATTTCAGAGCCCTTCAACTCATAAAACTTGTTCTTCTCCTTCTCCAATTCGTCAAGATCCTCCGCCTCACTCGTCAAAACCCTAAAGTTATCCTCAATTCAATTTCAATTTCAATTCCCAACCTAATACCCTCCTGTTCAACCTAATTAATGAATCAAGCAACCAAAAACTTAATTAATTGAGAAATTCGATACCTCAATTGATGTGAATCGGATTGATATTTCTCGTCGAGGCGATCGATCTCGGTCCTGAGCGCCCAGATCTTGAAGGTTTGCGATGCGATCTTTTGGTCGAGCGCCAAGCACCTCTGCTCCGTGGCCCTCATGCTTGCGAGCTTCATCGCCAACACCTGAGACTTGTTCGCTTGCGCTTCTTTCTCCGCCTGCAAACGAAGCAAGAATCACTGAGATTCCGCAGCGATCTGTTTGGCAGCTGAGAAACCGTGGGAAAATTGACGAAATTCAAAATTTTAAAGCTTTCGTTTTGCTTTTCTTTTCTCAGCAACCAAACATGATTTAAGAAAATTAGGGTTTGTGATGTGACCTGGAGGAGAGAGAGGCGCTGGTTGCGGGTATGCTCCATGTGTTCGAGTCGTTCCCGGAAAGCGGCGGAAAGCGCCATTTCGATTTGCAGAGGGAGAAGGCCCAGAGAATTGTGGTTCTGTTTCTGAAGGGTCAACGAAATTTTGAAATTTGGGGAATATATAGTGGCATCTTGGAGTACGCGGTCCAATATTATTGGGTGCAGAGAGTGTTACATCCAATGGCACCTAAGTTGTTTATTAATTAATACCACATAGTTGCAGCTGCTTGTATAACTAATTGTGATTAAGGTATTTCAACAGTACTATAGATGTCATAATCGAAAATATTTAGTTTTTTAGCAAAAGAAAAAAAGTTCTATTAAATTTGGGTTTGTGTAGTCATGCATAATGTATATAACAAATAAAAAAATTGGAATCAATCAACATTCTCATGATGCATTTGGACATATAGATTTTTACAGAGATAATCTTCAAATGATGATTAAGAAAATAAATGAGTTTGATTATGACATTTGTACATTTACGTCAATCACAACTAAGTAGATAAAAAAGTGCACCCACAGAGTCGACGCAAGTATTATCCGAATAATAATAACAAGACTGTCGATAACTATTCAGTCAATAACACCTATATATTTACCCTTATTACACTCTTATGCATGAAAATAAGTAGCTCTCGTGTGTGCAAGTGATGAGTATATGTCACATCAATGAACAAATTTATTCTTATATTTTGTACCACATCAAATAGTATACATCAACTGCCACACAAAATGCATAAGATAAATAAATGGTAACACCCATTTACCTTACACTCTTATGCATGAAAGCAAGCTAGCTAGTTAAATTATACAGAATTACTAGTACTTTTATAGGGAGTGTGTTCCCCTCAATTTTGTCGTGTCCAGCTTACTATTTACTAACCGACTTTTGTCAATATATTAGTGATGAGGTAACAACGAGAATCTAATTGCCAAAAGAAAATAGTACTTTGAATTTAATTAAAGTTCTCCTCACTTTCTCCAAATGCTGACACGGTTATCATCTTACATATAAAAATTCATACAGTTTTCAAAGGAAGATCCTACTGCACATGAAGAACTTTTGCAGATCTTGAGAGCTTTCTTAGTGAGAAAGGATATGAGAATTGTTAAAAGAACATTGACTTACATTGCAAGATATATATTGGTAGTTTCGGAGGAGGGATTCCCAGTTTTTTGTGTGTTGCATTGTATTTCAACACTCTGAATAATCTGTATAAATTGTGACTTAAAAAATAGACAATTCGAATAATTGAAATACAATGCAAAGTGAATCTCACAAACTGACATATAGATTATTCTTCTAAATTAATTAAGGTGCCTTTTATATAAAAATATATTACCATTTAAGAAATATATCCAAATTAACTTCCAGGATCTAAATGTTGGTGTGTGGTATTTAATCTTTATGCACTTTTCCTTCCACAATGAATTTAAAATGAGTTTCTGTGTATACCTTGTAAAGACTCACCTTTGTTGTGACTTGTAAACAGTTTCTTCTCCATATTGTTTACTATTGATGTTAATTACATCTGACTAACCAAACTGCCGAAAACTGAAAACTTCCACGTGAAAGAGGATGCCTTTGATGGCCTAAAATATAAGAGGAATTGAAGCCACTTTATAAAAGCATCTTCCACAATTATGTACCATTTAAAGGTATCATTAAACAAGTAATTAAGGCCTAACATAGATCATGATCCCCCTAAACATGGAATATGAAGCTAATCAACCTATCATTGTGCGCTTATTAAAATCTACCACAATCATATCGGACAATTGCCTTTGACCCTTGGCAACAAAAGCTGGGGTTGTAGTACTATATATATTACTTTGCATATGTAAATAAACTACATTGTATCACCCACTAGCTTTTCATAAGGGGTAAAATGGATGTATATGTTAAGTGATCAGTGACTATCAACTGTTAATCCTCTTCTCTTATTTGTTTTAGCAACTTATTCTAAGGTCTCTACACTAAAAGCGCTTTTCGGCGACAACAGAGGAACCAACTAATGTAAATAAATTTTACATGTATTAATACCTAACAACTATATTCACGCGTAAACCTCCACATAAAATAAGTTTTGTGGGATGTATATACTTCTACCATGAATTATTTTGTTTCAATCATTTTGGAATATTACGATCATGATTATTCTCATTATGTTAATGTGGTAACAAATGATTAAACTAATGTTCCGCCAATGTGCGTGTATAATAAATTTACCAAAAAAAAAAACCGCGCATATATAATATACAAAAGGAGTACCATGTATTCCGTGTCAGATCATTGTGTCGACAGAATAATTTATAAGAATTATGGTGGTCCACAGCCGCAGCATGCATCCTGCTCTTTTGGCTTGCTAATAATTTCTGATATCAAATCTCATTTTAGATGCCCATAAGTCATAACTTAAAAACCACCTACAACGTGCCCTTTCCAAACCATGCAATATAGTAAATCATGGAATATATATATATATATATATATATATATATATATATTGATATTGGAGGGAGATCAGAATCAATGACCCTACATTTCAATCAACAAGTTTCATCATATTCCTCCCTTATATATAGCTAGTGTGTGTGTGTATATATATATATATATATATATATATATATATATATATATATCTCTGGTGATTGGATTTATGTGCCTTCCAAACCTTAAAGGCTAAGGGTATTAAGAAGAAGAAGACAATTAACAAGATAGCATGAAATGACACAAAATAATATGTTTGATAGATAAGCATGTCTGTCGAATACATTGGACAGAAACCTAAGCATGTCGAAGAAAATGGACAAAGACATATATATGACATAAACATATCAAATCATATGAAACTAGGAATTAAGGCATCAAATCAAATGCCCCAGCTCGCATGTTTGAGTCCCAATTAAACAAGGGAACATGTTGCATGTTATCACCGGATGTACATCCCCCCTATGGATTCCTGCCCGTGTGAGTATAGCACTCATCTTGTGACCGTAACTCTTGCATGTCATCAGGTGCAAATCCTCGTATTCCCATGTTAGCATATCATTCATCATGTGATCACCTAGAGTTATATCTGGCAATGAAACATACGTCTTTGTCATTAAACAAACCATCCATATATATATATATATATTCACTGGCTAGCTAGATTATGAAAATATATATAACACTTACAAAATCTTGTGTCTAGTCACAAAAACAAGGATATACTGATTTGTTTATAAAATATAGGCTGTTTTAATTTGTCTTAGCCCAAAAAGGCCAACAAAACGCCGAGCTGTACAACAATTTTCTGCAGAAGTCTAGACTATTTGATAATTAATTAATTTCCAGTTACAAGGGTAAAAAAAAACTTAACAAAATTGCCTTTTTCTTTATGTTTTAATTTAAAAAAATAAAATCGGAAAATCTTAGTGGGGGTGTGAAAATTTGTTGGAGTGCATGTGCAGCATGTTGGCTGATGTCAAGAGGAAGACCATCCTCATCAGGTTGAACTAAGGCTGAGCTTACATTGTCTCCCTCTCTCAGCTCTTCTAACAGACAAACAAAAGCTAAAAAAAATCAAAAATCAAAAGCTCCTTTGCGAAAAGGAATTGGTAAGGCAATGACCAATGCTGACGGTTTTTATAGGCCATGGGGGAATAAAGCTAGCTTTGGCCGCCCATTGTCTGCTTCTTCAAGATAATAAAAAGAACCAAACAAGGACTTTCCCTTTTTTACACTTAAAGATTTCATTATCTCATTTTTATACATGAACTTTATGTGTCATATTTGATTTTTGAGGTGGAGAAAAAGAGATAAGAGTCATAGAGAGAATTAAAGCAAATTTTGAGAAATATTTATATATGCAGGAACAGTTATGGATTCCACGTTCCAAAGGAAGGAGCTTTTCCTTGCAACCAATCAGAAGATCCATATCTATTCTCATTATATATATATATATATATATATATTATTTTTATGTTTTTTTATACAATGATATATTTACACTAACCGGTGGGGAGAATAAATTAGTTTCGAACTTATCATTCGCGAGTTTCGAACATAAAACCTCTCACTTACAAGTGAAAAGAATTTTACTGAACCGTAATACTAAGTGATGCTCTTTCTTTTTTTTATACAAGGTTTATATATTAAGAGAGGAATAGACTGGAACAAAGGACCCCAGGTACATGAGTCACTATTTTAAGTTTTAGGATTTCTGACTTCGAGTGTATGGATAAATGTAAATGCTCTGAACTACTTGAACTACAAGCGATTGTATACATTCTATTTTTTCTCTAGCAACAACACAATAATGTACATACATAATTTATGTAAAAATAATAATGACATGGAAATTAAATTGAGGAATAATTGTTTTTATAATATGATAATCTTGAGGACTTTGTCACAGTTACAAAAGTCAAATAATGGCTTTGTGTCTTCTCTAACAGAATACTAACTAAGCTGCTGCATGACAACTCAATGTTGATGAAGGTCATGGCCTAATGAAGTAGTCTTGTTTGTGAAGAATAGAAGCTTTTGAATTTAATCCTTTTTTTTTCTCACCCCAAAATGTGATATTTACATAAGCTCCCCCCATTTGCTTAAAATGGTGTTCCCATAAAAACTTGGAAGGTCAGCATACAAACAGAAATCCAGCACACCCAGCTTTGTTGATATTCCATGGTTGCTGCCTGTTTCAAAATAAATTCCATTAATTATTAGGATGACAAATTATATAAAGGAATAAAACAAAAGAAGCAGGTCACATTTCATCCAAATTTAGCATTTTAATTTACTAGTCCGGTGGACATCTAAAGGACAAACTGATTGTCACAAAAAAAAAAAAAGTACAGACATGCTATCAATATATGTTCAAAATATAGATACAATATTGATGCGTATATGTTTTTTAATAAAGAGTTGGCGCCATGCACAGAGAATTTATGTTTAATGTGCTTATGCAGAAATTGCTCTCATTGCATTGATATACGTATGCACAAATTTCTATTGCACTTTTGCCTTTTGGCCTATATATTTACACATTTCTCTGCCATGATGAATCATATGTTAAAGAAAAATAATAATTCTGAGGAAAGTGAGAAAGAGCCTATGTTTTTTTTTACCTTTGTAGCAGAGGAAAAGACATCAGAAATGGAAGCTGATGAGGTTGTTGATGACGACGACGACGATGATGATGAAGTTGGTGATCTACTAGTTGATATGGCAGACAATCCAACATTGTAAGCCATAGTCCCATCCGGCTGAAATAATCCGTAGTTCCTTTCTGACGTTGGTCCGGGCTTCATATCCTCATTGAACAAAGCAAACACATAGACCTCCAGCCTCATTTTAGGTCTCAGAGGCGTGCCTTCATTTTGGAGCTGCCTCCTCAATAGATTCCTGTTGTAAATGGCAGCATTTTGTAGCGTTGCACCAATTTCACTCGAGTCCCCTCTGGATGGCCAGCCCGTTTCCGAAACCTTGACCTCAATGCCATTGAACCCTAACCTAGCCATGGCATAAATGGCTGCATCTACTTGTGCATACAACATGTTGTCATAGTGTAGCTTGGTGAAAGGGTCAACCATTCCTTGGTTGGGATTAAATAGTACATAGTCTAAAGAGACTCTGTTTGGATCACCCTTGTATGCAAAATATGGATAGGCATTGATCCAAAAAGGTGCCTTTGTGCTTTGCAAGAACTGTAACATTTGTGTCATGACCTGAGCCACCTCGGGTTTGAAACTTCCTGCTGAAGGCGGGTAGGATTCTTCGAGGACCGCCAGAGAACATGGGGTGGAGATTTTAATGTAGGAATCAAGGCCTAGCTGAGCTAGTGCCGTTTGGATGCTGACCATGGCCGGTACAAGGTTGGATAATAGTACTGTTGTGTCATCATCTGTGAAGACCTCGTTGCCTACGGCAATGCTGGTGATGTTGGTGGCTGGAAAATAAGGCTTGATGTGGGTGATAACCCATTGAAAGGCTGCCTGAGGATTCATCAGCTGGCCTAACATTGCGTTTTCGATGGTCACCATTAGCTCGACCCCGGAATTGGCAAATGCCGTGAGGACTTGAGGATTGGTGTCATAAATTCGCGCTTTCGTGATCTTGAGGGAGCTCAAGAGGTCCAGGACTTTCTCTGGTGGAAGTAAATTGTTGCCAAGTTGGCCATAGTTGATGCCTAGTGATGTAGCTCCTTGTAGGAAACCAATATCTGTAAAAGAAAATAAAAATCATTATAAGGGTGATCAAACACGAACGACTTTGAAAACAAATATAAAAACAAGAAAAGTATGAAGAAAAACAAAAAGGTACCTGAGAAACATAGAAAAAATACAAGAAAAATCTTGAAAATGGCAATTCTGCTGAAAAATGTTGCCATCTAGAGAGAGAAACAAGTGTGTGAGAGAGAGAATGAAGAACTGGGAAGGAAGAGAGAGAGAGAGAGAGGAGATATAGAGCTGTTATTTTTTGTGTAGGGAGAAGGAGAAGGAGAAGGAGAGAATTCCTTTCTTTTCTTGGCTGAAATTTTTGGGGTTTTTTTGGTTATAGCTTGCCTTGGCAATGTTGTCTTTGGTTTGGCTCTTTACCCTCTCGACTGGTTTTTAAATGACTTGTTGGATGATTCTATTTTTTTCTGACTCGATGGGTTTTCTTTTGGACTGGCAGGCTTGTTTCTTTTACAACCCACGCCAAGTGCCCTATATATTTCCTATGACCAAAATACCCCGGACACTTTCTTCCAATAAAGGCAAAGGGAAATCCCACTAAGTTGATCGGTTAAAGTTAAATATGCAATTAGAGATCACCAACTTGGTGAGCCGATCGAACAATGAGATATATGATAACAAGAACTAGTTTGTTCGAAGACAAGAGTCTCAAGAATTGGAATCTACCACATTGAGAAAATCTCTGGCTAGAACTGAGGTTTATATAGCCACAAAGTTAGAAAAGTAAACCCTAAAGTAACAAAGACGGGAAAACATTCTTAAAGTCTATAAACGCAATTTTGAGGCACCTAATAACGAAATTGCCTTTTCCATATATAATAGATCGAACCTTTTCTTTTGGGTTGTTTTTTGCAATCTTGTTGAACTTCATAACTTGTACACGTCTTTAATGTATTATTAAAGTTTCCTTCTTTTTTTTAATGAACAAAAATGGTTTGTTATAAAAAAATCTGACAGTTGAGTTTTAAATTTTCACAACTGCAGGCTTGTAGAAAATAAAACTAAAACAAATATATATTTAAGTGAAAACAAATCTTTTGCGATGGACTTTGTAAAATTGCTTATAAGGATACGCATAAACTCTTAGTGCAAATTTATCATTTGTTACAAGGATGAAAACTTGTATTGATAATGTCAATATTTGTGTCGATAGCAAGTCTACATGTTTTGCTACTTATTGGCATCTTGCCCATTGAAGAAAATGTAGGGGCAAGATCATTATATGCTTATTAATTAACCAAACGCGCCAAAAGTTTAGTTAAAGCTAGCTGTTTGCTTAAGAGTCAAAATTATCTTCTTTATTTTTAGGTACACTAGTTAAAGTTAAAGTTATTGGCTCATAGTTCAGGAGTAGGCTACAGTGCTCGCAAGTATTGAATGCTCACACCGATCTCACCATTAAAAGGAGGGAGGAGGGAGGAGAGAGGGGGAGAAGGAGGGTGAGATCGGTGTGAGCATTCAATACTTGCAAGCACTGTAGCCAGTCCCCATAGTTCAAGCTAGTGAATCAAAACAACCCAAGCGAGTCCACCTTCTACACCTTGGCAAACACTAGATCTATTCGTTTATGAATCATAATTACCTTTTTTCTTCTCTTCCTGTTCTTTGCAGATTTTGTTCGTAAGCATATTAGGGGTAAAGAAAGAAAGGGAAAGAGAAACGTACGTCTTACTTTTTAAGAAAATTCACGAATCAAGGGAAATGTGTTTTACTTAGTTGGAACAATTTTCTTTTCTTTCGAATCTTGAGTGTTCCCTTTTTTACCACAATTAATCCGCTTGATCAAATGTAACTAAAGGTAACAATAAAATCTGGCCCTAACCGATTAAAACATTAACCATGCATGCATGGTGGAATTGTTGGTCGAGTAGGATTTATAAAGGAACCCTAAATTTAATTACTTTTGAGAAGAAGACAAACAAGGTGTACATCAGTACATGTAATATTATTCGCTCTTATATTTAATAAGAAAAAATCAAAAGCAAAATTTACGTGATTAGGCCAAATGTAGACCTCTTAAAAAGGTCAGCCAAAAATTGGTTAAGTGGATAAGGGTTGAATCTTAATACGTGGGAATGATGGAGACCAAATGAGTGTCGTCCTACGTAGTTATGGTTTTTTCTTCTTCTCTTTTCTTGCTTACTTTACCAGGTGGCCTTTGCATAAATTCATGTAAAGTTCTTGTCATCTGATCGACTCACTCCAAATACACCAATTTAGACTGTCAAATTTAGGGTTCTTAATTCTTATATATTACCTACACGTGCAGAAATAGGAGCTAAGTTTGGCCATGAAGATAAGAAAGGAGAAAGAAACTTCGATCATATATATGTGTAATTGTTCATTTTTTAAATTAATGATTAAATTATGATTAGGGTTCTTGTTAGGAAAGCAACCACGAAGCTTAATTTGATCAAGTTAATTAAGAAAATTAGACTGTAGGAAAGAATCAGAGCTTGCCAACGGCAGAGATTAATGTATTGGTTAGTAAGGTATTTGATGTGTATAGCATGAGATATCAAATAATATGCCTTTCACACCTCTAATACAGTTAGGGCCTACTAATACAAGTGGGTTATCACTTCTATTAGAGAGGTGGTACAAATATAATATGAAAAATATAATAAAAATAGTATTATTATAAATTTAGTGTGTACAAAACTCAAAATTACCACCAAATCAACCTATCAATCGAGTCGAGCAGCCAAAAATTACAATATTATGATGTTGTATGTTCAGGGTTTAGATTTGTTTGTTATTTAGGGATTTTAAATGTTTGAATGTGGTACAATTTTAGGGGTGAGCAATTGCTATTTTGCCTTACTATTTTATGTATTTCTTTGTAAATTCCATAGGTGAGCAACTGCTATTTTGCTGTACTATTTTATGTATTTCTTTGCAAGTACTACAAGAACAGGGGCGGAGCCTCAATTGCAGGTGGCCTGGCCCTCCCACACATTAAATTTTCGCTTTGTCACTGTACAAGAAGAACCATTACTCATGCTATGTTTGCGTAATTGGCTATATATCCTGTTTATATGCTAGTTCTTTTTAAAGTTTATTGTAATTCTGCCTGTATAGGATCAATGTACAATGATTTTTTGGACTTTATTCTATTAAATAATCGTCTAATGAACAAAAAAAAGTAATTAAATAAAAGGTAATTCTCACTTTATTACCTTCAAGTATTGTGAAATTCACATTTTGTTACCTTTAGTTTTTTTTGTCTCACTTGCATACCTAAAGTTTGATTTGTTTAACACTTTTATAGTTCCGTTAGTCTATCCATCAAGTGCTCCGTTAACTGATGATGTGGCAAATCTATGGCCCACCAAATTTGTGCCACTTAAACAATAAACGTTAAAAATTAATTAATTAATTAATAAAAAGAAAAACATCTCCCTTTTCTCGTCCCCCTCCCTCTTCGACTTCATTGCACATCTACCCCATCCCTTCTATTTTAAGCCCCCTCCACACCCCCATCCCTTCTACTTTAAGCCCCCTCCACACCATACTCCTTTTTAACTTTGAATCTTTCAGTTTCTTTGGATTTGTTTTGTTTGATTTGGATTTAGTGGCTCATATAGTTGGTTGTTTGGAGAATAAGAGTTTATTTTCTTCTTTATTGTTTTGCTGTTTTTTTTTTTACTTTAGTTTTTAATAATTTTATATTTTTTCAGTGGGCCAAAATCCTGTCACGTCATCAGTTAACAGAAAACTTGACGGACAAAATAACAGATGTATAAAAGTGTCAAGAAAATTAAACTTTAGGTATGAAAGTGAGACGAAAAAAATTAAATGTAACAAAATATGAATTTCACGATACTTAAAAGTAATAAAATGAGAATTACCTTTAAATAAATGATTGAAACATCAAAATTGTTATACTTACACTAATAACGGACCTAATGAACAAGGTACCACCAATACAATGGCGATCGAGATGGGAGTATCCAAGTTGGGGGTTGACAAGCAGCTTTCAAGATATATAGCTAAGCTAAATGAAGTGTAATAGTGTGTGTATATACTTTATGAACTTTTGTATAATCTGATCTGCAAGGGAGACAAGTGGCGGTGAAGTTTCTCTTTTAGCATTTTGTAAACAAATTGTGGCTATCCCCAGCCAAGCATGTGGTCTCTTACTGCTAAAAGAGATAAAAAGAAAGGCTTACATTTCAAAGGTGAAAGGCCCTTTAGTTTGATTCAAAAGCTACCGCTTCTAGTCGTCATCAAACCTTTGGAAATAGCTAGTAAGAATTAAAGCATGCACCATTTTATCTTCTTGCTCACTTCTTTCTACTAATTATCTGATTTGTCGACCGACGTTTGTGCATTATTAATATGAAAAATTTTATTTCAAAAATCACGAACATTGTCCCTGTTGCTACATTCGAGTGAACTTTTATTGATATTATGTTTTGGATTCTTGTTAAGATTTTTGGTGTGACTTTAGATGTCTAAAAATGGTTAGGCTCTAGTTGTTAATATAAGCAATAAAGGATCAGTTTAGTGATTTTTTTTCTTCCATTTTATCAGAAAAGATCTAAAGTTCTAATTTCCCAACAAATAAAGGAAAATTGTGGTTTAACTCACTTTAATGGAGTTGGCTACGATGCTTGCAAACATCAAATGTTATCACCAAACTGGCCAATGATTTTTCCTACAAAATTTTCTAAATATTAAAAAATTCATAATAATTAATTTATAAGTGTGAAAAAATATGCAAACACTCTTGATCACATCCTCTACGTTGTTACGATGGTTACATGGTCGTTTGGATTTTAAAACCTTCGAAACCCTCGTGAATAGTATTTTTTTATAGTTTGAAATCAATAAAAAATCATAATAATTAATGTACAAGTGTGAAAAATGTAAACAAAATATACATACGCGCGTAATGACAAGCTCTGCGCTTTTATGATGGTCGTCGTTTGGATTTTTAACGCCATCAAAACCCTCATGAATAGTGTTGTTGGAAGGAGTTCAAAATTAAAATTCATAGTAATTAATTTACAAGTGTGGAAAATGTAAAAATACATACAAACACTCATAATGACAAGCTCTACAACTTTTGTGAAGGGGTTAACTCTGAAATTCAACACCACAATCCACGAACCCCAGATTTATATTTAACCGTCGATTGTCGTTTACGTTTACGCTCCATGTTCTCATCGGATTTCATTTTTTCATATTTTCTTTTTTGAAAACATGATCTTTTACTGGATGCAGAAAGATGAACGGTTCAGATTGTTGATATCATGTTTCGATATTTACGGTTAACTGAAATATGAATTGATGTTATATAGTTTTTAGAAACTTTATAAACTCCGAGTTGTATTTTCATTAACTGTAAAAATCTGAACATGATATCAATGATCCAAACTGTTCATCTTTCTGCATCCACTAAAAGATTATGTTTTCAAAAAAGAAAAGCTGAAAAAATGGAATTCGATCAGAAGCATGAAGCGTAAACGTAAACAACAATCGACGGTTAAATATATAAATCTAGGGTTCATGGATTATGGTGTTGAATTTCAGAGTTGACCCCTTCACGAAAGTTGTAGTTCTTGTCATTACGAGCGCTTCAGCGAAGACCGTCCGTGGAGTTGACTCTGTGTGAAAAAGTTATGAGCTGTCAAAGTTGACCACCATTGACCGTTGACCGGCAAGGACCGTCCCAATATTACGAAAGATGCTTCAAACTCGTTGCGACGTTGTCTTCGTCCCAACATCCATAAAACCTCATATTCAAAATTTAAAATTGTTAAAAAACCTTATCTAAACACATTTGAATTTATCTTAGAATATTCATAATAAATTCATTTTACATTAGAAAAATATTTCGAAAGTTGCTACGAACTCAATGTGATGCTACCAATGATGATAAAGCCCTAAAATAAGTTTGTATCAAGTAAATTCCCTCATTGTCAATGGTCAATGTCGGTTAACGCCGGTCAACGATCAATGGTGGTCAACTTTGACCTCTCATAACTTTTTCGTATGGAGTCAACTCTATGGACGGTCTTCACAGACACACTCGTAATGACAAGATCTACAACTTTCGTGAGATGGTTAACTCCGAAATTCAAAACTATAATCCATGAACCCTAGATTTATAAATTTAACTGTCGATTGTCGTTTACATTTACGCTCCACGCTTCTCATTGGATTCTATTTTTCAGCTTTTCTTTTTTGAAAACATGATCTTTTAATGGATGCAGAAAGATTATGTTTTAAAAAAAGAAAAACTGAAAAATGGAATCCAATGAGAAGCATGAAGCGTAAACGTAAACGACAATCGACAGTTAAATATATAAATCTAGGGTTCATGGATTATGATATCGAATTCAGGAGTTGACCCATTCACGAAAGTTGTGGAGCTTGTCATTACGAGCATTTGCATATTTTTTTTACATTTTCACACTTGTAAATTAATTATTATGAATTTTTTAATATTTAAAAAAAAATTTAAGAAAAATCAATGGCTAGTTTGATAATAGCATTTAATGCTTGTGAACATCCTAACCAACTCCAACTTTAATATCCAAATTGGACTTACCTTGAAACTGTAAATTGAAAGGCACCATGCATTGGAACCAGTTAGCAGAAAAATACCGCTAAGGCCAGCCATAAAATCCAAAAAGAAAAAAAAAATCGAAAACATATTCAATAGTTATAGGTTAATTTACTGCAAAATAGTCATCATGAAGTCTCACTTCGTTTATTTTTTTTCATTAGGAAGGATCGCATGATGAGTTTTTAGAGTGTTGATAACAAATTCTTTAATTTAATGATATCTTTTTTTGTTCATATTAGTTACAAAAGGTTCCAGTTTGAAAAAATAAATAAATAAAAACTTGAATATTCTGTCGATATCAAAATCAGATGCATGGTCGTAGACCATCATGTTCATGTCCCTAGTTAATTAATAATTATTTGTTGGTCAATACTATCTTAATTTAATTTTTCTTTATTTTGCCATGGATCCAAAAGGATTTGTATACGTAAGGAGGGGATCGACAAAAATCCCATCCAAAGAAGTTTTTGTAAAGAACATGCATGCTTTTGTGAAAGAGGGAAACGTCATGGAAGAAGAAAAAATAAAGGTGCTTAAAAAGTGAGAGCGGTGCAAATGTGATGCATGAACGAACGAATACTCGCTGCTGCACATGTGTATGTTTGCTCAAAGACATACTTCTTTTCAAGGATCGATCAATCCTATATATATCATTCTAGACACTTGGGTGGATGCATATGGTTTGGAAAATGTAACAATTGGATAGGATAAATACCCATATGTGCATTTTACTTTGTTAGTTTTATGTTTTAAAATACTTTTGTTTGGTACATGGTGACTAAGATCTTTGAGTTTGTAACAAAATACAGATAAATGTACAAAATTCAAATATAGAGATTTAGAAACGAAAAGATATAACGTATTAAATTTTATCTTTTCGTTTCTAAAGCACTTGCATTTTAGGGGTCACCTAGCCCTAGCCATGCATGCAAATTATATATTTTTTTCTTATTTTGTTAAAGCCATGCATATATGTTGGAAAAGAGCACGTTATCATGATAAGATAAGCCAATTGATCACAAATTAAAGGTTGAAAAGCAAGAATGGTTATTGGGTTATATATATATATAGTGTTATGAATTTCTTGATAAGGTAACACAACCTCTCAAGTGTATAATTAGCTTTTGCTTTTTTAGCTTAGCTAGGCAGCTCATACGCATCTAGCATGGTCGCATATTTTGGTGGTCACCAGTCTGGTCATCATGCAAGTCGGCGCTGCAATGAGACTTAGTTAAAGAAGAAACTGCCTTATCATGTAGGGCCTTTTAACTCTTTTTGTTTGGTTGAATATGGCTCATACAGTGAGAAATTCTTAACATGCAAGTCCTCCCATGCATAACTTGTGTTTTATACCGAAATCGTTTGATAACCATTTCGTTTTCACTTTTTACTTTTTGTTTTCACCTTTAAAAATTAAAATCTTATTTAGTATCTACCTTCAGTTTAAAAATAAAAAATAAAAATTGAAAACCAAAAACTATTGTCTTGAGTTTTCAAAATTTTGTCTTGAGTTTTTACTTTTTGGTTTCTAGTTTTCATTTTTTTGAAAACTGAAAGTAGTTACCAAACAAGATTATCAGTTTTCAATTTTCAAAAAGTTGAAACCTGAAAACCAAAAACTGAAAACGAAATGATTATCAAACGGCCTCATAGTTTTACACAATATATATATATATATATATATATATATATATAAATTATAAACACGTCTTCCACCATATTATCACATAAGTATTCAGTTATATCACTTAATTGTATAACATGGTTGCACTAGTGAATCATACGATGGTGGCCAAGAGGAGGCTAAAATGCCTATGTGAGTTTTCCTGGCTCCCAGAAGAGTGAACTGTCGTGGCTTGGCCACCAGCTGGTCCCCTTTTAAAAAAAAATTGTATAGCATGGTTTATTCGTTGATGTATTTTATATTTCCTAAGTGAAAGTGCTCATTTTTATGAACATTTTATAATAGATCAATTAGATACGTAACTCAATTAAGAAAGAAAAATGCTAGCAACCTTCTCATTTGAATATTCTTGTTTTACCTTCTAATCCTGCAATGTTGCACAATGAGCTGAACAATTTATTTTCTAGTTCACATTATAAAGATCAACTATATTTGAAATTGTTTAGTCATCTCAGTTATCTAATAAATAGATTAATTGTGCCATTCAGTTGAACATTTAAATTTTAACAACGGTAATTGAACGACTAAAAGATTTATATTTTTGTTGGTTTTTTGTAGAGTTAATCTTTTAAAGAGTAAACTAGAAAGTAGACAATTTCGATCATAATGCAATATTACGAAATAAGGATAAGAGCAAATAAGGTGGAACAAGAATGTGACTGATAAAGTCATTCATCCTCCTCTACGAAAAGCTTCCTGATCAATGGGAAACATAAGAAACAAGCTTGACCCTGATCAATGGGGGGACACAAGAAGCTTGACCCCGATCAATACAATCCTCAGGAGATCGAGGGTGTTAAATATCAATCCACTGATAGACTCCTAACAATTTAATTTGGTTCAATTATTTTCAATTTGGTGTATAATATAATTAAAATTTACATACATATACCAGAGGCTTGTATCTATAGTACGTACCCCTCGCAGTGCACTGGCATGTCGAGAGTGGGTTCGTGTGGCGGCGATGAAGGAGTTCGTCCCTCGTTCGGCGGTTAAGAGGGCTTTGGGTCCAAAGCTCATGCTTGTTCTAGGCGTGTATTGATCAGGGGTTGGTGCATTGCATTAGGTCGCACATCGACCCTCTTGCACGTCGAAAGCGAGTTCGGGTGGTGGCGAAGAAGTTTCTCGGCCCCCGTTGAACACTTCGATTGTCCCTGTTGCCTTCCTCGGTTTTTGACGGGCTTTGGAATAGCCAATGCTCGGGCTCGTTCTAGGCAATGCTAGTGTCGGTTTGTCTTAGTGTGGCTCGAAAAGGCCCTCGCAGTGCACTAGCATGTCGAGAGTGGGTTCGTGCGGCGGCGATGAAGGAGCTCGTCCCTCGTTCAGCGGTTAAGAGGGTGTATAGTAAAACAACTATCCCCCGCATATATGATTAAGAGCTCAACCTTTTCTCTTAACTGTTTTTAGGGGAATATGCTAAAATACTCATTATTTGTTAACCTCAATCAAATATACTCAAAATCCTCAAATTTAACCTTATGTACAGTACCAAAGTGAATATATTTAATAAAAGTTAACAAATAATAAATATTTTAGCATATTCTCCTTATTTTTAACCCACTATGTGGCACTTCTTATGTACATAAAATCCATGCGGCACTTTGTATATAATATATATATTGCATTTTTTTTTAAATTTATCGAGCACTTCTTTAGGTTACGGTTTAGAAGTGAACTAAACTGGGCTGCCCTCCGTCTTAATTGGCTGGACCCCAATGGTCAGGTTTGGGCTGAAATATGTGGCCCAACGGCCAAGACTGGTTCATCAAAACTCAAAAGATACACTCATTTTTTATCTCTGGATACCCACAAAATTTTCTTATTTTAATGACCACTGTATCCCATTGTTAAAGTTATCAAAATACCAAACTAAATTTTAGGGAATAATTCTTAGCATTTTAAAAATAAAATAAAACTACTTCCCTTTTCTAGCCACCAAATAAAAAACGGCGGTCTCCATCGTCTTGCAACCCCAACGTTTTTTTTTTGCTTCAAACTGATTTCTCTCCCTCCCATGAGACCCAACGAAACCACAACACACATTCCCCTGTCTCACGAACCCAAATTCGTCGAACTCACAACCCAGATTCTGGTGTAACAAACCCGAATCTGACGAACTCACGCGACTTGCTGTCTTGTCTCCATCATCAAGCGCTTGCACCGCAGCCTCTGCACTAAGCCCAATCTTCTAAATTTTCAACCACTTTCTGCTCTATGGTTTGGGTTTGACAATTTGTAGGCGATCATGGAGTTTTATGAGAGGAATTGAAGAGGAGATAGGAGAGAAAGTGAGTCTAACAAAAATTTCATCTAGAGAGTAACGAAAGGCAAATGGTGGGAGTGAAAAATTAATATAATATTTGATTTTTGTTTTTTAAGTAGGGATAATTTAGAAATATTATAAATTTACATGGGTGTCCAGAGAAATATGTAAATTTAATTGTGGGTGTTCGAAGAAATAGGATGTGTAAAGAAATATGTAAGGATAATATTTGTTACTTTTAACAAGGTTGTGTTATCCACACACCCATTTTTACTTCTCAACAACCCTTGTTAATGTATGGCCTTAGATCTTCTTCAATTCATTCAATCCGACTGCCGGAATTTAAGAAGGTGTGTGGGAAGTAAAAAATGATGTGTGGATAGTACAACCTTTTAACAAATCTACCTGTTGGATTTGACAAACTTGATACTTTTTATCACATTCAACATTTTCTTGTTACATCAAAAGAAATAAAACCTCAAACATAATAACTATTATTAGCACTTCAAAAATATAATTGTGCACTCCTCGTAAGAATATTTTTCTTTTTAAATATAGAAAGTTTGAAGTGCACAATTAGATTTTTAGAGTACTAATATAAATTCTCTAAACATATTGTAATTTTATGTCTTGGTCTCACCCAAGAGTAGGGGTGTAAGTTGGAATGGTGTTTCCGATTTCGAATTCGAACCCAAAAATTTCAAATCCAAATATTTTATGAAAAATTGGAATGCATTTAGGGATTCCAATCCGAAGTGTTCCGAACTTAATTCGATAAAAAAATTTATGAAATATACTGATTTTTTAGATAATTGTTATTGACACTCAAAAAATCTCATTTTGCACTCTTTACAAGCGTATTTTTTTTTCTAAATATAGAAAGTTTGGAGTGCAAAATGAGAATTTTTGAGTGCCAATAACAATTCTCATTTTTTATAGTTATTTACTCAAATTATTTATTTTGTAATCAACGTTTATATTTTATTGTTAGTTTTGAATGTCATTTGTTCTTTTTTTTTTATAATAAACATACATTTAAATATTAAAAGGGATAAGCATACTAGTATACCAAAAGATTAATTGAATTTATGCATAAGCATATACCAAAATATATAGAAAGAACAATAAATTGTATGTACAAAAAAGTTTGAGAATAAACCTATAAATTATGGGTTGTTTTATTCACACTCCACATGTTGTTAAATACACCCCACATCTACTTCCTTATTTAAAATTTATCTTAATACACCCCACTTACTTTCTCATACTACCCTACACCCTACACCTTCTACATACACCCCATATTTACCTCGCAAATTCCGTATTTGGAAAGCTTATAATCTTCCCCCCTCCGTTAGTGCTCCTTTCAGCAAACAATCAAGCATACAACCGAGTATTAGACCTTCAACAACAACATTGCCTAAAGATTTCTCACTACTATCAAATGAAAGAATGATATGAAAGAACAATAAATGAAAAACAATCACTCGCCTTAACTAACAATGAATTAAAACCCATCCTATCCTTGGCTCCATAACATATATCAATGAAATTAATTCTTGACTAACTTATTCCAAAAAATTGATTTGAATGAGTGAGGCTATTGTATTATTGATGCTCCCTATATCTTAATATCCTAGTTGAGTTTTTTATTGGGGTTTTAATATCAGAATTGGGTTTTTAATTGGGGTTAATGATGCTTAAGTGCTATTACTTACTCCCCACTTCATTTTCATTTTTATTTTCTGGGAATGAGATCTAAAAATGAATTTGAAATCTCCCTATCCCTATTGAAAAAAGAAAATTAGTTTCTTCTTGTCAAGATCTAAATTTACATATTTGTGCTTTTAACTGTTAGGTTTTTGTTCTATAATGAAGGAGGAGTGGCTTTGAGAGCTTGTAGAGGAAGATTCTTAGAATACACATTGAAAATAATTTGGGGTGTATTTAGAAAATAATTTATTTCTTAAAATCATATGGGGCCTAAATAGTCATTTTGTATTAGAGTGTATAAGTATTTAATAATAAATTTTTATATCTGGTGTATTCAACAATATGTGGGGTGCTAATATAAAATCCTAAATTATATGAATTTCTAAATTATGTTTCAAAATTTTCGAGATTACTCCGATTCTAAAAATTTTGAATACTCCAAAAATTCTGAATTTGAAAATTGTGATTCAATCCTATTCCGAATTTTTGGAACGGAAATTGAAAACATTATTTCCGATCCGATCCTTTTGGAAATCATCCCTACCCAAGAGCTTCACCCTTAAAAGTTAAAAGATGAAGCTCAAGTCAAATAGGCATTGAGAGGAGTACGAAAGTGATACATCCCGTCCCTAATTTTATTGTATTTTATTCCCCGAAGTTATAAATTTATGAAAATGCCCCTGGTGGGCTAAGCAAAGACCACGTAGACTTTTGACTTTCTTTTCGTAATTTCGTACTTTTCTTGTGATCGTTGTCTAGTATTCTTCGTTATGAACCCGTGAGCGCAAATGGGACGTCATTTGGACTTGTAACGAACAAGTTTTATGTAAGGGCAAAATAGTAATTTACCATTTTCAGTATTTTTTTCCTATGGGCTGTTTTCCGTGGGTTGCATGCAAACCAGAGTGCCCTGCTGTGAGATCCCGTAATTAAAAAAAATATATATATATACATATATATATATATATTTTTTTTTGAGGTGACCACTTCAGTTTGATGATTAAGATGAACTATTGCATGAGGGGCAATGGCGCTAGTTGTTTCATGCAATTAGCGTGAGGTGGAGCTTGCAGCCAATACTCATCCAATTAAGCTTGTTGGTGTCACATAATTAGATGAAGTTCTTCCCCTGGTGACACACATCAGCTTATTAATAGGTGTCAACTTGCTAGTTAGTGACTCATTACTTAGATAAGATCATTTCATCTGATCTTCTTATTTTGCCGCCTTTTTGAGACTTATAAATAGGAGCTTTGCTCCATGGTTTTTCAAAATATGGCAGCGTGCAAATCTTCAGGCAGAGAAGAAAAAGTGAGAGAGAGTTAAGGTTAGGGGATTGGTAAATGTTTGTCTTGCCGAGGTTCTAGCTATCGATCGAGGTGAGTGGTTTATGTAATGTGTTTAAAATATTCTTATTTTCTGATAACTGAAAATCATGAGTTATCATGTGATTTATTCTATTTACAAATCTCGATCTCTTTTCAAGTCAAGCATGTTTGATTTCGTGTACTTGCTTTCGATGCGTATATATACATTTGATGTGGAATTACTTGAGATTGTTCATGGAGCATGAGATCTTCAGTGTTGGGTTATCTGATGGATAAATGTAAGGCACACAGAGACATTAGGGCAGAATGGCCAATTTAGGGGTCACGTGGTGAGCTGCATATTATGAAGGATAACCAACATGTGAAGGGATGATGTGATATGGCATGCTATGTGATAAATGTTGAGATATAATCATACTATTTTCTAGAGTCTGTAAAATGGCACGCTTGACTGACATATTACATATTCTACTCACTGAGCGACGGTGGTTGTTGCTCACCCCTCACCCTTTTATTTTACAGATGAGTTATTTGGCAAGACAATGGCTAGATGAGCTGGGTTTGTGTTAGACAAGGGATTTAAGGAGTTTTATTATTTTTGTGCACCTGTAAGGATTTTTGGGGTTATTTATATAAGAGAAGTTCGTTTTTATTTATTTATTTTCTTTTCTTTTTACTCGCGCACCGGGCGCGGGGTTTATTTTATTTTTCCTACCGACCCCGGGTTCGGGGCGTGACACCTGCACTCTCTGAAAACCAATTTCCAAGTTTGCATTTGGACAAAGTTGCATGCAAAATTTTTTTAGTTTCTTTGTCTTTAAATTATTGTGTTTCCGTTGTGGGATTTCACCAACACAATTCAACAACTCAATACCTCTTTTTAGCCTGTCACTCTCTCTCTCTCTCTTGTTCTTCTTCCTGTTCCTAGTAGACACACATACCCCACACCCGAGCTTTACCGAGAACACACCACCACCTTCACCTCCAAATTTCCCGACCAACCACCACCACGATCTCTTCAACTCACTACCACCACACCCAAACCAAGCTCTGCAGCTTGAACTCGAACCTCGGACTCCATTTGCCCAGAAACTCCAGCGAAGCTTCAAAGCTTTCCCGACGAGATTCTCGTTAGGTTTAGCACCGATCGATCGTGATTTCACCACCAAACGACTCCTCATGAGTCGTAGGACGTATCCCATGCCTTGCATGCAAGGGATAGCCTTAGATTCAACCAAAACGACAACCTTCGCTTTCGAGCGATATGCTTTGAGCCACTTTCCGGCCATCTCCGACCATCTTTTGAGGTTCCTTTAGGTAAATTCTAACTCTACTATCCATAGCTTCATTTTGACGTGTTATGCGTGAAAAATGGTTGAGTTTTGAAAAAGTTACAAAATTTGAAATTTTCTAAATTCCGGCGAAGTTCCAACCGGCGGCGCGCGAGCAGCGCCCTGAAATTGCAGAGGTGACTGGAGTGCTGACGTCAGCAAACCCAACTCTAACATTAGCCAACCTGGTCCTGACATCAGCAGACCCGATCCAGATCCTGTTGGACCGAGAATATTTCAAAGGTATATTCCTTTTTAATTGCCGCCGGTAATGGAATATTCCCTAACGACGACAGAATATTTCGTAACACCGTTAGCATATTCCATTAAAAACCTAGAATCTTCCGTTAAAGTTAACGGCACGTGCGTGTTACCGACCCTTAGCCGGCGCGTGACGCTCTGTGCAGCCCAGTGGCGGCGCGTGAGGCTGTGTGGCTGCGCATGTGAGCGCGTGTGTCACTTTTCCGACATTTTTAACTCCCGAAATGAGCAAACAAAGGGGATTTCAAGTCTTTTCCTTAGTAAAGTTGGGATTTGACTTGTTTAATGAATAGTTTAGTAATTTCTCATATAGATGAGACCTAACCCAAGGAGTACCGAGGCCAAGCTAGGTACGGCGGCTACGATCCGGCAACTTACCAGTGAGTGGGCTTGTTTGATCTAAATTATATTATAGTATGTGTTTTAAATTGTGTTTATGATTTATCGTATAGATGCCATGTTTTAAGAAATTGGAAATGATTTTATCAAATATCTTTACTTGAGTTTAGAAATTAATTATTGCATGATTATACATTTATGGCTGTTACTTATCATACATACTTGCACGATGTTAGTAATGTCCGGGCCAGGACCAGCTTCACATGTATGTTCACATTGCACCAACACACTCACTTTGGATCCATCGTAGGTGCCAGCCTGTTCTAGTTGCCTTGACATCTAGAACTCGTTGTGACGCGTTTAGCACCAGCTTCACATGCATGTAGTACTAGAGCGTGATTATAACACTCAACATGTTCATGTAACTACTTTTTACATGAACTCGTGTGCTTGTATTTATCTGATAAGTAAACTTATTTATATTTTAATGCTGATTATTTGAGTAACCGTATCCTTTTTTAGCGTTGTTCTCAACGCTTGATGTTTATCTTATTATCTTATTACAAAATTGAGTTTTGGAAATTGCTACAGGTTTTACAGTGAAGGGATATTATTTTTGAAACTCATAAAAGGTTTCCGTAAAACTTTACTTTTTCGTCCCACTCACCATTTTCATGTTTTTGCGCCCCTCCAGGACTTAGGGACTAAACTTGGCAGACGAGGATTGTTGGCACCAGCTGACGCGCACTTCCGAGAATGTAGGAAGAATTTCTTACTTGTTTTAATATCCATCCTTCAGGATGGGAATGTTATTTTCCTTTACTATACTTTCTATGCTTTGACACTATAAACTTGTAATAAGGGTTCAGCCCCACTCTGTGCACTCGTCACTTTCTTATTTTGCTTTTAGACTTTAATTTCACACTTTTTCATTAAATTCTTATATACTTTCCATACCATGACTTCGTCATTCCTTCGGAGTGATGGTCAACATGCCTCGGAATCCGATGTACACGTAGATATCCGGGTCAGAATGTGTCAGAAAGACTCTAAATTCAAGTCTTATGTAATTTACATAATAAAAACATATTATTAGTATTATTTTTTCGATCCGATCCGTCCAAAAATCATCCCTACCCATCCAAGAGCTTCACCTTTAAAGTCAAAAGATGAAGCTCAAGTCAAATAGGCATTGAGAAGAGTACGAAAGTACTCTAAATTCAAGTCTTGATGTAATTTACACAATAAACACATATTATTAGTATCATTTTGTATTAGAGATCTTAGGTCTGATTGTCCCTTCCCTACTATCTCTTGTATCAATAAAAAATATTTAAAAATTAGGTAGTAGTGACATTTAGCGAGATTTACATAATAGTTAAATTCATCTTCTAAAATTTATTTGAATTAGGATTTAAGGGCTTCTACAGTAGGTCGAAAAAAAGTGAGTGTGATACCTATATATTGATCTCATATAGGAATCACACTCCTACAGTAGGTCGGAAAATTTGAGTGTAATACCGATATATTGAACTCACACTAGTGTAGCAGTAGTGTTATATGTATTAAACTCAAACTGCTTGATTTTTATATATAGGTATCACACTCACTAAAACTTTGTAGAAGGCCTAAGATTTATAAGTCCAACACCTTAAACCTAAATCATATGCCCTAAATCCCAAAAAACAATATTAAAACTTTACTAGAACAAATTACAAATATAATTTAGAGGCAAAATCACACTTACGTCATTTGCAAGTAAAAACGATAAAATATTCAAAGATGCAAGAAGAGTTTTAGGACATCAACAAGCACGTGATCGCGCACGATGTAATAGCCAGATGGATAAGCTTTTTGTCAAAATTTATGATTCTAGATAGTTACAACCAAAAGATTAAATTTAACAACAACATTAACAAAATATAAACCATACAAAACGTTATGGATCAAATAAGAAGAAAACCATAAAACCTAAAAAAAAGAAGAAAAAAAATCTTGAGTCATTATTTTCAAAAACATATTTAGTCATTAATTGTAAGAAAAAAGAAAATAAAATGAATTAAAACTCTCTCTCTCTCTCCTCTCTTTTGTTTCTCTTTTCTCTCTATCTCTGTCTCGTATCGGGCTCTAATCTATCAGCTGCAGCCTTCTCAAATCTGCCTCTCGCTTTCTCTCTCCTCACTTTCTCTCTCTCTTTCACTTACAATGCGCTGTTGATGAGTTTGATGTCTCACCCCACCAAACGCTCCTCAGCCATCAACCACAGCAGCAGCGGCACCTCCTCCTCCTCCTCCTCCTCTCTCAACCCTTCTTCCGCCGGCCCACCCATGAAAAAGGCCAAGTCGCAGGCGGTGGCCTGTTCCCTCGATCCCAGCAAAAATGGCCTCCACCACCACCACCACCACCCTCACACTCACCCTTCCCAGGACCCCGATAACGACGCCGTATTCGACCCCTCTTCCATGTCCCTCGACGAAGATCTCAAGCCCGACGACCCCTCTCCCCGAGGCGTCGCCGCCAATTTGTCCCGCAAAAAGGCCCAGCCCCCTCAGCCCTCTACCAAGAAGCTCGTCATCAAGCTCGTCAAAGGTACGCCTTCTCGATCCTAAAACGATGTTGTATTTTGGGCTAATTTTGATGTACTGTGTTCAGATAGTCATTTCTAGGTTTTGTAGGATTGGATAGGATCTTTGATTTTGCTATGGGGTTTGAGGACTAGTGCAATTTGTTAAATTAGGTTTTGGATTTTGGGGTCTGCAATTTGTTAAATTAGGTGGAATTGAGAGGTGGGTTTCAACTTGGATACTTCAGTTTCATGTGGGTTTTATGCAAAATTTCAACTTGTATCATTTGCAAGGCGGGAATCAAGAAATTCTTTTATGTTTTTGAATGTGTATTTGCCCTTAATTTTCTTTCCATGCTAGTACTTCTGCAAATTAGTTTAACATTGGTGCTCGAATCTCTTGTGCGTCCCGTGCAATTTGCATGCTTTTGATGAAAAATGTTTTGTCTGCGGTTGCTGTGATTAGCTAGCTGATTTTGCTGCAAGTACTTCCTTTTCCACTTTCTGGTCAGTCATTGAACCATGGAAGTTCCAGTTCTGTTTATAGTAATCATAATTAGGTTTCATCATTGCTTTCCTAGATGCTCTCTGTGTAGGAAGTAGTTGGTGCATGAATAAAGTGAGGGTTTTGCACGACATATAGCTTGAGTTTATTATCTACCCTACGTTTGGATGAGTGACTTAGTTCAATGGAACTTAGGCTAAATTTGTTAGGAATGCACTACAAATATTAGAGAGAGGTTTGAAAATGACAAGATGCAATACATTTGAGAGGACTTTCAAATTGACATCTTTCATGACGAGATGCAATACATTTGAGATAACTTTCGAGAGGTGTCATTTTGAAAGTCCATTGTTTAGTGTCTTTGTAGTGTATTTGTAGTGTTTTAGTAGTAGTTTTCTAGTGCTTGAGTGTTTCATTGTAGTGTCCTTGTAGTGTATTATTCACAATTGAGTTTAAAGTTCCTTAGTACTTTTGACATCCCTCATTCAAACATAGGGATAATGTTCTTTCTAGCATGATTAGGTTTGGATTAGAGTTTATGCTTTTTCTGGAATTTTAGTTAAGAGCGGATGTAGCAGTATACAATACTTGTTAACTTGGCAAATGTACAGTGTTTCTACTTGGTATGACATAAGTTCCAGACTGCTGGTATTTGGGCTGGTTTTCTGGTTTCATTGCAGCAAGTTCTGGTACTGACTTCCACACACACAAACTCACAGACATGCATACACTCGTACATGAAGATAGAGAGTTACTCACCAATATCATGCTCATTTTGCTTTGCAAATTGCACTACATTTTGAAAAAGGTTACTGACTAATTCCATGTTCATTTTTCTCGTCTCAATGAAGCTAAACCCACGTTACCTACAAATTTTGAAGAGGAAACATGGGCAAAGCTGAAGTCAGCTATTTGTGCTATATTCTTAAAGAAACCTGATTCTTGTGACTTGGAGAAGCTTTATCAGGTAGAACAACCACATTTCTCTTTGTTTTGCAATATGAATTTCAATGCATTAGGGTTAACAGAAAACAAATCATGTTCTCCTCAGGCTGTTAATGATCTCTGCCTGCACAAGATGGGAGGAAGTCTTTATCAACGAATTGAGAAGGAGTGTGAAAGACACATAGCTGCAGCGCTGCAATCTTTGGTTGGCCAAAGCCCAGATTTAGTGGTTTTTTTATCACTTGTTGAGAGATGCTGGCAGGACCTTTGTGACCAGATGTTAATGATTCGCGGTATAGCCTTATATCTTGATAGGACATATGTGAAACAAACACCAAATGTGCGTTCATTGTGGGACATGGGATTGCAGCTTTTCCGTAAACACCTTTCTCTGTCTCCAGAAGTTGAGCACAAAACTGTCACTGGCCTTTTAAGAATGATCGAGAAAGAAAGGTAAGTTATATTCCACCAATTTCAACTAATGGTATGTTGCAGGACAGATTAGATAAATTTTGTGGTGGGTTGGTTTGGAAAAAAGTAGGTCTAAAAAATGATCGTAAACTTTCAAGACCATAAATTTGAAGTCCTTACTTCCCTTCCCAGATTTTTCCTATTTCTAGAAGGTGAGTGAGGGTGTTTAGGCTGTATGGTTGGATTGGGGATCAATTAGGTGAGGTTTTGATGGATGAATGTTCGTAGATGTATGTTATATGTTGTAGGCATTTGGATCTTCTTACTTTCAAAAGGAAACTTTTCACGTTTAAGTTCATTATATATAGCCAAGACTGTGCCTTTCATCATCTTACGTAGAAACTGACTTTGTGTACAATAATAATGATATTTTTATATAACCTTTTCTTCCATGATGTTGGGTCTGTGAGTGTAGGCCATGAGTAATAATAGTATATGTGGTGTGCCATAGAGCACTCACACCGTAAAGCTTAGCGCCCAGGTGTTAATTAAGACCTAAGACTTGAATGTTGATCTATTAACATAGTACAAGGCTCTTTATTAATTTGTTGGGTTTGCTTTTGCAACTAGTAAATCTACAATGTTGTGGTCTTGGTTTTCCAGGTTAGGTGAAGCAGTGGCTAGGACTCTGCTTAACCATCTTTTGAAGATGTTTACAGCTTTAGGAATCTACTCAGAAAGCTTTGAGAAGCCATTTCTTGAGTGTACTTCTGAATTCTATGCTGCTGAAGGCATGAAATACATGCAGCAAGCAGATGTTCCGGATTACTTGAAGCATGTGGAGGTGCATATTTGTTTCTCCATCTCTCAAGTCTTTACGAGGCCTATTTACTTCGGCATTTTTTTTTTCATCTATATTTTTTGAACATAATGACTTGTTCCAATTACTTTGCACCTATCTAGTTTGTCTCTGTCACTATGATGACTTATGCCTACCATTGGGGATTTTTGGATTACATGTTGCAGACAAGGTTGCATGAAGAACATGAAAGATGCTTAATCTACCTGGATGCAAGTACAAGAAAGCCATTAGTTGCAACAGCGGAAAAACAGCTTTTAGATCGCCATATACCAGCCATTCTCGACAAGGTTTTTATCTTGCTATGAACTTTATTATTGTATCCTTAATTTTTTGAATTCTACCCCTGTGTATTGAATTTAGGTAATTATGGTTTCTCTTATAGGGTTTCACATTGCTGATGGATGGGAATCGCATTGAGGACCTTCAAAGGATGCACACTCTTTTCTCTAGAGTCAATGCCCTTGAATCACTAAGGCAAGCGCTTAGCTCATACATCCGGAGGACAGGGCAGGGCATTATCATGGATGAAGAAAAAGATAAAGAAATGGTTGCTTCTCTTTTGGAATTTAAGGCTTCTCTTGACACTATATGGGAAGAAAGCTTTTTCAAGAATGAAGTATTTTGCAACACCATAAAGGATGCCTTCGAGCATTTAATTAATCTCCGACAGGTAGCCCTTTATCTAATTGACTTTTCCCGTGTTTTCTTGTGTTTCTTCGATGTGGTTTCAAGTGATGCAATGTAGGAAAACCACAATATAGCAAAGAAATGATACTAGATACGTGATAAGAGTTTGGATAAGTTTTTGTTATAACATTTAATAACCATCTATAGATTTATTGTCTTTCAGTTGAATGTAGCCAGTTTGATTCCAGTACATTCCCCCCTTCCCCACTTTTTCCAGTGTGTTTGCAATTTAAGTTTAATGCACTGCTCGTTATAGATCTAAATATACATGTTTGATCAAGAGTCTTTCTTTCTATTATAGAACCGACCTGCTGAGCTGATTGCAAAGTTTTTGGACGAGAAACTTCGTGCTGGGAATAAGGGTACATCTGAAGAGGAATTGGAGGGAATGCTTGATAAAGTCTTGGTTTTATTCAGGTTTATACAGGTAAGATTGAAGTGTTAATGTCCAAATTAATGAGTTGATTCCTGGGTTAACTAGCATTTCCTGTATACATGTTTTCTCTTATCCGTGCTTGCAAACCCTTGTTACTTAGCTGCTCGTGTCTGTCTACAAATGATACTGATTTGAGGTTCTTTCTTCCTAATCCAGGGTAAGGACGTGTTTGAAGCATTTTATAAGAAAGATCTTGCGAAAAGGCTACTTTTGGGAAAGAGTGCTTCTATTGACGCGGAGAAGTCTATGATTTCCAAGGTAAATAATCGATTTTGATTTTCTATGACTTATATACGAAATGAGCTCTCTGTCACTTGATTGTGCTGACCAAATTTCATCTCTGTACAGCTGAAGACCGAGTGTGGCAGTCAGTTTACGAACAAACTCGAAGGAATGTTTAAGGTGTGTATATTTTCAAGTCGTATGTCCAATCGCAGTGATTAATTAATATTGCCCCCCAGTATATCATGCCAAAATTAGGGATGGCAGAATTTGTCCTTGCTGATCTATTTTTCTTTGGACTGACAAGATGCGTCAGATTGACTTTTATAGAGTGCAAATTTTTTGGCATAAAAAGTGAGGTCAAGATTGTCTGGGTTGATTAGTTCTTAAACTTATTCCAGGCCCAAGGTCGCTTATCTCTGTAGGATGTAAAATGTGGAAAAGGATCTCTTACAGGCTTGTTTAACTGCTATAGTCTAATGAATTCTTCTACTAATTTAAGCTATTCCACGTTACATGCTGGAAGGTGTTGTAGTTAACATAGCATGATTAATGCATTTTCTAGGCTTTACTTTTTCGCTGTTCTCTTTTGGCGAGTACTCTTGTGCAAAGCATTATTTGGATACATGAAACATGTATCTTGAAGAAATGTGATAGCCATTAATTGATCACAATCTGCGTTACCACATCAGGGGGTTTAAGTCAACCATTTTGCTTGTGTAACACTATGATTAGTACTTGGGAAGGAAGCTAGGGAGGATGGATTAGGGTATGTTACAAAAGGAACGAAAAGCAGGAAGGATGAGAGGAGTGTGTTCTTCTCTCGTGTTGTTTGGTATGCATCATGGGAGGAAAGGGTAGTCGAAATGAAGCAACAATTGGAATCTCCTTTTGAATGTTTTACTTTATTAGTTTTCTGTTTTTCTTTCCAAATGGAAACCATATTTAATGATGGTAAAACTAACGAAAAGGAACTTTCTGTATAGTTGAGTTCAACTTTGCTCATGTTGGGTTGTAGGATTTTTCTTTCTTTGGTGGGCAACAGGGGAAAAGTAATTATTATAGCACTCGGTTGCGGTCAACTAAGTCCATTTGTATATGAGCTCCTGTAGATAGTTTGGGATTCATAAATCATAATCACTTTATGCATTATCCACTGTCTTCATTTCTTGTCAAAATCATAGTTACTTTATATAAGGATGGATTTGTTATTCACTTGTGGCTAGAGTTAGATATTCAATTTTTTCTTTGCATGTACATCTTTTCAGGATATTGAACTGTCAAAAGAGATAAACGAGTCCTTCAAACAATCATCCCAGGCCAGGACAAAACTCCCATCAGGGATTGAGATGAGTGTTCATGTCCTTACGACTGGGTATGCTTCAAATTATTTAATTTTATTTCTAATTTTGAAAAATGGAATGTGAAAAGTTGGTTTGGTTTCTTATGTTGTGTTCAATATGTTCCCTTAAAGTATGAGCATTAAAACTGAAGATCGTAGACTATGATACAATGAATCTGACTAAACATTTTAAGTCTTAAAAAAATCAATTCATAAATTTTCACATTTAATTTAAAATTTTCCGATAATAGCCGGATCTACTTTAAAACTGTTTATAAAGTCTGGTGAATTTGATTTATATGTCATTTCCAATTAATTGTTCCACAATTCGATTTGTCAAACAAGATATATACTATATTTATTTAAACGTATTAGTTTTTGTGCATATAACTTATTATTGAAATTGTACATTTTAGTGAGAGAACATATGGAACCTAATTGCCAAGAACTTTACTTAAAACTTAACTTTATTTTATTTACATTGTTTATTTTCTCCATATCTGCAAGGAGTTCTAAGTAGTGCTTTGGTACAGGTACTGGCCAACATATCCTCCCATGGATGTTAGACTTCCTCATGAATTGAATGTATACCAGGTCAGTACATGCTACCCAACAGATGCTTTCGGTTTTGGCGAGGTTAGTGTGCTTAGTAAATTGTCTGACTCATTTTTCTTTGTTCAACAGGATATCTTCAAGGAGTTTTACCTAAGCAAGTACAGCGGTAGGCGTTTAATGTGGCAAAATTCATTAGGCCACTGTGTCTTGAAAGCAGAGTTTCCTAAAGGCAAAAAGGAGCTTGCAGTTTCTCTGTTTCAGGTTGGTCACTTCTAGGCCATTATGCTTCTGTTTACCGGCATTAATTCTTTGTTATCCAGTAGAATTTAAATTGTACTTGTCTAAGTGAATGAATTATAATCGTTTGGTTTGCCAGACTGTTGTCTTGATGCTGTTTAATGATGCTGAGAAGCTAAGCCTTGAAGACATTAAGGATTCAACTGGCATTGAGGACAAGGAACTGAGAAGAACTCTGCAGTCCCTTGCATGTGGAAAAGTTCGTGTCCTACAAAAGGTGGGTGCTTGGATGACTTTCCAGATTCATTTGCAAAATCTTTATATGTAACATAATTGGAAATGTCGGGTCTTATCCTTTGTGTTTTTCCTTTTTCTAATTTGTGCTATAGTTTCCCAAAGGGAGAGACGTGGATGATGGCGATACATTTACGTTCAATGACACATTTACTGCTCCTCTCTACCGCATAAAGGTAATTTGATTTGTATGTCCATTAGCGCAAATGAACAATGGTTATGAAAAGGTCTCAAGCTGCATATGCACAAAACTCGTATACGTCTGAGAAATTATAAAAGTGAATTTGTATATCTGAAAGTATTGTCCTGTCAGTTTTCACCTGTGCTTTGAAAACCACTCAGGTTCACTGCAGGGTGACCTTATTTTGGACCACTCCCATGATGTTGCTTACATTATTTTGATGGATGCAGGTGAATGCGATCCAAATGAAGGAAACAGTGGAGGAGAACACGAGCACCACTGAAAGAGTATTTCAAGACCGCCAATATCAGGTCAACCTTTCTTTGTGTTCCAGATTTTTGCTATTTTGAATGCTGGTCGCATCCCAAATTTCAAAAAATAGATTGAGATCTTTCGGATTGAAAATTTTGTGTGACCTGGTGTATTGCAGGTTGATGCTGCTATTGTTCGGATAATGAAAACTAGGAAGGTGCTGAGTCACACTCTTCTGATAACAGAATTGTTCCAACAGGTAAGTAAAAAGTCATTTTATTTTTTTATTCAAATCCATTCAGTTATATAAATCGGCATTTACGGGCCTGGAAATAAGGAATGAGTAAGGAACAATATTGAGGGAAATGGTGTGGTGTTGGTGTTTGTTCTGGTGAGCAGCTTAAATTTCCGATAAAGCCGGCAGATTTGAAGAAAAGGATTGAAAGCCTGATTGACCGGGAGTACCTAGAACGGGACAAGAACAACCCTCAAATTTACAACTACCTAGCATAATAAAGGAAACCCAGCAGATTTTGAAGTTTTATCCTTTGTAAATGACACGGGAAAGACTTGTTCTTCTGTCTTGGGGAGGGAAGAGAGGAGAGGGAAGAAGGCAGGATGTCCGGTCCAGTCCCTTGTCAAATTTATGTACAGCGACTTGTAGTTTTTTTCTTTTTCTTTAAAATTTTTGTTGGCGGTCGATCCTTGATTGTAAAGAATATTTAGTCTCCGTTTTCAGATCTGTATTCCTGCGAAAAGAGTTGACTACTTGAATGAACTGCAGATTTTTTTTCTTTCTTGTTCTTATGAAATAGGGTTATATGTAAACAAAGAAAAGAAGAAGAAGAATATCTTATCACTCTCGGTGGTTTCTTTCTTCTCGGTTTTAGTACTGTTGTACGGGTGCCAAACGCATTTTTCACTCCCTTTTTATTCGCTTTTGTGAATTTCAGTTTTCAACCAAAAATCTTTTTTGTAGAATTTTCACTGTACCAGAAGCTTCTTAAAAACTCATGCCAAATGTCTCCAATGTCAAGTCGACGGAAATCCGCTTCTGGTTGTATCGGTTTATACCAAAATGTGACAAGGAAGTACATAGTCGCTCGCTATCATCTACGTGATATCAAATCTAACATCCACGTGATATCAAATCTAACGGTGTGTGATTATAGTTTTATAAATTCTTTTTGTTCACGATCCTAAAAGTCCAGGAGATATTGTACTAATTTAGCCTTGAGAATTGGTCTTTGCTTGAAGACACTAGTCCCAGTGACAGAGGGCAGAAAAGACAATTGAATTAAGTTTCAGACTTTGAAGCCCGAAAATGAAGAAAAAAACTTTCTCATTGCAATTCCATTTCATACAAAATTACACAATTACATTGATTTTCTTCTATTTTTATTTTTAACCAAAAAAATAAATAATAATAATAATAATAATAAAATACAAGAAAAAATTGAAAAGTAACAGGATATATGATGGGAAAAGGAGCAGGAAAACGATCAGACGGCCTTAACGGCATCGGAATGAGAAGAAGCTGCGATGGCAGCAGCGGCCTTGGGATACTCCGCCTCGAGATCCGCGGCGGCGGTGTTGACGGCGGGAGGGTTGAGAGGGGCGTGGATGTCGGAGGAGACGACGGCGTCGTCGGGATCGTAGTCGGGATTGAGGTTGCGATCGATGGCTTCGCGGCCCTGTTCGAGGCAAGGTTTGCAGGCAATCTCGATGGCGATCCAACCGAGAACCACTCCCACTATCGCAATCACTGAGGTCGTTATTGCCCCCATCTTTTTCTTCTTCTTCTTCTTCTTCTTCTTCCTTCTCTGCGGTTCACTCTCGAGTCTTTACTGACAACGGTGTCGTTTTGTTCATTACGCCAACGAAGAGTAAATTGATAAAGCCATCTGAATCTGATTGGGCTCATCAAAGCCCATTTGGTAAAAAGACTTCCATATGAAATGAAATGATGTGCAATACATCGCTTAAGTTAGTTGGTCAGGGAAATGCACCTTTAGAAATCGACTTCGGATCATTTGTCAAAAAATTAAACAAAATGGTGACCCTAAAAAATGGTCTATGTGCACCCAAAAAATTATTTTTATAGATATCCCCGAAAATGGTTTTTATATGCTAAAAAAATAGTGTCCATTTGATCAAAAATGATCTCGATAATTAAAAAGAAACTAATTTCCGTACACTCATTTTCTCCTTCTAGACTTTTGCTCGTTTATGTCTCTTAATTTTGTTTTGATTTGTTTATCCCAAAATAAGTGTAGATGATGAAAAATGTATCAACATGTATCAAGGACAAAAGGACAAAAGGAAGACCAGCCTTGAGCCTTAACCCTAAGGTAAGCCAGTACACAGTAAAAAATTTTGGAAAGGAAGGAAGCATTTACAGTTTACTATTTTTGAAAGCGTCGAGGTACCACTGATACTTTGTTTTCAATAACAATCATAGGCACTTTGTTTTGCAATAGCCCCACACAACCCATCCTGTTTTCGAAGATTATAAAGTACATCAATGTATGACATCTATTGCATAATTTAACGATCAAATGTGAGCTTAAAAAATTTCAGAGAATTTAACAGATGAATCTGAGTCACTTGGTAAATAGCTCACATTCACAAAACTTACCTATCCCTCATTTCATACCCCTCTTCCTCTCTCATTACATGGGTAGTCATGTGATGAGAGAGAGATGAGAGCGGTATGAAACAAGGGACAGCTGTTGCTTCAATCTCTCTGTTGTGGTGTCCTTTTCAACCCCAAATCCAGCTCTTCTCAACCACAAATACCACAAATGCTCCATAATTCCCAACTATTGAACAATCCTGGAACTCAATTAAGGCCATGGTCCCCGAAAAGTTTGGTTCAAGGACAGCTATACCGACCTTCACCCTTTTCTTCGAAGCTCACACAACTTTGTGATCAATCCGGATGTTGATCCCCATAAATGCAAGGCGCTGAAAAATCCGATGCAGATGCCCTAGCACGAAAGCGACTGGTCCAAGGTTTTACTAAAATCGCGTACGAAAACAATCTAGACATTGTAAACCTAAGAAAATCATGGAGGATTATGTAAACCTAGTGCTTAGTTTGGAGTAATCTAACCAAATCATGTGACCACAAATAGAATCGTATGGTGACGGGCTAGTGACTGAACAGCGAAAAAGTCTCGACAATAAGAACTTGGGCATATATCAGGGCAAAAGCTACAAAGGAACAATAAAGATTATATGCAGAAGGGTAAGAAAGCACTTGCAACTTAGCCTGCTGGTGCAGATGCAGTAAGGAAAGATGACTAACATTCTTCACTAGTACGAGGAGCAGCGTATTTAAATTGATCTTGAGATAAACCGCATATGATGCATGAACTGAGTATAAGGCTAGTATAGAAATAACTAAGATACATAATTACTAAGCTAACACTTTGTAAAAGAACAATGGTTCACATTTACCCACTCAATGCATTGTTGACCTCGTTCTTACGATGCTTGAAGTTCATTGGCTTCATGCTGTGGTTTTGATCACAATTCTCAAAATTTAAATATCAAACTGTTACTAAATAGGCACGTACATGAAAACAAACTAACGGAATACAGCACAAACCAGTGATCTCGTCAGTCCCTCTCCCACTCAACCCCCACAACCGAGTACAATCTAATTTGGGAACGATTTTTGAACTTAATAGAGGAAGTTGATATAAGAGTAACTAATATTTTCGGTACTCAATAACTAGTTTCTCTGTCGCAAAGATATATATTATTCAATAGTGCCAAATATAAAGTTCATCCGAAAATATGGGGAAAATATCTGTGGTATCCAAGCAAAGAGTACAAGAGTATATGCAACACATGACGAGAAATCAAGGTAAGAAAGGAAGAGAGAACAAAAGATGAACAACCATATAAACAGAGGAAAAACAACCATATACTTGAATACATTCCAATAACACAAAACCATTTTACACACGTCCATTAGCTTTTTATAGCTTACGTATTTTATATAACCAGAACTTATTCAAGGACATACAAAGTGGCAGAACATGACATGAGATATTGACAAGCTAAGCAAACAGGACCTGTGAACTTGAGGGCGTCAAGTCAGAGAAACAATCTGGCGCATCAACCACATTCCATCGAACGCCAAAGCTCCACTTCTTCTCGCAAGTTCCTTTACGGCTAACCCTTGAGATTTGACCCACAGCAACATGAAGGTTCCTACCCACAACATATATCATGCAATCACAGGCATTGACAGCAAAGGGTTTACAGATCTGCTCTGGCAAAGGGGGTCCTTCTATTGGTTCCCAAGAATCAGTATCCGCATCATAAACCTTAAGTTTCATCCTCTCAAGCTCCGAGACCACAAACAAATGGCCATAAATCACCACACTTGAACCTGTCCAACCTTCTCTCAGTCCGACAGCCATGCTCTCCCAATTATTGGTTCTCGGGTCATAAACCTGACCCCTGGGAGAGACAAAGAAAGGCCACAACCAGCCTTCTGTAACAAGAAGCTTTCCATTGAGAACTGCTGCATCATAAGAGGCCATATTTGCTCCCATGCTAGCTATGGGATGCCAACTCCCTTTAACAGGATCCAAAACCTCGGCTGAGTCAAGCTCAAAAAGATCTGAACTGTTTCCTCCAGCCACATAAATCTTCCCATCAATAACTCCACTTGCAAAAAAAGACCTAGCACTTATCATCTGATTTATCACAGTCCACCGATTCTTCTGAACTTCGTATTTCAGGACCAAGTCAAGCGGACAATCCACATCAGAGACCATACCACCGCAAATAAAGAGAGTTCCTTCGTGGGGCATCGAAACACATCTGAAACCATGAGGAAAAACCTTGTCTCTGCAGGGCATGGCAGGGATAGTGTGCCAAGAGAAATTAGTGAGATCAAGAACCTGCCACTGAATCCTTCCAGTGCACTTGTGAAAGGCAAAGACAAAAAGCCAAGGGTCTTTGAAGCCTAATTCTTTTCTTCGAGTGAAAAACCGCTCTTTACTACCAAACAGTAGATGCCAACGCTTGCAGGCAGCTTTGCTTGCTGTGTGGCTTTCGACTGGAACCCGAAGGAGACAGTTAAGTGCAACATCATCAGGAAGGCCAGGAATGAGGGGGTTTTCCACAAGAGACAACTCTAATTCCGGGGAAGGATTCAACAACGAAGATTGGATAACCGCTAACCTAAACTTTGGGGATAATGCAATTTGAGAATCCCCTAGCTTGTGTACCGGCGCCTGTTGGGAGGACAATCTAACCCGTTGCATCTTTCCCCTTTTGAGCAAAATATGCCAAAACCCTTGCTTTAAATGCAACTTAGTTCCTATATTTTGTCTCCCATAATCTTTACTAAGAAAAGCACTTATCTTTCACAGGTTTTGTGCAAACAAAGCACTCCCAATATCCAAATTTACACAAAATTACAGCAGCAAATCCCTTTACATGATCATAATCTAAACATCCAAACTTTGTACTCACATTTATGAACAAAAAAAATGAACTTTTCCTCTCTATATACACCACAACCACTGAAGCCAATCAGAACACCAAATTCAGAACCAAAAGCTATGAAATTTCATCCCACTGATAAAAAAACAGAAAATACCCAATATTCACAATCTCTGATAAAACAAAAATACCTCAAAAAGCAGCTCAAAATCCAATCTTTTGTCCTTTAATGCAAAAAAATCCAACCGCCGACAAAAACCCAGTTCGGAAATCCACACAGAATCGAACTTTTTGTTACCTTTTCAGCTTCAACATCCATCAAACACTAAACCCAGAAGAACACAAACAAGCTGTACAACTTATGAACAAAAGCAGCATAGGAGAGAGAAAGAAGGAAGAGAGAGAAAGTGGAAAGAAGAAGAATAACTTACAACCAGAAAAGGGTTGAAAGATTGTTATATAAAGATGGTGACTTGATGAGATTTAGAGAGGTCTGGTTTTTGCATTTGCATCCAAATCGGAAGAGAAGGTGACCCATCAGCCTATTCTTCCTCCATAAACAAAGATTATTTATTATGTGGCAAACATGGTTCTTTGATTCTAGATTAAGGAATAACTACGCGCCTAATGAGCGAGTTCATTACACATGGGAGAAATGACAGAGGAAATATTTTGATAGAAGTTGGAGAGTGATTTTCACGCTCCTTGATGAAAGTGGAAGAAGTTGAAGACTCTTACTTGAATATTGAAAAGAAGATTGACTATAGAATAAAGATAAATGATAAAACCCTTGTTAATGTGGTTTTTTTAGCTCGAAGTGTTGTGTTTAATTGACAATTTTTTTTTTGTAAGTTCAATTCTAGAAGCTTGCATGTTTATTTTAACTCTACTTACTTTTGTAGTTATCTCATTTTCTATTTTTATCCAAACATTTGCCTAATATAATCTTAACGCATTTTTTATTGTACAATCTTAAAAGTTTGAATATTTCATTTTCGATTTTTTGTATAACATATAAATATCGCTACCTTTTGCACGTTAACATAGATTTCGAGCAAGGACATGTTAGAATCAAAGTTATGATATTATATTAGACTACTATTGAAATTGGAGTCGTAAACTAGCTCAAAACAACTTGGACTTGCATTGATGAAATAAATTTGAGCTGTATTAAGAAACAAATCAACTGTATATGTTAAACTAGTAATACATGCAAAAATAGAATAAGTTCTCAACTCTCTCTATCTTATAAATTCCCATATGATATTCTCCCCTACTAAAAAGAAAAGAATTTTGCTGTGATTAAACCTTGGAGGTACCACAATGCTAAAGGAGAAAGATACCATTATTCTCTTTTAACAAAAAGAGAAGAAAGGGGATGTCTCATTAAACATAAAAGAAAGAGATAGAAATATTGTGTTTACATCCATTTGATATAATAAATAAAAGGTTAGAAATGTCAAATATGTTGGTGAGGATTAAATTTAGAGATACGTTTAATCTTTACTCTTTTGGAGATGATATTAAAAACGAAAGAAAGACAAGTGGGAATCAAACCGAATCCACACAAATCTTACTTGTTCACAACACCTACCACTCCAAAACTGAATTTTTATTTTTTTTATTTGGGAAAATGCAACAATACTTTCTCAACGTCGTGTTTTAATTTGCCATCTGAACTTTCAGTTTGATTCTAAAACCGTTTTGCACTTTTCATTCATGCGTTTTTTTTCAGTTACACCATTAAATTGATGGTCATTTTCGTCTATTTTGTACCATATAAGCCTTGAATTCACCGCAAATTTGTAAATTTTAATCTTCTTACTTTTTTCTCATCACTTAGTTATCAAAATTCCAAGTGTTTATTAAGTTACATTCTAATAACATTTTATTGATGCATATGTTCTTAAAAGTTAGTCATGTGCACTGCACTTGATGAAACTAACGAAAAATTGCAACAAAATTGAGTTTGAGGGGTCCAGTCACCGACACGAATTGAGAGATTATGAGGGTCAAAACCAAATTGAAAGTTCGGAAAGTAAAGCGAAACAAGTTTCTCAATTCACGGAGCATTGCTAGATTTTTCCTTTTGATTTTTTGTATGGTTGGGTTTGGTTTGGTCCAAATCACATAATTAATCAATGAGGCTATGAGAGGGAGGGCTAATGGCCATGCAATGAGCATGGTTTTTTTGACTCCCAATCCCTTTGAAGTCCAACCAATTCACGTCATTGCATTTGTTGTTTCGTTTGGATGCATGTCATTTTCCAACCTCCTCCACTGGAATTCCTATGATTCCGAATCCTCCTTCCTTGCTGGATTGGATATTTCTTTTCGCAAAACATACCAAGTTTGCAGACATTTTCAAGAAAAATACAAGTTGGGTTTGTCTACTGATTTTAGAAAGATAACTAATTAACATAGGCAGATAGAAACTGTCACCAAACCAAACCACATTCGTGAGAAAACAACAATTTGTTGTGGACAGTTTTTAGGGAAGGGTGCGGCAAGAGAAGAATAGAGATCGTAGGTCCAAACACTCACGCTTTTCTCGTCTCCTCTCATCACCTGACATGTCGCATGACGAGAGAGATAGAGAGAGCAAAATTTCTAAGCATGAATCTCCCCTTACGTTGTGTTCTTAAATCTTATTTCTCCCACCTCAAGAGGCATGCTTGTCAACAAGATGTGTGAAGACTGCAAAATCATTTTCTGCAATTGATAACAAAAGTAGCAGAAACTTGATTCAATTCGCCGTACTGAGCCGCATAGGATAAATACCTAAAAAAGAGGATAAGTTTCCAATAAGAAACTGTAGCTTCTCTGACAGATGACTGCAACTGCGCATCAACATCAACGTCCAATCGACGAAGAAAGAAAAGAAAAGCAGCGGCAAGTTTCCTGCAATGATTCCATAAAAATAATGCAAGGAAGGTCTAAACACGATTCTTCTACAGGGTAAAAAACAGCCGTAGGATGCTTAGCGTGGTCGAATTTAGACTCCCAAATCAGTGTCGAGTAGCTCCATTTGCCATCCCATCTGCCACTGCATTTTTCTCTCTATAGATTTTGGCTGCACAAAAATCTGCACTTCAAAAGGGGTGACCGCGGATGGCATACCTGTTTCATCAATTTTACAATAATAGCTAAGTCCGTCTGAATAAATCTTATAGTGCTTTTCTTCTAAATTGCAACTGCAAGCCAAAATGTAATCCCCAGATTTCTACTTCAATATCCCCCGCCACGATTGGTTTAAAAACTTTCCCTGATCCAATTCCGCCAGATGCCATTCTCCTCCGCCCATCAACATTCATATTCTGCCATCCCATTTCAGGAGGTTCTATGCGTTAATTGCCTGTACTTCCGGTTGGTTCTTGAGAACAGGAAGTGGCGTCCAGCCAACCTCCGACAGATACCAACATGTGAAGATCAACAGGCTACTCCCTTCAAGATTATCACACTACAAGTAAAGCTTTTCTTTAAGGATTAGCCAGCATCCAGGCATTGTAATCCAAATAAAAGAAGTAACAAGCTGGTTTGGCACTCTGATGTCTCTCCCAAATGCTTTGAGCTCTGCTGCAATCTCTCATTACGGAAATATAGATTCGACGGCCAATGCCATAGCTGGCAAACTTTGGGCATACAGCAATTTTCCCACAGAAGCTCCAGCAAGAGCCAGGCTGTTTGCCCTCCTTCAAAGAACAGGCCATATGCAGACACTAAAGTGAACATTTCAAGTGTGTCCCGCATAGATGCGTATAACTGACAGATCCAATTACACTGGCAGGATCACTGGTAATAGTCACACCAAATTCTCTGCGGGCATGCAACTGCAAAATGTTTAAGAATTAAAAATAACAAGCATTTCTGAGAGTGCAAGGACCATATGCCAGTTACCGATAAGGTACTTTTCTCCACTGTTCAACCCTATTCAATAACAGAAATAAATTTGTTGCGATAACCTTGTTGCTTAGTAATCATGTAAGGTAAATCAGACAATTATATGCATTGTAGAAGATCGCACAGAAAGAAGGACACCAAGACTTGAAAACCTTATCGTATTCAGGATAATAATGTATAAGACAACAATAATCCAAGATGATCTTAAGGCTTAATAAAGTTTGAGTGGATCGGTAACTCCACCAGACTTATAAACCAAAACTGAAGGTGCAGACTATAATTAGTAAAAAAGTAAAGAGGCACACCACAATAACCATATCCGTCTATTTTCCTAAACACAATAAGTTTACTTCGAGGATGAAAAAGAAACAGAAAGACGGGACTGGCTACAGTGCTCGCAAGCATTGAATGCTTACACCGATCTCACCCTCCTTCCCCCCCTCTCTCCTCCCTCCTCCCTCCTTTTAACGGTGAGATCGGTGTGAGCATCCAATGCTTGCGAGCACCGTAGCTTACTCCCAGAAAGACAACCAGAAGTGCAGATATAGAATCAGTAAAAATATGAAGTCATTAATGAAAAAAAATTAAGATTCCTTTTCATTTTAGAGAGAGAGGGAGAGCTCATGTCCTTCTATCAAACCCATATCTATTTATAAATATTCACTGCTTACAAACACATTGAATAGATAAAGCTACAAATTAGAGATCGATCTAGACTTATTTGGCCTTCCTCTTTCGCACAAAAGTTATTTGTGACCCAGGAAAGGAGTTTTCATCTTTAGAATGCTCTTCCAAGGCTTATTTGGTCACTTAGAGTTTTGTAATATAGCTGATACAAAGCTACAGATGTAGAGAGAGATCAAGATTTGTTTGGCTTTCCTCTTTCGCATCAGAAGCTATTCCTGACCCAGAAAAACAGTTCTCCGAATCTTTAAAAAGAAGAAGCTCCCTCTTCGGAGGCTTACCGCTTGCCATTGACAGTGCATTCATGATCTCAGCACTTCCTCCTCCTTCAGAGTTTAAGGCAGTTTGTGTCTTATACAGACCAATTTCACCTTGGCCTGAAGATTGACTGAGATGTGTAGGCTTATCTGTTTCCATTGACAACTCAGAGTTGATCTTAGGCCTTTTTAGTGCATTCATCATCTCAGAACTTCCTCTGGCTTCGCGTAAGGAGTACCGCTTCCTTTTCTCAGAGGTTAAGACAGTCTCTGTCTTACACCGACCGATTTCACCTTGGCCAGAAGATTGACTGGGATGTGAAGGCAAGGAACCACCAGTATTAGGGTCCTTGAAGCCAAGAGACTGATTTGAGCTGAGACCTGAATCAAGATCAGTTACAGCTTTCACAAGATACGAAATCATACCATCAATGTGTGCCTGAAGGTATGGCATACCATCAGTAAAAGATTGAAATTGATCCTTATTAAGCTCACAAACTCCATTTATGACAAAAGAGAATGATGGGCCGGAAGGGACACCAGTTGGTACTGCGCTACCAGAGGAAGCAGCCATAAAGGATAAGGGTTTAGAATCTGGGATTTCATCATGGCCACTGGTAGATGAAAATTTTGGAGGCATGGCGCTCGTATTGTTCTCATAGGACTTGCTCACAAGCCTCACATTCACCCGGCTATTTTGATTTGAGTAGAATCTCTTGGAGAAATTCAAAGGAGAGATTAACTTACTGATGATATTACTTGGATTGCTCTCAGCAACTCCAGAAAAAATTTCAGGGCCCCGCATGCTGAAAGGAGGACCATTGCAAGTCGTATTTACTGACTTGCTGAAATGGCTAGCATAACTCTGGCTCCTCTTTGCATTGATCTCTTCCTCATGAACCCTAAGATGGCCCCCTAGAGCCTGGCGATTTTGTAACACCATTTTGCAATAGAAGCAGTGGACACCGACATGTTTCTCTGCCTTTTCTTTCTTAGGGGTTATAAGGAAATTCATTGTTGAAGTGAAAACGGCGACCCTTAACAAGGCCCTTGAGAAGAAGAAGAAGATAAAAACTAGTAGGAGCAAAAACAATGAAGCGGTGAGGAAGATGCCCCTGCTTCTTTCCTCTATTATATCAGTGTGCGAGGATGCTACAAAACCTACTGATAAAGAAAAATATTTGGAAAACGACAATTCTCATAAAACTCATTTAAGAAAAGAAGACACGTTACACAAATAGGATAAAAAAAGTTGCCACGTAAAGCTCATGCATTGGAAACTTTAAACCAATCCTATCGGCAAGAATCTGCATGAAGGAGAGCCATTAATGCCTAAGAACAATAAAATTGCAAGCGCAACGAACCGTTGCGGAGAACAAATGTCATAGAACTACAATTATTACATTCTATAACATGGTCATCAAACAACTGTCACTACCACTTTTGCATCGGTTAAAGGGTAGTATTGGAAATTTCATCTGTGTAGAAAAAATATGGTCTTGTAAACTCCTATACATTAGAAATGGTGTTGACTATGATATTGACTCACTTTTTTTAATTCTACATTTTTTGCGTACTTGAAAAATCCAATACTTACTAATCTGTCAGGTTGTGACGGAGTTTGTTTTCATGACTGCTGTTATAGAATGTGTAATAATTGTAGTTCTATGACATTTGTTCTGCAACGTGTTCGCTACTTATGCAATTTTATTTTTCTGAAGTAATTATGGCTCTCTTTCATGCAGATTCTTGTCGATAGGATTGATTTAAAGTTTCCACTACATGACCTTTACGTGGCAAATTTTTTTATCTCATTAAGCATTAATGGCTCTCCTAGATCAATCTCTATATTTGTAGTTTTATCTATTCAATGTATTTGATATTTATATAGACGTGGGGTTTGATAGAAGGACATGAGCTCTCCCTCTCTAAAATAAAAAGAAATCTTCATTTTCTTTTTCTTTTCATTAACAACTTCATATTTTTATTGATTCTATATCTGCACTTCTGGTTGTCTACCGATGAAATTTATTTCTTCCTTTTTCTTAAAGCTCTTTTCTTCATTAAATTTATTATAATTTCAAAAAAATTGTTAGATTACAATGAACAATGCAATTAGGCGAATGTTATCAAGTGGGTTGCATTATGTTAAGGAATCAAGGGTTTGAGAACAAAACTAAATTTAAAAGCTTATGACAACAAAATTACACAAGTGGAAAAGATTACCATAAAGAAAACTCAAAAAAGAATCAGCGAGACAACAACTGCAATCCCCCTTGCTATGGAAACTCATAAAGCTAACTGATAGCAGCTTTCCAATCAAGCCAAATAACTGAAAAAGGACAAATCTTTAAAATCTGTAGAAACCGAAGCCCACAATGTAGACCATACTCTTGAAACAAACAAAAAAATTAAAATTAAAAAAATTAAAAACCGGTAAATTAAAATTAAAAACTACACATACCTTTGCTTCACCTGTTGCTCTAGAGAAGCCATAAAGCTCCTTGCTTCACGCCATTCTTCACTGCTGGAGCATTAAGCCAAAACAACATCATTTTCACATGAACGGTAAGCATCATACCCATTTTCTGCACTGCTTCTTTTGAGGGTAAGAATATACCTATCTTTTTGCGCCTAAATGACATACAAAGGATGTCAAAATCTTACTCGAAACCATAACAAGCCCAAGCAGTTGGGTTTTGAGTAGTTCTCTTCAACCTCATTGATGATATTAAACAGAAAAAAAGGGAGACACCTTTCAAAATGCTGAGCTTGAACCATTTTGGGTTGGACTCAAAATTGTTTTCAGTAGTCTTTCCAAAACCATTTCGAATGTTCAAATGGTTTCAGGTACTATACTTGAAATCTTTTCCAGCAGGCTCAGAAGGCTTCAAGTAAAGTACTTCAAAACCAAGTTTACATTTTTTTTTGTTTCAGCTACATTACTTGAAGTTATGTCGAGCTAGTTTCAAAGCTTAATAAAAAGTGTCAATGAAAACATGAAAAGTTTACAATAGTAGAAAAGATGATAATGCACTGTCTCTAGATAATAAACTACTACAGTAACTTTAGGCCTATCCATATCCCAGTTTTAGGTAGCAAACTCACTTTCGGAATTGAGATGAAGAGTAATAGAGCTCTTGCAGGTTTTACGGTAATGACCAGTTGAGCCACATTTTCCACAATTCCGTGTAGACTGCTCTTCTCCATGAGACTTTTTTTTTGGTTGAGATGGAATTCTTTCCTTCTTGCACCTTTCGCATGACCTCCGTTTAGAAGAAAGTTCTTGTGGTGATACCCCAATATCTTTCAATGCACATTCCAAAACCCTTCTAGCTGTCGAATAACTTATATTCACTCCAAGATCTTTCCGCACATCTTCAATGATATTTTTCGGTTTGCATTGGCATAAAACACCCTTGTACTTTGACTTTACAAACTCACCAATGATATTTTTTGCTCTTGTACACTGAACCTAGTTCCATATCTCCCCCCGCTTTCAGCCCCAAATTCAGCATCCTATTAACCATTTCTTCTGTGAGTTTACGCCAAGACCGAGCTTGAGATAGAGATTTAGGAGGATTGAGATGATGATCGCAAAATTGCATATTTTCATGACACACATTATCAAATCGCCAGCTGTCAGGAGGCACATCATCAAATTGCAAGTTTGGATGGGGCACCTCAGAAAATTGCAGGTTGTCACAAGGCACATCATCACGTTGCAGGTTGTTTTGTTCCCCATCAACTTCTATATTATCGTGCTGCTTATCATTTTCGAAATCATCGTGGATCAATCCATCACCACAATCAGAATTTGCTTGAGTCCAGTCCATTCGCAATGGACTGGAAATGAAGGCAAAGGAATTTTGTTCTTCAAGTTGAGTGTGGGGATCTAATGAATGAGATTTTGTAGTATGAGTTGCAAGGCCGATTGGAGCATGTTGATTACTTCCAATTCCAGAAGCTAAAACCCTGCGTTCAAGAGCAATGCACAACGGAATTTTCCAGTCCCGTGCAACACTCTCACAAATAAAAGCAGCCACGTCGTTATCATCTACTACTTCCGCAGGATACGGATGAGACTTTCCACTATATACAGCTTTCATTATAATTCCATATTCATTTGGGTCGACCTTGATAAGACCATACAGTCTATCTCGAAGCTCCTCATAAGTGAGTTTTTCAGAAACAACTAATGCCTTAGTTTTACCACCCTTATATGAGGAATTCACCCACTTCCCATCATACTTGATCAAAATTGTCAAATTAGTCATTTTCCTGAAAGTGAACAATCTTTAACAATCATATAAAAATAATACCTAACAAAACAATCAAATTTTTTAGAACTACGTGCTCGAGATGGCTTCTACGTTCTAGTAAGTACTCAAAAGGGCATCTAACAACACTCCATAAGCAAATCATCAATTCTACAATTTGATTGGACATTTAAGTGCTTAAAAGGATCTGTATACCAACCTGAGCCAGGATCAGATTGGTCAGCGGCCAAACAAAACCAGTACAATACAGAACTAATTTAGTCTATACAGTAACATACAAAAGAACACACTTTAGACAAGCTATGATTTGTAGATGAATAAGTTGTTAATGTTGCACACAGACAAATAAACAACACCAATGCAAATGGGTACACAAGAATGCAACCGATTAGAGAACTTATGTTGAACGATCTACCGATAACGGCCTACCCAGCTCTCTTAGATGTGCAAAAACAAAGAGAGAACTGTCATTGGCTACAACTGGGATAAGTTCTTCCATCATGGGCTAGCTTTTGCAAGCAAAGTTGATGCTTTTGGAACAATGTAGCTTGTGATTTATGCCCAATTCCAATGGAAATGGATTGGCTCGGTCAAATTATTCGATTTTTTTCGAGCGAGCTCATCAGGCTGCCTCAGAAACACTGAACCCCAACTGATCTACAGCATAGCGTTTCATTTGTTTAGGTGCAGAAAGGGGGCCAAAATCCCTAAATCAAATCGATTGCATAACTTAATCCAACAAAATCAAAATTTAACATCAACAAAGAGTAAAACTTTACCGACGGCGAAAGCTGCAGAGTGTTGCTGACGATGGGCGCGGGGGCCCCCGCTGCCGAGCTGACGGAGTCGTTTGGAGAGTTTTGGGTATGGAGCAAGCTGCTGTACCTGTACGACGGGCGTCGAGTGAAGAGCCAAGGCTTGGCGGATTTTAGATAAGTGGTTTTGGAAAATGGTATTGAACCTTGGGGGTATCGCTTTGGGCCCTCGCTGGCCCTTGAATGACTTTCCCAATTGGATTACAAATTCTTACAAGGCCCATTTTTAGAAACCTATAGAATTACTCAACACCCTCTCTCCATAAAGGCCTCGTTTGGCAGCTTGGACTGGCCTGACTATTTCAGTCGGATAGGATAATTTGTCATCGGATAGTACTAACTAAATTAGTCAGGCGTTTGGTGTAGTATCAGACTAATATCAACTATTTATACTGTGTTGGGCGACCTAGGGTGTGTGTGAAGAACACAATTTGTTCTTCATACAAACTCACTCAAATCCTCATCAAATGCAAGAACTACGAAATGTTTGATCTTCATAGGAGATGAAGTACGTAGGTAACCTTCAATTTGATTCAAGGTACAACCACAACTTCTCCAAGCAAAGGTGTTCATCCAAGATGAGATTGAAGGCCCTCTTGGGTATTTAGCTTTTGCTCATGCAAAGAAGATTCTACAAATGTATAGGATGCTCCAACTTACTAATGAGATTTTGAGTTGTGTCTTGGTTCACAACATCTAGGCTTCAAAAGTCATGAGCAAAGTTTTATTTTTGAGTACTAACATGCTAGCTAAGAGCCTTTAATTTGTTAATAGCATGCCTAAGTGTTGCTCAAATGAACTTGTAATCCAAATATTTTCCTTCAAGCGAGACCAAGAGAGTGAGAGGACGAACCCGACTAATTATACAGAGGTTTTTGGGAATTTAATTAGTCAGTTAAAGAGACCGAATTATTAGTACTATACGGTGCACTATACGGCGTACCAAACAAGACCAAAGTGTACTAGCACTATGTCCCATTAGTCATATTCCATAGGTGCAAACGACCTCGGATTGTAGAAATAATCTTATTTTTAATTACATTAGGGTTTCGAACCAGGACCTTACTTTTGTCCGCCACAATACTAATCCTCAAAAGATTTTTTTATGTTACAGGAAAAATCTTATTTTTCTATGTGTCATAAAATAATTAGAGATAAGTTTTTTTTTAATGTCCATCCACTTGTATTATGAAACGTGGGGTACCAAGTTGTGTTCGGGATACATTGAAAAATCTCTCCATCCTCACCAATAGTCTCATCGTAGTGGCTTAGATTGTAGAAATACTTGACAAAAAGTATTGTTGGGGACACTAGATTTTATTTGCAAAATGATGTAGTAATGTTGGACCCATTTGAAGAAGATAAGTGATTTGATTATCACACATAAAGGGAAAACGAGAGTGAAAAATCACCCATTAGGAATTTCATAGTTCCACCATTGCCCTCTAGCGTCAAATCACCAAAACATAAACCATACAAACACAAACCCACATGTAGAGTAGGCCCTCTAATAATTAGCATATATTGTTGGTGAGAAAGATTTACATAGAACGTGTTCACTGCTACATGCACGTCTTTTGTCTAATAACATATAGTCATGTACAAGTTTTTCTCCATATGAAAATATATTATTAAATCAAAACGTCGTGTGATGGTGAATCCATTCCATAGAAGTTGATATCGAGAAAGAGTTTAACATGCATAGGAATGAAAGATTATTTGGATTTTAGGACTCTCAAGGACAAGGGTTTTGGGTGTAGGACCAATTGAGTGGTTGAGAGTGGCTTTCAGGTTTGTCCAATTGGGTAGACCCATGGAAACACAAGTTGCTTCTGTGTTTGTTTGTTTCAGTTACTCCAAGACCTTGTTTGTTTCAGTTACTCCAAGACCAAACTAGGGCCCAAGTGAGGCCATTGCAGTACTTGAGCTCAGTCGTGCCAGCCCATCAGAGTTGTCGAGTGCTCACATAATAAGGTGATCAATTCAATTAGATACATATGTGTTGGCTTGATAATTAATTAATTAATTAATCATGTTCGTTCTTCAAATCCCCTAGTTTGGATTAACTTAATATTATGGCAATCATTTAGCAAGTTTTTGTATGTCTTAGGCATCAAAATCTTGTTGAAATGATTTGAGAAGTGATAAGACACCACACTATGTGGAGATTTATATATTTGTGTTGCCTTCAAATCATGTTTTTAAACTATTTCAAAAACGTCCTTTCAAACCAGTGATGATAAATACGAGCATGAGACTTTGTCAACCCCATATTTGTTCTTTCTTCCGACTTAAAAAATATAATACACTAAATTTACAAATAATTTTACGTACGCGCAATATATTTTAAGATAAAAACAGATCATATCAATTATGCACATACTCTATAATATCTAAATCTGGTTCAATTGAACTTGCTTTACGTTAAACTATATATATATATATAAGATCTCCTATAAATAAATTGTTCATAACTAGACGCATTTTGTCAAGTTTGGCCAGTGGTCACTTCCCATACTATAGCTAAATGGAAGTCAACTTCACCTTATATGATGTGTCTGCATTAGTCTCTACATTTAGTATCACTGTATTTATCCGCATTTAGCAAGATCTTACCCATTAAATTAATCTACCAAAATTTCAATCAGTCACGTCAATTTAATTGTATTAAACCATTTACACAGTATCACTCACCCATCTCTCCCTCTCTCCGTTTGCCAATCCTTCCCAATCTCCTGCTATTGTTCCCTTCTGTTGTATAATTATATCATATTCATGACAATGAAACCTGAAATCCCATAAACCTATGAATAAATCATGGCCTCCATTAGAATAAAATCCAATATTAACCATTGAATAGTCATGTCCATATAGTAATGGATAATCCCATAATTTTATCATTTAATAAATCATGGAATCAGATCGTCTTCCTCCTATTTTTTCAGTTCATCTTTCTCACCCTCTCTTTGCAAAATAATTATGTATGGAGATAAAACTTAATTTGGTTTGCTTTATCTCCTTTTCCGAAATTATAGAATCCAATAAACTTGAAAAGCTTTCTGACTCCAGAATTTTTTCTTAAATTCCATTTGGGCGGATTTGTTTCAGGGAAAAAAAAAATGGAGCGGCACTTCTGGTTTGTCAGATGAGATATGGAAAAAGGAAAATTGTAAACGAGAAAAATAGGAGAGGGTAGGGAAGAGAAGGGTGAGGAAACGGAAGGAGAAGGGCGTTTGAGTGATGATACGGTGTAAATGGTGAGTTTTAGTTTAATCGTTAGATTAGTCTAATGGTTAAGATCTTGTTAAATGTGGATAAATACACCGATACTAAATGTAGAGACTCGAGATTCCTACTTCTAGTCCTGAATCAGTAAGATATCCTTTTTGGGATTTGGAAAATCCCCTCCAACAGAATGGAAAGTTTGTCATTGTATTAGTATCCAAAATCATTATTATAATTTGAGGAAATTAGATTTAAACGCTCAAAATTTAAATTGTTTTTATCAAACATCCATGCCTTTTTGGATTTTGATCAAGACACTTTGGTATATTAGGCCACGTCAGCATTCCTCCATTTATCAAATTAAAAATACTAATTATATTTTTGAAATTAAAACTTTATATATTAATTTCCAAAGTTGTCTTTTTAATTAGTTGAAAAGATTTTTTATATCAGGCCAAATTTTTTAATTAATGTTGTAGGAGTTGTGGACTTTTTGTGGGAGATAATTTTGGTTTTTCGTTCAAAATATTTATCCAATTATCTCTTTTTAATTTTTTTGAGTTCAAAATATTTTTTTCTCTTAAAATTAAAATATATTTTTATCTTTAAGATAACTTAATGGTGGACGTTTAGATTTTTTTTGTTTATTATTTTGTATACTTTTATTTGAAATAATTATTTTGTATACATTTGAATTGTACATATTGTAGATTGGTACGTTTATTGTTGCTTTTCATACATTGATTTTGTGCATATTATTGATTAGTACGTTTATTTTTAACTTTTGGTACGTTTGATTTTGTACATATCATTGATTGGTACATTTGATTTTGTACATCTCATTGATTGAAAGTTTTTTTTCTCATTTTTTGTGCGTTTGCTTTTGGATATATTGTGACACACCCCGACCTGAATATCCAGGTGGACACCGGATCTCGAGGCATGCTGACCATCACTTCGGAGGAGTGACGAAGTCATGACGTGGAAAAGAATTAAGAATTTGAATAAAAGGAATTTAAAGAGTGCGCAGTGTGGGATTGAACCCTTATTACAAACTAAGTGTCAGAGCAAGGAAGTGCAGTAAAGGAAATAATATTCCCATCCCGAAGGATGGATATGAAGGAACATAGAAATACTCTTCCATACATTAACTAAAATGTGAGTCAGCAGGTGCCACTAGTTCTCGTCTGCCAAGCTTAGTCCCTAAGTCCTGGAGGGGCGAAAAACACAGGAAGGGTGAGTGGGCCAAAAGTAAAGTTTAATAAAAACTTCATGAGTTTCAGAAAATAGTAACCCCTCGCTGTAAAACCCGTAGTAATTTCCAAAATATAACTTTAATAACAATAATAAAATATAAATCAAGTGTTGGGAACAATGCCCAAAAAGGATATGGGTGGTCAAATAATCAACATCAGTGTATAAATATGTTTACTTATCAAATAAATACAAGCACACGAGTTCATGCAGAAAGTAGCCACATGAACAGGCTGGGTGTTATAATTACGCTCTAGTACTACATACATGTGAAGTTGGCGCTAAGCGCGACACAACGAGTTCTAGATGCCAAGGCAACTAGAACATGCTGGCACCTATGATGGATCCAAAGTGAGCGTGTCGGTGCAGTGTGAACATACATGTGAAGCTAGTCCTGGCCTGGACAGTACTAACACTGTGCAAGTATGCATGATAAGTAATAATCACAAATGTATAGTCATGCCAATAATTAATTTCTAAAACTCAACAAAGATATTTAATCAAAACAATTCTAATTTCATAAATCATGACATGTTATACGATAAGTTATAAACACCATTTAAAACACATATTATAATATACTTTAAAGTAAACGGGCCCACTTACTGGTAAGTTGCCGGATCGAAGCCGCCGTACCTAGCCTTGCCTCGGTACTCCTCGGGATAGGTCTCACCTATATGTGAAATTACTATACTAATCATTATACAAGTCAAATCCAAATTATACTAAGGAAAAGACTTGAAATCCTTTTTGTTTGCTCGTTTCGGGACTTAAAACTGTCGGAAAAGTGGTCTACGTGCTGCCACGAGGCCTCACGCACCGCCACGGGGTTGTGCGGAGCCTCAGGCGCCGCCACACGCGCCCACGCGCTGGATGGAAGTTAGCAACATGCGTTGTTAAAGTTAATGGCACGCCATTAACTTTAACGGAATATTCTGTGAAATCTAACTAAATATTCTAACGGTGTTACAAAATATTCTGCCGCCGTTAGAGAATATTCCCTACCGGCGTCAGTTAGAAGAGAATATACCTTTGGAATATTCTCCATCGACCAGGTCTGATGACGTCAGGACAGGGTTGGCTGACGTCAGGACCGAGTTGGCTGATGTCAGAACTGGGTTTACTGACGTCAGCTTGCCAGTCACCTCTGCAATTCCCCGCCGCGGTTCGCCGCCGTCGGCCGGAGTTTCGTCGGAATTTGGAAAATTTGCCGAAAAATTTCAATTTCACAGATCTTTCTCAAATCTCAACCAATTTTCACACACAAGTAGTCAAAATGAAGCTAGGGAGACGAGGGACTCGAATTTACCTAGAGAAACCTCTAAAGGTGGCCGGAGATGGCCGGAAAATGCCTTGAAAGTCTCGACCAAATTTGAACGTCGTTGTTCTCATGGTTATCCCGTGCATGCAAGGCTTGGGATAGGTTCTACAACCCACGAGGAGTTGTTTGGAGGTGAAATCTAGGTCGATCGAGGTCTAGATTCGATGAAACTTCGTTAGGAAAAATCGTGAAGCTGGCCGGAGTTCTGAGTTCGAGGTTCTGGGTTCGAGTTTGGGTTTCTGGGTTGGCTGGGTTTAGTTTGGTTGTGTTGGTGATGAGTTAAGGGATTTGTTATGAGGGTTGCTCGAAAATCTTCAACAAATGGTGATAGTGGTGGCCTCAGCAAGTTTGGGTGGCTGGAGTGTGTGTGTGTTCAAGCTTGCAGAGCCTTTCGTTTGAAATGTCTGGGCACGGGAATGAGGCTAGGACAAAGTGGCAGACTGAAAAGAAATGTTGAGATGTGGTGATAGAATCCCACACGGAAAGACCACGATTTAAAGGCAAGGAAAACTATAAACAATTACATGCAGTCCAGAAGCATGCAAACCTTTGCAGTATGAAATTTCAAAGGGTGCAGGGCACCCTGGTTTGTGAAAAAAACCACGAGAACAACCCACATAAACCACAACACAGGGAAGTGCAAATTACCAAAATGCCCTCACTCATAACTTGTCCATTACAAGTCCAAATGACGTACCGTTTGTGCTCACGGGTTCGTAGTAAATAGTACTAAACAGAAATCACAAGAAAGGTACGAAATTATGACAAAAAAATCGAATGTCCACATCGGACTCACTTAGACCACTAGGGGTATTTTTGTAAATTTACAACATCGGGAAATAAAATACAATATACTTAGGGACGGGGAATAAATTTACCCCATCCCATTGTTGGTCAAGGCATCTAGTCTCCCTACTTTGATGCTTTTACCATTGTTGATTGTACCATTTAGTTTCATATGGGTACGTTTGATTTTATAGATACTTGTTGATTGGTACATTTACTTTCGCTTTTAGTACGTTTGATTTTCAACACATTGTTTATTAGTACACTTATTTTAGGTTTAGGTAAATTTGATTTCATTCACATTTTTTTATTGGTACGTTTGTATATTGTTCTCAATATTATTTTCTTATATATATTACTCTTAAATAGTATTGCTATTTATTCATTAAAAAAAACATTAAAATGGTAGGTATTTTAATTCCTAATAAAATTGTATAAAATCACTGTTTTTTTGTATAATTATTTCTAAAAGGAATCAAAAGAGCTAAATTGTAGGAAATTTGTTTCAAAATCTCTACATTTTTCTTTTGTACTTGAAAATTTTAGGAATGGCAATGGTAAGTCCTGTAATTTTGGTACAAAAAAAAGATGTGTTATGATAGAGGAGACCCCAAAATTGTAGAAATTTTTTTTAATTAAACCTCTAAAAGCAATAGACGTTTGATCTAAAAAATTTAAAACTCAAGCGCTATATCAAAACGCCTCAAAATGGAAATATGACACGGAGCATATATTGATGAGTTTTGCACGAATTGAAGTTTCTGCAAGTGGAGAGAGAGGACTATCGATCTCATTGATCAGTTGGATGGTGAGTCTGGTGACAACATGACATGAAAAATAATTTTTACACATTTTTCTTCTCTCTTTGCATATTCACGTTTAATTACAGTCGTTGTATCAAATTATTAAAAAAACCGAGAGAGAATTATAAACAAAAATGTGTCAAAAAAATGTATAGAAATCATTTTCTTTTCTGCAAGTGGAGAGATCGAGAGAGAACTATCGATCTCATTAATTAGCTAGGGTGGTGACAACATGACAAGTGACATGGGTGTTTATATATGGGATTATATATATGTGGCTGTCCTATCCTAGGAGAGCAACTTTTATGGAAATGGTTCAATGCCGCGTGGCGTCCTGATCCAATAATACATTGTCATGCGGAAAAAAAACTTACACATGATAATGCATCATTGGACAAGGAACGCCACGTGGCGGTGAACCCGTTCCATGTAAGTCATTCTCTTGCCGTAGGCAGCCAGTTGGGTGCATGTGTGGTTTGTCACTGTATTTGCCAGTTATATATACAATTGGGTGTGTGGTTTGTCACTATTTTTGCCAGTTATATATTATATGCTGCAGCCACATATGATGTTGATGAGGGATTTCTTTGACGTTTATACGCCCAACTTGGTTGCTCCACAATGCTAGGGTCCAATTGGAAATATATACCATCATCAACACTCCTTGTCCATTCAGCTTGGCAATAACACAAGAAACTTATGGTCACACTTTTCTCCTGAAAATTTTCTGCCAAATACTTGCATAAATACGACCCAAAACATGCATGAATGCTGCATTCGTATTGTTCAAGAATATTGTGTGGTTCAAAGTCACAATATTGACGATATAAAGCATTTGTCCGATAATATAAGTTTGTCGGCAAGAGAATATTACCCGCGCATGTATATAAGTTAATGATCTGCATATAGCATATATATATGTGTGTGTGTGTAGGAACTATATAAAGAAGTACAAATGGTGTCTTACGACTAATTAGGTAAATTTTAATAAGAATGTAAAGTTAGTTGCATGGTTAGGTTGAATAAAGGGTAGGGGCAGGGCCCTATTTATGTCTTCTCCCACTTGCCTAACTTGAAAATTAAGATACTCTAGGGTTTTCTGTTCCCAGATTTAGTCAGATATCATTGGTTTGGTTCATGCACCTTGACGAGTACTAAAAACCTATTGATTATATAGAAATACACATAAGCAAGCAAGCAAGAAAGAAAAAACAAAAAAGAAAAGCTAATTAAATTGGAAATTTAGCAAACTGATCGAGAAGGCTAGGAACCTTTATGAGAGAGGAATAGAAAGAGGGTGGTGGAAAAGTAACATATCTTATAATCTATAGTTAAAGAATAACGTATGGAACTCTTGAATATATTGAATATGTGATTTGCTCATATATCATTGGAATATTTTGTGCTGCAAATTAAATCAGTCCTAACTGGAAAAATACAAGGAAAGAGAACCATTTGCAAAACACCAGGGGAGTTTTCTTACTAAAGACTCAATTTCCCCAAACATAAGATGCTCTTTTTTGAGATCAAAATTCCAACCACTTAACCTTCGTATTCCATGCATTATACATCCCATGTGCTTCGATATTCATTCTTTCAATCCTCTCTCTCGTAAGCAAAAATTGTTCTGCCTAAAAAGGTAGTCAAATTCTTCTAGAAAAAACAGATTCCAAGATCAATTTGGTATGTTAAGTGTTCTTATTCCACAAGCCAAAGTTATATGAAAACAATATTACTTGTTAGAACTTGGTCAAAGGGTGCAAGACATAGAAGAGTCTAAGAGATAGAGAGGCAAGAAGAGAAAACGAAATTAAGGTAGCGTACCCCAATACAATTCTTAAGGAATAGTACGTAGCATAAAGCTTTCCAACATGAAAAAAACCAAAGAAGATAATGGCATTAGGTATTAATTAGTTAATTAATCAAGAGTGATAAAGTTAGGTAGGTCTTGGCAGTTGGTAGTTTATTCAGGTCAGTCAGAGATCAGTTGGGGAATCTGCTTTATTAATTTATCCATGTGGGCCTTCTCCTTGCAGTCGATTATTCTATCAAAAAACGAAAGACATGATTTGCATCCCAATAGGCATACACTGTGCTCCAGTGAGCAGTGTTTGGTGTATAAAAACTTGAAAGCTCGCAAAGGAGAGTTTGGCAGGGGTAATATTCTCCACATACCTAAAGTTTGATTTGCATAATCTCGACCTACCAAAATATTAAGGAAAAATTAGGAAAACTAAGGAGGTTTGTCAAAAGATAGGGGACTTTAATATTTTGTAGTTGTTTAGTTAGGTGTGCGATATTACTTTAAACTATTTTTTAAGTTGTCAATCTTCATTATCCCACTTTTTGTATAAAATAACTAATTAACATGGCATGCATTTCATTCAACGCTATAGCCAAAGGACCTATAAGTCTTCCTTAATTGCGTTGGTTAAAATAGAAAAAGCTTGAAACGGAAGGATGACACACACACTTGGGTTATGATAGATCGACAGAGTTAAATTTTTCAGTAGTGTAACAAAAAAAAAAGACTAGGGTTTATCTAATTTGCGTGTGCACATGTGCAACCATGTGTGCACGTGGGAAGAATGGAACCGAACACTACATGATGCGCTTTTCAGCCAGCCTTTCTTTGGAGGTCCTATGGGGGTTTTTTTTTTTAGAAATTAAGCGGCAGCATTTCATTGAAGAAGTTAATATATATAGTTATATACAATATAACAAAACTCATATTATATATTGTAGATTTAGACTTAGTTAAATTGGTTAGAGCAGTGTATATGTTCTTCTCTCTGCACTCAAATTTGAATCTCTTTCTCCGTAATTTAAATCTACTAAGTGCAAACTATCGCTTATAAAACAAAACCTCTATTATCACAAACAGTTCATCATGAATCATAGTAATTAGATTTAAGTTCCTTATTTGTATCCAAGATTCTCAATATATATATACTTCATCACTTAGAAATAAATCAATATAGTTTTCTTTTTTTGGCTATATATTATTATGTTATCATAGGAAATTGTTATTGGCATTCTAAAATTCTCATTTTGCACTCTAAACTTTCTATATTTAGAAAGAAAAATACACTTGTAAGGAATGCAAAATGAGATTTTTGAAGTATCAATAACAATTCCCTTATCATCAAAACTATTGCATATGTACTGTCTCAGTCATTTGAGCATCTCCAAAGGAGATGCCAAATCTTAAGTGGAATGTCACGTAATAAAATTTGAAGGTAGATAGAAATTCCAGCTGATATGTCAACCCTATGTGGATTGACATAGAGATTGTGTGTTGCAACTTTTGACATATGCGAAAATATGATGTCTTTTTATTTTCTAAATATTTTGTTTTGTGGGTCGTAATAATGCACCACTCATAAATCGAAATTTGATATTGTCACATAGGCCTTCAAATTTACATTTGATATTTTCTTTTTACATTTTCATTGAAGATGCTCTTAGGTTGTTGAACACTACGATTCATAGGCTATATTTATTCATAAAACATGGTGTCAATTATTTCTCCTTCGTATGGAAATTTCTATAACAGCAACAACAACCAAATTCTTGATTCCTATATGATCTTTTCCAATCTTTAACCACTAAATTCCTTGGTTATCAGGCCTCACAACGAACATCATATCTTCTGCTATTGAAACTGACCACATCTAAACATATATTTATTTGTTCCTCACCATTCCTTTTTCTTATCTTTTAAAATTAATAATGGTTTTCCTTTAATTTACTTACTTTGGATTAATCATATTTGCATAGCTTCAACTATCAAGAGTTGGTGGTACTGTCTATGAATCCAATTAATTGCATCTTGACTAATATTGTTAATAATTTGTCATCATCAGAAACCACTTTCTAAAATCTCAATTAATGACTGCACTAATCAACTATTATTGCTCTAAATTATAGTTCTTCACAATATATTTTCTTGTGTATTCCATGTGCCAACTGCTAACTACCACAATAACTAACTTCTCCATTTGAAATAATCAGGTTTCTGAGCTTTAACCCATCCATTAACTCATTATTGGTCCATGTTATAATTATTATAATGTGGTTTAATTTAGGGAATTGTTATTAGCACTCCAAAAATCTCATTTTGCACTCCTCATAAGTGTATTTTTCTTTCTAAATATAGAAAGTTTGGAGTGAAAAATGAGAATTTTGGAGTGCCAATAACAATTTTCTTAATTTATATGGTTTTTTTTTTGTCAAATAATTTATATGGTTTAATTAATTAAACTTTTGAGTGCTAACATGTGATTTGTCCGGCTTCATGGATCGCAAACTTAGTTATCCTAAGCTTTTGATGATTATGGGTAATCCACTCAACTAATAATTAATCTTTAGACATACGCGTTTAAAGCCTTATCCAAGGTGGTGCTTTTTCAGATTAATAATATATTCATCCATACTACTACTGCTACTAAATAAACGGAAGAACATAAGAGAAAAAGTAAATATTATATGTACAAGTGACACGGAGAAACCAAAACCGACACTCACGAAGAGTTTGATTAATACTCTTTTTATGATGTGGCTAGTTTTGTTATCTATTAAAAAGAAGAATACCACTTTGTTTGAAGATGCTATGAGTTCAAATTCAACGCACAGAAGTTGGCACTCAAGTTTCCATATTACAAACCCTACTTTTTGTGTGAGGATGTCAAAGGAGGAGAAGCCAAAACCGAATGTTATGAAAACATAACTGTAAACGGGAAGCAAAATATTTGAATTGAGCACAAACCATTCATTTCCTCCAAGCTAGTTGTGTCTGTCACTATATTTGCTTCCCTGTAGCAGAAGCACTTTGTCCCGTTTTGTGAAGCGATTTGTGTGGTTTGTCAATGTCAAAGCCAGTCAGATGAGCTGTGGACAGGGCCTATATATCTATGTGCGTGGCCAATGAAGATTGAAGTGTCTTTTCTTTTTACTAGTGGACTGCAACATTTTCCTTGATTAGCTTCGATTGTTTGAACTATTAAACCATTGTTCACTTTTATTTTTTACTTTTTGGCCGAAGTAAATTATAACTAAGAAATGTTAGATTGATGCCATGAAGAAATATTAGATTGAATGGATTGATTTTATTCATAGTATAAATCCCTTTATATATACATCACAAGCCTTGAACTTCAAGAATTAGAATTCCTTAAAATGTAGGAAATTTAAATTACATTTAATTACAATTCTTCTAGAATAAGGAATCTAACTTATGTTGGGTATAATTCTATCAAATAATGACCAAGTTAAGCAACGCAAAGTTTGCAAGTTGGTCGGGGAGTTGGCTAGATAGGGTTTTCATGAGACACCATTTTCAATTGACTAACTTCATGAGGTATGACCCCCAAATTAATTAATGGCACAATTTTCATTTTCCTATGGGGAGGCTCTTATATATGGAAGGCATACGATGCAAGCTACAAATCCAATGCTGTGCTGTGGTACCATTTGTCCCCGAATTGTGAAGCAAGTAATTGGGTGGTTTGTCATTGTCAAAGCCAATCAGATCATATGAGCGAGGACAGTGAAGTGTTATGGCTTTTCACAAGTAGCTTAGACTGCAACACTTTTCCTTAATAGGCTTGGATTTGTTGTCTTAACGAGTAGCAGCCATACATATATATAGATGCATAACAAAAGGATCGGCCAATATTTAACAATCTTAAATTGGAAGAATTTATATCTCTGTTATAACTTATAATAATTATCTTGTACTAGAAAGTTTTTTGCAAGTTGTATGTTGGACGTTACTAGGATTGCCATGCAATTACCCTGTTTTCATCATTTCACCAACCAAGTACTCATGGTGTCGATGACCCCATCTGATCTCGTCGCATTCAACTTTTTCCAAGTCACTTTTATGTGTTTTGTCTTGGATGGTCGATGTAGTAATTAAACGTGCATGTTCCATGTTGGTAAGATAGCAAAAAGATGAAGAGGAATGACTTTCATTGATGAATATTTGGAGAAAAGTTTCGTACAGGAGAGCGGGAAAGAGAGATCATTTCATTCTTAACAATTGAACTGAACCTAAACTAAATCTTGTCCTCTCTAACCTTCTCAACAGAATGAATAACAAAACTCTCTAAGTCCAGTACAAGTACAGAGGAAGACCCACGACAAAAATACTATCCAGGACCCAGGACCCAGGTCCACAGTAGTGAGGCTGGAAATGGAGTGATTATTTCCTGCCATAGTAGCTCATGCAGAGAGAAGTCCTTGAGATTAAAAAAATAAATAAACCCTATTTTCAAATTATAAGGAAGAAATTGTACGTTTACGTTAAAGGTAACTATAAACATATTGTTCATGCTTGCAAATGAAATGAGCATTTTTTTTCGGTAATCTATATGGTCATATTTATAGGAAGGAGATTTTAAAAATATTAGTTCTGTTGTGGACAGTTTTTAGTGAAGGGTGCGGCAAGAGAAGAATAGAGAGAATTTGGTGAAACTGTAGGAAAGCAATGAGGTCACAATCAAGCAGTTCTAAGTCTGACATTAGTGCTATTGATGCCAAAAATGCATGATGATGGAATCAAGATTTGCCAGTTATTGAATTAAGAGACTCGGTTAGCATGGGAAGTGATGGTGATTAGTCGGTTGAATAAGAACTTCATGTTTTATGAAGTCATCAGTGTTCTTGAGGAAGAAGGAGCTGAAGTTGTCAGCGCTAACTTTTCCCACTGTAGGCGATAAAGTTTTCCACTCGGTGCGTACTCAGGTACTAAAACAATTATCCGAGAAGCTAATATCATCTAATCCTTTATTTTAACCTTAAAAATTAAGGTCATTATGAAACGGACCCTAATTTGGTAATGATTCTTTATGGGAGTCAAAATTTCTAGACTTGGAGTAGAGACTTCAACTGTAGCTGAACTACAGGATTTGATATACTGAGTAGCTAGCTAGCTTTACCTCTTGAAAACTGAAGATTTATGAATAATGTTTTAGCATGCATCATGAAAGAGCTCCGGAAGGAAGTAGGTTTAATTAGGATACAGAAACCCAGTGTTCCCAGTTGGCTGGGCGAGCCATTGAGTTAATAAATCAACAAATCAATCAATATATATACAGATGTCTGGTGTTAACTTCTTGTTTATTGTTTTCCCCTTTCTACATTGGTCTCAAAGTATTTGATTCTTAACCATCTTTTAAAAAAAAAATAGAAAATTTCATGTTTATATACAAGTTACACACAGACGGTGTTGATCTCGTTAATGATGCTACAACACCATAATATTGAATTCACTCATGAAATAAGGATTAAATGATCATAAACAAGTTTCCAGATATCTCGGGTCTTTGCATTTTAGCGTCTGTGCATTTACATGCATTAGACAAATCTTGACCATTCAATTAATCCTAACGTTTTGCACCTTAGCGCTAACACATCTCTCTGCGAACTCTCTTGCTGTCTTCCTCACTTTTCTTACGCCGCATAATTGTCAACTTTGGTCAAAAGCGAAGCCTACAGTCGTTGTTTCATTATTATCTAAATTGAGAATCATTTATGAGAATTCAATTTTCCTTTTGATTGAGAAACACAAAGCAGTTACGAAAATGGGTGTTCATAATTAAATAGATATAAATAAACAAGAAAATGGATGTCATGTTCTTCGATTTTTTATTTTATTTTTATATCCAATATTGCTCTTCGATTGGATCAGGAAGACACAAATGAGATTTATTGATGTTAGTCACCCGACTCACCCCAAAAATTTTAAAAACTACAGGCTAAAAATTTGTATCTTACCCCTTCACGCATCCATAATCGTATAAGCCTCAATTCAATAGAGAGGGTGTTCTGTGGTCTAGAACTATTTGGATCAGTCTATAAGTTCTTCGGGAACTTTCACATATATTTCCGTATCAAGATCCCTATAGATACGTTACAACCACGTACATAAGCTGCATATTCAGTTTTTCGGAAACTACCAAACTGATAAGGTAGTGGAACGTTATAACGTCCATTACGGGGGAAATAAGTCACCTCGTAATCAATCTCAGGGCGTTTGAGAGAAACCTTGCGCCACAAGGCGTGCTTCGTATCGCACTATTTCATTCTTCTCATTACGCTTCCTTACGAAAACCCACTTGTAGCAAACGGGCTTCACATGTGGAAGTGTAGGAACTACAGGCCCAAACACTTTACGTTTCGCAAGTGAATCAAGTTCGACCTAGATTGTTTGTTTCCAGTTTGACCAATCAGTTCTACGTCGACATTCATCAACGGAACGCAGTTCGATATCGTCGCTTTTCACTATTTCGGGTAGCTACCATATACGTGAATATCATCGATGATAATCTCATTCCAATTCCATTAACTCATCCATGCATGCATAATGGACCAAGACTACAGGTCTCGGGATAATCCGGATTAATTTCATGAGGTGGAATGGTTGAGATAGCGAACGAGGAAGGGATTCATTTTGTGCCATACTTCTCCACTTCTAGGGAGGTGAATCCTTCGAACCGAGTGATCTGTCACGCTTCATGCCGAGAACAGATTGATTGGCTAGCCGTCGGCGTACCAGGCCGTCCAACAGGGGCGGCCAAACCGTCCTTCAGGGGCGGCACACCCTTCAGGGATGTTGACTCGACGTCCGTTAGGTACGTCTATCCTTGCAGGCATGTTTGCAGCTGGTATATGTGATCTCGTCACTTAATCTAGATAAGAGAAAGCGTCTGGAGCAATACTCTGAAATCTAGAATATGGGGATCGAGATGAGACATAGTGGGGACGTCCACGATAATTCGCGTCGTTCTTCAGGAACGTTGACGTTCTTATCTCCCCCTAACGGCGGGAAGACTGTCTCATCGAAGTGACAATCCGCAAAATGGCGGTAAAGAGATCGCGTGCAAGGGCTCTAAAGAGCTAATTCGAAGGAGAATCATAATCGACAAAGATTCACATCCTTCTTTGAGGACCCATATTGGTACATTGCGACGGCGCAATATGGCAGAATGTGCATACCCAAAAATGCGTAAATACGAAACATCAGGTTCGTACCCAGTAACCAATTGTAACGCTATAAAGTATCGGGTAGCAATGGGCCTCAGGCGGACCAACATGGCTGCATACAAGATTGCATAGCCCTAGGCAGAAACCGAAAGCTTGGTGCGTTCACCAAGGTCCGGGCGATCAATTGATAATGCGCTTTATGATCGCTTCTGCGAGGCTGTTTGGGGGTTGAACATGGGGAATTCAATGTTCAATTTCAAGCCCAAAAAAAACATGCAATACTTATCGAATACTGTTCGATATAAACTCTCCAGCATTATCCAGTCTTCTAGACTTTATGGGATAATTAGGGTGGTGAGCCCTTAAGTAAGAATTGGCCAGGAGTTTAGCAGCAATGTGTATGTGGACAGACATGTGACCATTGTGTCGATATATCAACCAAAAACCATATTTACATGGTCCGCATTTTTGGTTGGAAGAGTCCACATTTATTCCCTTTGATCTACTGTGAAAAGAGGGTTATGTAGTAACTTTGCTAGGGATGATGTAAAAATCCAATTTCCCCAACGAGCAGGCTTGGCAAAGTGTGCTTGTAGGCACAAAATCCTTACTTCAGGTAAGGTGATGCATTGTGTAACATATTGCATCGTGTTTTGACCTGAATGTTCCAAACGGTCGTGCCAAAGCAAGTAAACTGCTCGAATCACCCGGCTTCAAGCCAGCCTATATGTGGCATGTCCCAGTTGGGAGGTAGCCCATTGGCCCCAAAACATGGCTTCAGGCTTCATATTTTGGAAGGTGATGCAAAGATACTCCACTCTATTTTCTACAGTGGTTTTCATGATCATTGTTTGCTCGAATATCCTTATAACTCAATGACGTTCTTCCGGAACGGAGAATATAAGGCCCCTTAATAGTAATTCAGTACCATTAATACAACGAGGTGCAGTGCCATTGCCCTTAATCAGGTTAGGTAGACCTGAATTCGTTGCTAGAGGGGTGATTTAGGTATGAAGTTAGTGTGCATAGTCGCACGTTCATCCAGACAGCTAACTTCCCCACATTTATACCTTATCACATGTTAATTGAATTCGGTCACATGTATAAGAAACATGATTCAATTAACTCATATTCGAGGACAATATCCATAATAATATCCAAAAAATTTAAAGCAAATACCAAAACAATCATCCAAACAAAAAGGAAAAATTGTTCAAAACTTAAACCAAAAGATAGGGGGTTTCGGCCAACAGGGCCTTCCATGTCAAAATTTTTTTTGCTTTTCCATATGTGTTAGGTGAAGCAAAATTAGTCTCACAGATTGATTACAGGAATGGTACTCCTCAACAACATTGGTAGGGGCACAAATAAGTGCATAGCCAATGATCTATTCCATCAAAATAGAGGTAGATTTTGCACGGTTGAGGTTCGGGAATACTGTCCCTTATTCTTGAAGTTTTGGGTCTTAGTTTCCAAGGGATCACGAGTTTGGTCGTGATGCCACCCCCTTGGTTGACCCTGATTCTACCACTATTCAGTACTCTCCAGCCAAAGAATGAAGAGTAGATTCGGTAGGCCTCTGCTGAAGCAGAGCCTTAAGTTCGGTACATCTCTGCCGAAACAGAGCAAGACCTTCGGTACATCCCAGCCGAATCACTGGGGTGCCGCTTTCACTGTTGTGCTTTTCAGTGAGCAAAGTGGTAGTAATCAGATCCGAGAATTTAGTGAACCTCCACTCTCTAGGGTGCTTCTTCAGGAGCATTTTAGAGGTATGGAAGGACGAGAAAAATATTCTCCAGTCAAAATTCAATCGGATTCTATAAACTTCAGAATTTGTACCTATTCACGGATGGAGTTCAATCATGCCTTGTGTCAGGGCAAGATATGTCTTGCTTCGGGCAAGGTGTGTCTTGCTTTTGACAAAGTGTGTCTTGCTTCGGGCAAGGTGTGTCTTGCTTCGGGCAAGATCATCTTTGCATGATTAGAACGATCCGTAGAGTGAGTCAAAGAGCCATGGAATCCTCGTCATTGAGGTACTTTCCATTTACAATGCTTCAGGCATAAATCTTCGGATGAAGATCATGACGGATGCTTATTTAGCTCTATCCACGTCATTGTTGGCTTTAATGTTTCTCAACTTCTCAGTAGTCAAGTGGAGCTTCACAATTTTGTGCCCATATAAATTAGTTTCTTCCAGAAACTCCCATGTTAGTGAAGTCGAATTTGTTAATGTTCGAAAGTCCACTAGATGGAGGGAACAAAAATTGTGGTTAGTGCTTATGGTTATGGGAAATAAATTCTCCATAATCATAAAAGTTAGAACATTCGGGTTCTAAGACATGGTTTGGTTTAAATTTTGCATGAAAACTACGGGTTTCATGGGTATTTAATTTTTAAGGAAACTTCGGGTTTCATGGCACTTATTCGAAGCTTCAGGTTCGAATTTATGAACTTTAAGTTCATATATACCTGCAATCAAACGCAATATATATAGAACAAAAATAATAATAAAAAAATAAATTTGAACATATATTGTGAATGGGTAGTGAAATATAGGTCTACGGGACCTTCGGGGTTTGCAAATATGACCCAAATAATTTTTGGTGGGTCGTAGTTGGAGCTGCAGGCCCAAATTTTATTTTCTGGGCTGCTGGCAGCAAGAAAATAAATAAAAAAATTGTGGACAGAAGTGAGCCCAACAGGGGCTGGGGTCCAAAAGCCCACACGGGCTGTGTGAAGAAAAACAAGGCAGCAGAGCTGCTGGTGCACTGGGCTACAGGCCCTGGGATGCAGCTGGCCCATCAGGGGCCAAGGAAGAAGGCGCGGGCCGAATGGCCTGGAAGCCTGGGTCCAGCTGCGGGCTGGGGAAGGGAGCAAGCCCAATTTTGGGCTGGAGGTGGAGCGGGCTGAGAGGCAGGCCAAAGGGCCTGGGGTAGCGTGGCTGGGGTAGCTCGGCTGGAGCTGGGCTGGCTCGGCTGGAGTCAGTTGGGTCGGCTCGGCTGCAGGCCGATGTCGGCTCGGCTCGGCTTCTGGCCGGCTCGGCTCGGCTCGGCTCGGCGCGGCTTCAGGCCGGCTCGGCTCCGATTAGGGTTTTTTTTTTTTTTTTTCTTTATTTTTCAAAAAAAACGAAAAATTTTTTTTCGGTAAAGAATTTCTAGTTTTTTTTCAGAAAAACGAAATTTGATGTTTTTTGTAGAAAAGCGAAAAAAAAAACAAGAAAAAAAACCCTTAATTTTTCCTTCGTTCACACGATCATCAATTCACTTAATATATTTCAGATATATTAAATGTCGATGCTAACACAATATTTGCAGAAGATCAATAATTCTTTAAACGCAGAAAATTGGGTTATGCATCATGGTGAAGGTTCATGCAATCAGGTCTGACAAAATATCGACAATCGAGACCGTGTTTTAGAAGTACCTGGATTGCTGATGATGATGGTTGAACAATTTGTTTGCAGGATTGCTTTCAACTCCGGATTTCCATCGTCAATGCGTTGAATCTTGTTCAAAATAAGAGGGGAAAATTGAATCAATAGCAATATATGAATTCAATAAAAATAAATAAATCAAAGTAAAAACTATTGAAATTAATACTCCCCATGATTGAAGATGATCAAAACTCCGGTATAATTTTCTTGAGCACAGCGGAAAGAGCGTGCTGATAACGTGTTGTGGACAGTTTTTAGTGAAGGGTGCGGCAAGAGAAGAATAGAGAGAATTTGGTGAAACTGTAGTGTATGTGGAATATGTAATTCATATATTCCACATACCAGGTGCCTTTATTTATAGTAATAGAAGTACAAGTACAATAGGATACTAATCCCTTACAGAACGGAATAGCCTAATCCATATCTACCTAGGATTTACACAATCACATTTAACACATGTTATATTTTATCTACAACAAGTTCTAGAATATATATTATTGCCCCCTAATGGCTAAGCCCGTCAATTTCAGAGATCAAGCTTAACAAGGCATGCAGTGTACTACGTAATTTTCAAAAGGAATACACGTACATCATGCGATTTATTGGTTACTTATGTATTGAAATATTCACTTAAAATCAGGTAAACTACTATTAATTAGAACATTTTGGTTAAGCTTGATAAGGTTCTACGGATTTTTAAGGTAACAAATATTGTTAAGAAAAAGGATCTATAACAACCCAGTAAATAAAGCAGTTAAATGACTCCGAGTCTCTACTTCTTTTATTTCGTTTGAGCTTTTACCGTGTGTAAAATGAAAATGACTCCGAGTCTCTACTTCTAGTTGGATGCATCATCCATGTATTCTTTTTAATTTTTTGAGGTCTCTGACAAAAATCCAGTGAAAAATGATAATATGGACTCTTGTAAACTGCTGTTAATTGTGAGTATATATAGACTCCTCTTGCTATGCATGCAACGAAAAAGATATTTTAAGTCCCTAGTCTTTTTTTTGGGTCAAAAGGCAGTCCCTAGTCTAGGTTAGGTTTGAAGTTTGATACATTAGTCTTCTCCAACAGGCAAAATACAACAACAGTTGCTTATGTAAGGTGAAGATAATATACACCATCAGCCATCTTTATCATCCTTCTTTGTCCGGTGGCCCTCGAAAGTGCCTCCGGTGGCTTTGATATTGGACAGCAACCAGAAGCCCACCTTGGGGTCCTGGATATATTCACTAAACTACAAATCACACACCAAATTACCGACCTTCGATACCATCCTTAATTAAATTCACTAGGGACCTCCCAAAACTAAGAAGATAACCATTGGCATTTTGGGGGATGCAAGACCTCGGATATGGAACACGATAAATCATCTTAACCGCTTGAACTACAAGCTATTAATCATATATGTTAAGCATGCACCGCTCTTTCAGTACATAGTTATTAGCAAATAAATACAGTCCGATAAAAAAAAAAGCAAATAAAAATAGAAAATTAATAACGCCATTCATTCTTCAATCTTGTCAGGCTATATACATGATGTGAACAATACATATAAATACATCCTAAACATTAAAAGTGCATGCATGATTTAATTAATTTTTGTAACCTTGATTACGCAGTGTATCATGATAAGAGGTCAAGAAAGATTTTTATTTTATTTATTGTTTTCTATGATAGCGGTTGAGATATGATGGAGAAATTCGGTTGGGATTTTTATAAATGTAAAGAAACACAAACTATACGATATAAATATGACAATAGTAAAGACAACAATATGGTCGTAACAATTACTATATCTAGACAAAAAGAAAGTTTTGAATTAAATCAATGGGGCACAACATTTACAATACGAAAATGGGTGGGAACGTGCTAGTCACATAGGGGGGGCCATGGATGTTGATAGAGACCATGACAGGGCCTCATATTCATAATATTATGTGCAACAAGAACAAATAAAACACAAAGAAACACAACCAAATGGATAGTGAAAATGGCTAAAGAGATCATACATATGTTTTTGCTTCACTTGATCTTCAACTATTGTGTACTTAATCACACTAAAATTCTATTTGACAATGTTTTTGAAACCACGGTTTTTACCAAAAGCGTTTATAAGTTATATAAGTCTTTTTTTAGTGCATTCTAAAGAAGCTCGTGTCATATAGACTAACTGTTACACTATGTCATGTGATTAACTAATGTAATCTAAAAATGCGATCGCTCTTACGTTGCTTTGGTATAATATATGTACGTGCGATGTGGGAGGGATGAGAGGGAGGTGTGGGGGCAAGTGATTTGACCACGATTTTAGTAGTGGAAAGAAAGTAGAAAACGGCCACGTGGGGTGGGGTGACCTGACCATGAGTGCCTCAAGAGAGAGGGACGCGGAGTTGCATAAAAAAGCGCATCACTTGGACTTGCAGTGGATACTGGTGCCGGTCATGGTCACTATTTCTGTAATTTTCACACTCCATATATCCTCTCTACTTGATCATCCTTTCCTTTTTTGTGGGCATGCATGTGTCATGGTGTTCCTTCTCTCTTACTCTTATTTTATTGGTCCTTAATTCTAGAACTCCAATTCAATAATAACCAATTATTCAATTCCCTTTTGTAATTCAAATTACCAACGTATGGTTCTGAGTATAAAAAGTTTGTAGTCCAGTTAATTAAAATTAGCATTCATTGATATTTTGTGTTCGATCTTCTTCTTTTGAAAAAATAACTTACACAATTTAAATATATTGTTATTTTAGCATCTTAAATTATGTAAGTTGCTCTCCTCACCTTCACGCATGGTTATGATTTTGTCCTATGATACATATTTTTTTTTCATTTTCATTTTGTTTGAGGAAGAAAAAGAAGAAAAAATTGGAATTGCTGGGTCAATCCCCAAATGCCCTTTCCACCAATCCAACACAATACGCAATACGTGGTCTTCTCTCAAGATGTCTGAGGTGGACTGGACCCCCCTCACAAGCAAACAACTTCTCTTTTCACCTCCTCTCCCAACTCTATTTATACTCCACATTTCCCACTTCCTTTCTCCCCAAACCTCTCACTCCCTCTCTCTCCCTCTCTTTTTTTTTCTCTCTCTCTTCTCTTTGCTTTCATAATCAAAACCATCCAGAGGTTTTAACATAAGCAAAAACACAAAAACCTCTGCAAACACACACAAAACTATGGCAACTCTTCCAAAAGCACCCAACTCTAATAGTTGGCCACAAATGCAACACTCTTTCTCTTCTTCTTCTTCATCAGTAGTGGATCCTATGGGCTTCCCCAAAAGGTCCATCTCCTTGAAGAGCAGCAAAAACCGCAGAAATTCTAGTAGCATTCACTGTGCTTTACAATCTCCCTCGGTTCTACACTTCCCAAAACAACCCTACAACACACCAGTAATTACCAAGGAAGCCACTCCTGCAAAACCCAAAACACATCAGCTTCCACAGTGGAATTTACTACAGAAAGCAGCTGCCATGGCGATCGACATGGTCGAAGGAGCGTTAGTCTCACGCGAGCGCCAAAACCCACTTCCCAAAACCTCAGACCCACGAGTCCAAATTGCCGGAAACTACGCTTCGGTGCCGGAACAGGCCGTCCGCCACTCCTTACCCATTACCGGCACCATACCTGACTGCATTAACGGCGTCTACCTCCGTAACGGAGCCAACCCTTTACACGAGCCCGTGGCCGGACACCACCTTTTCGACGGCGACGGGATGGTTCACGCCGTCAGCATCGATTCCGGGTCGGCCAGCTACGCCTGCCGGTTCACGGAGACCCAGAGGCTCGTCCAAGAAAGGGAAATGGGGCGACCCGTTTTCCCCAAAGCCATCGGCGAGCTCCACGGCCACTCCGGCATCGCTCGCCTCCTCTTATTTTTCGCACGTGGGGCTTTAGGCCTCCTCGACAAAAACCACGGTACCGGTGTCGCAAACGCCGGCCTCGTCTACCACAACGGCCGCCTCTTAGCCATGTCGGAAGACGACTTGCCGTACCAGGTCCGGGTCACTAAATCGGGGGACCTCGAAACGGTGGGTCGTTACGATTTCGACAGCCAGCTGGCGTCCACAATGATCGCACACCCGAAGGTCGACCCAGAATCCGGCTCCCTCCACGCTCTCAGCTACGACGTCGTTCAGAAGCCGTATTTAAAATACTTCCACTTCTCCCCCAACGGCGCGAAATCCCCGGACGTGGAGATCCCATTGGCGGGGCCCACCATGATGCATGACTTCGCGATCACCGAGAACTACGTGGTGATCCCGGACCAGCAGGTAGTGTTCAAGCTCGGAGAGATGATCACGGGTGGGTCGCCCGTTATCTGCGACAAGACCAAGATGTCGAGGTTCGGAATTCTTAAGAAGAATGCCGAGAACGCCGACGACATCATCTGGGTCGACTCTCCCGACACGTTCTGCTTCCACCTCTGGAACGCGTGGGAGGAGCCCGAGTCTGACGAGGTCGTCGTGATCGGATCCTGCATGACGCCGCCCGACTCGATCTTCAATGAGTGCGATGAGAACTTAAAGAGCGTGCTGTCCGAAATCCGGCTCAATTTGAAAACCGGCGAATCGACTCGGCGGGCGATTTTGTCGGAATCGGATGATGTGAATTTGGAGGCGGGAATGGTGAACCGGAACCGACTCGGGAGGAAAACCCGGTTCGCTTACCTCGCAATTGCCGAACCGTGGCCGAAAGTTTCGGGTTTTGCTAAAGTTGATCTTTTTACCGGGCAGGTGAAAAAGTTTTTTTACGGCGAGAAAAAGTACGGAGGTGAGCCGTTTTTCGTGCCGAGCACGGAAGAGGGGGCGTCGGAGGACGAAGGTTACATTCTGACGTTAGTTCACGACGAGAAGAAATGGAAGTCGGAGCTTCAGATTGTTAACGCGGTAAACATGAAGTTGGAGGCTACGGTAAAATTACCTTCAAGGGTACCCTACGGGTTTCATGGGACGTTTATAGAATCGAAGGACTTGGTAAGTCAGGCATAGAGAGAACGGGAAAAAAAAAAAAAGAAGAATAGTAACTGTGTTGTTACTGTTGTTGTTAGTGGTGGGTGAAAATAGGGAAGGAGAAATTACCAGAGGGATTTGTAGAGAAGCAGACAAGGTCCCCGGATTTTCTCCTGGAATATTTTGAAGCCCTAACAACTTTTTGGGTTTTGTTAGGAAGACGGTTAGTTTTTTTTACAGTCATCCTTTGGGTACTGTAATTAGGTTTTAATGATGATCGGAGACCAGCTTGTAGCTTTTGGACTGTAGGCAGCCGTTCGAGCTCAGCTGGTTTATGTTTCTTCTATCTCTTCTTCTTTCTGTGAAATATTTTTAATGCAGAAGATCGATCTCTGTTTTATCTCTGTCTTTTCTCTGTTGTAAATGATGAATAAATATATATTTACAGTTTTACCTTTACACATCTGAGAATTTTATTTTATGAATTTGCACCATGCAATGATTATTTTGCAAATGTTTCCAATACTAATTAGCTTACTAGGTTGACCAACATTTTCGAAGTTTCGAATCTATTTAAGTGTCTTTCTAAGCTAAAAAATAAGCTAAAAACGTGATACATGCAAAATAAGAATTGTGAAAATTAAGAAAAACGTGATACATAAAAATTAAAAAAATTCAAGAGCTAAGACAATTTCAAAAAGATTTTAGAGAAACATAAAACTAGCATTTACACTTTGTCGATACACTATCTAATTATAGAAGCTGGCCCAGTGTATTAACAAATATATCAATTTTATATGTCCAAATAGTATCACTCAAACAATTTTTTTTCTTTAATACGTAGAATAATTATGTCCTTATTTGATGTGAGCTTATACTCCAAGAATTAACTATTATTATTCAATATACAACATACAAGCCATATGAATCCAATTTTCATTGTTGTTATACATAATGTTATTCAAAATTCCTACGATATTTTGTAAAGGGTTTGAAGACTAGTAGATCATATTGTACCACCTCTCCAATGAGACGGGATCTACTTCTCCTTAACATTTTCCTTTAGTAAAAGGTCTCTCAGGAACTGAGGTAAATTTTGGAGTTGGTGCAAACTAGGTAAAGCAACATGCATGCTTTATTTTGCACCACGGAAAATAGTCCATTAATCTGTCACATGGTTTATTAATTTGTCACTGCTAATAAAAATTAAAAGGATAGAATTCTTCATGGAAAAAAAAACATAATTTACTCAAAAATTTAATCTATGAATTGATTACTTGTCCTTGAGTGTTTCCCTTGAAAAAAGGAAAATTCAAACTAATAGCGTAAATCTGTAAGTTTGGAATTCTATTTAGGGGTGGATTCAAAAAACCGAAAACCGAAAAAAAGAACCGAACACTGAACCGAGATCGAAAAAAAACCGAACCGAATCAAACCGAATTCTACTGGTTCGGTTTCAGTTTTAGGGATTCAGATACCGAACCTAAAAAACCCCCAAAACAACATCGTTTTATGCTATATGTTTAACCCTAACTAACACCCCGCGAGTTCCAAACTTTAGAACCTCGTCTCCTCTCCTGACGCCGTCTAACACTTCCTCTCCTCTCAACATCGCCTAGCTCGCCGTCCCCACTGCAAATTTCCACCTCGCCGTCTCCTCTTAAGTAATGACATCGATTCCCTACTGCCAATTTCCCACCTCGCCGTCGCACACCTCCTTTCCTCTAAATGTCCACGAGTTTCAATCGCCCAAAAATTCACACCTTGCCTGCTCGCCCACCTCATTCGCTGCTCGCCCATCTCGTTTGCTTCAAAGGCCTCAAGTGCAGAACCCGATACACTGTCCAGAGAGAACCAATGTACTCATGGGCGAAGCTACGTAGGAGCGAACCCACGCGGCCGCCCCTCCGCTGGTCGGAAAACAAAGGTAGGGCGACGCCTTAAACACCCCTGGTTCGACCGAAAATTGGGAAGGAAGGAGCGACGGCGCAGCAAGCCGTGCAGCTCGGGCTGGCGGGAAGCTGTGCCTGAACGGCTGCCTCCGTGAGAAGAGCTTCACGGCTTCACCGCCATGACCACTGGAAGCGGCTAAACCCACATCTCTGAAACTCTCTGCGTGTTAGTGCTGTCGTCAAAATCCAAAATGGAACCACGTCGTGTTTGTTTTATCTGTTTGTTGTATCATGTATATCTATCTCCAAACGGCATGCCTTGTACTTAAAATCTTTTTTTTTTTTTGGTGACAAGAGAATAGATCAAACTTTGTTTTTTGGCTCATTTTTTTTGTATGCCCTCAAACTTGAAACCACCATGGAATGGTTTAGTGGTTGGCCCGTATTCCACACGATTCGTTCTGAGTTCAATTTTTGAAATGTCTCTGTGAGTCTTCTCGGCTCTCGGAAAGATGGACTATCGTGACTTGGCCACCAACTAATCCCCTTTCAAAAAAAATTTTTTTTTGAACTTAATGTCACTTTTTCCCTCAAACAAAAATATTGCCACTTTACACCTTAAAATTCGATTTTCGTCTCACATTGCCAAGATTCTGTTTTGCTCAAATAGCCCTATTCTCTTTTGAAAAAGATTTACTTTTTAGTTGAGAAGTGCACATTTTAATCCATCCAATTGTGAGTGACATATTTTACCATACATATATAATAATCAAAATCATTTATTTTCTTAATCTTAATCTTTGAAGAAGAATCGATCGAAATGCCTATTAATTCTTTGGTATTGATTCTATTGAATGATCAATCTCTTTATGGGATTTATTTGTTTTTCTTGTTAGATCCAATTCCTACACTTCACAAATTCACAATGTTGCACATGCTATTTTCATGACATGATAATGAGCCTATTATGCGACGTTTTCATGACATGAAACCTCGCCGGCAACAATTGTAATTTGTTTGTATTAATTAATTATGGAAGACATTACCATATAAAAAGATTTAGTTGTTGCCATTTTTCTTTAACCTTGCATTCTTTTAAGTTTGCCCCTCCCCTCGAGAAATCCTGGCTTCGCCACTGAGTGTACTTCGACTCTGGTTAGGCACATCAAAGCCCCTATGCATCTCATAAGCCTCTGTCTCCTTATCTCTCTCTGTGAATCGTCTGATCGAACTATGAATTCTGGTTCTTTCAATTTGGGTGGTGTTGATTTGTTGAATTTTTGTTAAAGATAGGATTTTTTTGGTGAGTTTGACTTTTTTTAAGGTTTGGAGATCTTGAAAGTTGGGATGATTTGAAGTTATTTTTTGGGTTCTTTTTCATGTTAGTTCGTCTGGGTTTTTGTTCTTTTTGTTCAATTGGGTTGGATATGTGTTAAAATTCGAGTTTGATTGTTAGTTCCACTGAATTTTTGGTTATTGACTCACAGCGAGCAAGTCCAAGATTTTTTTAAAAATAGATTAAAAAACCGGACCGAACCTAAACAGGACTGGAAAAATCTGAACCGAACAAAATTTAAAAAAATCACAACCGAACTGAACAGTAATTTCGGTTCGATTTCAAATTTTGGTAAAAAATCGAACCGATTGGAACCGAACCCACCCCTAATTCTATTAGCTAAACTAATAATACTCGAAAAGATTGGGGACTGTGGGTGCAATTCAAATGATTTCTTTTACTGGATTTTCCCGTGTTGAATGGGTCAACTCAGAAACTTTTTGAATCCATTGTCGGCATATAACCCTAAATACCCACCAACGGTCGGTTGCAAAGCTTTTTCCCAATCCGTGCCCTGACCAATTAACCACGGTCAAAGCCAACATTAACGCCTAATTAACCTTTAGTAAGAGGGTGATAGATAGATTTGGGATCCGAAAAATTCATCACATTTCCTAAACAACTTTTCTAATTATTGACTTCTTAACTAAGCATGGCCTTACCGTTTTAGTTAATAAATGCATCACAATCACCTCGTAAAGTTCTGGTCAAAATACGTACATTTTTTTCTCTTTCTAAATTCAAAGTACCATGTATAAAAACAAGATAAATCTTTCATATTTTAAAATACTTGGTTAATTGTCTTATACTAGTAAAGATTCCCGATTTCTTGAATTTCATGTTGTTTTTATACAACATTGCTTCCATGGAAGTATTCTTGCGACCTATGCCATACAGAAAAGGCTAAAAACCAAATCAATGATGAATTGTATGACTAATATGGATGAATAATTATCCAATTTACAAGAAATTTATGTTAGCAATACCGTACGAGTGTTGTCTTCATTACATAACGACATATTATTGAAAATATCTTGTTGATAAGATAACGCATAACATGAATTATCACTAACATACATACACGATAAATAAGAACGATACATTTAATGAACCATATAATATGTCACATTACCAAGTTAAAGCAACTTAGTAGTTTTGTTATATTATACAGATGATGACCACATGACGTTGATAACATGGTCCTCCATGGGTATGTATTGAATATATAGTTTCTGTATTTGCACGTATGTAGCTTACCATATGAGAAGTAGTGATGATGATAGGGAAACCCCACATGCAGCTCTAATTCCCTAATTATTTCAATACAATAAATATGCATATATGTGTTCAATTTTTTTTAAAAAAAATTAAGACATTTTATTCTTATTTTGCCGCCGAATCAATGGTGGCCATAACTTTGCAAAAAGATGTTTATGGGCAATGACAGTTACAGCAAAGTGGGGTGGGGAAACAAAAAGTCCCACTTAACTTTATCGTAGATAGGTTTGTCTAGAGGGACCAGGCTCTGCTTCCAAATATATCAGTTGGAAATGGACCAAGAAAGGTCATCTTTTACTTTTCTATATATATGCATGGTTGCTCTTCTTCTAATTGCTTGAAAACGAACTCTTAATTATTAGCAATGGATGGAGATATACACTATATAAAATATGTAGTACTTTTTGAGGAAACCAAAAATTATAATTGGCAATGATATCATCAAATGATTAATTAACATCAAATATAGTACAACTGTAAAAATTATAATTGATCACGAGTGTGAAGCCTACTAAATTTTTTAATTAATGATCATGGTATCATCTCATAATCTTGATCTAGGTTTAAAATATAATGGCCACTATATTTTCTAATCGTTTAGATATATAGTTTTTCGAAATGCCCCTAGCCCTGCTTCATATGATCGATTAATGTATACCAAACTTCGTGCAATAGTGAGTCCTCCTCATGATTAATTAACTTCAAATATAGTGTAACTAGCTAGTGATGTTATGACACACCCACGCCCAAATACTAAAAGTGGGTGGCGGGGGAGGTGACTATTGTAATGTTGGGGAAGGCAATAGACAATGGCTAGCTAGGGCCTGAGTGCCAAATATATATATGCAAAATTATTCATTATTCATCACATTCATGTTCACTATCATTACATATAATTTGGTTCCACGGGATTAATATACATTTATTTGAATTGCAATAAGAATTTTGGCATCATGAATTAAGTTTCATGCTAAATTTGAATTATAAAGAAATGTTTTCTTGACTAATTAACTAAGGTAGATTAGATAGTGGAGTGGATCGAAAATCAAATTGAAATGCGCAAATTCAGCAACAAAATCCAAACTTTATAAATTTGGATTTTAGTGTTTGATTTGAGCAAATGAGCCGCTATTTGGAAGTGAACACTATCACGAGTACAACTCACTGAGTTGTTGTGATATATTGCTTTTTAGGCCAAAATCTATCATTTATTGTGTTTTATCAACATTTAAAGGTTTTAGAATATTTTTCATTTCTCTAATTTGTTTCCTATTTGAATAAAACTCTAGGGCATTATATAAACAACCTTTAGGATGTCAAAGTTTGTTATCTTTCATATTTTTCAATTAATGAATTTTGAGGTTTTTTTTTTTTTTTTGTGAATTCTAATTTATTTGTGTTTTAAAGTTATTGTTTGATATATTCTTTTTATCAAAATCCGTCTTCAATTATATGAAAATGTAATATTTTGAACCATCCATTAGGTTGATTCTTGCGAAAGTTGAACAAGTGTAGTAACAAGTAAGAAAACATTACTCCGATTTCTGGTGTGTATGAAACATGTTGGGATATATTGTACACTATGCTAACCATTAACTATAAGTACTAGAGTATAGCTAAGCAACCCACTAACTACCTCAACAACTCATATCACAAGATTTTGACATTTGTCATATACAAGATCATTACACGTGTAACATGACTCAAAATATATTACCATCTTAGTATTGGTAAATACAGATGAAGTGGATGTTGCAGAGAGAAGACTTGTCACCAAATGAAGAAAACTTGACCGACCGCAGCACACGATTATAATCCCCAAAAAAAAAACATGAACCAATACATTTTTCGCACTCTTGAAAGAAAGAAAGATCGGCGACACGAGAGCAGCAGGGGGTAGCTAGCAATTATTAAAATGTTATGTTTTGTAGTCGACAGCTCTAGAGCCGTTTTATATCAAAGATGTTTTGTTTTTGTATTTTGATGTGGGGCTGTGGTATTATCCTTAACTATATGATTGTTCTTCCTTTTATTTATTTATTTTTTGTTTTCTAATTAAAGCTATGTATGGGTATGGCCGTATGGCCAAAGAGCAAAATCAAAAAGCTATGATTAAACATTTATGGTCATATATTACCCATCTGCTTAATTAAGCTTGGCAGATAGCCGACCATATATGTTAGCTACTTTGATTCTAATCCAATTCCACTATCTGTATTATTAGTCGATTAAAGTATTAATCAACGTCTATCAAGGGAAAATAATTGATGCACTAATAATCTACACCAGGGAACAATTTTATTGGCTGTGAACATACCCAATGCAAAATTACAAGATCTCATGGTAATGTCAAAATCTTGATCATGCAGTACATTAATTAGTTTCATTTGTTGTCGCATGCATGAACTTTTAAAAAGATGACCGGCTTCACGTTAGACACATGTTGGTTGTCCTGTAATCCTTAATTTCGGACAATAACTTACATATTACGAGTACAATATCATTGCGACGTCCCATAAAAGATACAACACCAAATAAAATAAAAAACTTACACTTATCTTAACATTATTAACACGAAAAATCACGGTGCAGTATAATCCTTTTGCTAGCTTTAGCCAGTAGTCGTATGGAAGCTATCCAGCTGGATTGAAATTTCAAGATGGATCGTCTCTCTTTTATCATGACATAGATATTAATGCTTTCACAACATTGCTTTGCTTTACTTGGGATTCTTTTCTTTGTCGGTAATTAATTTTACGGTCGGCTTCATGATCATCTGCACCATACTCTGCAAAACCCTAGCAAGCTGCATGCAGTGTGGATTTACTGGTGGACTGGATATGTGTGCCATTTCCGACAATAGGAAGCTAACTTAAATTACTTAATACTTGCAACTAGGTACAACTAGGCACGTAATACAAAATACTAGCAATTACGTTGGGGTTTTCCCTTTTCTTTTTATATTGTGTACTCTTCAAAACATTTTGAAATGTTCGATCCCCCGCCCCCTGTATCCACAACAAAATGAAACTTTGCAAAAAGGAGATATTTTAGCAGTTTCTTGAAATTTTCTAAAGTTCAGAGATAAAGTCTGAATTATTATCTCGCAAAGTCTAAAGATAATTAATCAAGAGATAAAATAAAACTATTTTCCTTTTAAAAAGATGAAGGGTGGAATCAAAGTTGTTTTATTCATTCAGTGGTACTTAATTATATTCTTAATGTTGAAAGAAGTTTTTTTTATAGAAGTCTCAAGACTAAGCAGCACGAACCATCAAAAGGAGGGGTGTACCACCACAATTGACAATTCTGAAACAGATGACCAACTCTAGCTAACACTTGACTTTATGATAAATATGGCAAAAGGAAATATTCTGGAAATTGCAAGCAATCCGTTGAATATTAAACACCAAAGTAGAGAGATGCCATGGGGTGGAAATAGTCTCGTTGATTGCATTAATGCTGAAAGAAATTTTAAGTTCAAATTTCACACCTCATTAATGAAAAAAGAAAAAGAAAAATGAGTTTATAATTTAATTAGAATATAGTGTTATTAATTACATTTTACACTTTTTAGGCTTTCGATGATTTTCAAAATGAATCACGAAATTTTAATTTTTTCACATTGCATTTTAAAGTACTGAAATTTTACTAATTTGTGCATTCGGTCTTATTAATCGTGTGGTTCAGTAAATTAATGTGGCATGGTGAGATATTAGACGGCCATGACTGGTATAAGCCACATGGCCGACATCTGGACAAAACAATGCAAATAAAATTCTGATAAGAAAACACACAAACGACAATTCAAATTACATTTTAAGGAAAATGACCAAATTCGGAACGTTTTCTTCCCTCTATACGCACATGCAGAACATGTGAAACCCACGTGATACAAAGACTAGAAGCCGAAAACCAGTGAGCAAACATCCAAGGAAAAGGAGTCATCAAGATGCATAAAAATGGGTCAAACTTAGAAAACAAATAAAAGTATAAAGAAAGAAGAAGAAAATCGAAAAGGTTCACAGAAAAATAAGTAAAATAAATATAAATAAAGAAGAAGTAGACAGTAAGCTTGTGGTCGCGTCTTAGTCCGACAATGGCCGCCATTGGTAGGCAGGTGTTGCTTGACAAAGGCCGAAATCTCAGTGATTGGAATCTCTCTCTCTCTCAACATGTGTAGGTGAGAAAAATCTTTAATGGTCTGCACCATTAGATGATTCGAATTTTTCGACCGCTGTGATACGAAGATGAGAATGAGTGGATGAGTGACAAAATTATTAGATGGTCCGCGAAGATGAGAGTGAGTGGATGAGTGACAAAACTATTAGATGGTCCGGACCACCAAAGCCAAGCCCGTGTGTAGCTGCGGCATACACGTCCCTGCTTTCCGGTGTACATAAGACACAAAAATTCTTGAGTGTTCTCGAGTATTCCGTACTCTAAATTTCTTAACCGTTAGATTTTAATTTTTATATTTTAAAACAAAAATCTAACATTTAAAATATCCAAAATACAAATACTCCGGAGTATTTAAAGAAGTCCCGTAAGACATTGTAGACAGACAGCTCAAAAGATCAAGGATTCTAGTGGGAATAGAAACAAAGAGCCAATTAGTCGTGAGTTGTATGAAGTTTGGGTGGACTATGACCAACTGTGTGATCACTGTGGTGTATACTTTTATTATATTGTTAGGGAACTGATTTTTTATGCACAATTTTAATTAACTTTTCACACACACTTTTTTATTTCTAATTATCAAATTGAATAAATTAAATGAAATAATAGTTAAAATTAAATAGGTATATAAAAGACTAAAAAGAGTGTTTATTATTTCACTAGATATATATAGACACTTATATTTTATAGTTAAATATGTCTTATACTTGATCATTATTTATATATATCTATATGGTGTTATATAATGATCGATCTTTCCAGTGTCGTGTTCAATTATATAGAGTTATTAACAAGTGCATCTCTCTTCCTATGTCATGTTCAATTATAGCTACCTCTATCTCTTTTGTTAATTACTAATTTACTAGTACTACTTCAGAAAATGTTTTAGAATGCAACACTCTTAGGGAGACTAAATTATGATATCAAGGACTCACGTAGGCTTATTATATGTGATATGAGTAATTTTTTAGTGTGACGGTAATATGGGTAGCATTGTTGATTGAAACTTTAAATTTGAATTGGTTGAAAAATTATTTTGATTATCCAATACATTACATATACATGTTGTTCACGTTTGGTATATCGACTCTACTTAAAATCACAGCTAGTGTTTTGTTGCATGTAGCATTGTGTACTACCCGTTTTGAAGATAATTGGAGCAGGGGACCTGATCTAGATAAGTGTAGAAAATGAGTTTCACATTGATGAGATGAGGGTCTTACATGTTGAGCTACTCTCCATATTGCTAATTAGTTTTATGAATGAACCTCAACTTTTAGAGCAAGTTATCCCACATGTGAAGCTCAACGGTTACATGTACTCTACGTGACTCTGTTTGTGTTGTCCACGTGCTAGGCTTGAAAATTCGCCACACGTAATGGAAAATGTTGAGAATAAGTCCTATATTGATGAGAGAATAAATCTTGCATGAGCTTATAAATAAATTACGTTATTCTTCATATTATTAATTAATTTTATATTATGAATTGATTTTATAGTACAAACTCAAATTTCTTGAATGCCCACTCTTTTCGTCACTTCCATTATCCAACTTTTCTGATGTGTTGCAAAGGATAAGCAAAAATAAAGATACGAAAGAAACCTTAATTCCATGGACCCCCCACTTATCAAGTAATGGCCATTGACAAAGAACAATAACTATTATAAAACCAAAAAGTATTAACAAAGTGTGCCGTTCTTGTGGTCGGTCAAATATTAATGTAATTACCCTCATACACTCAAAAACTTGTGTAGTGATCACTTGCTAGCTGTATATACACATTATATAATAAGATACAAAACAATTAGCCTCATCTTTTTTGATCTTTCTAACTCTAAGAGCAACTCCACCGGTTGCCCAATTGCAAGGGCAAGGCAATCCAATTGCTCTCCAACCCAAAAAAAGGTCTCCACCGGTTCCAATTGCAAAGGGCAAGAGGTGGACCCAAGCAAGCCCAACCTCAGGCCCGAACAATTTGTGCCCGAGCTTGCTCCAGCAGGCGAGTTGGCGTCAGCCAAGTTAAAATTTTTTTGAATCAGGCCCGTGCACAACACGCGAGGGCTGGGAAGAGTGGGTCCGTCGATTCTGTCGTGTGGGACCCACTCCTGTCGGCTGACGTTGGCTCTATGACGTGGCTGCTTCGTAGCCGTAGGATTTCCAACGGCTAGTTAATCTGGACTGTTGGATTTCTAACCGAAAAAAAAGAGTTACCGTTGTGCCACGTGGCACAATCTGGTGCATTTGATTAAAATTTGAAAAAAAAAACAAACGCCCAGGATTAATCCTACATCAACTAAATATTTTTTTCCTACATCAACTATATTTGTTTTTCACATTCCAAATCCTTGTTTAAAAAAAAAAAAAAATTATGAGTGAGAAGGCAAATTAGTCGATCGCCGAAGATATTGCATTAATGGAGGCTTGGGTGTGTGTGACTCATGACCCGATCAACGGAAATGAGAGGGTACTACGAATAATGTTGTTTATTTTTAATTAATTATGATTGTTGTAATGCTATGGTTTGCTTTGTATTTGAAATTAAATTATTTGAATTAGATAATGACACGTGTCACTGCAGGATTGGTTGAGAATCTCATCAAAAATCTGCTCTAAGATTTTTAATAGATAATGACACATGTCGTGACGAGAGTGGTTCAAAATCTCATAGAAAATCTAAGGGGATAATGACAAGTCTCGGATAATGCCAACAAAGCATAAAAAAAAAATTACAAAATAATACTTTTCCTTGCCATTGCCCTTGCCCTTGCTCAACGGGTGGAGTTGTACAAAGGCAAATACTGTTTTTGAAGGGCAATCAGTCGCCCTTGTCCTGCCCTTGCCCTTGCCCTCCTCTAACGGGTGGAAGTGCTCTAAGAGCACTTCCACCCGTTGGTGGAGGGCAAGGGCAAGGGCAGGACAAGGGCGACTGATTGCCCTTCAAAAACAGTATTTGCCTTTGTACAACTCCACCCGTTGAGCAAGGGCGAGGGGGATGGCAAGGAAAAGTATTATTTTTTAATTTTTTTTTTGGTTGGCCTTAAATATCACACCGACAATTTTGACCGACCCTTTCCACCGAAATGAAGTTTGGACTTTGTTTAAATTTGATCTTCAAATTATTTATTAAAAATAAACAAAGAAAACCATATTTATAAATAATTTTAAAAAGAAAGCATTACATGATAATAATTAAATAAAAATAACAACACCAATTAATTTAAAAAAAAACAAACAAACATTATTCGTCATCCCTTGGAATCCAATCAGTGGTGCTTGGTCCGTCATCCCTTGGAATGTATGGCACTTGCTCGTCTTGCTCGGGAAAATGTCTTCTCATGACGGCATCGCGTTGTTTTGTCCAAAAACGCTTTGAATTAGGAGTCATTTGCTCCGGGCGTCGGGACATGATTTCCCGATCCAACTCCTCTTGTCTTTCTCGCCTTTTCAATTGGGCTTCTTGCCGCTAGAACTCCCTATCTCTTTCAAGTGCTTCATCTCTGGCCCTAAATAACTCAAGCTGTTGTAGTTCGAGGTCACGATTCTGTTCATGTTGCCGAGCCATTTCTTCAACTATCTTGCAATATGCATCATTCGAAGAACTACCTCTTGCGGCTCTTTTCTTAGCAGCTTTCCTACCAATAGGCCTCTCGGCTGGCTCGGTAGGTGGTACCGGTTCACTTGGGGTCCCCGATCCTTCCTCCAAGGGCGATTCTTGCGTAGTTGATTCGTGTAAGGGAGTGTAATTGAAGACAACTTCTGGAGCACCATGAACAATTTTGTATTTCGGAGTATGCTTGACAAGGTCCCATAACTCATGCCTTGTGAATGATCTGTTGTTGTTAGCTTGATTGTACCACCTTTGTGCTTGTAGTTGCTGAAAAAATTGTATGTAAAAACATATAATAATTTACATATTCAAATGCTTATTTTTAATTAGCTTAAGGAATTGTTAAACAACAAAATAAATTGCAATTACCTCGTTGGCTAGATTATCGCCACTTCGAAATATGGTTTCCGCTTTTATGAGGGCTTCTTTCCAAGATTTCAATTCTTTATGTAAATGTCGGTACCTACTGGACAGAGATTGCTCGGTCCGGCTCGTGCCTTGCATTTTCTCAACGAATAATGCATGAATCTTCTTCCACATTTTGTCGACCCTCATCTCATTTCCGTTGATCGGATCATGAGTGACAATCATCCAAGCCTCCAGTAATGCAAGATCTTCGGCAATCGACCAATTTGCCTTCTCACTCATAATTTTTTTTTTTTTGATGTAAAAAACTAAGGATTTGGAAGAGAGAAAACCAAAATAATTGATGTAGAAAAAAAAATATTGAGTTGTTGTGTGGAATGAAGAAGAGAATTGGGGGTATTTATAAAAAAAAAAAAACAATTTTTAAATGTCAGAATAATCCTGGCCGTTGATTTAAAAAAAAAAATTTCATCAAACGGCTACCGTTGCGCCACGTGGCCAACGGTAATTTTTTTTTTTACCGTTGGAAATCCAACGGTCCAGATTAAAGAGCCGTTGGAGATCCAACGGCCATAAGCTTGCCACGTCATCTAGCCGTTGGTGGAGGCTGGCGTCAGCTGCAGCAGGTGGGGCCCACCGACATTTTCTGTTGTCCACTCACCCCCACTCGCGCGTGATTTCCACGCGCCTGACTTAAAAAAAATTAAAATCTGTTGCTGACGTCAGCATCCGAGAGGCAGTTGCCCTTGCAATTTTTGCTCGGGCTTGAGGTAGGGCTGGGTTGGGCCCACCTCTTGCCCTTGCATTTGGGTATGAGTGGAGTGTCCATTTGGGGTTGATAGGGCAATTCCCACCCAATTGCCCTTGCAATTGGGTATGGGTGGAAGTGCTCTAAGCATATATATTTTTCGATTGAAGCGATGGTCATATAAATGTTAATCTTCCCTTTTGTTTTCCTAGCCAAGTCTGGCTAGGTCTAGCCACAGGATTCGATTAACATCCCAAGTTTCCAAGTTCCCATTCAATCAGAAAACAAGAACGTCCCACAATTCAACTTGATTGGGTTCCTTTCCAAGATTTTTGAAATGTAGTTGTATTAAACTTTGATTTTTTATGATAGGGCTCCGAGCCTCCACAAACTTAAGCCTCTGATGAGATCACAAGAGACAGTTGCATCATATGTATTGCATGATTAATTGCATACGTACGAGCAGCATTGTCACCACCACCATCATCCATCGATCTCTCACCACCACAGGTCCACAACAACAATCTATTTTGTATGGTCAATACAATAGAGCTAATAATATGTAATAATTCAACTCGCACCTGCTTCCTCCTAAGCTGCACCAATGTTTCATGTTTGTGTGTATATATAATAGATAGATACATAAATGTTATATGGTCATTAGGTAATTGGAAAATGTATGATCACTCACTATTAGATAATTTAGATTAGATATATGTCAAGAGTGGAAAATAAATAAATGTGTTTTTAATGTTTTAATCTCAACCTTTCATATCAATCTAAAGACGAATGAGCATGAATTCTTGGTAAGCAGGTGACAAAGAGAATGAGTATATATATGAAGCATATTATCTTCAATCTTCAATGAAATTAGTCCCATTGGTTTGGAGAATAATAAGATGAAATGTGTTTATGCAAATATGAATCCGCGTGTAGAGCAAACATTCAGCCATGTGTATTTTAATTCTTGTCTGAAATCGAAGACGGCTGCTGCATATGGCCATCCATTTCCAGGCTTCCAGCGTGAAACATAACAGCTTGATCATCACTATGAAATTTTTTTGTTATAATGTTGAGGCATACGTACATCATTATTTCATCATCAACATATTTGGTATCGCTTCTCTCTTGTAGACCAAATTCCTTCGCCCCAAATAATAATAAGATCAAACCAGAAGGTCCAGGAAAATGAAATCCCTTGCATGTTACCAAAACCTAAGGACCTGGAAAATTAATTGGTGATGATATATGAGTCATGAGTCATGACTCAATGACTCGATGACTCATGATCAGCTAGAGCCTAGAGCCATGTGTTCGCAGTAGAGGCCTCTTCAAAATGTTTTGGTTAAGTCTAGCATTCAATTATATACTAACCTTCTTGCATGGTCTGCATGCATGCGTCATATATATTGAGATTGAGTCATATATATATTCCACATAAAAAAATAATTCTTGTTTTACAGTATATAAAACACTCGGTCTCTTTTTTTTTAATACTAAATGATTTTGAGTTGGACATCTTAACGTCAGGCTGTTACCAAATTAAACAATTCACGTGGCAGGTTCTACAGTCATATATAATTTACATTGTTGACGACTTTAGCTTTAGTTCTAGAGTACCTTAAAGGGCATATATGTTAAGGGTATATAGTTTTTGTATTAAAGTCTGTTCGATTCGAAACATGAGCTAGGGTGAATGTTTCTATCATGGTCACAGCCAGCATCATCATCATTGTCATTAGTTACAACTATGGAAACATGCATGTTTTGGTGGAAATTTGATTGTAGATCCCAGCAATGCGGATTTCCACAAGCTTTATATACACATTCGGACTTGTGTATGTGTCTGTATCTATAGACACACAAATACAAGAAGGATAAAAACAGGACTAATAAATATATAGATAGGGAGAACATCAACAATTTCAGAAGTCTCCTAGTACCTTGGAGAGCCAAGCAAACATGCTAGTTTGCCCCTTCAAGCGCAGAAGAGAAATTTTTTCAAAAGGGGTCAATCAGCATATATGATGAGATGAATTTGTGTTATATATACTCTACCTGTATCGTCATCACCGTGATCTGAGGAATTAACAGATGCTGTGCACAGGTGGGTTTTCTGTTTCCAGGCTAGACATAAGCATTCGAATATGCATGTTCTAACATTTACCTATTGCTTAATCTTACTAGCTAAGGCTACACGAATAATTTTTGAGGGTGACGTGTTGAACAAGCTAGAATAAATATTCGTCCAGGGTTTCAGAAAAATGATCGTGCACTCAGCATCTATATTTTCAGAAATATATCCACAATAGAGCCAGAAAACAAACAGTAAAAAGCTTTGATGTCCCAATTTCTCTCACATCCACAAGCATAAATATCAATTGTCACATACTAGGGCCACTCATTTATCCGATACCATGTCCAATCCCAAAGAAAATTTAATCGAGACTAATAAAAGAAAAATGGATCACATTGCTTTCCGGCCAGTCAGTGACTCCATCTATATCTCGATTGCTATTTGCGGGACCACTATGTCAACTACAAGAGAATAATGCGACTGTATACATGCAGAAAGAGGGACAACGATGGATATTTAGAGTCGTTTTCCAAAAATTCTTGGGTGCTTCGGAGTACGGGGTGCTCTTGGTTTTTATATTTTAAAACAAAAATCTAACGGTTAAAAAACCCGGAATACCCCGTACTCCGGGGTATGCAAGAAAGACTCATCGTTTTCATGGAGGGTCAAGGTGTCACGCTCCAATTGGTTCCCCAGATGTGACATTGCCCTACTGTGCAATGCACTACATGTACTCATCCACGTAGAGCCACATGCATCCAACATTCACTACAACTATGCGCAAGTCCTCGTATATACCCCTAATACAACGATAGAATATTACTATATTTGTGTCTTTGGTATAGTGCCGCACAGTCTTTGAAAAAAGTTATGATCCGTTAAGGTCGTATGAACGACAATGGTTTGATAAAGATAGAATATTAATTTATGTATATTCGGTTCAAATAAAATCGTCAGGTTTCAATTATTGATAAAACTAATTGGTATGCATATGTTGATCATTGAGGGCAGCAGTGCAAAGTGAAAGAACTAATAATGCAGGTTGCAGGACATTTACAAGGTGGAAAGCACGCATATATATATATGCAAATCTCAGAATCAAGGCAGAAAAAGATACACGTTTACTGAGAGATGAACAACTGAAAAAATACCAAAAGCTATGCCAATTGAAAGAACAAATCATATCCAATAATTATGATAATATACACTCATTAATGCCAATAGTTTGGCACAACGAGCATATCATATGCAAAAATCTAATGCCATCTCACCCCACATTCCAACTTCGATTCCTCCTCCACATGGTTGTAATTAAATGAAAATTTAGGCGGCGCCATGTCTGAAAGAACAGCCATATTGTGTACTCGAAGACAAAAGAAAACATTTGACACCAACAAATTGCATGCCATGCACCCACTATATATATATATATATATATATATATACATATATACACACTATTGTATGTATATACTGATATGTTCATGCATGCATATGGTTCAACTTAATGGTCTTTGCTCTTTTGTTTCCTTGATCTGCCTATGCAGGAAACTAATATGCAAAGATTAATCACACTAGTGGCTAGGCATAGGATTTATGTTAGCAGATAACACAGCATGCCCATGTTCATGTGTGACAAGTTCCACGAGGACATGTTTAAGCATGTTTTATAAGGATCAAAATCATCATATTTAAGTAGGGCTGAAATGTTTGTCAATTGTTCTGTAGGAAAAACAAGCACTCTCCACTCTTCTTTGCCTCTAAGGGCATACCCGGCTCCACTAATATATATTATCACTGTATTAGGTTCATGGAATTGTTATTAGCACTCTAATTTCATATGAAAAAAAAGAAGAAAAAGGAATGCATGAGTACTATTTTGGTGTGTCAATAACAATTAAAGAATAATTATGTATCAAACTTGTTATCCAAGTGAAACTTGAGACATCTCAATTACAAATGGAGAATAATATATATCACTAAATTGAAGTGCTAGCTAGTTACAAGTGAAAAATAATATCACTAAATTGCAGTGGTAGTGACAATTTTAAAGTTGATGTTCATTAGTATGGAAAACTAACTATTTTATCTTCACATACCTAGAGTTTATATTTTTTTTATTTGCTCTCCATTTATATGAGTATCTTGAGATTAGTTGAGACAAGTGGAATATAGAAACAAACAATTGAATAGCTAGCAATACCATTAATGTAATCCCCATTGGTTAGGCACTACAATATGGCATTGTTATGAAGAATAATAATACTGCTACAAATCTAGGCGAGTCTGATTTTGTTCCAACCATTCCACATGGGTGGATCTTGTTGCGGATTTATAAGTTAATAATACAATTAATTAACAGCAATTTTGTTGAAGGATTCATTTCCCGGATTTTGGGTTTGAATATCCACATGAGAAGCAGAATCCCCAGTTGTCAATTTGGTACGTTAATTAAGAAACAAATTCACATACATGCATGGCAAAAACATTATCACTGACAACTTTAATACATATCCGAAATAGAAAGTAAGAGAAGATCCTTGTGTAATTCTTTTGGTTAAAACTAACGCCATGTTTACTTAATAGAAATGGAAAAAGTCAGAAATTAAAGAGCTTAAAACTAGGAGAAGTAAAGAAAGGGAATCAGATCAACTAGTCTTCCCTTGTCGATCTAATTTCTGATTTTTAGGTATTTGATTTTGGATTTTAAGAAAAAAATTACACTTTTTCGATTCCTTATATGTAAGTGCATAGGAAAGTTAAGGAGTGAAATGACTCTCTTACACATATTTTAGTAAATGCAGAGAACTCAAGAATCAAAATGGTTCCAATTCCTATTTCTAGTAAGTAAATATGCCCTAAGTTTAAACTGTGACAACTTACAAGAGTCTTGTTTTATTGATCACTTGGATTTGATAACAGATGTGAAGAATAAATTAATGTTTTTTTCTATGTTTTAATTTCAACTGTTAATTGTTATTATCAAATTCGAGAGTGAGGAATAGTGCATTCTTTGATCACTTTAGGCTTCAGCTGGCCTAATGGGCAAGTCAAATTGCACACAGCAGGCCATAGTAGGCCTCTTGCTTGGCCCATCCCACATATTTTCATCCAAATTATGAGACAGACCATAAAGTTCTTCAAAAACTAAAGGAGAATGAATGTTAGTCGGGCCTAGTCCAAAGTTGTCTCAAAATCGTCACCTCAAGGAGAATGAATGTTTAGTTGAGTGGAAAAATTCAAAAGCGCTTCTTTTGGAATAGTGCTTTTTCAGAAAACACTTTCAAGTGCTTAAATTTTTAATAAAAAATTCAATATGCATATAAAGAGGCGCTAATGAATAAAAGTGTTTCTGATAGAAGTAGTTCCAAACGAATCAAAAAATGTTTACGTAATTTTTCCCTCATTGCTTTCCAAATCATCTAACGACTAATTGCTTGTCTAGTGAAAGCGTTTGGCGTAGAACGTGCCTAATTTCAGAGGAGCAATGAAGCCCTCCCGGAGTTTCACCAATTATTCCAATTAGCAAAGTAAAAAAGATAATACCAAGTCATGAAAAACCATAAACGATTGGAACCTCACACTCAATTTAGCAATTTGACCTATCTATTACATGGGTAAATTTCAATTGATAATCTCTAGTTCGCACCGTTCTACAGGACAAATGTGATCTTACATGCGATTATGATTAATAAAAACAAACAAGCTTGTACCACTTTGAACAGTTGTAAATTCGAACACAAATCTGCTAACAAAATCTGAAATTAACTGGAGATTGCTAGAAAAGCTGCAAAGAAAGCGAGGTAACTTATGCTGCTGCAATTACTTACTGGCAGAGCTGCTCAACCGCCGTCACAATCTGGGCAGGTTGAACAACAGTCACTTCCTCCAATGTTGCAGCATATGGAGTAGGCACATCCTGTGAAGACAGGCATATAATAGGAGCATCTAAATAATCATGGAAGTTCTCAGTGATTGCTGCTGTCAAACTAGCACCAATTCCACCCGTCCGCATGCACTCCTCCACAATCAGCACGCGGTGTGTTTTCTTCACTGAGTTCCCAATGGTGTGAAGATCAAACGGCTTCAACGACCTAATATCAATCACTTCGGGATCATAACCCTTGTTCACCAAAGTTTTGGCGGCCTGCATCACATGATACCTCATCCGAGAATATGTCAAGATAGTGACATGCTCCCCAGGCCTGACCATCTCAGCTTCCTCAAGATTGCACACATACTCTTCGTCTGGAATTCTCTCCTTGAGATTGTACAGCAACACATGCTCAAACAGAATAACTGGGTTATCACTTCGAATGGCAGCTTTCATCAAACCTTTGGCATTGTAAGGGGTTGAGCATGCAACCATTTGAATTCCGGGAATAGACTGAAAATAGGACTCAAGACGTTGAGAGTGCTCAGCCCCAAGTTGCCTTCCCACTCCACCAGGACCTCGGATAACTACTGGGATTTTAAACTGACCGCCAGAAGTGTAGTGGAGCATACCACAGTTGTTGGAGATCTGGTTAAACGCTAGAAGGAGAAATCCCATGTTCATACCCTCAATAATTGGTCTGAGACCAGTCATGGCAGCTCCAATACCCATACCCGTAAAGGAGTTCTCAGCAATAGGAGTATCAAGAACCCTGAGATCCCCATACTTATCAGCCAGGCCCTTGGTCACCTTGTACGATCCTCCATAGTGGCCCACATCTTCACCCATTACACATACAGTGGGATCCCTAGCCATCTCTTCTTCCAATCCTTCTCGCAAGGCTTCAAAAAGCAGAAGTTCATGCCTGAGGAAAGAATGTTTATCTTTTTAATTCCCACCTCAATGAGTATAAGAGGAACAAAATAACTAACAAAACTATACTATGATCCTATGTGATTCTCTTGGCCAAATATATCACTTCACCTATAAACTACTTATCAATTTCAAGCAAAGAAAACTGCAGGGAATATGCAAATACTATACGGTGACAACTCACAAGAAACAGTTATAGCGGGTAATGAATAGGACTATATGCAGCGGAAAGAGGGAAAATGAAAGTGAATTCAATACATTTATTTTTTATCAAATAATTATATACATTTCAATTCAAAGGATATTAACGTAAACAAAACATCCAGCATGACTTTTATCTACCCATCTTTTTATCTAATTAAGGAAATTAAAAGCTGCGCAAATTAAACAATATCCTGAATTCTAAATACAAATTCATGACTTCATTCTGAAACTTGCGATTATGGTTCATTAGAACGCCTTGATGTGAAAATTTTCAAATTTTCATGACTGCGCACGATATAAATGCGATTCACATCTTATATTTACAGACCCTGTTTCCACAATAGCTTATATTCAGCCAGTTATAGTGGAAAATTTTCAGACGATGAATTGGAAACAACAGTCACGCGAGGTGGAATGCTATTCTAACGCTTGCATATAAATCCACAACACGGATTCATCGACATTGAATTACATGCATAACCCACACGTTAATAGTGGTAAAATGTGAACTATATATGTATGAGTATCGAGTTTAGCTAAAACTAGAGCTCACAAATTTGCAAAAACTCCACTCTACAATCCCACAAATATAAAAAACATACCCAGGTTTCGATGCGGTCGAAGCTGCAGCGCTATCAGCTTTGGTCTACAGAATAAACACCCAACAACTAAGTTCAGAACTCCATGCATTGCAAATAACAAATTCAACAAAATTCCAAATCAATTCCAAAAATTAAAGAGAGAAAGGAAAAGAAGACGATTAACTGCAACAGCATTGGTAATCAGCTGATCAGCCCGGCGAGCTCTCGAATTCGAACCCGAGCTGACCCCGGCATCAGATCTGACGACAAAGAAGCTCGCTTTCCTCCCTGAAACAAATAAAAAAAAACAAAAATTGGCAGATTTAAAAAAGAAACTCAATGGCGTCGGATTAGAAAATGTCAAGAACAGAGGAGTAGGGCGGACCTGGGAGGGATCTGCGGCAAGGTAGGTGGAGCTTCCTTGAATTGGCGGAGGAGACCGACAGCGCAGCAGCGGCTCCGAAGCACTGAGAGACGGTGGCCATCGGGAAATTTTCAATTGGTTCTCGAAATTCGACACTCAAATTCCGAGAAATCCCAAACCGATTGGAGAAATTGGAGCGAATGAAGTGGAATCGGAGCGAGAGAGGGAGCTTATATGAAGGATTTGGGCGGAGGGATTGAGAAATGGGTGTGTGGCGATTTAATTGAGAACATTCAGAGTGTCCCGCTTAGTTTTCATCGCCTCCATCTAGGTTTATGATCCCCTACATGCGGGTGCTGTAGTGTAGTTGAAGAAACTAAGCCACGTAAGCAAGAACGGTCACTGAAATTACCATATTAGACCAGTGTGATTACGTGGAGGGTTGTGAGTGGATGTGTGTAGTGTTGGGAGAGGTTGTTGTATGGTGTGAATTAAAGTTGCCGTTGATGGTGTTGCTGTGTGAGGAGCCTGTTGGTTAACCAACTGAACAAGCAGCTCGTTCATGTCACGTGCTGCTCACGCGATACATTTCTTCATGGAATCGGACTGGCTAAATTTTATTTGTTTTTTACTGGGCCGGCCCGCCTTTGTTTTAGTACTGGACAATTGGATTTGAACGACCCAAGTTTATTTGGTTTTATTTTGGGAAAACTTTAGCAATTAATATCCCGACCTGACCGGTTGTATAACTTGTATTTAATGTTGTCCTCTAAACTTTGGGCTCATTTGACGACTAAAAGAGTTTTTAGAAAAAATATTTTTAAAATTAATATTTAGTAAAAATGCAAGTTAATTATAAAAAAAAACTTATAGTGTTTCATGCAAGAAGTACCAGTTATGTGCATCTTGCAGGAAGCAATTAATGTGTTTTTTTGTCTCTAAAAGTGCTTTAAGTCATTTAAATGTATTTACCAAAAGAACCCTTTTCAATTTAGTTATGAGCTTTATATTTTTAACTTGTGTCTCCTCTGATGTTTGTTTTGTCAATGATCACATAAAATTAATGATCATTTTCGTCCATTATGTACAATAAAAACATTGAATCCTCTAGAGATATGTAAGTTCAATTCTTCGTGATTCTTTCTTCATGTCTTAATTATCATAACTCTAAGTATTTATTAATTTACCTTGTAAATGTTGTATTTTCTTAGTCATGTACATTGGCCATGATAAAAATTAGCGGAAGTCTTAGGGGCATTAATACCACGTGGAAATTTATAGGGTTTTTTTTTTTAAATTTAATATTATTAAGGAAAAGAGGGAGTATAAAACTATTACAATAATTTAAGTGAGGTAGGAGTTTCGAACCCAGACGCATGGTTGGAAATACAACACCCTATACATTAGAATATTGAATCACATGGGTTCACTAAATCCTTTTTCCATTATTACTTGTTCTACAATTTTGGAAAAAAAAAACGTATGGTGATGGAATTGTAACGGGGAAAGGATTTAGGCAGACGTATTTATTGTTATCATGACTTCTCAAACAACAATACGTCTTGTATTAATATCTCGAAACCACAATAAAAGTGAAATCCGTTTTATATGGAACTCTTCCTAGTGATGGGGCTACCCTTGGGCCTTGGGCCTTGGTCCGTGAACTCAACCCAAGTTACTTGTGGTAGTTAATGCGTCTGGTCACCTTCGTGACTTCGTCTAATAAAAACAAAAAACAAAAAAATTATTTTCAGACAAAGCAATCCCCTAAAATGAAAATAAAAGAGAAACACAGAGAAAAAAGGGCGCGTGGAGTCGTGGACAATGGAGCTATTCTATCTGTTATGCTCAATCCTCTCCGCCTTCCTCACTTCCCTCACTCTCTCCCTCCTCCTCCCATTCCACACCCTCATCCGCCGCTTCTCTTCACGCGCCGCCTCTTCCTCTTCCACCTCCCTCTACGAAGGCACCGTCTGGCACGAGCGCCGCCGTCCCGTTCACCACTCTTTTCGCTATGCCGTCCGCTACGCACTCATTGACCTCGACCACACGCCGCACCCCCTCCCCAACCACCTCTCCGCCGACGAAGCTCGCCTCATTGCCGGCACCGACGGCCGAACGTAATTATTAGCTTAACTATCACTTGGGTTTTGTTTTTGGTTAATTAATCTGTTCGAAACTAATGTGTTAGCTGATTAATTATTGATTAATTTGGTGTTTTGACGAACAGTTTGCTTTTGACAATTCCGCAAAGTGTGGGATATGAGCAGAACCCACTGAGCTTGTACTACTGCTATGATGTTGGTGACCAGCTTTTGAAAAAGTGCATTGCTGAGGTTTGCTTTTTCACTTTGCCGCTTGATTACGTTTAATTAGATATCGAAAAACTTACCTGTGAATCGCAGTTTGACACGCGTGCGTATTTATGTATTCGGTGCTGACCCTACTGTTGAATGCTGATATATATCTGAATTTAGGTGACCAACACACCATGGGGAGAAAGAGTGACATTTGTGTTCAACCCGAATTCTGATTTAGTGGCAAAACCATTACATGTCAGCCCTTTCATGGTATGTTACTGTTTTTGAGTAGTAATTTGAGGTGCCTTATTGATATTAATTTGAATTGATTCTGTTTTGAAATGGATGAATTCGTCTATAGCTCTTGTTAAAATGTTACGTCATTCGTTTAGTGGTAGCTCTGATTGATCGGAAAGACAGTGTCCTGATTCGGATGGTTGGATGCACAATAGATGAAGGAAGCATATAAGATTTTAGAAAGAGACATTAGTTATGGGAAAATGTCATACTTGTTATGCATTGTAGCAAACAATAAAGAAAATTGAATCCTTGAGGGGTACATTGAAGTAAGATCTTTCAATGTTGTGAGTGGAGAGGGAAAATGCGTGTTATGCATTTTGAAGCTGGATGGATAAGGGAAGCTAGGAGCGGTTTTTGGAACTCCCGGCAAATCAGGGTTGTAATTCCTGGCTTCTGAAAGACGTTTTCTTGTTGATACTTGGTCGAAATGTAGGAATTTCACTCGTTCCATTATCATCAATAGGAAAAAAGTGTGTCTGAAAACTCTGTGGTCAATTGAATTGCAAACTGTTGTGATCAACCATTTTAACCGAGTTTTACTGAGAAGTAACGCCTTTTTTATGGTTTGTATGCTTTGTGCATTTTGCAGATATTAACTTAATAAAAAATCTAATAAGCAAAAAGATTTTCACTCTTTTGAGAAACCGCTTATGACAATTAATTTGCAGGATATGTTGGGGAATTGGAGTATCAGAGCAAATGCTCCCGGAGATGATCTATTTGTTTCAATTTCAGTTCAACACCCAAACCTCGGCAATTATTTCACAGCTACCCTAAAAGCCAAAAGGGTATCCTCATCTTTGGCATCTGATCACGCACTGTTTTTCTGGTTGATGCCGCATAAAGTTGCAGTGTGGATATATTGGCATGTAAGTATAGTTAAGTTAGATAACTGCTTTATTTGGTCTTGCTCGGTTACTAAATGCGGTTGCTAGACTTAGGAACTTATTCAAGATTTAAATTGACTCTTCCAAGTTGAGATTATGTCAACAGGATGTGTGAACTTCAACATCGAATCAACTGATGTTTTTCTACTACCATTTCTTTCTCAGGCTTTGAAACTGTGGTGGAAAAATGTGTCATTTGTCCAACATCCAAGGTACTCCAACCCTGCATATAGGGAGGAAGCTTTGGTACGTGATCAAAAACTTCATTGCCGGCATCTGCAACTTGAAGGAAGTGGTCTAGGATGTATAGCTAACAGGGAAGGTGAGGGTCGTTTTTGTACATGGAGAGATGCTAAGTGGCCTTGGTCTTGACTCGGAAAGGTTAGGACTGGTTTTGTCCTCTGTGATACCACGGGAAGCAAGCAGCGGAATTCGGGTATTCCTGTTTGCTTTTGTTCTCCCTGAAGTTTGGATTCATGGGTACTAAAGTAGGTACGGTAGGCAAGGCCTCGGAAAGTGCATAGTAATGCATGTTCTGTCTTAGGTTGCAATTAGATTTTAGGTAAAGATCAAAGCATGGCAAAGAAGTTTGGTTTTTCTCTATCTGCCTAGCTATCTGGATAACTTCAGCTCCCTCCTGAACATGAGCTGCTTCATGCCCACACTATTTGTCTACAATTTGGGATTTGTCTTTCTTTTTCTTTTATTTTTTCATGTAATTTTGTTTATATATTTGATGGAATGGTAACAACTTTTAGTTTTGAGTGATATTCAAGTAGTGGGATATCAAATCAAAACCAATCCACTTCATATGCTTTGTACTATGACTCTACTTAATGCCTTACAAATCAAGGGCCTTCATTCTTCAAAGCAACAAACAAGAAAAATAAATACTCGAGAATGTATCGAGTTATTTCTCTTTATATGCAAATCACAGTTTAATATGTATTCATAAAATTATTATTTTGTATTTTTATTGAGTCATTTTCTAAAAGTGTCAAATTATGGTTAACATGCAACGATGAATGGCTCATGTAAAAGGAGCCATAGTATTCACCGTTTTAGAAAATTTTCAGTATACTACCACACGGCTATATTGTGTAACAAATTTACTAATATTACATAACACTGCAACTATTCATTAATCTTTTATGAAATATAAATTCTCACGTCTACCTATATAATAACACGTGAATTAAAAATCATATAGCAGCGCGACACGACAATCAAACCTTTGTCGAGAAAAAACTCACCTATGCCTAGGTGGAGTTCCCTACCAATGGTTACTCGACACCTGGAATTGTTTTAATTTTCTTACTAAATCACATTAAACGGAGTTATAAACCGCCGTTTCTGAAATTGGACGAAGTTAGCCATGGCATTGGGAGAATGGCAGATTCGTGACGGCGAAGGGGAGACGTTTTATCTGAGTTTTTCTTTTGTTTCGGTAAGTGGTATAGTCTTCTTCTTCCTCATCGTTCAAATGGTTTTTGTTTTTATTTTGTTGTAAAACCCAGAAAATAAAAGCTAACTTAATGAAGACAGAAACATAACGACAAGAATCAGAAGATGAAGAAGAAACAACCAGAAGAAACAAACTGGACACAATCATGAAATTTCCTTGACTTTCTTGAATGCTTCGAAATATTCGATACTCTAAAATATTCAACGGGACAACAAAAATTAAGAAAAACATTTTACCCTTTTTCCCTATTTCACACGGGACAACAAAGCTCGCCGTCCTCTCCCCACCTTAACCTCCCGCCAGCGAGAAGAGGTGAGACCAAATCCTCGCCGCCGCGCCACTCTCACTCAAATTCAAATTCGGGATCGCATCTCCACTTTCACTCCGATTCCGACGACGACAACTTAGGGTCGCTCCACCACTCGGACCACTCCTTGCCGCTGCAAAATACTCACCCCGAAAAACGTCTTCTTCGATACCAACTCGTCCGATCCACCTTCCCCTCCCACAATATCAGTGTCTACATCTTCTGAGTCATTTACTTGGACACCGATGTGCTGGTGGTCTACGACAACATTCACAAGCTCTGAAATATTTCGCTCACTAGGTCGTGGTTTATCGGAACCGGTGTACAACCACGCCAACTTTACCAAGTATTTCACCGGCGGGTTCGGGTCCGACCCGATTCTCTCCTGGGTGTTTTCGTAAAGAAACCCTGCTATTTCAATTTTCAACACCGGTGTGATGGTGATGGACCTGGTGAGGCCAGAACGTGTCGGACTCGTGCCCAGTTGTGAACTGCGCACCAAGTGCTCCAACGGGAACTCTGCGATTCTCAAGACGTTTCCCGACTCGGATTTCTGTTTGCAGCCGCGGGGTGACATGGTGCGGTGGTTATAGGGTTACGTTGGTGGTTGATTTTGGAGAAGAGACAGAGGAGAGTGGGGTGGGGTTGTAGTGAGACTGTGGGAGTCGGGGAGAGGGAGAGAGGGAGAGAGAGAGAAAGCAAAGGGATATTGATTTGATTTTTTTAAATTTTTTGTTGATTAATTAAATTTTAATACTTATTTAAATTTTTTATTTCACATGGCACAAATATGATAGATCAGCTACGCCACGTCATCATTTGGACAACTTGACATAAAAATTAACGAAAGTATGAAAATAGCCTAAACAATTAAACTTTAAGTATAAAAGCGAGATGAAAAAAGTAAGTACATTAAAGTGTGATTTTTACAAAACTTAAGGTAGTAAAGTGAGAATTATTTTTATTTTAATTAAAAACGAAAATAAGATTAAAGTGACACACCCCGACCTGGATGTCCAGGTGGACACCCAAAAATCGAGGGTGCTAGCCGACACCTTGTGTGTTACATCCCGTTCCGGGAATAATATTATTTTATTCCCGAAGGTGCAAAATGACGATTTTGCCATTGGTTGACCTTTCGGTTGACTTTTTGCGTCGTAACTCGTACGACGCATTCACTTGTATTTTCTTGACGTGCTCGTCGATACGAACGCGTAGACGCGAGCCGTACGTCGTTCGGACTCCGAACGAATATTTTACGGGCGTTGGTTTTTCGACGTTTCCCGTAATTTAATTTTGGGCTGGGACCCACTTACCTGCAGGCCATGTGGCCTTATCCCAGATTTCCTGGGATTGTGTCTGGGCATTTTGCCTTTGTCTCTCCCGTGCTCTCCCTCTCATGGTCTCTGCAGACCACACCAAAACAGAACCAAAAACCACACCCAATTACTTTGGACACCCCGAGCTACCACCACCCTCGATCCCACCTCAGCTCGACCTCACACTGGTGGACTTCATCACCATTTTCATCCTCACCAAACCTGGGTCACAGTGAGCCCAGAAAACCCGAGCAAACCTCGAAGAACCCAAAACTCGAAAATACTCCGGCGAGGTTTGCCTCGGCCAACCGCCGCGATCCAGGCCTCAAGCAGCCTCGTGGTGGTCACCAACCTCTTCCTCGAGGTCCCAAAGACATTAATCTAGACCTGTGCACTCGTGATCGATCGAGGAATTCCAGTTCTGGAAATCGAAGTTTTGGAGCCGAGGCCTTTTCTCCAAATTCCGGCCAACTCCGACCGAGTTTGGGCCCCAAAGTGGTATAACATTCTTCCCCTTGACTCCAGCTTCATTTTGGCTTTTGAATCATTGAATTTGGTTGAGAAATGAGTGAGTTACAAGCGTTTGAAGTTTCCCGGCCAATTTTCCAGTTTCCGGCGACGGCGACGGCGGCCGGCGGCGGCGCCGGCGACCGGAAAAAGACCAGCGTCGACCAGCGCTGACGTCATCGGACCGGGTTGGACCGGCCTTGCTAACGTCAGCAGACCGGTTCAGACCGGACTTGCTGACGTCAGCATTGACCGAACCGGCTTGAGCCGAGCCGCGTTGACGGCTTGAGCCGAGCCGTGTTGACCGGCTCGAGCCGAGCCGAGTTGACCGGCTCACCGGCTCAGCTGACCAGCTCGCGCGTGAGCCGCGCGTGGAGCTGCGCGTGGAGCCGTCGGCTCCGACCTTCAAGCCGCGCGTGAGGGCGCGTGGAAGGTCCAAATCGTGTTCTGTTTTCACGGGTCGACTCGTGACGACGTGTACTACCTCGGGGTAGTATGCATGTTAATTTTTGAGGTGTTTTGGACCTCCAAATTGAGAAAGCAAGGGATACGTTTAATTATTTAGTTAATTCGTTACCTTTATGAGGTTAATCATTGTACCGGTGATATCTCATATAGGTGAGGCCAAATGGCAGCGTGTGGCGGCGTGTGCTACGGCACACGGCGGCCCACGGCGGCGGTTTTGGGGTTTCCGACCCCGAAACTCCGTTTTCGGGTTTCCGAACGCCGTTTTCTTCGTATTTTCAATTACGTTATTAATCTTGGGTGTTCCAAAATAGGTTTGGCGACCCTTGGCGATCGGAGGACGTACGTTTGGACTTCCCGGCTTCGGTATTTGTGAGTGGGCCCTTTCCCTACTATTAAATGTGTTTTATTTTGGGAAATTATATTTTGGTTTATTGCCTACTCTGGTAAATGATTTTAAATTGGTATTTGACTTGTATTTCAGTAGACCTTGTGCTTAGTGGTATTTACTCAGTTTACTAGTTTCAGCTCAGTATTTCGGTAGGCTATGGAAATTAGTGGGCATGGGCCCACATTTCCATTTGGGAATTATACCATTAAATTGGTGATTTCCGTATTATTTTGTACGCATATTGCTAGTATCGTTTCGGCCATATTTTAGGGAATTTAGGGAATTAAGTATTTTAATTCCCTACTTGTACCTATTTGCGATTATGGGTTTTATACCTATCTGACGGCCTTGAGCCGTATTTGGGTGAACCTTGGTTACGGTAAAGTTCTATCGTATTTTGGGTTCACCTAGTTTGCCATTAAGTTGGTATTTCTATACCTTGGTACCCATGTGGCGTATCCTTGGTATTTCACGTATTTAGGGTTTACGCTTGGTATTTCGGGTACGGCCCCGAGAATACTTTATATTGATCGTTCTAAGGTTATCCCAAAAAGGGAAATTACCTCACTCGTTTACCTCACTTTGTTTTATTCAAATTATTCCGTGGTATGTTTTCATACGCTCAACTTGGGAGGCTTACACGGTGTTGTTGTACTGTCCGGGGCCAGGACCAGCCTTCACGTGATGTTCACATGCACCGATACGCTCGCTATGGACCCATAGTAGGTGCCAGCCTGTTCTAGGTCGCATGGGCGACTCGAACTTGTTGTGATGCGATTAGCGCCAGCTTCACGTGATCGTAGTACATGAGCGTACCATTATTGATACACCCAGCCTGTTCATGACAGAATATATCTGTATGAACTTGTGTGTTTGCTATACCTAAACGAGCGGTTTATCTTATGGTTCTGGATTGTGATTTACCATTGGTTTTCACTGATACCACGGAAGCTTACAGTCGATTTACGGGTTTTCCGTAAGATCTTATTTTATGAACTTTTTGATAAAGTACTGTGTGCCGAACGGTAGCTTTCCGCCCGTTTCGGACGGTAAGTATATTTCCGTACTTACCTCGATTTTCTACCTACTATATGGTACGTTTGCTGAAACGGTTTTTCCAACCAACTACTTGATTTTGACGGCGAGGGGTTACTACTTTCAGAAAGGAAAGGTTTTTACAAAACAACTATTATTGGCCCACTCACCCTTCTGTTTTTGCGCCCCTCCAGGTTTAGTGGCTGGAGCTGTGTACGTTCGAGGCGGTGGTATGACGAAGGTTCAAATTTCTTGGTATTGTAATACTTCGTATTCTGTACCATGTACAACTGTGTTTGTATAAATTCTTCCGCCTGTACATTTGTGTACACATTGATCTTAAATTATTCAAATTAATTCTTATTTCTTTCAAATTGGCTTTCGTCACCCTACGTGGTGTCGGCCAGCACACTTGACTTTTGGGTGTCCACGTGTACATCCGGGTCGGGATGTGTCATTGTGAGGTGACGAAAGTCATTTGAGAGAACAAAGAGTAATTTAAGTGATAAGAAAGAATTTGAATTAAATAAAGTAGGCTGAGTGCGCCGGAAGTGTGTGAACCAAGAGAAATAATAATAGAATAACTAACTTTTTAGAAAAGAATTTACTAAGAAAAGATTTTCTACACTGAGGAGGAAACATGCCATCGCGTCCTGATATCAGGAGCTCTAAAGCCTACTAAACCTGGAGGGGCGCAAAACACAGAAAAGGGTGAGTGGGCTAAAAAGAATAATTTGTCTAAAACTTTGTTTTTCCGAAAGTACTAAACCCTCACTGTAAAACCCGTAATAATTCTGAAAATCATACTACATGGTAGGTATGAAAAATAGTGTAAATGTGGATAGTCTGTTATTTTCTAAAACGGGTAAAATAACCACAAATTTCAATATAAAATCTTTCACAAAAATCAATACAAAAAATCCAATAATAACATAAAGCTCCATGGCATCAGTGAAATTAGGTATATCGTAAAATCACATATAACAACAGGGTACGCTCAGTAGGCAGTGCAAACACACAAGTTCATGCAGAGATATTTTGCCATAAATAGGTTGGGTGTAATAATCTACACTCAAGTACTACATACACGTGAAGCTGGCGCTAAGGGCGTCACAACAAGTTCTAGATGCCAAGGCAACTAGAACAGGCTGACACTTACGATGGATCCAAAGTGAGCGTGTCGGTGACAAGTTCTAGATGCCAAGGCAACTAGAACAGGCTGACACTTATGATGGATCCAAAGTGAGCGTGTTGGTGCAGTGTGAACATACACGTGAAGCTGGTTCTGGCCCCGGACAGTACTGTAAACACTGTGTAAGCAATCCTAATTGAGCGGTATGAAAACATGCCACGGGTCGAGTCTTGTATCATAAAGCGGGGTATAATATAAAGTATGTCGTTTCTAAAGTAAGGTTCGTAGTAAAATGTTCTAAAATGGCATTCACAGATACCGTATTCGAAAAACCAATAATATGCTAAAACATTTGAATTTCGAATACCAAGTAAGATAATAACTAAATCCAAGATTCATTTCAAAGCATAAATGTAAATTTCAATTCACAAATATATATAAGATATAATTTTATAAAGAAAGGCCCACTCATAGTGACTGTAGATGTAAATGCTTTGCTTGTACGCTCTTCGTACTCCACGAGTTGTCACTCCTAAGGTAAAGCACCCACAATTAATAATCTAATCGAAAACTACGAGGAAAACGGAGTACGGAACTCAAATTAAGAGTTTCGGGGTCCGAAAACCCAAGTACGCCGCCGTGGGTAGCCGTGAGCCGCCATACAGCCTCACACACCGTCATGCGCCGCCACGCACCGCCACTCGCCCTCACGCGCCGTCACACGCGCCGGTTACACGCGCCGCTCCGTTAACTTTAACGGAATATTCTGGGATTTAATGGAATATTCTAACGACGTTATAGAATATTCCATTAACGGCGTCAGTTAGGGAAGATAATATACTGTTGGAGTATTCCTGGTCCAACCGGATCTGGACCGGGTCTGTTGACGTCAGGACCGGGTTGGCTGACGTCAGGGCCGAGTTTGCTGATGTCAGGTCGCCACTGCAACTTCCGGCTGCCGTCCGCCGGTGGAAATTTGGGTTTTTTTGCCGAAAATCTTCAAAAACACATATCTCAGTCAAATCTCAACCATTTCACACGTGTAATATGTCAAAATGAAGCTTGGAAGACAAGGAATACAAATTTACCAACTTTGAGGTCAAAAGATGGCCGGAGATGGTCGAAAAATGGAAGGGAAGCCACGGAACCCAAAGTGCCCGATTCCAAACTCTAGTTTTCGAGCCAAAATCGAGCATGCAAAGTTTGGGAAATACTCTGAGAGTCTCTAGGAGTCGATTGGTGAAGAAAACAAGATCGATCGAGGTCAAATTCGACGAGAATCTCGTTGAGAAAGTTTCGAGGCCTCACTGGAAATCTGTGCAGTCGAGGGTCGAGGCTGAGTTTGGGTTGCAGAGCTCGGTATTTGAGTTAGAGATGACTTAGGTGGTGGGTTAGGTGTGGTTTGCCTGGAAAGGTGGCAAGGCCACCGTGGTTTGGCTCTCGGGGAAGACTCGAATGAGGGAGAAGAAGATGAGAGTTTGACAGAGTGATAGAGAGTGAGGGAGACAAAGTGAGACAAAGAAATGACTGGGCTCACTGGGCCCAAAGTCCAAATTACAAAACACAATTAAAATTACGGGAATGCCGTTAAGATTAACGTCCCGTAGAACCTTCGTTCAAGCTCTGAAATTCATCATGTTTGCATCCACACGCTCGTAACGATGAGTACAACAAGAAAATACTAAGAAAAGGGTTGTACGTGTCATGACACGGAAGTCAACCAAAAGTCAACCATTGTCCAACCAGGGGCATTTTGGTCATTTCCCACTTTCGGGAATAAAATACTAAAAATTCCGGGACAGGTCGTATCAAAAGTGCCTAAGTCTTATTGGTGCGGAACTCCACCTGGCATAGTTGAGTTGGATTTTTCGTCCCTCTGAAAAATTTCTCCTCTTTCTCGTTTTTATAATGCTCAGTTATGTTTAATATTAGGTTTAAGAGTCCCACAAGAATGTTTGGTGCGACCAAAAGGAAAAAACAAGAATGTTGGTTTTGTTTTTGGGTAAACCCTTTATTTAAATGTTATTACTTACACCCGTCAGAGTCATCTATTTTTATTTGCTCTATTAAGCTTGTAGTTTGGCTTAAAATAATCATTGTTTTCACTTACAATTATTTAAGGAAACCTTAAGGTTTAATGAAACTTTAAAAAAATATATCCATCAATTGTTTTTTCTTTGCTTGAATAGAAAGAAATATTGTATTTGGGGGCTGCTTTTTTACTAATAAATTATTTTCTTCGTGCAAGGTGCTAGTTAGCACTTAGCACACAAATGAAGAAATAATCTATATATATAAAGTTAGAAGGCAAAAAAGGTGAATCATTTATAATTTCAAAATTACTCTTCTCTAATTAGGATTTTAAAATAAAACAATTGTTGTGACCTAAAATTAGAGAGAGAAAGTAGAGGGTTGCGGCAAAGAAAGGAGAGAAAGAGGGAAGGACTTGAGAAATTGTAGTACATATTTCTCATGCCTAGTGCATTTATTTATAGTCAACCACAATGAGAGATAAACTTGATCTCTAAGTAAGTACATACCTAATAGGATAGAAACACTAGATTATGCTAGCATTTTTATTCATATCTACCTAGAATTTACACAATCACATTATGCCAATATTATTTATAACAACAATTTAATTTTAAAAAGAATTCAAACTAACATAACAAAACTACCCATGTAGTGGTTAGGTTTTTTTTCTTTTATTTCTTTAATTTTTTTAAATAAAAAAATAATTTTAAATAACAATTAAAAGAATAAAAAATAAAATGTAAAAGAGCAAATTGACACACGTGTGAGCTTGTGGCAAGAGACCAGTAGAAGTAAAATAAGAACTAGAGACTTAACATTCATGCACACACCTCATAATAACCCAAATAGAATATCATATTAATGTTAAAAAATTTCATTTATAATAATAATATTACTAAAAACAATTGTATTTACAGATTCCTATATAGATCTGTCACTAATTAGACACAAGAATGTAGCAAACTCTTAAAGAATTTGGTGACCTGATGACAGGGGAGCTGACGACCGAAGCCCCAGAAAAAATCTGTCACTAATTAGACACAAGAATGTAGCAAATCCTTATACAACATTGTGTCTATAGAATACATTTAGTTATCAAATATTCTAATGTTATATATTAAACAAATTAGCAAGCTTTTGCAAGGTTATTAATTAAAGTTTAAGCAAAAGACCATTTAATCCATTAAATTAAATTGATATACCAAAAAATAATTGTATTTTTGATATCGTGTCCCATGCCGTTCAAACCTTTGCCAAAACCCTGCCAATTTTAAATCCCACAAAAATATTCTCTTCTCTGCCATTTTAATTGATGTAAAGATGAATTTGATGTGTAAAGACGAATATGATGATGCCACGTCGGTGATTTTATACGGAGCCGTAATCTTTTTGGTTGTGTAAACGGATGCCGTGAAAAAAACCGGCCCACGAGTTCCGGCTCCGCGCACTATACATGTTTCGTCAAGGCATTGATCACGTGCATGAAAATAGCAGGTGGAAGTTGCCTTTTTCTTAGGTGGCCAGAAACCCGAACCGCCATGGTTGGTCACCCAATTGCTAGAAAACCTGCACCGCCGCCGACGCATGGTCCAAACCCACGTGCCAAAAGGTTGACCAGTTTTTGGATGTGCGAAACATAAATATTTTGTGAAAAAATATATAATAATATAATACTTGAGACCTGAGAAAAGCAACTGAGATTACTATTTATTTTGGACAATACTTAGGTACTTACTAATCAGTACTCTATATATTCACTTTAATTATTTGGCACAATGATATTTTAATACATGTTTTATTGTTTTAAAAAATAAAACATATGCTATTTAATTTTTCTTGAGCTTTTAAATTTGATTGAGCAAAATCAGAAAGTGAGTACATAGGGTACTCACTAGTGAGCAAATCCCCAAAACCCATGTTCCAATGGCAATATTTGAATAACATTGTAGAAAAGAATGGACAATACTTGGGTACTCACTAGTGAGTACCCTATATACTCACTTTTTGATTTGGCCCAATCAAAAGATGACATGTGTTCTTTATGTTTAAAAGCCCAAGAAAAATTAAATAGCATATATTTTATTTTTTAAAACAATAAAATATGTGTTAAAATATTATTGGACCAAATTCAAAAAGTAAGTATATGGGATACTCACTAGTGAGTACCTAAGTATTATCCGAAAAGAATTGTTACACCATACCAACTATACAAACATGTAAGAATTCATGAATAATGTAATAAATTAGACTCGCTAAATTTATTCATCAAATTTAACATTCAGTATGCACTGAGTCGTGGTTAAAGAATATTTTTCTTTGTACAAGTGTTATAAACGGAAATGTTGGCATCATCTTTCTTTATTTGCTCTACCAAACTTGTAGATTGTCTTAATGTTGAAGCTTATAAATTATGTATTTATTTTTTACCTTGGTAAAAATAAATATATATATCTAGAAAGAAACATTGTATTTCGATGCTCTGCTATTTCTAGTTTGTTGGACTGGTTTTTACTGATAAATTTTTTTTCTCGTCGTGCATGCATGCAAGGGTAGCTTATAGTGAGTAGCAAACAAATGAAGAAACAATAGAAGTAAAATAAGAATTAGAGACTTAGCATGCATGCACATACCTATGTATTATTTCACTAATGAAGAGAATAAGGAGAAAGCAAATGAGGATTAGCATAAGTAGATGAAAAGATTGCGCACTAGATTGTGAAGCTAATTATATCGGAATTTAGTTCTCTTGTCATGTTTTAAAACGAGTAAAACTTGTATGCATTGGGTGCTATGCATTATTGTATCTCTAGCATTTTTTACGTGACTTAACATGACTTTTATAGACAATAATGGATCCATAAATTTTTCTTTTTGGAGGCAAGGTGATGCTGTTTACACTCAAAATTGTCATGTTTGCACCTATTTGGGTCTAAAGTCAAATTATGGCATTATGTGGGGGTTATTGTGAAATTAGACCAAACTTACACCAAGATATTTTGGTGTAAGTACAAGTTGACATATTTTGGGCAGCAGGGATGACACTTTTTCTTGTAAGCAAGAGGTGTATCTGCAAGTGGATAATTAATTAATGTTATCTATCTTTGTGCAAGTGGAATTAGGTTGAGGTGCGTGCATCAAGTTGGGTTGCTTTCACATTGGTTTTTGTTCTCTACATATTAGAAGTAAAGGCAGAGAGCTGGAGACACTCAACCAAACAAAATTCAGAACATACATGTTCTAAGGAAAGCCAACCTTTCAAACACCAAAGAGGAAAACCTCTCTCTTGAAAGCCAAGAAGTGGCATTCATCAGTTCATACAACCCAGCAACAAGCTTTCATAAGCCTACATAAAGCTTTAAGCAACCATTCACAAAGTTTCGACAACTTGTGTTAAAACTTTTAGATCAGGAAACCCCCGATCTTAGAATTAGCTCTGCCACTTCTCTCTGTGGTATCGATTAAGCCTGAGAAAGAATCTCCTTTAGGCTATTCTCTTCTTCCCAAAGAGTCGATGGGCATAAAAGCCAATTCGATGGCTTTGTCGATGGCTTTGTCTCCAATCCGATGGGCATAAAAGCCAATTTGATGGCTTTATGTGCAATCCAACCACACTTTGGTTGATGTTTACAGCTTTGTTTACTTATTGTATTTACATATTCGTAAACTTTCAATTCAGTTTATATATATTTACTTTGATGCAAACTGTATTTTCTTTATTTACTGCTTACTGTCTTCACTACTAAATCATTCGGATTGAATATAACCAGTTTATATCCAATCTATATTTCAAACATATAAGCCTTGTTATATATATCTACATAACAATTAAAGTCCTTAACAGGCAAGGCAAATAAAGAACCTAAGTTGAGCCTCTCACTTAAAGGCACAATCTTTTGGTTATAAGTTAAATAGCGCAATCTTAAATCACACACATACACCGTCTGCTAGCGGTACCTAGTAGTGGCAAGCTCGCAATCTCCCAATCAGTGTTCATATAAATCACTAGGCCTACAACTAAGCGCCGTGTGAATTTATTTGTCGAACAGATGCTGCCACGCTATTTTGGTTTGGTGTTTATGGCTACCTACCTTGGCTCAGACTAGTACGATTTTATCAAGAAAGATTGCCCCGATAGTCTAGTGGCTATTCTTCAAGTACAACCTTCGTCTATGTAGCTTATATCTAGCTATTTTCTCCTCCCTCAACTCCTAACCTGAAGGTGTTTCTCCTTCTTTTATTGGCCCAAAATATTATGAGGAACCTTAAAGATTGATCCCTCAAAAGCTTGGTTGTCATATAAAGCCGTGCCTACCAACTGTTCTAGAAATTGACTTTGTCTGAAGTACCACGTTCGGTTTCACTGCATATGAATAGGATCAGAGGCCTTCAAGCTGGGGACCTTCGTCAAATTCAATCTCAACGATTATACAAACTTCAAGTGATTCATCAATCAACCCAAGTGCTTTTCAGCATAACCCAGATTGCTCTTCAGCAAAACCTCTAGTTCTTTAGCTACAATCTTAAAGCTTTCCTTCGAAGCAAACATTGCCTATGATCCCTGAGATCTAAAAATCTTACAGCTCTACCACCCCATAGTATAATTTGGTTGACATGCAATTCCAACCATCCTGAATTCCTCTCTGAGGCAAATGTTGCTTACTCAGTCTAGTCTGATAACAGTGATCTTGGTGGATTTCTCTAGTATTATCTCGCCCATCATGGCCTGAATCTTGCTAGAGTTTTACTGTTTTCTTTACATTTTCAGTCTATTTACATTTCAAGTCATGTAACTCGGTCCATCGGCCTAGATTTTACTTTTGTATATGTTTGTAATCTTAACTTCATCATGAAATGATTACATTCAGTTTCTCTTTTTAGTTTCTATTTCTCTTTCATTTACTTTTTAGGCAAACACATGCAAATCCACTCTGAATTTTAAGTCCTCGTTTGCTCGAGGCACAAAAAAGAACATAACTAAACCAACGCTCCACTCGGTGCACAATCTTTTGGTTAAGAAGTTAGTTTTATGCGCAACTCTCATACACACTCAAACACAATAACTGTCTGTTGGTAGCCTCCAACAGTGGCATGCCTATTATCTCTTTCTCTCAAGTCATCTCGTAGCACTGAAGCCGAAATCAACACTAGGGGCAAATACGTGTTCTCCAATCCAAGCTCTGTCCGAGTTTTGACACCAACAAACATGGTGTAACAAAACTGATGCTTAGAAATACAAATTTTTTTTTATAGGAAATTGTTTTCCAAATTTTAATGTGGTGATTCATGTGAGAATGTAATGTCAAATCGTACTTTTAAGGAAAACGAAATTCCCACTGCAATGTTACAATATTGATACTGATGTGGGGATGGTGGGGACTGCGGGATAGTGTGAAACACATGATATATATGTTCGTCATTTTAGTTGTCACTGCAGCCTCAATCCATTTCTCAGTCGATTTCAACAAATCGTTGCCGATGATGGGGACCTCTATACCTTCCAATGGCAATCTACTTCCCAGAGAGAGAGAGATAGAGTAATGGGGAGAGAAAGAGAGAGTAACGGGGAGAGATTAACGCGAATGGATGACCGAAGCGTAGAGAAGATTATAGAAGACTGAAAGAAGAGTATAGAACATTATAGAACACAGTGGCAGACATGCAATGAAAAAAACTAATCAGGGGCAAAATCGTCACTACATGATAAACCGCGAGATATCACTATAAAAAACGCGAGATAGCCCCAAAATATTGAGCACTGTTCACAGAAACAGTGACTTATTGGCTCAGTTTTAGTATATTTATTATATTTGTTTAGTTTGTGATTAACACTTGTTACCAATAATAGTTTACAGCAGCATTAGAACTGTTTTTCCAGTTGCTGCAGAAAGTGGATAATAATCACGACATTTCAGTCAACACAACTACTAATCTCCTCAATAATATGATCAGGAGTAGAATGTTTTTATCTTACCATGTAAGAAAAGTATTCCAAAAAATAGCAAAAATTCTCCTATATATACTCCAATGTATTTTTTTAAATACATACGATATTATCTACACTAAAGAATTGGGGAGTGGGCTAAGCCTCACAATGGGTTAGCAATAATAATTTAGTTCGAATTCACTTTTGGCGAGAATTGAATCTAAGACCTCTCACTTACAAGTGAAGAGAAATATCATTAGGCCGTAGCATTTGGTTCGAATTCTCCGATGTATTTTATACACTAAAATTTTAATAGTTAGATTTTAGTAATTGAATCTTTTATAAATCAAGAATCTAACTATCTAAAACCTCAGTGTATAACTGACACATCCCGATCCTGACACGCCAGGTGTCAGGAAGTGCTGGCCGACACTTGTTAAGTGGCGAAAGCCAATTATGCATGTAAATGTGAAAAAGCGAGTAGATTTAGAGTTGGAAGCGGAAGTAGAAGTGTGGTGAAGGGTAAAATTCATTTTTTACAGGTGCATAACAATCAGAGCATAGTATATAGTGCATAGAATTAAAAACATTCACATCTTCATGAGGACGGATAAGTAAAAGTTTACTAAAAGTAGGAGCAAATCCTACATAATCTGAATGGAGTGTTAGAATTGCCAACCACAGCCAAAGTAAGCTCTCGTGTCACTGGTAATTGAATCCGCCTCTAAGTCCTGGAGGGGCAAAAAATATAAAAAAAGTGAGTGGGTCAAAAGCAAAGTTTGATAAAACCTTTGTTTTCAATAGCGTATTATCCCCTCATTGGAAAACATGTATAGTTTTTGAAAATACGTCATACTCCCCAATATGATGCTCAAAATACTATAACAATAATACGGGTACTCCCCGAAAATAAATGATTGACTGCTCACCCATATGTAAACACACAAGCCCAAGAAGATAAGCTACGAGGAACATGCTAGGTATCTAAGAAATACGCTGAGTACTACAATGACGCGAGTCTAACGCTAATCGCTGTGCACAAAGTGCGTCACACAAGTTCAAGTTGCCTAGTGCAACCTAGAACAGGCTAGTACCTACAATGGATCCAAAGTTGCGTAGTTGTACTGGTAATGACAACTCTAAACGTCAAGGCTAGTCATGGCCATAGGACTGAGTACTGATACCCGGGGTGTTATACATCTACTGATGAGAAACAGTATAAAAACATGTATGGCGATAAAATACGAATGTTCTACCTCCAACATTCGCATATGATAAGAAACATGCTAACATATTAAAGAAAGCATTGAAAACCATACATAATAATATATTTTATCAAAACAAAAACCCACTCACTCACCTGTAAGTAGCCGGGTCGTAGCCCCCCTGTCTTAGGTAGCCCCGGTAGTCCTCTGGATAAGGCTCACCTATATGAGATATCACTGTACTAATGATTAAACTCATAAAGGTTACTAATTAACTAATTAATTAAACTTATCCCTTGTTTGCTCAATACGGAGGTCCAAAACACTCCGTGAAATACCATATGTACTGCCCAGAGGTAGTACGCGTCGTCACGAGTCGCCTCGCATCGACGGAATTAAAAAATAATGTCCCACGCGCTCTCACGCGTGGCCTACGCGCGGCTTCTCGCGTCGGTCTGGACTACTGACGTCACGCCGGTCTGGACCGGTGCTGACGTCACGGCCGGTATGGACTGTTGCTGACGTCACCCGGCCGGTTCGGACTAGTTGCTGACGTCAGCTTCGGTAGCCGCTGCAACTTCTCCGGTCGCCGTCGCCGAAATTTTGGCCGATTTCTGGAGAAATTTTCAAATCTCCATAACTTCTTTATTTCTTGGCCAAATTTCACGTTCTTTATACCAAAATGAAGCTAAAGAGGAGTAGAATCACGGTGTACCTTTGGTTTGGTCGTACAAGCTCGGAAAGTGGCTGGAAAATGCCTTGAAAGGCGGCGGCTACAGTGTTTTTTTCCGATCTACGTCAAAACTCAACCAAATCAAGCAAACGACATATGAAAATTCATCTACTCAACAAGAGGAATCCATTGGTGATAATTAGAAACCTCACCTCGGTCTAAAATGGCCATAAAATCGCCGGGAAGGTTCGGTTCTTTCGGTTGCTTTTCCCGTCAAACGGTCGGGAGTTTGGACGAACGGTTTGTACCGTTGAGTCCCGGGCGTCGAGACGATGGTTGTGGTGATTTTAGTTTGTCTCAGTTCGACAATTTTCGTCGACGTCCGTAAACGGTGCGAGAGAAAAACGGAGAGAAAAGAAAATGAAAAAGAATAGGGGAGAAGGTTCAGGAAGAAGATAAGGAAACAGAAAAATATTTGGGATTTTGGGGGTATTGTGCACTCACCAAAATAGTAAAATCACACGTGTCCAAAATATCCTCCGAAAATATTTTATATAACAAACTTTTTACGGAATATTACAATAACATACTCCATGACATATTAGAAAATCTCAAAAAATAGAATCCATTTAATTAAAACAGACAAATAACAAATACAGTATTCAAGAAAAAGGAAAACGTGCCCCTTATTTAGAACACGAGCTTAATTTTGTAGATCGGAAATTTGGAGACACAACGACCGTATATCATAAGTGTGGCCATCAATCGACATAGCTAGGGTCAAGGGATATATAATACATTAATCCAACCAAAAAATAATAATATATTTACATAATATATTATAGGGTGCATATTGCATAATATAATTAATTCATTATCTTTTTGTACTTTAATCTATGAATATAATAATATTCTAATCGTGCATTATAACTATTCACTATTGTATTATATATACTAATCGTCTTAGACATGAGTTTAGCTTTGTTGTTCATTTTAAAGGAGTAGGCTACAATGCTTGCAAGCATTGAATGCTTACACTGATCTCACCATTAAAATGAGAGAGGAGAGAGGAGAGAGGGGGGAAAGGAGGGTGAGATCAGTGTGAGCATTCAATGCTTGTGAGCACTGTAGCCAGTCCCCATTTTAAAACAATAATTTGATTTGTATAAAAATAATAATTTAATTTGGAATAGTGCATGTTCTTTTTGGTTTTTGTTTGCAAGATGACATGGGTTTTAATATATAAATTTATCAATAACCAAGTCCATTAGGAAATCCAACAAAAAAAAGAGTCTTAGGAACACCCTAGTGTTGGATAAAAATTGGGAAATGTTCCGAATTAAGCAACAGTTTTTACTTTAAAATTCGACAAGAAAAAGAATTGCAATTTTGTTAATAGACCAAAAACAAAAGATATATACCGAGAAGCAAAGGCAAAAATTTGGGATACCAGCCTCAGAGATATTTGTGCCAGAAGTGCGTATTCTTTATGATATAACTTCTACGAAAAAACTTCTAAGGGTGTAATCCTTTAAATTATTTTGTTTAAAAAGAAGGCAAATATCTTAAGACGCGTTGTAATTTTATATTTTATCATTGTTTATGGTCAGTGGCGGATTCAAGAATTTTATCCTAAGAGGTCAAGATTTAAACATAATATCAACTAACTTCTGCAAATTTCCTCTTGTTATATCGTTCCATAGTTCTACAATATCAATTAACACACACATAAGAATCAATTAAATTATACAAATATGAAATACCAATGGAACATACAAACACAAATAAATCACAAGTCCAAACCCAAATGGGTCTATGAAAAAGACCGAACAAACATTAGAAAATTTAAATTAATTTGATCCCATCGACATATTTATGATCGATCCGAACAAACAGATTGATGAAATGACATATTTATAAATTATAATCGATCCCATGGGGTTATGCATCATCAACATTCCCGTCCCACACTGATACACCCCGACCCGAATATCCAGGTGGACACCGGATATCGAGGCGTGCTGACCATCACTCCAGAGGAGTGACGAAGTCATAAGAATTTGATAAAGAAATAGTAAAGGAATTTAAATCAGAGTTATGCTAAAATTAATAGAAATACAGAGCGAAAGTGTATGGTGTGGGATTAGACCCATGAATACACAAATATCAGAGCTAGGTGCAGTAATTTAAAAGAATATTCACATCCCGTAGGATGGATATAGAACACAACTGAAAAGAAATAAACATACTTCCACTGGGGTAAAAACGGTACTATCAGCAACAGCCACGCGGTCTCGTCTGCCAACTAAAATCTATGTCCTGGAAGGGCGAAAAACAAAGGTGATTGGGCCAAGTACAGTTTTATAAAACCTTTTCAAAAGTTTGGAATAACCCCTCGCTGTAAAACCCATAGTTTACTGAAAATATAAGTTTTACTAACAGTAAAAACAATAACGAAATAAACGGGCCTACGCCCAGAAGGATATAGGTATAAAGGATATCAGTAGCAATAAAAATATCACAATACTCATCGCATAATCAATGCACACAAGTCATGCAGAAAGTAGCTACATGACAGGCTGGGTGTCTAATAAATTACGCTCTAGCACTACATGCACGTGAAGCTGGCGCTAAGCGCGTCACAACAAGTCTAGTCGCCGAGGTCACCTAGAACAAGCTGGCACCTACGATGGATCCAAAGTGAACGTGTCGGTGCGTGTGAACATACGCGTGAAGCTGGTCCTGGCCCGGACAGTGCTAACACCGTGCAATATGCGTGATGAGTAATAATTTGCTAAAACGTATAGACATGCCAACATTTAATCGATAAAGTCAAGTAAACATGAATACTAAGTCGTAAAGTGTCACATAAAACATATATCGGTTTATAAAACATGGCATGTTATACATAGTCATGGAAAACACATTTAAAACACATACTAATATACTATTTGGAGTAAAGAAAGGCCCACTCACTGGTAAGTAGTCGGATCGTAGCCTCCGTACCTCGCTTGAGCTCGCAGCTCCTCGGGATAGGTCTCACCTATATGGGAAGTTACTAAACTAATCATTAAACAAGCCTATTCCAATTTAAAGTAAGGAAAAGACTCGAAATCCCCTTTGTTTGCTCGTTTCGGGACTTGAAATCGTTGGAAAAGTGGTTCACGCGCTGCCACGTGCCGCCACAAGGCAGCACGCGCCGTCATGCGCGCCCACACGCACCGTCACGCGCCCACACGCCCACACGCGCGCTCACGCGCCCAGACGCGCGCCCACGCGCTCGCACGCGCGCCCACGCGCTCGCACGCGCGCCCACGAGCCTACTGTTCACTCGCCATTAACTTTAACGGAATATTCTGTTTGATTGACGGAATATTCTCTAACGGCGTTACAGAATATTCCATCACCATTAGGGAATATTCCTTGACGGAGTTAAGGTTAAACGGAATATACCTTTGGAATATTCTACCAGTTCGACCGGTTGGACCGGATCTGCTGACGTCATAGACCGGGTTGCTGACATCAGGACCGGTTCGATGACGTCACCTCCTCCGGTGACCGCTGCAACTCCCGGGCGCCGTGCGCTGATAGGAGCACTTTGTGCTACGATTTTAATATGTTTATACTTCATTCTAAGCATTGTTTAGCCCTTATCTTTGCTTTTCTGAGTCATTTAGTCGATTTAAGAGTGTTGGGAAGTTTTGGCTCCAAATTAGGTTATGACAAGCTCATATTTATGTATATTTTACATCAAATTTACTTGTCTTTTCTTAGTTAGTTCCTTATATTTTTGAGCTATTTACTTTGTTTTTGTGTTTTGTAGGATCTGTCAAGCAAAGAAAAGAAAAATAGCACAAAGTGGATTTTAAGTAACAGATTCGTCAAAACTGCCTGTGCAGATCAGCTGACTTTGGAAGCAAGTTGTGAACAGCTCAGAATGAATTAAAAAACGTGCCTTATATGCTTGGAAAGCTACAGATGTCTATTTTTTGGTGCATTTCACGGATTGTCCATATAAATTTTCTAGAAGAAGTTATGGCCGTTTTAACACTGAAAGGTTTAGAAGATGTTGAGCAGTTTGAACTGCAACGAAAGCAACAAAACGCATGCAGCCAAAAACAAGTCAGCAAACACCTATCCAAATAGATGAGGAAATGAAATTAAAGATGAGGAGTAAGTGGGAGTAATTGGCATAAAGGCCACCCAAAGAGTTACAATTGTTTAACCATTTTTCTTTCACTTAATGTTATCAATAAATAGCTATTAGTGGGGATGATTTAGCTAGTTAGAAAAGGGGAGAGACCATTTTATACAGCCATACAGATTTCTGAGAAATAAATATATATTCTCTCTCCCTCTATCCATCCTCTAAGGCAATTCCACATATTTCAAGCAAGGAAGAAGAAGAGAAGAAGGAGCCGTGAGCAATTCATCCATCATCCACCATTGAAGACTTGCTTTCAAGCTTCAAGAATCCAACCGTCAAGCCTCCATCTCCATCTTCCATCCACGGTGTAATTCATTCTATTTCTTTGTAACCTTGTTTGATTTATGTTGGAATTGTTTCTAGTTGACATTGATGTTAGAACAAAGTTTAAATTCGAATTCTTATGATTGAATAAAGTTTGATTCTTATAATTTTGATTCTGAGTTGCTTATGTGAGATTGTTCAATTGAATTTGCTTTACAGAAAACTGTTATATGTTTATGTTCTTTGGTGGCCAACTTAGGATATATACATATAATTGGTGCTAGATTTAGGTAAACGATTCACCTAATAGTTTTGTGGACCTAAATCACAAGTAGTAAAGGCTTTGGACAAAGGTCGAATTCAATTGAAAAGGATTGCAAATAGATGAACTTATTCATACTAGGTTGTGCACTTAAGTTGATAGCCTTTCTCTATGTGTATTGCGTTAAACATGTTTTGATTAGCTAGCTTTCTAGACTTTGATTGCATGTTTAATAGAATTAATCTAGTTGCTTTCATTTAGATTAATTAATTAAGGAAAGTAAAATATGGGAAAATCATTTGCTATGAATGTTTTACATGATCAACTTCTTTCTCATGACTTAGATGAACAATTGTAGGGTTGAATCGAATTTGATTATGGAATTGGTTTTGATCTTTGTTTCTTTCATTTCATTCTTGTACTTGTGTTTATATATTTTATTTTCTTTGTTTCTTTTAATTTTTGAAAATCTAAAACAGAAAACCCCCCTTTATTTTGTAAAATATGTTTATACTTAATTTTATTTTTGTAAATAATAGACTTTGTATTTTTATTGACAGGTGTACCCTCAATCCCCGAATTATAACGATCCCTATTTACCATATACTAATGATAACATTTTCAGGGTTAAATTACGCGCTTACTAAGACCGTATCATGCGCCGCTCGCCGGTGCCGAAATCTGGAAATCTCGCCGAAAAATCTGGAATTTTTCAAACTTCTTCAAAACTCAACCATTTTTCACGAAATTTGTGTCAAATTGAAGCTAGTGAAGAGTAGAGTTCGAATTTACCTACTAGAACCTTGAAATGTGGCTGGAAATGGCCAAAAATGGCCTCGAAAGAATCGGCCACGAATTGGAACTCGTCGATTTCGATGAAACTTTCACATGCAAGCCCTGGGTTGTGATCCCAGGGTTCCCAGAAGTCAGAATATGGTGTTTTCGAGTTGGTTTGAGGTCTGGATCGAGGTATTTGGCCGAGGAGACCTCGCCGGAGAAAATTTGTGAGTTTTGGTTCACTGGTTTTGGCTGGGTTTCTGGGCTCACCGTGGCTCAGAATTGATGAGGATGAAGGTGGTGATCACACAGGTGTAAGATTGGACTGAGGTGAGGTCGAGAATGACAGTAGGCCAAGCTCGGGTGGCTTGAGTAATTTTTTTATGTTTTGGTTTTCTGCAGGTTTGCATGCACAAAACTTCTGTGTGTGTGGGTAGTCACGGGAAGGAAAGGCAGAGTGTAGTGGAGCAGAGAGTAGACAGAGTTGTTTAGGTTTGGTGTGTGAGAAATTCACACGGTCTGGTGTGGTTTTTAAAACACAAAAGCAAGTCACAACTTGCATGGATGTCCACTGCATGTCAACAAGCATGCAACCCAAAGTCTGAAAATTTCAGAGGTGCAGAGCACCTTGGTTTCAAATGAAACCATGGGAAGACAGCCCACAAGTTCAATCCACTGTTTCAGAAAAATACCGCAATATGGTAAATTACCAAATTGCCCTTATTCGTAACTTGTCCATTACAAGTCTGAAAAATGTCCCGTTCGCGTCTACGGGTTCATAACGAAGTGTACAAGCTGAAAAGTACGTTAAAAGTACGAAATTAAGTCAATAGAAAATAATTGTCCACGTAGGACTCAATAAGCCTTCAAGGGCATTTTCGTCAATTTACACCATCGGGGAATAGAATACAATAAAGTTAGGGACGGGATGTAACACACACACATAAAAAATCCCATGTGGTTCTGATATCGCTCAAGATTCATTTCCATCCCTTATTAGTCACAGACTCTCATTCTCATACAATTTTAACACTCACCAAACTCTTTTTTCTGAATTTTTGGTAATCTTTACCCACTCTGGTTTTTCATGTTTTGGTTTTTTAGGTTTCACAGATTGTATTTAATGGATCTAATGCTTATTGGGTTTTGGCAGATTGGACCATCTTGGACTCTCGAGAGCTCTTCCTTTGATTTTGGGTGCTTCCAATTATTTGTATTTCTAAGTTCTAACCCCAAATCCATAAACAAAAATTCCTAAAAAATTTCAAATTCTAAATCCCTAAAGGCTAGAGCATGAAATTGAAAAATTTAATAGTAAGGTTTCAAATTAACTTACCAAGAAATTGATTATTGAAGGTTGAAGCCGAGGTAGTAGCCTAGTAGGGACTAGGGAGACAACATGGAGAGGGAGGGAGAGAAGCAGAAGGTTTCTTTCAATTTCAAAGGTGCAGGCAGTCTCGCAGAGACTCTGCCCTTTCGAGTTTCGACTTTGGACTTTCAAATTCTAAATTTTTTTTTTTAAACCTGGCTCAAAACGACGTCGTTTTGGCTAGGTGTTTTTAAAAAAAAATTGGAACCTCGCACGCAGCGCGCACCAGCTTGCTGCTGGCTACTGCATCAGGCGAACTGGTTCAGTCTTTTCGTCGAACACTTGCTGTGCAAGTCAAGCACGCTGCCCAGAAAATCAACGGGTCATCCATGGCTCTCCCCAACCTTCTTGCAGACATACAAGGGGTCAACTGACCTACCTTGACCCCTCGTGGATCCGCCCCTGCTTATGGTTTTGATTAATGAATTTTCTTGTATTAAAGTATGACACATAAATTATTAGGTTACAAAGAATAAGAAACAATTAGAAAAAAGAAACCCAATTTATTAGAGCTAAATCACAAAAACCTTTTTCGCACCATGCATGTTCAATTCATCTAACCTCTTTTTATACACACACATTATATGTGCGACAAGTTACTAGTATAAAATTAATAAAACATTCATAGACTATCATAATCCGAGATGCAGCCACAGAAAACCAAATTCAAAGTCCCAAACCTAATCCTAATTCGGAAATAATTTTGCACAAAATGATTAAAATAATAACAAAACAAAAAAAGGAGAGGCAAAGTTGTTGTTGCCGATGGGGAAAGGTAGTGCCGACTCCGAGAACGTGAGTAATAAGAAGGTGGTGTAAAATTCAGAAAACGAAGAAAAAGTTTTAAAAGAAAACACCGCACACGGAAAATAAAAGGTGGCTACAGCAGAGCAATTTTTAGTTGATAAATAAAAGGAAAAAGGCACGTTTAAAATACGTAGTAGTTTGGTGGGGCCCCTTTTATATGACATTATTATTTTTTTATATAAAGCCATATATTTCATAACCTTTTCCAAAACTCACAATTCATCTTCAATTCTTTTAGATCTTCATTCTTCATCCTTCATCCTTCATCCTTCTTCAGACTCTTGATTTTTTGGTAATTTTGATTCTAAACCCTAAATCAACATGAGGAGGAACTGCAATTTGGAGCTTCAGTTATATTATCCAGGTTCTAACGAAACCCAGCAACAAGAACAGCAGCAGCAGCAGTTGACAATATTCTATAACGGAATGATGTGCGTTCGTGATGTTACAGAGCTTCAGGTATGTCATGAAGATCAATTTCGTGCATTTAGATTTCTCCCGTTATGTTTCAATGTTATTCAACGACTGTCGTTCATGAAAATATAGGAGCATGTTGTGAATGAAATATAGATAGAGCAAAGTAGGTTAGAATTGCAGAAATAAAAGTGCTGTAGTGAGCTGTGGCTGAGTTATGGCTCATGCCAGTGTTCACTCTCCATTTCCCAGAAAACTGTTCATGATTTGAATGATGCAATTTTGACGACATGTTATACATGCACCTTTTTTGACCTAAATCCCACAAAGACTTTCATAATTATTCCATGACTTTGTTTAGTAAAAAAAATTCACATTATAGTTCAAGATGCATTCCCCCCTCCCCCATTAATACAAATAAATAACAGAAATATATATTTGACACATGACACATGCTTGTTTTTCCAAATATATATAACATTCGAATTTATTTCACGTTCTCCTTCTTTTAACGTTTCAGATGATCTACCAACCCAAATAGCTATTAATCATCCTAATCAAATAATTATCCTCTAACAAATTATTAAATTGATTTTTTTTTGGATTTTGCAGGCTAGATCCATCCTTTTTCTTGCAAACAAAGAAATGGAAGAAAGGGTGAAGAGTCCATTTACTCCAAGTGGATCGTCAGAACCGCCTTCACCAAATGTGATGTCTCCGCTGTGTAGCCCCGTTGCTGGTATGTCCATGAAGAGATCACTCCAAAGGTTTTTGCAGAAGAGAAAGCATCGAACTCAAGCAACATCTCCATACCATCATTAGGAATTAAGGCCCTTGAATTTATTATTTATGGCCAATTAATTAATTTGATTTGTATTTTTTGTTTTCGGTTAGAGGGAGATCGATCGAAGAGAGTTTTTTGTAAATTAGTTAATTCTAAGCGCTTCAAATCATCGTCTGGGAGACATCATATATACATTATTGTTTGGTTGATTTTAGATCTTTGTTGTCACATGGTGTTATTTTGCTATCTGATGATGACATGACTTTTTTTTGTTTCGGGATTGCCTATAATACTTATATGTATTTAATACAATCACTATTTGATAGTCATATATAATTCATCTGAATATATGTATTTAATACAATCACTATTTGATTGTCGATATGGTATATATGTAAGTATTGTAGCCAAATTATTTTTTTGTTCTTTTGTTGACGGGGGAAGTGATATGACTGACTCGGGATGACATTTTCAAAACGGGTTCGTGTTCCCATGGGATTTCACCCTTAATGGGTCGGGTATGAAGGATAAACATCGGATAGGGACAGGTTCCTAGAAATTTTCGGGTATGGTTATGTTATAAAAAATAAATAAAAATGTGAATTGCTGGTAGCTCTTTCACGGTAAGAAAAATGTTTTGTGACTTAATCACTGATTGTGTTTATTTTCTTATATTTTCAATCATTAATGAAGAAGAATATATCCAATCTGAAAAATTACGCAAATAAATCATCTATTAGAATTCAAAAAATATAACAATTTCAGAATTCTTCATGGCTTGTTTTGGTCACAAGATTCAATAATTTTCATTGAGTGACCAATAAGAAAACAAGCATAATTAACATGTTTTTTTTTTAACGCAAAGAGATAAACATAATAAAATATATAAATGGTGACACGACATATTCTCTCTAATTAAAACATGGCATGGTGAAAAGACAACCATGATTTAAAACGAAAAAAGATGGGCTAACTACATTTTACACTATTTAGGTTTGGGGTGATTTTTAAATTGGGCCATGAGGTTTTAACTTTTTCACATTATACCTTGAAGTTTTAAAATTGTATCAATTTATGCCTTTTGTCTAACGAATTATTTGAATCTTCATTAAATTGATGAAACTGTGACATCCCACATCGACCAACGGAGAGGGGGTGATGTGCCTTATATGTACATGCCCACCTTCAATTAGCACGAGGCCTTTGAGAGCTCACTAGCTTCGGATTCCATCGAAACTCCGAAGTTAAGCGAGTTTGGGCTAGAGCAATCCCATGATGGGTGACCCACTGAAAAGTTGCTCGTGAGTTTTCAGAAACAAAACCGTGAGGGCGTGGCCCAAAGCGGACAATATCGTGCTACGGCGGAGCCGGTCCGGAATGTGACAGAATGGTATCAGAGCCACTCTGCCGTTCGATACGGATGTGCCGGCGAGAACGCCTAGTTTTCCTTAAGTGGGGTGGATTGTGACATCCCACATCGACCAACGGAGAGGGGGTGATGTGCCTTATATGTACATGCCCACCTCCAATTAGCACGCTTTTGGGAGCTCAGCGGCAGTTCCATCGGAACTCCGAAGTTAAGCGGATTTGGGCCGAGCAATCCACGATAAGGTGACCCAGAAAGTTGCTCGTGAGTTTCCAAAAACAAAAATCGTGATAACGTGTCGCGGAACAATATCGTGCTTTCTGGTACAGTCAGGGATGTGTGACATAATGGTATCGAGCCACTCACGTCGTTCGTCACGGATGTGCCAACGGGGCCAGTAGGGTTCCTGCTTAAGTGGGGTGGATTGTGACATCCCACATCGGAGGGGGTGATGTGCCTTATATGTACATGCCCACCTCCAATTAGCACGCGGCCTTTTGGGAGCTCACTGGCTTCGGATTCCATCGGAACTCCGAAGTTAAGCGAGTTTGGGTTAGAGCAATCCCATGATGGGTGACCCACTGGGAAGTTCCTCGTGAGTTCCCAAAAACAAAACCGTGAGGGCGTGGCCCAAAACGGATAATATCGTGCTACGGCGGAGCCGGTCCGGGATGGTGAGCGTGGAACCCGTAATTAAGTTGACATGTAAGCCACATTTGTACTAAATTGACTAAAAATCTCATTAATTTAATGGAGAATTAAATTTTCAAATAGACAAAATGTGTAAATTGATACAATTACAAAACCTTAGGGTGCAATATGAGAAAATTGAAAATTCATGGACCATTTGAAAATCACTTCAAACCTTAAAGGTGTAAAATGTAGTTAGCCCAAAAAAAATTTGACAACCACTTGTCATGCTTTCAAGTCAGCTTCTGGTGGTTTCGCTGCCTCCCTTAACACGTGAACATTGCGGATCCCATTTGAGCGGTGTTGGTGTAAGGTACCTTGGTCAGAGTGTCACAACCTTCCATTAAGATGAGCCGGCATGTGGGTCCATTCTCGGAGTAGTGTAGTTTGTTGTCTCGCCAAACAAGTGATGCGATCGAGCTTGGCGATGGCTATATGATGTTTCTGCCTTAAACGATGAGTTCAACGATGACTATACGTGGTCTCGCTTTTCGGCCATGACTTTATGTGGCCTCTCTAGCAATGACTGGTGTGTAAGCCGATTCAATTGAATTTGTTGCGTCTATCGTGTTTTGTGACAGATTTGCATTGGTGTCGTTTGTAGTTTTGTGCATGTGGTAGCTGTTTACGAGTTTTACTCTTATCGTGTGTTTGTGCAAATTCACTCCAAATCAATTTCTTGGTCACTATAGCTATCCACTCAATTGGCACCTTTGTATTTTTTTTCCCTCTGCATTTGTTTGTGATGTTGAATGAAATACAACTCTATTGTTTCTTGTCCAAAAAAAAAAATCAACTTATTGTCGCTTTTTAAAGTCTATTTTTTTGAGGTAATGTTGTATCAATCTTGATAGTTTTATTTTTGATTGCCAAAATCATCTGACAAGTCCAATTGACTCAGTCATTGAGGCTTTAACCCTATGAAGGACAAAGTCCCACATCGGTGACAGACTAAACCTTGTAAAGGCTTATAAGGAGTTGACTACTTTCCTTATTATCAATTAATTTAATAGTGGAACATCAACTTCCTTCATGTGGTCTTTAAGCTTACATTCCTTTTTTTGCAAGTTACATTTCCAACCTTACCTCCAAAAAAAAAAGTTATCATGCACAATTTTTTGTATGAAGATAAGAAGTATTCCATTAATCAACTTTACTTTAAATTTGGTTAGAAAAATAATACAATACATAAAAATTGAAAAAAAAATTATAATGAACACATTTATAGTGGAAAAAAAATTATGATTTTAAATAATGAAATTTTTTAAATTAGGACATTATAAATTGGAAAAATTAGTATTCGGTCTCTACTTACTAATGTTCTTTGATTGAGACTTTATTAGTTTTCAGGTTTTGATTGAAGTCCCTAACACTAATGTATTAATGCATTTATGTGACAACCCGTCTCTAATTTTATTGTATTTTATTTTCTCGAAGTTTTAAATTGACAAAAATGCCCCTGAATGGCTAAGTGGAAGTCCAACGTGGATGTTTGAGCTCCTTTTGCATTTTTACTTCTTACTTACCGTATTCTTGTAGTACTCGTCTCTACGAACTCGTGAGCGCGACCGGGACATAATTCCGATGTGTAACGAAAAAGTTACGTTCATTTTAAATATTTCTTTCCTGTTTAGGGGGTGTAGTGTTACGTGTCACCAGGGACCCTTTTTCCCTGCTAATTTTGGAAACCCAAGCTCTTTTCTCTCTTTGTTTTCCCCAGATTTTTTCCTCTCTCCCTCATTTTTCTTCTTCCTTCCCGTTGAAACACTTACAGTCAAATAGTGACAACGCAATTTTCTTCGAACCGAGCCAAACCACTACCACCATCTTGTCCATTGTAACTCACTAAATTCAACGGTGCAAGCCGATTGCCCAAATTCAACACCGTTTGACAAAAATCGCACACGAAAGAGCCGAGCTTTTCTGGCGAGTTTCTTGCAAATCTCGACCGAGGTGAGGTTCCTAACCACCACCATTAGCTTCATTTCATTGAGTAGATGAATTTCCATACTAAATTCGTGCGATTTGGTTGTGTTTTGGAGTAGATCGGACCTCAGGTTGTAGACCGTGACTTTCCGGCCAATTTCCGGCCATTTTGGACCACTTTTTGAACTCCAAATAGGTACAATTTCATTGTACTCATATTTAGCTTCATTTTGACATGTGGATCGTGTAAAATGGTTGATAAATGAAGATGTTATAAATTGTTGAAGTTTTCCTAGTTTTCGGCGAGCTTGGACAGCGGCTCCGGTGACCGGCCAGAGTTGCAGCGGCGACCGGTCTAGACCGGACCGTGACGTCAGCAACCGGTCCAAACCCGGTCCAGACCAAGAATATTCTCCAGGTATATACCTTAAACGCCGTTAGAAATATTCCGTTAGATTTAACGGAGATACCAGAATCTTCCGTTAAATCTAACGGCGTCAACTAACGCTGTTAGTTTGACCGGTTTAATTTGACTGCACATGAGCTACTCGTGCGGCGCGCGTAAGCCGTACGTGAGCCGAGGCAGACCCACGCGTGAACAGCGCGTGGGGACGCGTGTGACCAATTTTTTGACTTCTGTCGACACGAGGTGACTCGTGACGGCACGTATTACCTCGGGGCAGTACGTATGGTATTTTTCGGAGTGTTTCGAACCTGCGATTTGAGCGAACCAAGAATAAGTGTTAGTCATTAATTTAATTAATAACTTTATGAGTTTAATCATTACAATAATGATATCTCATATATGTGTGATTTACCACGAGGAGTACAGAGGTCAGGCAAGGTGAGGCTGCTACGACCCAACTACGTATCTGTGAGTGGGCTTTGTTTTATGCAACCTATATTATTTATGCTAGTTTCCACGTTGATTTGCAAACTATTTTCTATCATGCCATGCTTTTACTTACGAGTTAAGTATAAAATATATATTATGTTGAGATTTGTGAAACTATGATGGAATGATCATGTGTATTTTACTGCTCATCATACATGCATTCACCAGTGTCTAGTACTCGTCCGGGCCAGGACCAACCTTCACATGTATGTTCACATCCGCACCGTTATGCTCACTTTGGATCCATTGTAAGTGTCAGCATGTACTAGTCTGCATTAGGCAGCTAGAACTCGTATGTGATGCGGTTATCGCCAGCTTCACGTGATCGTAGTACTAAGCATATATCCATTACACCCAGCCTGTTCCATGTAGCTACTTTTTGCATGGACTTGTGTAATTGCATATGTCGATGAGCATATCATATTATATTTTATGTGTTGATGAGCATATTATATATGTCGTTTGAGCATACTTTTTGTCGTTGAGATATTGGTATTTACTCATACCTTTGGCATGGATGCCTTTATACGGTTTTGTCGATGAGTATATGATATAGTTTGAAACTTAATTTATTTGTACTCATATATGAGTACATACTTTTTCGTTGATTTGGGAATGTATGTGAAGTTTAGTCGAAGAAATTTACTAATGTCATTAAGCCTAATATCTTTTTTTTTTTAGGGTTTGAAGAATATACCCATGTTTTGAGGTTAAAGTATCTACCAAACGTTTTATGGTACAATAACTTTTTGGTTAATTTTGATGAATGTATGTTACAACCCGTCCCGAATTTTACTGTATTTTATTCCTCGAAGGTGTGAAGTGACCAAAATGCCCCTAGTGGGATAAGTGTTGACTTTTGTTGACCTTCATGCTCGTGACACGTATGACCTTTGCTCTTAGTACTTTCTTATATTGCTCGTCATTACGAACGTATGAGCGCAAGCAGAACGGAATTCAGAGTTATAACAAAGATTCTATAGAACTTTAAAGTTCAAGGGCATTCTCATAATTTCATGAGAATTGTAATTTTTATTTGGGTTTGGGTCTAGTGGGACCCACTTTCTTTCTCTCCTTTCCACATCCCATCCTTCTCTCTGCAAACTATCTATCACACTATCTCATCCCTCTCCCGTCTCTTCCCTCGACTAACACAAACAACAATAGCGATGGAGTCGCCGTTCTCCAACGAACCAGACCACCCAACCACTGTCATAAGAATCCTCTCCTCACCACGAACCCATTCTCGGCTTTTATTTCATGAAACTCGAACCCCATGCACCGATTCGAAGAGTTCCGACGAGGACAAATTTTCCCAACGAGATTCTCGCCGTTTCCGACGAGATTCTCGCCGTTTCCGGCGAAGGTAAGCTCCACCACCACCACCATTCTTTTTCTCGTGTTGAGTAGTTTAAGATTCGTGTATTGCATGTGTTGATTTATGAAGAAATATTGCAGATCGAAGGAAAGGAAGCTCTTCCTAGTTTCTAGTGAGAAAACTGAAGAACTGCGAGGTGATTCCTGCTAAACAACGATGAACTAACCCTCGACTTGTACCAATGTTTCATTGTGAAATGAGGAGTCAGAATATGTCCTTGGATCAGATGTAGGATGAACGATGACGGTGTGATGAGCATATGAAGTTTCCAGACCAAATCTGCAGAAATCGACGAACCTGCAAACCTAGACCGGGTCAACCTGATTTGAAAGCTAGGTACCGACCCGCCAACCCAACCTGAATTCGAAGTAAGGTCAAAATATTCCAAGGTATATTCTGTTAACATTAACAAAATTCATTATGTTTTTTGTTAACTTTAACGGATTCCGTTACAGTTTTCCTCAACTTTAATGGCGTTTGTAACACCGTTAACCCCATCTGTCACCAACGCGTGCAGGCGCGTGACGACGCGTGGTGGCATATGGCGGTGCAAGTTGGTTTTTGAGCAGTGAAATTCGTAATTTGAGTTCTGTTTTTCGATATTCTTTGTAGTTTTCAATTAGTTTATGAAGTAAAGTTTGTCTTACTTTAGGAGTGGTACACCAATGACTATGGAAAGCATACAAGTAAGAGGACTACGACCATACAGTTACTGTGAGTGGGCTTTTGCTTTCTAAACTTTATTAAACTTATATGATTTCGAAATTGGTTTTATGATATGTTTGATATCATGCCTTGTTTTATAAAATACAAATGTTTTATGTGATGATGTGGTTTATGATATTTGTGAACCCCACCTTGGAACGTTTTACCACTCGTCATATTTTAGAAATGATACGCTTTATGCGATACCCTGCTTTGTGATAAACGAGATTTGAGATTTAGTCATGGCATGTTTTATTATGATTTATTGGCTCATCATGTGTATGCTTGCACGGTGTCTATAGTATTGTCTGAGGTCAGGACCAGCTTCATGTGTATGTTCACATGCACCAACACACTCAATTTGGATCCATTGTAGGTGCTATCTTGTTATAGTTGTTGTAACATATAGGACTTGTATGTGATGTGCTCAGCGCCAGCTTCACGTGTATGTAGTATTCAAGCGTAGATTAATACACCCAGCCTGTTCATGTCAGAATATCTTTGCATGAGCTCGTGTGTCTGCATTATCGAATGAACATACCTTACCTGTTTATTTGGTGATTTATGTGATACACCTACTTTTCACTAATGCCATGGTACATTATTCTTGTTATGGTTTTTACGTGAGATACTTTGGTTTCTGTGATTTCCACTTGTTGGATTCTTCAGAATAATTTTATATTGATGTTTTACATTATTTACCCCTCTTGTGAAATAAATGATTTTCCACTATTGCCTTGGTTTTTCATACTTACTATGTAGTATGATTTTGGTTGTTATTCGGGTTTTTACAACGAGGAGTTAGTATGTTCAAAAGAAAAATGATTTTAGAAATCTTTATTTTTGCTCACTCACACTTTTATGTTTTGCACCATTCGAGGATTTAGTAGGCTTTGAAGCTCTTGGCGTCGAGGCGAGGTGACATAGTCTTCCCTCTTCAGTGTAGGGATCATTCCTAGTAATTTGTAATTAACATCTTTGGAGGTGTTACATTATTTTTTACTTCCACTCTGTATAATTAGTTGCTCTGATTATCGTTACATGCATTTATTAAAGGTGCATCACACTTACTATGCACTCTACTATTGTTTTATTTTCAATATTTATTTTACTCTCACTTTTTACACATCACTTGTATATGGCTTTCGTCACCCTACAGGGTGTCGACCAACATGACTCGATTTTTGGTTATCCACCTGAATATCTGGGTTGGGGTGTGTCAATGTTATATATATATATATATATATATATATATGTATATGTACATATTTTTTATGGCAAAACAAAAATATAATAACCGACACGGAAATACATTAATACATTAATGTCATGGACTTCGATCAAAAACTAAAAACCAATATAAGGTTTCAATCAAAGAACATTGGTAGTTAATGACCGCATCCAAAGTCTCCCTTATAAATTATTATAGTAGGATGATTATATGTTACAAAGAAATAATGAGAAAAAGAAACCCAATTTCTAGCTCAAAAAAGGGAAAAATTTTGGGTGGTACGTACCATTGAATGGTCCAGATTAATTTGCAGTGAATCCCAAATAAATTTTAAATAATTCAATAATACGTACAATGATACCATTGAACTTTGGCCCTCAAAAAACATAAATAACTATTTCTGTACCATGTTCAGTTCCATCTAACACCTTTGAACTACACCCACCTTACCTGTGCGACAAGTAACTAGTATAAAATAATTTGTAGATTGTCGGACAAGTAACTAGTATAAAACAATTACTGAAAGATTTATAGACTGTCGAAATCATCGGCAAATAAATAAATATATGAAAATTCTGTGTTTGGTTCAAAAGTGATCAAGCCGACAAGTAGCCAGGCATAGAATAAAATTCAGTCCCAATTCCAGTTTGGTATTTTACATCTTTGTTTCTTTTCTTTCTATGGCCCCATACTACTTGTTCTATTCTTGCACCATGCGTTAAAAAATAATAATTGAATGAAGTGGGAGGTGGGAGGTGGGGGGTGGGAGAATTGATGTTGACCGTGAGGAAAATAACAGCAGTGGAAAATTCATAAAATAAAAGAAAAGATTCAATTTTTTTTTAATTGTACGTAGTACTGGTATGAAAAATAAATAGTTGAGATTAAAAATAAAAAAAATTAATAATTGTAGAAAGCAAGAAAAGATTTAAATTTTTTTAATTGTACGTAGCACTGATGAATAGTTGAGATTGAAAATAAAAAATCTAATAACAGTGAGAAATTAAATCTAACGAGTAAAACACTTATAGCATTTAGTGCTATTTAGCATTGAAGCCACACCTGAAAAAAATTTAAAAATCTGGAAAATAGCATCTAGTAGCAGTGCACCAGTAGTTTTTATTGGATATAAATTAGGGGTCCAACTATAATGGTAAGAGTTTTATGCAAGATCTAATTGTTGCAAAGATCCATTAGATTTCTATATGTAAGATCTAACCGTTGATTCTCCAATCCACTTAGTGGTACGTACCAAGGAAGAAAAAAAATAATAAATTAGAGCAATTGCATGTGTATAATATAGGCAGGTCTCTCATACAATGATAGAATCCAAATAATATTATTGTATAAATAAATAGAATTAAATGATAATGCCAAAAGAATTAAAAAAAAACCTACCAGCTAGAGAGAAGAAAATCAAAGAAAAAACTTAACACCGCTGACCCCAGCCTTTGGCTTTGGGATCGGCGACAATCCTTCTTGATCCCTTCTTTTTCTTTTCCTGTTTTTAATAGGGTCACGAGGAGAGCCTTTGTGGTTGTGGTTGTGATCACTCTCTCTTTCTGAGGAGGAGAGCTTTTATATTGGTTATGACTTACTGCTCAACCGCGGATCTTAGAGTGACAATTGATGTTCAAATATGAGGTGGTGATTTTGTAGTTTATGTGCTTGGCAAGGATTATGCAGAGGAAGCTCGATGTTTGTTGGAGGAGACTCATTGCAGGGTTTTTGGCCGACGATTACAAGATCATCAAAGGTATCAAAGGGTGGTGCAATCTTCCCCTCGTGGGGCATTGCAGTGGTTTGAGGGATCCACAATCGTGTTCTATTGTAGTTGCAAAGTCTTTAGGTGATGGTACAATGATTACGTTGTGTGTCTTAACAGTGTTGGGTCCGGCTAGTAGGATTTATGCCTTGTGAGCTTATCTTTCCTATATTGGTTAGGTGTGGATCTCCCATAGTTGACGAATCGTACCTCTGAAGAGTTTATTTTATGTTGTGTCATTTTTTTTTGTTTAGATTGAGGTTTTGTTGTCTATTCGCCTGGCAAAGGACTATGAAGACATCTTCGTGATGTCTCATAGCAGGGCGAAGGAGTGTCGTCTTTTGCAAGTTACATCAGAAAGAAAGAAAAAACAAAGTTTAAAATCATGATACACGTGATTAAATGAAAAGGGAACTTCTTCACCGCTAAACACTATCTTGGTGCAAAGTGCGTGCGTTTCGTGTTTGAAGCGGTTCTAGTCACATTTATGTGGGGCCCTTTTCGGTCCACATGCATTATGATAGTTTTATATATAAAGCCTGATCATATCATTCTAAAACCCACTCCACATCGATCTTCGTTTGTTCTCTCTTCAATCTTCATCATCATCCTTCAATCTCTTGGTTTTTTTTGTAATTTTGATTCCAAACCCTAAATTACCATGAGGAGAAACTGCAATCTGGAGCTTCAGCTTCATCATCCTTCTGCTGATTCAAGCTTCCCTAACCCTAATGAAACCCAGCAACAAGAACAAGCGCAGCAGCAGCTGACAATTTTTTACAACGGAATGATGTGCGTTCGTGATGTTACAGAGCTTCAGGTACGTCATTTTTTTGTTTAATTAAGTTCTCTTTTTCTTAGATTCCTAATTCTTATGGCTCGTATCAAGATTTCTCTGTTTAACTTCTTTTTTATCCAACAACTGCTAGTTCGTAGATTTGAACTCATTGTCGTCTCTTACGAAATATATGCAAATCTAAAAGTATACAGTAAATAAAACAGCTACAGCTAGTAGAGAAGAATTGTTCGTTACAAATTGAACGATTCTAATTTGACATGTTTATTTTTTTCCTTAAACCTCAAACCCACTAGACTTTCATTTCAATCATACCTTTGTTTAGTCAAACATTTTTCACATTTTTAATTAAAGAAATATTATGCAGTGGATTTATTATACAACAAGAACATATATTTGACCTAATGGAATTTAGTACATCTTTAATTTTAAATTACTTGGGAATTCACGATATTACCCTAATATGAAATCCTATAAAGAAAATACCTAATATGAAATGAATAGTTCTCACACCACACATGACACATGCTTGTTTTTCCAAATATATATAACATTCCAATTTGATTCACGCTCTCCTTCTTTTAAAGTTTAAGATGATCTACCAACCCAAATAGATATTAATCATATTAATGAAATAATTATCCTCTAATAAATTATTAAATTAAACTAATAATTAATTAAATTTGTTGGGATTTTGCAGGCCAGATCTATCCTTTTTCTTGCCAACAAAGAAATGGAAGAAAGGGTAAAGAGTCCATTTACTCCTCCAAGTGGATCATCAGAACCACCTTCACCAAATGTGATGTCTCCGCTGTGTAGCCCCGTTGCTGGTATGTCTATGAAGAAATCACTCCAAATGTTTTTGCAGAAGAGAAAGCATCGGACTCGAGCAACATCTCCATACCATCGCTAAGAACTAAGCCACTCTTGAAATTTATTATTTATGGCCAATTAATTAATTTGATTGTTTGTTTTTGCTTTCGGTTAGAGGGAGATCGATCGATGGACAAGAGCTTTTTGTAAATTAGTTAATTCTAAGCGCTTCAAATCATCATGTGGGAGACATCATATGTACATTGTTTGGTTTATTTTAGATCTTTGTTGTCACATGGTGTTATTTATGACATGACTTTTTTTGTTCTTTTGTTATGCGGGAGATGATATGACCGAGAAGATTACATCCATTCTGGCTAATAATTTTTTTTTTTACGCAAATAAATCAACCATTAGATTACAATATGTTTTCAAAAATTAAAAATATACCAATTTCAACATGGTTCACTAATTTCATTGGATGATAATTAACCAAATAAGAAAACAAGCATATTTAACATGTTTTTTTTTACACATTTAACATGTTTTTTTATATGAAAAACCTTGACGTAAGTAGTAGTCTAACTATGCAATATAAATTATATTTTATTGGGTGATGCTAGAGAGATCATATTTTTCAGTTGATTGTTGGATTCCTTCTTTAAATAATTAAAAATGGAATCTAACAATCAACCGCCACATCATTTGATTTACAAAATATGGTCTAAAAATATGATCTCTCTAACATTTTTTTATTTTATTTGATCCGGTTTTTTATGTGGAGACTGTACACTTTCCAACGCTTTTTTTCTTCTTCTTCTAATACAACAATACTTATACAAATGATAATTTTAAAAATCAAAGACAGGTTGCATATACGTAGTTGTAATTTGACAGATCATGCCAATTTCAGCCCAACATTGACAAATGTCTCAATATAAGCTAAATGAAAAAAATTGTCAAATGGTATTGGAGCTAAAGAAAAGACAAAAATTCTTAGGTGCTCCGGAGTACGGGGTACTCCAGATTTTTTAATCGTTGGATCTTGATTTTTATATTTTAAAATAAAAAATCAACGATTAAAAAACCATGAGTACTCCGTACCCCGGAGTATGCAAGAAAGACTCAAGAAAAGATGGAAATGGGTATCTTTCACACGAAGTTGCTTGGTTATTTCCTGGAAGGTTTTGTAAAATTAGATGGCAATGGGGATTCTTAGCTTGCCACCACTAGAATTCATACAAGGGATTCATAGCTATCCCCGATTGGTTGTATATCTCGTTTTATGTGAAGAGAGATAGACATAGGCCCTGTTTGATATTGTTGTGTTTTTACTATAAACTACTTCACTTTAAAGTTAAGCAAATAACAAATGTTTGGTAAAAATGAAATATACTACTTATTTTAAAAGTTATGACATTTAAACTGCAACTTTTAAAAACAGCATGAATATTGCTTTTAAAAGCATTTTTTTTTAAAAAAACACATCAACTCCAAACTGGCCCATAGTTTTATATATAAGTGGTGGCATCACAGATTTTCTCATGTTGAATTAAAACGATTTACAATGTCTAATTGAAAAAGATAGAAATTAAAGAAGGATTCTAAAAATGAGTATTGTACTATCTTCATGCCGGAATTAGAATTATTTCACCAGGTGGGCTAGCTAAATATTACTATATAAATAAAGATGGAAAATATAGAGTTTTTTATGTAATAGCCCACCAGAGCTACCTGGGCTACAGCCTGTGTGTGGTTCTGGTTCCGTCATGCTTTCATTTCAACACGTACAAAGTTTTTGCGCAAATCGAGTTTTTGCTCTTCCGTCATGCCCATAATTTTGAAGAGATAAATGAAACGTTTTAAATATTTTTACTGCTTTTCATTTTTATGGTTAATTAAGGGCTGGCTATGAGAATAAGGTGATATGACGACTTATTTGGAACTGGATCATTTGCTTATCTCCCCCTTGGAATTTGGATTCCCTCTCAAATAAGCTTTTCACAACTTCAAAAACTTTTGTGGTCCAATATTTTGGCTCCACTCAGGAAAAAAGGAGAGGACTAAACTTACATGCAATTGAGACTTTAATGCGTTGGAATTTCACGTGGAATAAGAGAACTAAAACACGACGAATTATGATAGAGTTGGGATACGGTCACCTTAGCATCTGAATTGCTTACAAGTTAATCCTGGAAAGTAGAGAAACTAATAAATTGCTACTTGGAAATTAATCTTGTCCAAAGAAGCTTGTTTTCTTCAAACATATGGTCTAGTCCAAGAAAACCAGGCTCTCTCCATTTCAGTATTGTTTGGCGCGGAAGCAGAATTTAAACCAATATTGACTTCAAGAAAACTAAGTAGAAGCTCTTTATTGACTACCATTTTATTCCCAATACAGAAGTTGAGCTCTCAAATATATTTTTCTGAACTAATGAGTGAGTTCGAGACAGAAAAAATTTGACTGTTTAATCATTGCACAAAATATAATTGTGACCGTCTTATAATCTCGGTGCAATGTGAGGACGATCCCATTCAGTTATAATGTGGTTCCGTGTGATCTCCTTCAGCGAACGGCAACCACTCAATGCCATGGTTAGCTCAAATTCGTCGCGGAGCATTTGAAGAACTTTCCTTACACCAGCCTCGCCATCTGCTGCTAATGAGAACACCACCGGTCTACCAATCTGAAATTCAAGCATAGGGAATACAACATGAATAAATACTTGATAAGAAAAATTGAGGTTTTTAAGTATCAGATTAGAACTTGTAAGCTAATTATACGATTCTGTGGCAATTAAGGCATTGTTTTAAATTCATTGCTTTAATATAACAGATATTAGAGGCAGGCTATAGAATGAATCATAGTTGCAGTATCTTGTTTCTGCTGTATGTGTCGAGTAACATAAGCTTTACTCACAAATATGCCCGATGCACCAAGAGCCAGAGCTTTAAAAACATCCGTTCCTCGCCTCACTCCACCATCCAAAAACACAGGAATTTGGCCTTGTGCAGCTTTGACGACCTATAAGCCATTACAACAAAACCATAATTTCAGAATATTACAAGTTACAGTTCTATACACCAAAGAAAGTGACTTGGAATTTAGAGTGACTAAAGTTTCAAGCATATTAACTGTTGAAGAGAATACTCAACAATTTCAGAACACTCGGAAGCATTTAAAAAATCGGTAAAAGCAGAACATATGAAGCAAATGTACCTCTTCCAGGGCCATAATTGTTGCAGGGACATAATCAAGTTGACGAGCTCCATGGTTGGAGACGATAATTCCTGCAGCTCCATATTGTACAGCTAGTCGTGCTACATTTTTCAGCACACATATCGTGAACTTGTTGTAAACTATCAATAATAGACCAAGCAGGGGACTGGGATTTCTATTGGAATGTGGAGTCAGGGATATGGTTGCTTACCATCCTCAGCAGTAATTACACCCTTAACGAGAATTGGTAATTTGGTGATTGTCTGAAGCCATTGTATATCCTGTGTATGTGGCCAAGAAAACCGTTTGAATTCTTAGTTCAGATTAAATGTTTCAATTATCATGTATTGAAGCAACCATCTTACCTTCCAGCTGAGAGACCGGTCAACTTGTCCAGCAACATATGATGCAAGTCCAGAATCATTGGTCTATAATTTCATCACCAAAACGGCCAAGAAATGTCAGTATCAAAATGAAGTTACCTATATTTGTCTGATAATGAAAGACATATAGGTCAGTCAACCACCTTATCCATCTTTCCGAGATCCAAATCCTCAAAGTTCTTCAATGTCAAGTTTGCTGGCAGAACAAATCTGTTGAAGACCTTAAAATGAGATTTTATTGCGTAATGAAACAACCTAAAATGTTTCTAGTAACTATTGTTCTTAGTTTTACAAATACCATTTTGAATCAATGCTCACCTGTTCTTGATATCCGCCTCCCTGCGCCCAAGCCAAGGAGTGTCCACAGTGAGAGCTATTGCCTTGAAACCGGCCCTCTCAGCTCTTTTTACAAGCTGTGCAACAATATTTCGGTCTTTGTACACCTAAACAAGAAGCACAGAAATCATTGATTATTAGGTTTACAACACATGACCAATGAGAACCTTTATTAGCTTTTATAATGCAAATTAGACACAAAGGTCACTTAAATGGAGGTCAAAGAACTCGCTTAAACTTACGCTTTGAAATTATCAGGAAAGCCTGTCCGAACAATTTTAGTCCATTAATTTGTAGGAAAGGTTCCAACAAAAAGTGTGAATTTAGCACTAGAGCTCAAGATATTAAGACAGTATGTGAAAAGAGTGAATTTAGCTAATATAAAAGGGCAAATTCGAAACTCACATAGAGTTGGAAAAAGCGAACGCCAGGTCCTGTTGACGCAACCTCTTCAACACTGGAAGTAGCCCAAGAGGACAGTGTCTAACAACCAAAATTGCATATATAAGTTGAATAAGCCACACATTCAAATCATTGATACATAAGTTGAATAAGCCATGCATTTAAATCGATGATGAGAAGCCAAACCATAATTGTGTCAGCTGCGGATGCTGCTCTTGCCGTTGCATACTCACCTGATTAATAATTACCAAATCAAATTTAGCTATCTCTGCTTTATAGGAAAAATTTGACAAAGATAGCACTTCAAGGAGCGTTTTTTCATTTCAATTATTTCAAGATACTAAATGGAATTCCAAATGCTGTTAAGTTAACTTAAATATGTTCATGCAACTTATAGAAAGGGGCTTATACCTTCAGGGTGAGCCATCTTCTGCATGGCTGTAGGTGCAATCATGATTGGCATCGAAATATTGAAGCCCAAAACAGTCGTTCTCAGGTCTATCTTGCTTACATCTATAAGAATACGAGGTCGAAACCTGGTCCATCAAAAAAATTAATGAAAGATATATACAAGATGAGGAAAGAACTTCAATTGAATTTTTTTTATTTATTTATGAGGGAATGAAATCTAACCCCAAAAATCAAAACACAAAAAAACTACTTTTGACATGATAGTCCAAAAGCAAGAGAAGAGCTTACAAAATCCGCGAAAATGCGCGTTCGTTCTCCTTGAGAGTCCACTGGTCCTCTGCACCAGATGCATAGTAGTCATAAATCATCTTTGGCAATTTCTCCTTGGCAATGGCTTGATACTCAGAAACATTGGTTATCTCCATCTCTTCAATTTGTTTATACTGTCCGCACACTATTCTGAAAGAAATTAGATTAGTGAATGAAAATCACTTGAATATTATGTGATGTCGGGTTCAGAAAAACAAACAATTGACCGAAAAAGCAATCCTAATTTTTAGGTGCGTAGTAATGAAACTATGAACCAACAAAAGCAACCTAGTAAAGGGGAATGAGAAAAACCCCACTGCCTAATGGGGATTGTTATGTTCATTAAATCAGGATTAAGCTTGAACAAATCTAACAATAACCCAACAATCCAAACACAATATCGGGTTCAAAAAATCAAACTTTGTTGCACTCATGTCTCAAATTCTACTATGTCACTTCAGAAAAAAACTCAAACACTTGATTGGCAAAAGGGAAAGAAAAACATTGATTTCGATACAACAGTAAGAAAAGATTTCATTTTTAATACATCATACATGATTTTGATCAAAACACATGTCGAAATTCAATCAAATAGTCTAAACAAATCATCAAAGAGTGCAAAGAACACACCTTGTGGGATTGCAGAAACAGAGAGGAGCTGCAGAAAAGGGCGGCTAAAGAGAAGAGTAGAGAAAAATGAACACTCAAAATCCCATTTGGATACTGATCCTAATTTTTTTGCAAACAAACAAATACAGTGATTGGAGAAAATATTAAAGAATGATGGGGGTAGGGGTGAAGACAAAAGAGGTAAGCATCCAGATAAGAAATAAACAAACGTGAGTGGGTTTGGTAAACCACTCTGTTTCATGGTAATTCATTCCTCTGTGCTTATCCATTTATGGTAAAATAATAATATTATGGGTTATTAATATTTAGGAAAAATAATAATTAGAGATTAAGAGATATCGTGTGATTAGTAATATAATTATTTATTTACGAGTGTACTTTATTTTGTCAAGTTTTTATGGTCTGCTTTATATCAAAAATCGGTGCTATTAAAATGATATCAAAACAATTCTGATGGCCATTTTAGTGTTTCGTTTAATTGTGGGCCAATGTCACCATAATTTTCGTTTTCAGCAAATTACATTGATTTAAAGCAATGTAAACCTTAATAAGAATTTCACTTCACAAAATTAAGAGGTAGAGAAGTTTGGGGCCCACTTGGAAGATCCTATATATGTCACCCTGGTTGCTGTCTTATTGGACATTTCCAGTACATAGAATCACACAATTACATGTGCAAATTATTATTAGAGTAAAATTTAAAATTCGTCCATGAATTTGCATCCAAGTTTAGAATTAGTCTTTAAATAATTTTTGTTAATTTACGATCTTTAATTTAACAAAACTTCCACCATTCGTCATTTTGAACAAGGCGGTCAGTTCTTCTGTCTAAAATGACCACGTGCCACGGATTTGAGGTATTTTTTAAAAGTATATCAGGCAACAAGTAGCGCGGTGGTGATCAGAGGCAGCTCTCTGCAGAAATATTGCAGGCCGCAGCTGAAAATCAAAACAATTTGCCAACTCCACGAGTACGACTGTTTAGACCGAAAACCGTCATCCATGGCCTCGATTTTCGTTCCAGAACCTCCGCCTCTCCATCTCTTTACGCCTTCAGCTTCTGCTCTGGCTAATCGGCTGCCGTGGTTGCTGCTTCTATCTCGTCCGGGTCGGAGACTCTTTATTTTATTAATTTGATCAGAATTTGTAATATCTTAGGGTAAATGATTCCTCTGTAATGGGGTCCGTGATACTAAACCACCCTTCTTTGGTGTGTTGCCATAGTTTTGTACAGATATACCCTTACAGAAATCGTGGCACGTGGTTATTTTGAAAGGAAGACTGACGGATCATTTAAAAGGACGAATGGTAAATATTTTGAGAAATTAAGGAACGTGAACTAATAGTAATTTAATTCAGTGACGAATTTTAAATTTGGGTGCAAGTTCATAAACGAATTTTAAATTTTACTCTTATTATTACTATTTTTGGATAATATATTAAGATTTGGGTAGAAACAGATGTGGAATTAAACATTCTGTAGCCCATGTCTATAGAATATTAATAATATTATTAATCCTTATTAAAATAAAAGTATTGTTAATGAGGATGATGATTGTGCAGCAGTACTATCAAAATTGGATTTTGCATTCATTTGTTTAATGATCATTCTAATCACCACTAATTATCCTTTTCTTTTGCGGGCCCACACCAGGTGCATGTACTGCTCTATTTTTGTTTCCTTTTTCCACTTGCTCTTGTTAGTTTATTTGTTGCTTGTACGAGGAGTCGTTTTTTGTACATTTAAGTTTTGTCCTTTGACACTTATTAATTTTATTTTTTAAAAAAATTCTTATAACTATATGTAAAATTACTACAAAAGATTTAATGATTTCTTAAGGAATACAATTATTTTCTTTGGACACTCATAGGGTTTTGAAACAAAAAATGTGATAACCAATGATATGACACCATGTGAAGGATAAAAATAAATTTTCTTTTAAAATTTAAAATTCATTAGAAGTAAAATTAAAACTAAAACAAAAAATTCAGCTTTAGGATCGTCTTCGGATCCCTTCCGTCCGGATCCTCGGGATCCTTCAATCCTGTCCGTTTAGAGGGAAATCGAATGGCTAGGTGTTAATTAATCCTTTTTTTGCTTTTTCACTGGAGACGATGCACCTTGACCTTTTTTGAGAAATTTTTTTTCAAGTATCCAATTTTCAAAAAGTACTTTAAATGTCATTATACAAGTTCATAAAAAAAAAATTTTGTGTCTTTCCACTTGTACTATAACATATGAAGTACTCGATTAAAAATCGTACACTTTAAAAAATTTCTCCATACTTTGTTAATCTTCTTTTCCTATTCTCTCTCTATTCTCTCTCTACGAAATTCGTGATTTCTGATTCAAGCTTATAGATCTTTTGACAAAAAAGAAAGCAACCAAAATTGGTTGTAACTTGTAAGCATCTAGTGAAAGAAAAGAAGATTCTAGCCTTCAAGATAGAGAGATGGGAGCGAAGAGAGCTCAGACGAAGGAGAAAGAGGTGATTGCCTTGTCTCTCGTGAAAAATGCTAAAAAAAAAAAAGTAAAATCAATTATGGACCCACAATCTCGTGTACCATTCAATAGTACGGTCATTGAATAGTCCAGATTAATTTGTGGTAGCTCTAAATAAATCTTAAACTATTTAACAGTATGTATTATTTAATGATACGTACTATTAAATTTGACTAAAAAATATATATAAAAATAAATTATGTGTTCAGAACCGAAATTTGAGTGTACAAATAACCAACTCATGCACGACACACAAGGAGCTGCATAAGGAAGGGAATATGTGCAGCTTTTGGACAGTTTTCTCTTCTTCCTTGCTATCAAGAGCCCAGCCCAACTTCCTTGCAACTGCAAGGCCTACACCTTTGCTCCTCTTATTCTATGCTTAATTGCTTATAAGATTCAGGCCCAACTGCATTACAGAAATCCGGTGCAACCCAGTGGATATTTATGATTGTATCTATCTCTCTTATCCCGTGTATACATCCAGTTCTACCTCACTGCTCTATTTTGTGGCATTCATATGTATAATGGCTAAAACTATAGATTCATGGATCTCTTCAATGCTTGATCTTGCTAGAAAGCCTGCAGAATATATAGACAAGTCTAATTGATTAGACCTAGAAAAAGTCCACTGAGACAAACTTTGAACTTGAGTTTAGAAGGTTTCTTCTTTTTTGTTTCTCTCTGAAAACAACTTGTTAGTTTTTCTTCAAAGACGATATTCTACTCTAAGTTACACTAATTTACGGGAACAAAAAATCGAAGCGGGCATTCTACTGGTCTAACCCACATGCAAACTTTGGTTAGTTTCTTATGGATTCAATTTCCCAGGAAGATCAAAACGGACCCATGAACCCATGAAAAAGCTAAAAGCTAATTCAAATGAAAACAAGTTCATCAAATTGCCTTAAAATTTAACTAAAAAAGAAGTGTTCTTTACAACAAGAGGCACAAGAAACACACAACAAAACCAAAAGACATCATCTTTTTATTTGACTGCCACAGAAAACCAGAACTATGATTCTCAACAGGGTCACCAAATGGCTTCATTCTCTCAGAATCATTTGGTTCTTCTTCTTCACCAGCCAATGCGTTGTCATTTCTTGCTCCACTTGCATTCAAACAAACAGGGGTACTTATCAGATTTGCAGAAATGCCCTTCTTCTTGTACGATGGGTTGCTTGCACACAGCCCATCATTTCCTCTCACATCCAACCTCTTCCCAAGCCTCTCTATGAAATCCTCTGGAAGTGACAGGGCCCCACTCAGCTGGTTGTTGCTCAGATTCAGCTGATCCAAACTTGGGAGTGTCCCTAAACTTGTAGGGACTGTCCCATTGAGTCTGTTGTTGTCTAGAGAGAGAGCACTGAGATTTTTCAAGGAAGATAGAGAGTTAGGCAATTTGCCAATCAACCCACATCCTGAAAAGCTCAGAGATTTGAGATTCTTGAGTTTCCCTACAAATTGAGGAATTTCTGAATTGATTGGGTTTTTATCAGCTACCCAATACTCTAAATTCTCCAAACCTGAAAGGGTTTCTGGGATTGGCCCATTGATCAAGTTATGACTAAGATCAAACAACACCAACCTCTTGAGCTGCCCTACATCTGGAGGGATCAATCCTCTGAGCCTATTGGAGCTCAAATCAATCTTTTGGAGGACCTGAAGCTGCCCTACAGAGCTAGGGACCTGACCTTCTAGAACATTCCAGCTCAAATCCAAGATAGACAAACTCCCCAACGATCCAATTTCTTGTGGGATTTCCCCACTTAGGTTGTTGTAACTTAGGTCAAGCTGCTCTAGTCTTACCAATCCACCAATTTCCCTAGGGATTTTTCCTTGTAGGTTGTTCTGTGAGAGGCTGAGGACCCTTAAGTTTGTAATTTTTGACAAGTTTGGGGGGATTTCTCCTGAGAGAGCTGGATTGGAAACAAGGGCTAGGGTTTCCAAGGAAGACAATGCACCAAATAGAGATGGAGAGAGAGTGACTGGTGAAGTTAGAAAGCAATTGAAAATTGAGAGGGTTTTCAGGTAGGGTAATTTGAGGAGGGAATTTGAAAGGGAAGCAGAGGATTTGCAAGGAGGGGTGAGAACATCAGGGCCAATGTGGATCTTTGTGACATGAAAAATTGGAGGATTCTCATCACCAATCTCACATTGAACACCAGGCCATGGAGTCTCATCACAGGGCAATGGGTGCTCTTGGGCCCAGATGGGGTCCTCCAGAACGGCACCCAAAACTTCAAAAAGTCCCAAAAGCTCCTCCCTTTCCATCATCCCATCTGAGTTTTGCTGCCCTGAAACCCAACCAACTCCCAAAACAAGAAACCCAACAAGGAAAAGAGGCAAAGTAGCCATAAAAGTTCAGAGGAGAGCAATTGGAAGAAAATGAGATAAAACCCACAAGTGAAAAATGAAGAAAAACAGAGGAAAATGTGGGTTTTAATTAGAACAAAAATGTACTGACTAAAGGGTTTTTTGCTTTGCTTTTTATTAAACTTTTTTCTTGAATTGCATCGATGACAAAAAGGATAGAGAAAGTAAAGAAAAATATTTCCCAAATATTTATGAAATTGATCTGTAGTGGCAGGACTGGCAGAGGCTGAGAAATAAACAAAAAAAAAGTTGTCACCTTTGCTTCCCACTTTGTGCAAGTGTGAGGCTGACAGTGTTAGTTTTTGCAAGGAAAAGTGAGGGTGAGATTGGAAAAGAGAAAACAGTTACTGGAAGTAGAAGAAGATGTCAGAAGGGAATCATGATGGTAAACACGATGGGACTTAAGCTCTTTCCTTCTTCTCAGTAGGAAGCCGACAGATGAAGGCCTCTCATGCTTTTACAGGTGACTGGTCTCTCTCTCTCTCTCTCTCTCTCTCCCCTTTTGATACGATTGGGAATCCATGCGTTGGAATCCATTTGTGTGTGTTGTACAAGTCTTGTTGTTTTAGGAAAGATTCTAGTTAGTGATTAATTGTGTATGTTTGCTGAATAAGGTACTTACACTAAGATTCCTCTGTCTTTACATCAATTTATCAATGTCTCAAAAAAAATAGAGATGCTATTAGGAATTTATATATCCAAAGTTATTACGAGGCTAGTGATTCTTACACTTGTGAGTGCCAAAAATAAAATGTGAAATGTTCAATTGGGGGTGGAGATGCTAAAACATGAGTACCAAAATCTCTAACCTTCTACAATACCGATTTGTACAGGACACTTGCCCGAAAATGTTACGAATACACACAAATATGGAAGTCCAATGAACGTATACATTAAAAAAAGGCTCAAACATCAAATCCACACAGATATGGAAGTGAGCTAAGAAAATATACAAGAAATTGAACGCATCTAGTTAGGGTCTGGGGCACATCTGACTTACGAAGCTAACGTGAGTTTGTTTTTTAGTTTAATTTGCTTTAAGGTAACCCAAAAGATCACAAAGTAAACGATACAAACTTACATCTAGTACTAATACTCATTTGACATTCGTTTGAACAAATTGTCATTTTCGGATTCGCATCAAAGCTAATATGCTGATTTCATGTTGAAAGGTACTACTCTTACCATCTATGCGTTTACTATTTTTCTACAACATAGTTGGTTTTGACACCGGTGTATAATTTCAATGTTTTTACGTTGATAAATTCTACATGATATATATATACATATTTCTCACCATACATTAGTAATAGGATGTTTTTAATATCAATTTGAAAATCTAAATGTGACATATTCAGGCTACAAATCTTGATTTTTATAAGAATGAAAACTTGAGAAACCAAATGAAACAACCAGTCCCAGAGCTCCCAAATACCCAAACGTACCACAATCCTAAACGCCTGATTCTTTCTTTACGTACGACTATCACACCATCAATATTCTTCCTTTGTCTTTCATCTTCTATGAACACCCAGATTCCTATTTCATGCGAGTCTATTGAATTAGTTAAGATCCGGTGGTATTATATAGTGCAATCGGTGGTTTATTTCTTTCTCTCTATCTCTCACACTAGGTGACCATGTGAGAGATATAGAACGGGATATGAATGCAAAAGCGATCATTATGCAGTTATGTAATTTTAGGTATGTCCCTTTGGAACACATAGCAGTCTGTTTGCACATGCAAAACCCCCTATCTTTTGGTCTGCAGCCGGACATAAGAATTTCTCCTAATAACGAGTCATTTTGATGACACAATAGACTTTATGGCCTACGTCAACTGAATAGGTTGATATTGATACCCGTTTTAATTAGGCGGGTTAAACCTAGCTAGAAGATGTGTGTACATGTTATTCAAAGGGGAAAGCTAAGCACCGTCAGGTGTTGATGTGTTTAGAACTTGAAAATGCTAGAAATGTTGCTTGAAGACTAGTAGCTCAAGCAGGTGGGGTATAAGTTGAGTACATATATATATTGACATTGTATTTGGAATTGGAAAGGTATTTTGGTGAAATATTTGAAGCTTGGGAGTAGATATATCTAGGTCATTCGTACTGTTTGAATCATTAGTTCTCGCACACATGTAATGTAAACATGCATGTCTTAAGCTTCTGAAGTTCAAATCCTATATATATATATATATATACGAGAAATACATATATATATATATATATATATATATATAGGGTCAAACTCACTTTACTACTCTTAGAGCAGTTCCAGCCCATGTAATTGTTGGGGCAATGTGGGTGAAATAGCTGGGGGGATTGGATTGCATGGGCTGGAGTAGGGGATTGCTGGGGGGAAGGGGGCTGCTCGGGGGAGAGGCCCGTGGAAAGTTGACAGCCCAAGCCACCGAGGTGGCTGACGTCAGCGTGACGGGAGGTTCGATGAGAACTTGAGCCACTGGTTCGAACCGGAGAAGTAGAGCGCGGCGAGCTCGATGAGGACTATGACACGGGTTTGGGAGTCAACAAGGACCGAGCCGTGGCGCGACCAGGCCGAGCCGAGCTGAGGGAGGACCCGGAACTGGCGAGTCAGAGGGTTGCAGACGACAAGGGACTTGGTTGACTCGGGCGGGTCGGGCGAGTCGGCCTAGAGATAGACGAGGCCGAAGGAGGAGGCGACGGGGTGTGGGGAGCGGAAGGGGAGGAAATCGAGGGCGAATTTGAGCCATTTGTTGAGGTCGGGGTCGAAGACGTAGAGGCAGGATGGGGAGGACACGTGGCGGTGGTGATGGTGGTGGTGGGGAGGGCGGAGGGCGAGGAGGTTGAGGGGCGGAGATTGGGTGGAGATGAGGTGGACAAAGGAAGGTGAGGTGAGGAGTTGGTTGAAGAACTTGGAGAGTGAGCGGCAGATCATGATCTGACGGAGGGGAAGGCCCGAGAAAATCTGGTGGAGCGTGTCCTACGGGAGAGCGTCCATGGCTTTTTACGGTGGGCCGGCGGAGTACTGGATCAGAAGAAATGCACAGATCGAAGACTGAAAAGTGAGACTGAGAGAGAGAGACGCAGTTGAATGAAATGGTGGACTGCGGGTTGCGTGGGAGAAAGACGCACGTATCGGTTGTTGTAAATATAAAAAATACTAATATTTTATTGTCAATTGCCTGGGCAATTTAATTGTAGGGGTGGAGATGTAAAAAGCAATTGACAGGGGAATACACTGTTCATTAGGGCAATTACTGTTCATTAGGGTGGATTGAATAGTGATTGCCTGGGGGGAGGTGGGCAACACTGGACTTGCTCTTAAGTATCGTGAAATTCTCACTTTGCTACCCTTAATTTTTTTCGTCTCACTTTCATACCTAGAGTTTGATTTTTCTGACACTTTCATACCTCCGTTAGTATTTCCGTTAAGTTCTCCGTTAAAGCGTGCCGTGGCACTGTGGACAATTAAAAAAATTATAAATTAAAAAAAAAAAAGGAAATACTAACGGAGAATTTAACCCAAATTCCCAATTTTAAGCAAACCCTAAACTCTATCGACCAAATTTAAGCCAAATTCCCAATGCACCCACTTGAGCACTGTCAAGGCACACATACTCCCCATCAGTTAACACTCAAAAATTCCGAAAAGAAAACATTAAGGACCAAATCTTTGCTTCAATTCCCATCTTTTCCACAGAAACCAAACAAACCCTAACTCTATCCAGACCACCGTCAACCAAGAACCGAAAAAATTCAAAGTTTGGAGGGCAAAATTAGATACATACCACTCTCTCTCTTAATCTCCGCCCTCCGTCGCTTTCTGTTGCGAGCCCAATCGGAGATGGTGGAGCATCCGACAACGTCCAATTTGCCCTCCGGCGAATCGGGTACGATTTCGATCAACAGAATCTGATCGGAGAAATTTCTATCGCTAAACGCGAAGGCGAAGTCTTGGACCTCGTTGTCGAAGACACCCGACTCGCCTGCGAGCCCACTCGGCGATGCGTCCGAGTCCGTAATCATCCGAGGACGGAAGAGATCGACGTTCGCTTTCCTCATGGTGCAGTGCAAAACCCTTCCCCAAATTCAAACGAAATTAATGAGTAAATTAAACAAAATATAACAGGCTTGGGCTATTTTTTGAAATTATTTGATTTTTTTAATTGTCCACAGTGCCACGTCACGCTCTAATAGAGAACTTAACGGAAATACTAACGGAGGTATGAAAGTGTCAGAAAAATCAAACTTTAGGTATGAAAGTGAGACGAAAAAAACTAAAGGTAGCAAAGTGAGAATTTCACGATACTTGAGGGTAGTAAAGTGAGTTTGACCCATATAAATATATATATATATTTTTAGAGTAATATTTGTGGTAGAGTGGCCTTTTAAAGCGTGAGAGTATAATATTGATTTGTTCTTCACTTCTATTTAATAGATTCGAGAATAGTTAATCAGCCAAGCGGATTTCTCAGCTGTTACAGCCAGAGACCCGAAACGAAGGATTGACTAATCGACCAACCAAATTTTTATTAAATCTTTTGTTGCCAAAGTTTCAAGTTAGGAAAGCATGAAGTTGAAATATGAGTTAGTTGTGGAATCGCCTACGGAAACAAAGAATATGGATATAAAGTATGTGGAATTAGCTTTAAATAACCTGGGGGCCGCACGACATCGATCGGCAATCTACAGTATTGGGTCATAAATAAACGTCACACATTAGTACATTACATATGAACTCCATCAGTGTCAATTTCTTAAAAATTCAATGCACCCTACATATATAAAACTCCATCGATGTCATATAAAAACTCCTCCAACATCCATTAGGTCTATATCGATGATCAACGAAAAATAAATTATTTCTCTTAAATTTAAATTCGATAATCATATTGATATATATATATATATAGACATATATATTAGACAATTAATCATTGTATTATTAAATAGATAATACTTGCATTCTCCCTTTGGGGATGCGCTCATTCCCCCTTTATAAATAACGTATTTTGACCGTATAAATTTCATAATCGGAACCGTTCAATTTCTTAAACTTCATTTGAAGATTCATTTCAATCGGAGATCATTTGTCATTCAAATGTATAGAACAAATCGACGGTGTAGGTACCAAGTAATATATTCATCATGAACCGCCCATTTATTTGATATGTTTGGATAATTAACCGATCTCCGATTAGAATGATTTTTCGTAGGATTGATTCAAATGAAGATTAATAAACTGAACGGTTTCGATCGTTGATTTTATTCGGTCAAGTTATATACATTATTTGCAAATGAGAGAATATGTGCATCCCCCATGGCGATGCAAAATCTCAGCTATTCAATTCCACTCATTGTTTCTTCGTTTATGCTTGATTTTCTTTTTCTTGAAACAACCAGAATAAAAAAAAATGTAAACCTGGGTGCATTCAAGAGGGTGAGCTAGGGCTGGCTGTAGATTTGAACAAATTAGAGAAAAAAAAACAGAGATTCAAAGCCATGCATACTGGTTTAATTGGTCGTATTAATTTCAAGAAAAATTTAAGACGAAAAAATTATGAAAGTTAAGTAAATTTTCTGTGTGCATGTCATAGTTCCTCGTATCGTTCTTCGATCATAGAGAACATCAGCAAGCCTCTTAAAATTAACTAGTTAAGATTGAGTTAAGAGTCATCAAACTCCAGAAGATGCATGCACCGCAAATCATCATGGTCTTTGTTCCGTGATCGAAGCAGTATATAAATAATTTTTTTAGTAAGATGAACGCAGTATATATTTTAACCAAACAAAACCAAACTCGTTTTGTTTTTCCGTTCTTGGAGTGTTCCTCTCGTTACTACAAAATCTAATTACATACATAAAGTATGATTATTTGGTTAATAATATCTTCCATAATTCGATTACGAAAGAGAGAGATGTTGAAGTAACCAATCAGCAAATGACATGCCAGGGTCCCCATGAGTGTTTGTTCCCCAGCTTTTAATTAAAATAAAGCAAGTCACAAAGACCAACCAAAACTTTGTGGGCAGAAAAGTGAAATGTTATATATGTTACAGAGTCAAACTTCAATAGTACGTACTATTAAATGGTATGTAGTGTTAAATGGTTTAAAATTTATTTGGGGCTCATTACAAATTAATCTAAAACCATTAAATGACCGAACAATTGAATATTACGTACCACTCAAAAAAATTTCTATGTTACAATATTTTATTTATTTTTATAAAATGATCCAATATTACAGTATTAATAATGTTAAAAGGAATTACATTTTTATAGGGTACCACATGAAATTTAATCGATACAATGTTATATGATAGCATCTAATTTTCTATACATTTCGAAATAAAATGGGACTCAGATGTAAAATGCGAGTTATCTAACGTAATCATTGTTGGTGAGGTCTATATTTTCATTATGATACTATGATTAATCATGCTTAGACTTTTGGATTAGTTCAACACTTAAAATGCCAAGTATAACTCAGGACCATGATTTATCAATAAGCTGAGGTGTCAAGCATTGGCCCTTACCTACCATAGCATGCCTAAGATAAGAAAATTTGTAGACTTTTGTAAAAGATGAGTAACCTGAACTTCATGTTCTTGATTTCGATGTCCAACTACTATGAATGGAAACCCTTTGGGAAAAATCTTGAGTGGTACGTACTATTCAATGGTACGGTCATTGAATGGTCTAGATTAATTTGCGTTGAGCTCCAAATGAATCTTAAATCATTCAACAGTAGTACCATTCAACATTAGTACCATTGAATAGTACGTACCATTGAAGTTTGACCCAACACTTTGTAGAGTTTAAAAATACATACATGACAAGGAGAGAGAGAGAGAGCCTATTTTCATTCAATTGCTCACAAGAGACCGCCACAAGCTAGCTAAGGTCACTTCTGTCATGGTATACGGAACTTCGTACGTGGCCCTAATTCAGAGAACTGTGGACCATGCATGCATGCACGTCACAATCTTTATATATATATATATATATATATATATATACTCAATCCATACAAGACGATCGATCTTTAGCCATCAAATGCCACGCGTCACATCATTTGCTGACATGGCTTTTGCTTGTTTGATTAAGTGACTTAATTCCTTTATGTGATTGGCTTTTGTGCTGTCAAATAAGCACAAGTGGCAGCTCTGTAGACATGGCATTTTTTTTACAGTTCTTTTAGGTAGCTTCCAAGTTCCAATCTTCTCAATTAAGGTTCACTTATCTAAATGGTTATTTTCACTTTAATTTGGGTCAAACTTCAATGGTTCTTCTGTTGAATGGTTTAAAATTATTTGAGGCCCGCTGCAAATTAATTTTGGACCATTCAATGACGACCGTACCATTAAATGGTATGTACTACTCAAGACTTTTCTCTTTAATCCGACCAAAATAAGTATTTTAATGCAATTTTTTTTTCATTATTTTGGCTATTTCTGAAGGGGTAGTGTTAGAGAAATTAAACTTTTTAAATTAAATTTGTAAACCAAATGATGTGACAATAAAATAAGACTTCATGATTTAATAACTTTAAAAAAAAAAACATCATTTGGCTTACAAATTTAGTTTAAAAAATTTAATCTGCATTACTCTTTCTGAAAGCAGCCAATATTCCTACCCCAAGCCCAATTTGGAACACTAGGGGCATACATGGTAAATCACTAAAAAGGCAAAGGTGACATCTCTAATAATTGAAGTTATATATTTATCAAATATATATTCAGCAGCGCCCTAATCTCACAAGTATTAAAACCCCTTCATTTGGAAATTCTTCTACCAACCAAATATAAAACCCCACATTTCTCTAAAAACCCCACAAGCATCTCAAGCACTACCACTTCTTCTCTTCTTCACATAAGATGGCCAAACTTCAAACAAATCTAGTGCAAGATTTAGTGAAACCCTACAAATCCAGAGAATATTATCCTCACAAAGCCAAAGCGATATCCTTCTTAGCCTTTTTCTTCTCTATATTTATTTATATTTGCATCTTCTATATCTTTAACCTCTCCCTCTCAACTCTCTTTAAGAACTCCAAGTTTTGGTTTGCCATATCCAACACCCTCATCCTCATCATCGCCGCCGACTACGGCGCATTCTCTTCGGCTTCAAAAGACCAACAAGACCATCTTTACCAAGAGTACATGATGCATAGCCAAGATCGAAGTGCTTCCTCATTTGTTCCTCAATACCCTCGAATTGTCAACAACAGCAGTCCCAAGCAATTAGAGGCGGGAAACAATATGAAAACAAAGAATGAAGAAGTACTCCTAGTAGCTCAAAATACAGAAATTGTCCAAGAAAAGAGGGTAGTCCACGTGTCAAAAGGCGATGATTTGAATAAAGTTTGTGGCACTGGCAGAGAAAATGTTCGCGCAAAAACTTATCAGCAAAGTAAGTCTGAAAAAGCCAAAAGAGGGGTGATCAATGAGAGCAAGAAAACTCTAAGGAGATCAGAGACGATTGATCAGAAGCACAAACCAACTGCTGATGAAGACAATGAATTTTCGACCATGTCGGATGAAGAACTAAACAGAAGAGTTGAAGAGTTTATTCAGAGGTTTAATAGACAAATTAGGCTTCAATCAGCAGCTACAACCTTCCCCAAAGTCTAGAAATTGTTCCATGCATATATGGAATATCAAAGAGAGTTAAGTAGATCTTCCAAAATTTTGCTGCCTTCTTTCTTCAACTTTTTTTTCTTTTTCGTTCATCTGTCAATAATATGTAACTGCTTTGGACTTTAGTTTAGTATGAATATATATGTATTTATTTTTGGCCAAGTAGTTTATATATAGTTGAATGTGTATCTAGCTATTTCATTGAGAATTTTCCTTTTTCCTTCAATTCCTTCTTATATTTGTCCCAGACGTATATTGTCATTTTAATGCACTTTAGAAACATTTGAGCATTTCTTTAATGCTTCATAAGCAAGAAACCTATATCTATGTAAGGGTTTTGTAGTGATATATGTACATATCATATATAATGTACGCTTGTTGAATTCTTTGTTGTATCTATCTACAAAATTAAAAATTGTTTCTTGTAATGCTGAGAAAGTTAGGGTGGGTTAATTAATTCAGTCGGAAAAAGATACATAAATGGGAGGGAAGGGAGACCTAGCTAGAGAGAGTAAAACTTTTTTTTTTGGTTGATAATGACGGAGAAGCTGAATCTTTTTTATTAGGTGGACCGTGGACGTGTGAGTTCTTACTTTCACAGAAGGTGCTAATTTATATAAATGATTGGGTTTTATCACAAATGGTCTTTTATGTTTTAAGAAGTCATTAGTTTAGTCTTTATGTTTCAAACTCATCAATTCGGTCCTTTATTTATCGAGTTACTCATCAATGTCGTTCCTGCTATCTAACTCCGTTAGAAAACTCGTTAGTTGGTTGATATATGTAGGACGCCCATAAAACCAATTAGATGCATCCACATGGATTAAATTTTTTTTAAAAAAATCATAAAATCATAAAACAAATAAAATAAGTTTAAAAAAAACGTAAAAAATTAAAGAAAGCTTACAAAACTAGCCGAACCAAAAAACTCAATTCGTCGTCAATTACACTAAAGGCATGGCTACTCTCTCAACCTCTGGTAGGGTGGTGGGTCAGGGAAGAAAAGAGGTGGTGGCTATGCGGAAGAGAGTACTGGGATTGTAGGGAGAGTGGGATTGAGGGGGCGGCGTTCATAGGAGGGAGATGTTGTCTTTGAGGGTGTGGGTGTGGCTAAAAGCACGGGGCTACTGGTTTTCAATTTTTCTAATTCTTAATTTAGTATTATTATTATTATTTTAATTTTAGTTTGGGTAAATTACATTTTGCATCCTCAAGTTTGGGTGCAATTGCAATCTCATATATCATCTTTAAAACATTGCAATGTCATACATCAACTTGTGTTTTGGTTGCAATTTCATACATCTGTTAGTCAAACCGTTAATTTGACCGTTAAATGATGACGTGGCAAATGTGGGGCCCACATTTTTGCTGACGTGGATGTCAATTTTGAGCCATGCTAAAATGGGGCCCGCCCTTTCCTTCTTCTCCAGCAAGTGGCAGAGTTGCTCATTACGACGTTGAAGAAAAGATTGAGGCGGGGTTTCCGTTGGAGAGGTAGGTGGCGAATTTGTTCTCTGTCAAGCCCATAGGGATCTAGGTCCCTTAAAGGGTAGGCCCCATTTTAGTACTTTAGCTATATTTTTCAAATTTATTTTCTTTTATAATGAATATTCATTTTTAAAATTATTTTTGATCCACGTGGCACAAAATTTTTGGGGCCCCGATATGACCACGCAGGCAGTTAACAGAGAAATTGACAGAAAAAAGACCGTTGTATGAACTTGGTATGAAATAAAGAGTCATTGTATGAAACTGAAAAAAATTGCAAGATGTTGTATGAAGTTGAAATTGGACGAAAAGTTGAGGGGGTAAAATGTAATTTACCCTTTTTTATCAACATGGCTCAAAATTGACATCCACATCAGCAAAAATGTGGGCCCCACATTTGCCACGTCATCATTTAACGGTCAAATTAACGGTTTGACTAACGGATGTATGAAATTGAAACCAAAACACAAGTTGGTGTATGACATTGCAATGTTTTAAAGATGATGTATGAGATTGCAATTGCACCCAAACTTGAGGGTGCAAAATGTAATTTACCCTTTTAGTTTTCATTTGAAATTTGTTTTTCTAATTTGTATTTAATTATGTGGCTACATCTAATTAACTTTGTGGGCCCTACATGTGTGCCACATCAACCAACTAACGGATTTTTTCTAACGGAGTTAGACAGTAGGAACGACATTGATGAGCAACTCAATAGATGAAAGACCAAATTGATGAGTTTGAATTATAAAGAATCAAACTGATGACTTCTTACAACATAAGGGACCATATGTGATAAAAGCCCTATAAATGAATGCACTTTTTGCTTCCACAAAGATTGATTCCTGTATTTTTGCTAGCGAGCTCTTAGTCACATGCAAATGCATTACCAATTTCAGCAGCATATTATACAAAGATGAGGGGATTGTGTTGCGGAAATTTTACAAGTCCGATAAAGAAATGTGCTATACTAAATATTATCCTTTAAATTATTTCTTTGTCATCCTATGCTTAATAAATCTTGTTTCTAAGAGAAAATCAACTATATACATCGCAGGAAAAAAAATCTCATATTTTTTATTTCATACCTCTTTATTTATATATCTCTCATCACATAACTACTCATGTAATGAAATAGATAAAAAGTTGTATGAAACAATGGGATTATATATATACATCACTTGTTTCTATAGCACTCATCAATTGAAGTTATATCGTTTGTTTATATAACACTCATCAACTAATCACTGTGCTAAAGGTATTAAAAGACAGCCAATTGCAACAATAATTTTTTGTTTAGGAACATCAGCGCGCGGTACGAGGGAAAAAATTGCAACAATAGTTTCTCGATCAGTATTTACACACCTTTGAGAATTGAGATTGGCATGATTCATGGTCATTAGAACAATTGTTAATCGAGAAAGACTAAGAAATGATATGATTAGTGAAGTATTGATCTTACATTTCATTAATTTTTTCCATGATAAGATCATAATAAACTGATCAGTTTGTCGGTTAGAATTTTATAATATTTCCTCCTCTAAATCCAAATGGTTATAACTTTACAATGACATAAAGCAGCAAAGCAAGTAAGATCTCATCTTTTTACTCAGATATGTGTGTGGCGCCGCTCCCACTAATTTTCCAACCACCAACGGAAAGACGAGAAAAGACAAAATGCAGCAAAACTATTTATTTGCTTCTCCCATTTATAACTCTTTCTATAAAAGATGATACGTTCTTGATTTGACATCATGGACTCGTGTCCATTTTCAGTCCACTGACACTCAATTTATATTTCGTTTGAGTACCACATGAATTTAATTTCATGATCGACAATTGTTGACTAAAAAAAAATTTGGATGAACTGAACACATTTGCTTATAAAAACATTAATTTTGTCCGCACAAAGTCCTTTTGTAGCATTCCACAAGTTTTTCACAATCCAACTCCCTTTTCTGATGTATTTTTCATTTAGCTTTGGTTATAACCGTAGTGAAAGGAAATAAAGTATTAAATTTGCTAAAGCAGCTTTTATTCCCAATAATTTAACTGCTTAATGATGTTTGAATATTGTTCACATGATTTGTTAGAACTGGCCTTCTATCATATAGTACTAGTTGTATCATATGGTGTGTATATATTGAATGAGCTCTACAGATTAATTAGAAGACAGAAGAAATTCATATACGTGGTACTTGTATTAGAGAGATCTTGTATGATCCCAATTTCATATACATAACTAATGATAGTGTGACTAACCATGTAAATCACGTTATCAAAGATATAACATGATTATGTATATATAGGTGATTGTAAATGAATTGACCTTCTTTTGTTTGTTTAAATTAAAGATTTCCAAGACATGCCGCAAACACGGGTGATAATTATAATACAAAATTTTAGAAGTTGTTAGTGGACGAAGCAATCAATTAAGTAACTAAAAGGGTTTGAGCCACATCAGCTCCAGTAATTTTCAAGTAAATTATTGGGACCAGTTAAGGTAGGCTAGGTAGCCACAAACAACCACAAAACAATAGTGTGGAAAAAAATAGATTCGTCATGGAAGCAATCGACACGTCGTGCTCAATCTTATATGCACTTTGGCACACCACTTGTAGACCTTTTTTTACTTAATTACTAATAATATCGTGAGAAAACATAAGAACCAAATTGTAGAAACATGCATGGCTCCTGCATCCCAGTTGTAGGTACCCCACTCCCTATTTATCAAAATACTCTTTTCAAAAGAAACATTCCTTTGTGAGTTTTATAAATGACTTTGTAAGCAACATGACTTTATTATTAAAATTAAACTTAGATAACAAGTGATAGATTTTCCTGGTAGTTAGAGTCTTATTCTTTAATCCATTTTATTTCGAGTTTAAATTCTTCACTAGTGTAGTTTAGTAGAGAGTATCATTTGTAATAACACAAATAATTAAAACTAGATCAGATAAAGTATCTTTGTAGTTACGTTGTAAGGTAACTAAGGTTGCTCTTAATTCATCATCGCTCATCATCGAGAGTACCCTAAGACTCGAAGACATGGAATGCCACATCCACATTAAAGTTTAGCTCACACTTGTTCCTTGTTGGGAAGAGCCACTTGTTTTTCATTCTTCATGATTCCCCTCTGAACCATCAGAGCTTCTTTCTCCAGCTTCGTCTCAAGAATCTCTCGAATCCGGGTGGCTTCAGAAGTGGCCACCATCAACCTCCGTTGCATTATTTCTTCATGGTGTTTGATGGAATCATTGTCCGGTACGACTTGGACTTCGCTGCCAATGACAGCCAAGCCGATCAAGAAAAAGCCTGAGGACGCTGCATTGCCCACGAACGTTCCAGTTAAAAATCCCTCAAAGAAGGATTTGAAGATGTGACTGGACATTTTTTTCCGGCGGTTTGGTGGTCGTTGGCGGTATGAACTATGAAGACAGGGTTTGGTCTTTCCGGGAAAGAGGTGAGGTCATTTTTTATATGAGAGACTATCATCTAGGGTTTCAACTCAACAAATGGGGTGGGCCTCGTGGGCAGTGGCGGATCCAGAAATTTTGTGCCAAGGGGTCAAGATTTAAACATAATAAAAAAATTTAAAAGAAAATAACAACGAAAAATGAAATGATAATATAATCATTCATAATTTAAGATAAACAAATTACAAGTTACAATTTGAGCTACCCGTAGTATCCGTAGACCCTGAACTAACTTCTGCAAATATCCTCTTGTAATATCGTTCCATAGTTCTACAGTTCTACAATATCAATTAACACACACATAAGAATCAATTAAATTATACAAACATGAAATACCAATGGAACATACAAACACAAATAAATCACAACATTCCCGTCCCACATAAACAATCCCATGTGGTTTCTGTCCTTTCTAGAGTAAGAGGGGTTTCTGTCCTTTCTCCTTCTTATCTAATAAGCACTAATGCAGATGCAGTAATGCTTATTGGGTTACTAGTCTACAAAGTAAGACTTGTCGACTTCGAGAGTCAGACTCGAGAGCTTTTTCACAGATTGTATCATTCGAATTTCGAGAGTCAGACTCGAGAGCTCTTCCTTTAATTTTGGGTGCTACCAAATACCAATTATTTGTATTTCTAAGTTCTAACCCCAAATCCATAAACAAAAATTCCTTAAAAATTTCAAATTCTAAATCCCTAAAGGTTAGAGCATGAAATTGAAAAATTTAATAGTTAGAGAAGGTTTCAAATTAACTTACCAAGAAATTGATTATTGAAGGTTGAAGCTGAGGTAGTAGGGACTAGGGAAGGGAGACAACACTCAGCAACACGGAGAGGGAGCCAGGGAGGGAGAGAAGCAGAGCTGCAGAAGGTTTCTTTCAATTTCAAAGGCGCAGCAGTCTCGCAAAGACTCTGCCCTTTCGAGTTGGACTTTCAAATTCTGATTTTTTTTTTTAACCTAGCTCAAAACGACGTCGTTTTGGCTAGGTGTTTAAAAAAAAAAAACAGGAACCTCGCGCTCGCCCGTCCGCAGCGCGCAGCTTGCTGCTGGCTGCTGCATCAGGCGACGAACTGGTTCAGGCATTACGTCGAACACCTGCTGTGCAGGTCAAGCTTGTTGCCCAGAAAATCAAGGGGTCATCCATGGCTCTCCCCAACCTTCTTGCAGACATCCAAGGGGTCAACTGACCTACCTTGATCCCTCGTGGATCCGCCCCTGCTCGTGGGCTCGGTTGGTTATTCCTATATATTCGTATCTCATTCAACTTTTGGCCCATGTCCTAAACCACACAATAATGGTTTGGTTTGATTTTATCAAATTTCAACCATATTTGAATTAAAATTGAACAAAATATGGTCTAGTACAAACCGAATCCGATCCGTTATAGAATAATGGCTTGTGACCAATTTGAGTATGGAACCGATCAAAACTAATTTGTGCCCGCACCTATCTAAACGTTTGCTTAAAAGAAAAATTCGTGCAAGTGGTGGATTGCTTTGGTTGTTAGGGTCTTCATCCTCTATATATAAAGAGAGTGGCAAAATTTGGTGGATCATTCAAAATACTAAAAACTGCCCCCTCCCTAAATAGGATTTTCAATATAAAAGAATTTAACTCATATGGATAAAATCGTAGAATGGCATCATTTTGTTTTTTTTTTTAAATAACAAAATATAAATCTTAAACAAAAATAAAAAGAATAACATGCAAAAGAGCAAATTGCCACAGGAGGCTACTATTTTTTTTTTTAAGAGCAAAACTTGGGTTGAAGGGATACAGTACAAAATCCAATCCGGCCCATTGAACAACAAAATCACATTCAGTCTTCCTTCCTTTTAGAGGTAGTCAAAGTTCAGTTAAAATTGCCGGGAAAGAATAAGAAAAATGGTGGTGGTGTTGGGTTCTCTTAGGCTTAGCCAAATCAAGCCCTCTCCAATACCAACCAACTCTCCTCCTTCTTCTTCTTCCTCAAACCCTTCACACAATTCACAGAAGAACAAAATTCTCACCAGGAGAAGAGCCATAGTGCTTGCCCCAAGCCTTGTGGCGGCTTCCTTGCTCCATTTCTATAACCCCAATTCCCCACAACCTTCATCTCGCCTTGCACTCGCTCAGCAACAAGATGATGAGCTTCAGCAAGACGAAGACCGCGCAGTCAATCTCTTCCGGGTCTCACTCTTTCACTAAATTGACAATTTGTTATTTTTTTAATGTTTTATGTCACTTTTTTTGGCCATTGATTTGAATGTAGGTCTAAGAATTAAGCTAGATTCTGTTATTTTTGCTAATTTTGTTTGACCCATTTGGTTGCTTTTGTGGTTGGTTGAAACAAGATGAAAACTTGAATGGAAGAATTGTTGAAAGTATGCAGAAATTGGAGTTAAGTCACTGAATTGTTACCTTTTTCTTCTCTGTTAATTTTTGAATCCATCTGCTGCTCAAAATTCCTAAAGATTTTAGTTTTATAGCCCTCGAATGCGCCTTTTTAACAATGGCACTGTCATGCAATCGTTCAATCTCCATTTTCTTGTGACCCATCATCATGTCTCTTCTGATGTGATTATTTGGAAGTGTTTGATGGCTAAGTATGCAAATTTTACCATTATCAAATTTTCTGAAATCAGTTCGAAAGCCCTAGAATTTTTTGCCCGAATCTGTGGGATTTGCTTAGGGTGGGTCTTGTGGTTGTTTGTGTATCAGTTTGCTGCTCACAAAACTTTATTCAAACGGTGGAACGAATGATTTGTATATAAACTAAAAATTCACACTGATGAACCACCTGTGAATAGGATTTGGATGGGTTTGAAAACCCGTTCCTTCTTAAAGTTGCTTCCAAACAAATCAAGCTCTATGGTTTATAGTCATTCCTTCTCAAAATTGCTTCCGCGTAAACCAAACTCTCTGTCACGCTTCTAGGTGCACATGTTATTAACCTCACCTCACCTCAGTGAATTGTTATTTTGTCTTGGTAAGATTTTCAGAGAACTTGTAGGTGAATCTATTACTAACCTCATCGCAGACTCTCAATGAACTGGTGATTTTAAACATATGGTTTCTTTTTTTGCTCATTCTTCACCATTTGTGAGATGTGATTGCAGGAAACTTCTCCATCAGTTGTTTTTATTAAAGACCTTGAAATAGACAAAAGCCTCAAGGCCTCTTTTGATGTTGTCTCGCAAAGCGAAGATGAATATACCAAAGTCGAAGGAACAGGTTCAGGCTTCATTTGGGATAGATTTGGTCACATTGTAAGCATACCTGTTTTCCGCTTCTCTATGTGAGCTTAACTTTAGATACTATGTACGGATGAGTTCTTTTTTCATCGTTTCTCTTACAATCTGACGGGTATTCATAATATTTGTTTAACAGAATACCTAGTACTTGCCTCAGTTTGCAGTCATAATGCTTGTATTTTCATTTGTCAATTGCACTCAGGAAGAAAACTAAAGATACAAATTTGTATAGGCTTAGTTTTTCTAAGGCCGTTCCAGCAACAGTTTAGCAGGTTTTATATACATATGCAGCTGTGCTTTATTTTCGGTACCTAAAAGACAGATTTTGTTGTAACTTGTAAGTTCGTAGTTTTGTATTATCTAGTGGTTTGCATCTTCTCCCAGATAATTAGGTATTATCCTTTTAGTTTATGGATGTTTGCTTTCCTGGTATTAAAGCCAGTCAATCCTTTGTGTCTCCAGGTCACAAATTACCATGTTATAGCTAAATTGGCTACGGATCAAAGCGGATTACAGCGTTGTAAGGTTTTGCCCTTTTATTCGATTTAAAAGCTGTCATATTTTTAAGATCTTGTTCTGAATGTAATTGAATGGTTTATTTTGGAGTTCAAGTGATTCGTTTGAATTTCAAAGTTTCTTTGGCGCCCTTCATTATAGGTTTACCTTGTCGACGCAAGAGGCAATGGTTTTTACAGTGAAGGAAAGATTGTTGGTGTCGATCCAACCTACGATTTGGCTGTTCTTAAGGTATTCAGCAAAACTCGCCAATTTTATTCTCTTGGTGGTCGTCTTACTTCCTTGTAGTAATATGCATACTAAGCGTTCAGCCACTCTTTTGCAACCAAAGTCATGCTTAAGAAATTTCCATGAGGTATGGTATGGTATGATGCATGTGATAACGATAAAGCTTTGTATCGCAGTCTCGTTTCTTAAAATCATGTAAACTAATGCACCATGCGCATTCATTATGTGTATAAACTGTCGAGTATATGCGAGTGTCCATTTTCCGGCCAAGCAGTAAGTGTTGATGATTCTTAGCTTAATACCATGTGCAGGTTGATGTTCAAGGGCATGAGTTAAAACCTGTTGTTCTTGGTACATCTAACGATTTACATGTCGGTCAGAGCTGCTTCGCCATTGGAAATCCTTATGGATATGAGAACACTCTGACAATTGGGGTAACTTTTTAATGCTTTTTATCAATTTTTCCGTCTGTTTAATGCTTTTTATCAATTTCTGATGACATAAGAGGGAGAATAATGTTGACGATAATCCGATTCACATCTAACTATTTGTCTTTCCTACAGTAGTTATAAAAAAAGTAATCTTAAATCTTCGTTTCATTGTTAACAGAACAAGATAGGCTGAATTTTAATGTAATACGGTATAAACATTTGCCGATTGTGTTATGGCCTGATGGGTTCTTTGGATATTGCAGGTGGTCAGTGGCTTAGGGCGGGAGATACCCTCACCAGATGGAAAGGCCATCAGAGGAGCTATTCAAACGGACGCTGCTATTAACGCTGGTAAAAAATTTCATTTTCCATAAACTTTCATATAGCTTTCACTCCAGTGTACACTCAATTCTAGTAATGCAACCACCGATTTGATTTAGTTGGCAGCAGACTGCTAAAGTTCATTACCTGCAAGTTATGTTTAACCTACTGCTAGTTACTGTGGGGTAAAGAAAACGTCTTTCCTGTTTCATCCGAAAACACAGCCGAAAACAGATGATCATTGACAACTTATGTTTCCCTTTTATTTTCGGTTGCTTTTGCTTGAAAACCGTTGGCGGACTATGCTCTTCAAGTGTTTGCACATGTAAATTCAACGGTGGAACTTCTGCAGGGAATTCAGGAGGGCCGTTGGTTGATTCGTATGGCCATATTATTGGAGTTAACACAGCAACCTTCACTCGCAAAGGTAATCTTTAAGCTTATTCCTCAGCAGGAACTCGGACTTAGTTAAGACTTTCAGATGCTTATATTTTATCTCTGTATATTGCAGGGACAGGAGCATCGTCCGGAGTTAACTTTGCAATACCGATTGACACTGTTGTGCGAACTGTGCCGTATCTTATTGTATATGGAACACCATACCGCGACAGATTTTGATTAAAACTTACCGTTGTACCTAAAACGTATTCATCATATCCAATGTCTCTATGAAAAACAATGTGTATAAGATTTCACAGAACAAATCCAATATCTGTACGAATATTGATTTTTATGGGATTGTGAAGACGCATGCACAGGATTGATAACTTCTCCTTACAATTACTAGTAAATTTGTTCATGATTATTCAAAAGGCAGCCTCAGACTGTAACAAGAAGGTACCATGACAAGCAGGAATCACAAGGCTAATCAGCACAGCAGATATCTCAAATGCGAAAAGAATGTTGCATGCCAATCTGTTCAAGAAATTCTTCGATGAGCGAAAACATCGATCTTCGAAAGAAAATCGAATTCATTCATGGGTAGCCACTAGCCACGCACACAATGCAAGTTCTAAGCAAATTGACATGAATGAAGCTAAAGACTTGAACTTGTCTTGCAAAACAGTTTCTATCATTCATAAAATCAAGCCCCTCCACGCAGATTAGACTAGTTTTGAATATCAAACAATGAATACGAAACATCCCAATACAAACCCTATTTTCAAATATTTTGGTTCTAGAATGAAAGCAGAGACAATTGTTCTTCAACAGAGCAACCAACATGACAAGAAGCACGGCAAGAAGAAGGGATTAGAATGAGACCGAGGCAGCGCTGCTCCATCGGAGACGGCGAGGACCGCCGCGTGCTCCGATACTCCACCGCGTCCTGGAGTATGATGTTGCCTTGTTTGTCGATGCAGTGAAAGGTGCCCAAGAAAAACCGGCCGTCCCTTATCCCAACTAGCATTCGCCGGAACAGCAGCTTCCTGGCGCGGTTTACGGCCGCCGGCTCAGACCCATCTGAGCTCGCTGCCCGAATCAGCGTTTCCGCCGCTTCTTGTTCCATGTTCTTCCTATTTGGTCTGAAAAGGATCAAATTCGAATCGGCCACTGCTGCTGGGGAAAAGAATGAGAATGATGATAGTTGAAAAACGAAATTTGGGGCAAATGTAATATAGAAAAACCTAGAAAAAAAAAATAGTGAAAACTCATAAAAACACAACATGCAATTTTATGAAAACTTATCGGATTACTGAAAACTAGCCGGAATATTTCAAAGGTTAAGAATGTTAAGGTTTCCTTTGATTCACCTTAAAATGATCAAAAATTGAACATGCAAACTTTATTTCTGACACATCCCGACCCGGATGTACACGTGGACACCCAAAAGTCGGATGTGCTGGCCGACACCACGTAGGGTGACGAAAGCCAATTTGAAATAAATAAGAATAATTGAATAAATTAAGATCAAAGTGTACACAAATGTACGGGTGGAAGAATTAATACAACAGTAATCGTACAAGGTACGGAATACAGAGTATAAACAATACTAAGGAATTTAAAGCTTCGTCATACCACCGCCTCGAACGTAGACAGCTCCAGCCACTAAACCTGGAGGGGCGCAAAAACAGAAGGGTGAGTGGGCCAATAATAGTTGTTTTGTAAAAACCTTTGCTTTCTGAAAATAGTAACCCCTCGCCGTCAAAATCAAGTAGTTGGTTGGAAAACCGTTCTTGAAAACATACTATAATAGTAGGTAGAAAAACGGGGTAAGTACGGAAATATACTTACCGTCCGAAACGGGCAGAAAGTCACCGTTCGGCATAAAAATACTTTACCCGAAGGTTCGTAAAATAAGGATCTACGGAAAATCCGTAAATCAAATAAATGCCCCGTGGCATTAGTGAAATTCGGTGATAACACCACGATATAAAACTATAAGATAAACGCTCATATACACAATCACGTGAAGCTGGCGCATATGCGCATCACAACGAGTCCGAGTCGCCCATACGACCTAGGACAGGCTGGCACCTACTATGGATTCATAGTGAGCGTGTTGGTGCGTGTGAACAATCACGTGAAAGTGGTCCTGGCCCCACAATCCAAGACTACAAGATAAATGCTCGTTTAGGTATTGCAAACACACAAGTTCATACAGATATATTCTGTCATGAACAGGCTGGGTGTATAAGTAACAGTACGCTCGTGTACACAATCACGTGAAGCTGGCGCATAAGCGCATCACAACGAGTTCGAGTCGCCCAGGCGACCTAGAACAGGCTGGCACCTGCTATGGGTCCATAGCGAGCGTATAGGTGCGTGTGAACAATCACGTGAAGCTGGTCCTGGCCCCGGACGGTACACTAAACACCGTGTAAGCAACCTAGTTGAGCGTATGAAAACATACTACAGAAAATTCTACATAAGACAAGTAGGGTAATTTCCCTATAAGGGATGCCCTCATACTAATCGATATATATAGTATTCTCGGGGCCGTACCCGAAATACCAAGCATAGGACTAAAATACGTGAAATACCGAGAATACGCCACATGGGTACCAAGGTATAGAAATACCAACTTAATGGCAAACTAGGTGAACCCAAAATACGATAAAAAATTACCATATCCATGGTTCACCCAAATACGGCTCAAAGCCGTTAGATAGGTATAAAACCCATAATCACAAATAGGTACTAGTAGGGAATTAAAATACTTAATTCCCTAAATTCCCTAAAATAGTGCCGGTTCGATACTAGCAATACGCGTAGAGAATCAATACGGAATTTCACCAAAATATGGTGAAATTCCCAAATGGAATTAGAGGCCCAAAGCCCACTAATTTCCAAAGCCCAACAGATTACCGAGCTAAGCTAGTAAACCAAGTAAATACCACAAGTACTAGGTCTACCAAAACTACGATATAAATATCAATTTAAAACCACAATAAGTGTAGGCATAAACCAAAATATAATTTCCCAAAATAAAACACATTTAATAGTAGGGAAAGGGCCCACTCACAAATACCGAAGCCGGGAAGTCCAAACGTACGTCCTCCGAGCGCCAAGGGTCGCCAAACCTATTTTGGAACACCCAAGATTAATAAAGTAATTGGAAATACGAAGAAAACGGCGTTCGGAAACCCGAAAACGGAGTTTCGGGGTCGGAAACCCCAAAACCGCCGCCGTGGGCCGCCGTGTGCCGTCGCACACGCCGCCACACGCTGCCATTTGGGCCTAACCTATATGAGATATCACCGGTACAATGATTAATCTCATAAAGGTAACGAATTAACTAATTAATTAAACCTATCCCTTGCTTTTCTCAATTTGGAGGTCCAAAACACCTCAAAAATTACCATGCATACTATCCCGAGGTAGTACACGTCGTCACGAGTCGCCTCGCGAAGACGGCGTCGAAAAAAGTGGCTCACGCACCCCCACGCGCGGATGGAAGAATCGGAGCCGGTCAACTCGGCTCGGCTAAGCCGGTCAACTCGGCTCGGCTAAGCCGGTCAACTCGGCTCGGCTAAGCCGGTCAACTCGGCTCGGCTCAAGCCGATGACGTCAGCGCCGGTCGTCTTCTCCGATTTTCCGGTCGCCGGCGCCGCCGCGCCGTCGCCGGAATCTGGGTTTCTTGGTCGGAATTTCTGGGAATTTTTCAAAGTTCCATAACTTCCTCGTTTTAAGTCCAAATTGGACGATTCAAGTACCAAAATGAAGCTAGGAGTGAGGAGATTCAGAATTTACCATTTTGGAGGCCGGTCACTGGCCGGAGGTGGCCGGAAATGGGCTCCAAAGTTTCGGCCAAATTTGAAAGTTGTCGAACTCGAGGTCTCCTTCACACGCAGGCCCTGGGTTGTGATCCCAGGGTTCCCAGAAGTCCAATGATGGTGATTTCAGGTTGGATCGAGGTCGAGGAGGCCAAGTTTGGCCGAGGAAGATCTCGCCGGAAAAATGGCCGATCCTGGATTCGAAGTTTGCTCGGGTTTTCTGGGCTCACCGTGACCCAGGTTTGATGAGGATGATGATGGTGAGGTCTGTTATCTCCCATGGCCAAAGGAATGGGTCGGGGGAAGAAGAATAGGAGGCACGGGGTGCCTTGAGGAAATTTTGGAGCTTTTGCTCCTTGTTGTTTTGTGCAGACAGAGAGCACGGGAGAGAGTGAGGGACAGAGGGTCAAAAGACAGGGGACAAGGCCACATGGCCTGCAGACTATTGGGCCCCAGCCCAATCAATCCAAAACTGTCAAATTTGAAAATACGGGAAACGTCGAAAATCGACGCCTGTAAAATATTCGTTCGGAGTCCGAACGACGTACGGCTCGCGTCTACGCGCTCGTATCGACGAGCACGTCAAGAAAATACAAGTGAATGCGTCGTACAAGTTACGACGCAAAAAGTCAACCGAAAGGTCAACCAAGGGCAAAATCGTCATTTTGCACCTCCGGGAATAAAATACTATTATTTCCGGAACGGGATGTAACAATTTCAATTCTTAGACATAAACGACCATCAGCCAATAATAAAAGAGTAATAAAATAGAACACCAAGAAAAGATAAAATTAAATTAAAAAAGTGAACGAAAATTAGACAACTTTGAAAGGAGTTTGCAAATGCCAGAGAGTTGAATGTGTGCGTTTTAGCATCGAATCGAATTAAACCAGCAAACAAATAAAACCTAGAAACCTAAATGAGCCAAAAAAACCACTAACACCACATCAATATCTACTTCAAACAACCAAATAAACAAAAAACCCATAAAATTCCAACAAAAAAATCGAATCTTTTGTTTTTATTTATTTACAACCAATTAATACTAGGTAATCACTGAAATTAATAAAAACCATATCAAATGCTCACAACTACAAACAAAACTCCAGGAAAAATCACTCAAAAAATCTGCCAAATACCCAAAAAAAATTCAAATTTTCTCAAGATCTATTGTTGTAGGATGTACCTGAGCTCAATAGAAATCGATTGGTGGTGATCTCGAACCACGTCGTGCCAGATTCGACTGGAAACTCGTCAGAAAAACCGGAGTCAGTCGCCAAAAGAGAGAGTCGGGAGAGAATGAGATGAACAGATGAAAATTCAAACCTGAATTAGAGGAGAACTCACCAGGAAACCCAACCTTTTTTGGGTTTAAAATTTTCTTCGAATCCGAACCGGATTCATGCAAGCAAAGCTCCAATGTTGCCGGAAAGGATAGTGATTTTTGGGCAAGAAGAATGCCGGCGGTGGTTTAGCTTCTGAGAGAGGAGGGAGGTTTCACCCGTCCCTAAGCTAAATTATGGAGCGATGGAGGAGAAGGAATATCAGACATGGAGAGAAATAAGACGAGGAAAATTTGAAAGGGAGTTTTTAGTTTAAATACCAAATTCAAAATAACTTTAAGTTAAAATACCATAGTTTTAGTTTAGGTACTAGTTGAAAAGTCAAACTAATTTGCTAGGTAAAATGACAATAATGTCCAACCCTACCATCACAAAGTTATAGCCATTAATTTTCCCAATGAATTGTAACTAACAAGCATGAGTATGAATTTTTTTAGAAGAAATTTTTTTTTATTACGTTAATCGCTTAGGGCGTAGGGTCTAGTTCCCGGATTTTGGGCTTCGCCCAAAACCTGAGACCTACACCCTAAGCCCTAAGCTCCTCCCAAGGACATTCTAAAACCCTAAACCCAAAATGATCAACCCCAAACCTTGACCGACCTTTTAAAACCCTAAACCTTCAAAGTTAACCCCGAACTCTAAAGGCCTTATAAAATTATGAAAGAAATAAACTTGAGGACAATATGGTAATCTCTCATATCTTTTATTTAGTCATAGGATCACTTGCAATAAAGTTTGTGGCTTATCATAAAATATTTAATTAAACTTGGTATTTTTCCTTAAATATGATATTTTTTCTTAAAACCTATACCCAACTTGGTATCTAATATGAATTTACCTAATTTGAAACCAGAGTCATGACAGAAATGAAATAAGAAAAAATAAGCGGGGGCAAAATAGGAAGTGTGATGTGGTTAGAAGCCTTGTTTCAGTTGTTTTTCAGCCTTAGTATAAATTGAATTTTATCATCAAAATTTCTCTTAAAAATAACAATACTCCAAAGTGAATTTATTCGGTATAATACCAAATATAATATGCACCCAGCAGCTTCACTAATGTGAATATGTTATATAGAAGGGTGAGTTGGTCATATACTCTTTAGTACTATCTGATGCACAAATTAATCTATCCAGCTAAAATAGTTAATACAATTTGACGTACCAAACGAGGCCATAAGTAAGTGCTCGATTTCGTAGTTCGTTCATATGTCTCAAGTTTTTAATTTTTAATTAATTAGTGGGGAACCGTACTTGGTACTACATTTGAACACTTTTACTAAAGATTAATGTGTGAACGTAATTACATTGGTTAGAATGGAAGTAATTTGAGTTTGCATACGGTTACAAACTACAAATGCATAAAATTTTCCAATATAGGCTCCTATATGTATGTTGATATTCCTGTACGAACCAATGAAGTCCATAGGTTACAACTTCCGCCGAATTTCAATTTGAATCTACCTACTCCAATTGATGATCACAGAACATTTTCTTTATTTAGAAACAGAGCATGAAATTATTTCAGAAAACAGAGCATGATTGATTGACTGACTATCTTTATAGTTAGCTCTCGGTCTTCGGATTGAAAAACAATGTAAATGAAATTGACCACATTTCTCATTGAATGTGTACATCATTGGATTATTTGGATGTTTATTTGTTATTGATTATTGTGTTACCATTTGAAATATTATTCATTGGTGATATATGTGTAAAAGATGAGTTGAGATTATTTGTGCATCACTCATATTTGAGGTGTTGTTGGAGCACTGGTGTTGAGAAAAAAAATTGTAAATGAGGGTAATGAAAATGATCTTTTGTGTACTTGAGTTTAACTCTTGGTAGGTACCAAATAGGATAATTCAGGACTAGAGACAAAGTTTTTATGTATTGTTTAAATTTTAAATGACCCATCAGTTAAAAAGAAAGTGAGAACCTAAGTCGTATCAAATTTCGTTGATTCTATGATGTATAACTTTATATTATTCAACAGACACACGAGAGTAACCTCTCAAGCAAATACACACTTTATCTCAATACACCAATAAACTCAAGCAAAAAAGACCATCCCAACAAGTTAATTTATATATTTTTAATTTTTTTTGTCAGAATATATTTGTAAATTAGTATAATATATTATTAGTAGGTATATATATATATTATTAATATTTATTATACGAATTTTTATATGGGGCTCGTTGTTTATCATAATTAGGGTGAGTAATTACATATTGACATGATTAGGCTATGGTGGCATAAATTGCAAATATTTTATTATAATAGGTCACTTATTTATATACATAATAGCTTATTTTAAATTTAAATTTTATTCGGATGTTTACTATTAGATGGGTTTTTGTATAATAAATATGAGTTGTTTGCGTCTATATGTAAAGAACCAAAAAAAAACCCCAACATTTTCCAAATACTGAAAAAGGATGAGGATGTCATTGATTATATGTTTGTGGGTCACTTATGGGTCAGACCATGACCTGATGGTTCTAACGGGCCTCTAATGCAAAAAACCCGTTTTAGCCCATTTAATCCACAAATGTGTAGTCCTAATGTATGAAAAAACTCATACATCTAGGACCGTTTGTTGCACTGTGTAAAGTCGGACTAGCTTAACTAGAATAAATAATCTAAATTTGGTAAAGCCCGGGATTAATATAAATGAGACACGGTAGGACTCGCTCCAACTCTGCACCTTACTAAAAGGTGTTATGCAGTCCCGCCCAAACACACAGTATTAAGCGGAATTAGACGACAAGGCTATAAAAGTGGCGTCGATCGGTTGAAAATCTCGTTCCTTTGGCCTTCTGGTTGTTGTGGCATCGATCACAGGGTGGGTGCGATGGATGATGGTGTGGGAGATGGGCAAAGAATGGATTGAAAAAATGAGATAGCGATTAGTGAGGGAGATGAGCAGAGGGTGGATGGTTGAGAGATGAGTAAAGGGTGGGTGGAGGAGATGATGAAAGATGAGCAGATTTGAGATGAGAGAATATGATGGATTGGGGAAGAGAAACGAAGAAGAAGATAGACAGAGGAGGAAATGGAAAGGTACCTCGGATGGGTAACTGCTCTAGTGCCCCTTTATTATATTATATTTTATTTTATATTAAGTTATTTTAGATTATTTTTAAAGTAACTGTGAATTTAAAAGAAAAAAAATTTTGAGTCACAAAAATATTTTAGTTTATGACTTAGTCCGGCACTGCACCAAATGCTTCACTATTCCAATACTGCTTAGTCCAAGCCAAACCAATCCAGCTTAATCCATGAAGCTAATCCAGTCCGAGATAGTCCACCGTAACAAACAAGGCCTTAACGATTTACGTGTGTTGTATTATAATTTGTAAGGGTACATTCTCGTTTTCATAAAATTTCATACAACTTTCACTCTTATTCTTCAAAAAAATTCTTACAGCTTTCACTCTTCTTCAAATAATTGCGTGCTGTATGAGCACAAATACAAATGACGTACACTTCCAATGTAGATCGATAATAGAGCAAACAGTTCATTGCCTACAAGTTGTGTTTAAACCGAGTTACAAGAGCGAATGTTTTTAACCAAGTTACAAGTCATTGCGGCTTTAGGGATGATTAAATTGAACATATACGAAACAGATCTTAAACGTTCAGTGGCGGCACGAGCTCCTCTTTGGCCAACTATAGCAACAACCATATTTACTCTATTGGTAAACACATGATATTGGCTCCGTTTCTGTTTTGTACGCAAGGGCGATTGACTTTTACCAATTTAGTGTTTTTTCTTTTGTCGTCAATTTAATTTTTTTTCACAAAGATTAGAACTTTTAGCATCTTTTTGAGTAGTGGACTAAAGCATCACCATCATAACAAGAAGGATGGATCAAACAGGAACTCCTCAAGAAGTTCGCCCTCGAAGGTTGACGATTCCGAATTTGTGAAGAATAGCTTGTCAGACCCCATGGATGGAGACGAGGAAGGTTTGTCTCTCTTCTTCCTTCTTTTGAATTAAAAATTTGTAACACGAGCATCGATTAATCACGGACAGAGTGATCAAGCTTCTTGACAACCGAAGGAGTGGGTGCCAAGAGAAAATGGTGATGCCGGTGGTGCTAGTTATAGGGAGGGTGAGAGTGGTAATTCAAGCGCAATTCACCCCGTGAGGATGATGGAAGATGAGGAGTCTTTCTTGCATACCCCGGGTACGAGGTACTCCGGGTTTTTTCACCGTTAGATTTTTTTTTTTAAATATAAAAACCAAGATCCAACGGTTAAAAAATCCGGAGCACCCCGTACTTCGGAGCACCCAAGAATTTTTGGGAAGATGAGAATCTTGATGATGATAGTAATGCTAGTTCATCCAGCTTTGAGTTTCACAAACATAAGCACGTTTGAAGATCACTCTCGAGAACTATGCCATCTAATGGCGTGTTTACCAAACGGGAATGAAATGGAAGGAATCGGAATTGCACATTCACACTCTGAAAATTCTCGGATTTGGATTCTTAGTAGGGACCTGGTATTTGGATTTCTGGAGAAATTCTTCATCCGGATTCCAACTTCTATACCAAAACTACCCTCACGGTTTTTGGCTGATCCAAAAATATCCTTATAACTTCACATGTCCAACCCACCACACAGTCTTGCAATTTCATCTTTCTCACCTTGCGGTGAGCTCCGACAGCAATGGCGGTGTAGATAATTGAAAAACCCTAAATAATCAGCATGAATAAATACAGAAACTCATACAATCATACACATCAAAACAATCTTGAGAATCAAATTTCTAACAAAAGAGAGAGAGGCTCCTTCTCACCTTCGTGTTTTGAGAACCAAAGAGAAGGGAGACCTTTTTTTTTATCCTTATTACTTAATGCTTTTTAGTTTTCTGTTTAATAATTTACTTTTATGAAATGGTTTTTTTTTTCTTGAAATTACAAATCAATGAAAGTGGGTAAAAAAAATCCTGATGTAAAAAATATATATATTAAAACAATAGCATTTTAGTTATCAAATTGATTTCAATTCTCATTCAAGTGAATTGGTAAACAACTCATATGAAATCAACATCATTCTTACTTCGATTCCAGACAGTTTCAGTAAACAACTTTTATAGGAATTCAATTCTGATTCCTCCTCAATTCAATTCCTCTTCAATTCAATTTCTCCTGAATCCAATTCTCCTATTTTGATTACGAATTAGTAAACGCGCCTTAAGTGGAATGACGCTGAGAAATGGATAAGGAACAAGCAAATTGTACAAGCTAATTTTCCTCGAAAGAGCGCTTTACAAAACCAAACAATTCAGTTGCCTGTGGCAAATATGGTGAGGGTAGCTCCAAGCATGGGAAAGTCAACACAAGGCAAAACTAGAAGCATAGATGCGAAGAATGGAGGTATTTAAAGTTCTTTCGACATAGGGATTCGATTCCGACGAACTCTTTGCATATGAATGTTGAGACTAATCTACTAATTCATCCGACACGGGGATCCAATTTCGACGAAAACTCTGTTGCTATAAAAAAATGGACATCGGATCGCCATATGGGGGGATGATCAACATAGGATGACTGGGATTGCAGGCATAGTCTTTGACGACCTCCATGTCTTCATCGACATGATGTAGAACAACTGGCCGAATGGATCGAGAAGGAGATGGACCGTCGAAAGGCAAAGGGACGCCATCATAAAAAAGGTGTTATTTTTCTATGAAAGTGGCTTGAACCATCTTTTGGAGTTTCGAGAGCTTTATTATATGACAATTATTTCCATTTTAATTTCCCAAGTCTTTTGAGTTTTCCAAAAGGTTGTAAAAGGCTTATTTAAGCCATGGTTTTGTAATCATATGGACATCTTTCAATCAATTAATCAAATTATCCTTTGGGATTTCTATCAAACTGGTGGACTCCAGTAACTTTGTTCTACAAGGGATTACGCTGGTAACCCTTTTACTGCTTCGTACTGCGTCAATTAGTACCAGAGCGGGTTTCTCCCTTCTTGGCATCGTTGATTATCCTATCTATCTATGGGTGATCGTGATCGTGAACTTGCTCCTATCACTCGAGCAAACTTGGATGCTCAAGCTGAACAGATTACAAATTTGACTACGCAAATTTGAGAACTTCGTGAGATGTTGATCTAAGCATCGGTCCAAATAATCCTAGAGCTGCTGGAGTCAATAATCTGAGAGTTCATAGCCTTTGTGAGCAAGACAGCGAATCGGAGTCCAAAGAGGAAGATGTGGAACCACACCTGGCTAACAATCCAAATCATCAAAACCGCAATAACTTTGATGACTTTCAGATTAAGGCCGACATTCCAAATTTTGTAGGAAACCTTAAAATCGAAGACTTCCTGGATTGGCTAGTTGAAGCAGAAAGATTTTTTGATGTCATAGAGGTTCCCGAGACAAAGATGGTAAAGATGGTTACCTTCCGTCTCAAAACAACTGCCGCTGTTTGGTGGGATCAATTACAAAATACCCGGCAAACGCAAGGAAAGAATCGAATCTGCACTTGGAGAAAAATGAAGCAACTCTTGATCGATTGTTTCTTACCTGCGGATTATGAACAACTTTTGTACCGTATGTACATCAGTTGCGTCCAAGGCAACAGAAACATGACTGATTATACGGATGATTTCATGAGACTTGCGGAGCGAAACAATCTGAAGGAGACAAAAAATCAAAGGGTTGCGAGGTTTGTGAATGGATTGAAACCCTCCATTCAAGAAAAGATTGGGTTGCAAAATCTGTGGAGTTTACAAGAGGCCATTAACATGGCCTTGAAGGCGAAGATAATAGAGAAAGAAAGGTGACAAACCTTTTTCCGGAGGAACGTAACAGAGCATTTTGAAAACCCTATTGTCTCATCCACCAACAAAGGGAAATCTGTGCCACAAAGTTCAGGAGGGTTGAAACCTTCAAATTTTCCTTCTCGAGCATCAAATGAAGGAAGTAGCAGAACTTTTAACAAGGGGCAGAATAGAAACCAACCTCCAAGGGAGAATCCGTACGCCAAACCTATGGGAGACATTTGTTATCGTTGCAACAAAATTGGGCATCGATCTAACGTTTGTCTGAACGGAGACAAGCCAACTTGCCGGAAGCTGAAGGGAACCAAGAAGAAGATTATGGGGAAAAAGAAGTTTGTGATGATGACTATGAAGGCGTTGAATTTGCAACTGAAGAAGGAATGGATCGCCTCACTTTGGTATTGCATTGAGTTCTTTTAGCACCAAAAAAGAATGGGCAGCGACACTGCATTTTTCGTTCTTTTTGCTCCATCAACAACAAAGTTTGCGAAGTGATAGTAGACAATGGAAGTTGTGAAAATTTCGTGGCAAAAAAAGTGGTGGAGCATTTACAGCTACCAACAGAGCCTCATGTCACCCCATACTCACTTGGATGGGTGAAGAAAGGACCTTCTGTCCGTGTCACAGAAACTTACCGTGTCCCACTTTCCATTGGTAAGCATTACCGTGATGAAGTACTTTGCAATGTTATTGATCTGGATGCTTGTCATATACTGTTAGGGAGACCGTGGCAGTTTGATGTGGATTCGACATTGAAATGTCGAGATAATGTGGTGTTATTTACTTGGAATAATCGGAAGATTGCAATGGCTCATGTTTCGTCCTCTGAAATACCAAAAGCAAAGAATACTAGTTTCCTCACTCTAACTAGTGATAAGCAGGAGATTGAAAAGGTTATAAAAGAAGCAGATTCTTTCTTTTCGATCATGATGAATGGACTATTAATAGAAAAAAAAAGAAGAGGAACAAATCCCTTCAGAAGTGCAGCAATTATTGGTGGAATTTCAATAACTCATTTATGACGAGTTGCCTAATGAGCTTCCTCCCATGAGGAACATCCATCATCAAATTGATTTGGTACTTGGAGCTAGCTTACCAAATCTTCCCCATTATCGAATGAGTCCTGCAGAAAATGAGATTTTGAAGGAGCAAATTGAAGACTTGTTGCGAAAGGGGTTTATCAGAGAAAGTATGAGCCCTTGTGCAATACCTGCCATATTGGTTCCAAAGAAAGGCAAAGAAAAGAAAAAGGCATGGCGTATGTGTGTAGACAACCAAGCTATCAACCAAATCACCATCAAATACAGATTTCCAATACCTCAATTAGATGACATGCTAGATGTGCTTGAAGGTTCGAAATTATTTTCAAAAATTGATCTTCGAAGTGGCTACCATCAAATTCGAATCAGGCCTGGAGATGAGTGGAAAACGGCGTTCAAGAGCAAGGATGGATTGTTCGAGTGGCTAGTGATGCCATTTGGATTGTCTAATGCGCCGAGTACCTTCATGAGGCTTATGAATCAGGTTCTTCGTCCCTTTATTGGTCTCTTTGTTGTGGTTTACTTTGATGACATCTTAATCTATAGTAAGACCAGAGAAGAACACATGATGCATTTGAGACACGTTTTGGGTGTTTTGAAAGAAAATAAATTGTATATGAATCTTAAGAAATGCATATTTTGTACAAATAAATTGCTATTTCTAGGATTTGTGGTTGGTGAGAATGGTATTCAGGTGGATGATGAGAAGACCAAGGCCATCCGAGATTGGCCAACTCCGAAGTCTGTCTCTGACGTGAGGAGTTTCCATGGCTTGGCTACTTTTTATCGTAGATTTGTGCGGCATTTCAGTACCATCACTGCACCCATTACAGAATGTTTGAAGAAAGGCAAGTTTCGTTAAGGAGATGAACAAGAACAAATCTTTGTTTTGATCAAAGAGAAGCTTTGTACATCTCCGGTGTTAGCTCTTCCAAATTTTGAGAAAGTATTCGAAGTCGAATGTGATGCAAGTGGAGTGGGAGTGGGTGCTGTCCTTTCCCAAGAGAAGAGACCTATAGCTTTTTTCTCTGAAAAGCTAAGTGAAGCCCGTCAGAAATGGAGCACTTATGATCAAGAGTTTTATGCGGTGATTTGAGCTTTAAAACAATGGGAACACTATCTCATTCAAAAATAATTTGTACTATTCACGGATCATCAAGCCTTGAAGTTTATTAACAATCAGAAGCATGTTAATAAAATGCATATCAGATGGGTAACTTTCTTGCAGAAGTTTCCATTTGTTATCAAGCATATATTTGGAGCTCAAAACCGTGTTGCCGATGCCTTGAGTAGATGAGCATCGTTACTAATCACTCTTTCCCAAGAAGTTGTGGGGTTCGAGTGCTTGAAGGAGTTGTATGCAACCGATGATGATTTTCAAAAAATATGGAGGAAATGCATTAAACATGAACCTATAGTAGATTACTTTATCAACGAAGGTTTTCTATTCAAAGGTAACCAGTTATGTGTTCCTGTCTCTTCCTTGCGAGAAAAGCTTATTCGAGATTTGCATGGAGGAGGATTAAGCGGTCATCTTGGTCGTGATAAGACTATAGCAAATTTGGAAGAGAGGTACTTTTGGCCACAATTGAAACAGGATGTTGGAGCCATTGTGAGGAAGTGTTACACTTGACAGGTTTCAAAGGGGCAAGTCCAAAATACGGGCCTTTACATGCCTTTACCCATTCCTAACGATATTTGGGAGGACATTGCTATGGATTTTGTGCTCGGACTACCCCGAACACAAAGAGAAGTGGATTCAGTTTTTGTCGTGGTTGACAGTTCTCCAAGATGGCTCATTTCATTACTTGCAAAAAGACCGCTGATGCATCAAACATAGCCAAACTGTTTTTCAAGGAGGTTGTTCGATTGCATGGAGAACCTAAGTCTATCACTTCCGATCGAGACACCAAGTTCTTGAGTCATTTCTGGATTACATTATGGAGGATGTTTGGGACTACTTTGAATCGAAGTACTACTGCCCATCCCCAAACTGATGGACAGACGGAGGTCACAAATAGGACTCTTAGTAACATGGTTCGAAGCATTTGCGGAGAAAAGCCAAAACAATGGGACTATGCCCTGCCTCAAATAGAGTTTGCTTATAATAGTGCCATGCATCGTGCTACGGGTAAGTCACCATTTTCCATTGTTTACACTGCCACTCCTCATCATGTGGTGGATTTGGTGAAACTACCTAAGGGACATGGACTTAGCATTGCTGCAAAAAATATGGATGAAGATATGGTGGCAATTCGTGATGAGGTCAAGCGACAACTTGAACAAACCAATGTTAAGTATAAGGAAGCGCCGAATAAACATCGGCGGGTTAAAGTGTTTGAGGAAGGAGATTTTGTCATGGTGTTCTTGAGAAGAGAATGTTTCCCTGTTGGAACTTACAGCAAGTTAAATCCACGAAAGTATGGTCCATTCAAAGTTATCAAGCAAATTAATGACAATGCCTATGTTATTGATTTGCCGGAGTCAATGGGAATTTCCAATACTTTCAATGTTGCTGATTTGTATGCCTTCAATGAGGACGAAGTTCTTTATCCTGATTATAACTCGGGGTCGAGTTCTTCTGAAGTGGAGGGGACTGATGTAGAACAACTGGCCCAATGGATCGAGGAGGAGATAGACCGTCGAAAGGCAAAGGGACGCCATCATAAAAAAGGTGTTATTTTTCCATGAAAGTGGCTTGAACCATCTTTTGGAGTTTCGAGAGCTTTATTATATGACAATTATTTCCATTTTAATTTCCCAAGTCTTTTGAGTTTTCCAAAAGGTTGTAAAAGGCTTATTTAAGCCATGACTTTGTAATCATATGGACATCTTTCAATCAATTAATCAAATTATCCTTTGGGATTTCTATCAAACCGGTGAACTCCAGTAACTTTGTTCTACAAGGGATTACGATGGTAACCCTTTTATTGCTTCGTGCTGCGTCACGACGACATCCATGTCATAAGCATCGTCATCGTCATCAATGACTAAGCATCGTCATCGTCATCAATGACTAAGCATCGTCATCGTCATCAATGACTAAGCATCGTCATGTAAATGAATGCATCACGTCCATTCATTATGTTCATAAAGAGGAGCGATTTCAATTTTCAAATAAGAGACTTTCCTACTACATTCACTAAACTATCAAATCATCCTCTGTGTTGATGATTCTTAGCGTAATACTATGTGCAGGTTGATGTTCTTATGGATATGAGAACACTCTGACAATTGGGGTAACTTTTCTACCACCCCTGCTCTACACTTCATCTTGTTGTCCTGTTTAATGCTGTTATAAAATTTAAGAGACATGAAATTGCCACAAAATCTGCACTAGCTAGTATGATTCTTTGCTTTTTAATTTCTAGCTAGGCAGATCAAGGAACATTGAATAGTACGTACCATCCAAAATTTTAAATTTTTCTGGTAACTTGACATAAAATAAACTAAAAATTAAGAAAAAAACTTAAAGAAAAATAGAAACCCCCAGACATCACTAGAAAACCCCACCTCACCTCTACGTTGACGTTGACAACGGTGAAATTGTCGATTGGTCATTGAGCTTATGTTGGGTCTCCGAGACGACGGTTGAATTAGATTTGATTGAATATTGGACAAAATGACTGGAAAAGAAGCGAATTCGATTTGGATTTGATTCAGGATAATAAAGAATGAGAAATAGAGAGAGAAGAAGATTTTGCCAGCGGAGGAGAGAGGTTGCCGACCGCTGGATGGCTGACAAAGGAAGGTTTTCACCGCCAAAAAGGGAAGCACGAGGGAACAGTCCAATCTATCTTTCCTTTTCTTGAACTGGACCAAAGAACTCGAGAATGCCTGCCGCGAGAATTCACAGGTTCGTTCACTTACCAGCACTAGTTCGTACCTTACCTTAGAAAGCATTTTCTGGCGTCGGTGGCAGTTTTAGTGGCTGATTGGATTTTTTTAAAATTTTCTTTGATGTTTGTTTTTCTATTTTTCAAAGTTAACGGAGTTATGTAAGTGTTAAATGAGATAACACGTGTCAAAATTATAAGCTTTATAACAGGCTGGACTCCTCTTTTAGGTTATGATCCTGTTTGTCTTTGGATGAAATAATGTCACTGCTTCTAAAAATAGTGTCATTATTTCTAGAAATAGTCACAGTTTCTAGAAATAGTGACACTATTTCTAGAAATGGTGACCACTATTTCTAGAAATGGTGTAGTTTCTAGAAATAGTGGTGTGACCCCATTGACTCAATTGAAACTGGGTTTGAATGAAATATGAGAAACACTTGCGCATGAAAATCAATTAAAACTGGGTGTGACCCCATTGACTCCAATGAAGGGACTTTTGATTCAAGGTCCTGTATTCATCAGTTTTTTCCTTGTCGTAAGATCTTTCTCTTAACAGCTTCCTTTGACTTTGGTTATGGTCTTTGGATGTCTCAATATAGCTTTGGTTTTGGTTTGACAGATAAGTAACATGGCAGAGAAAGTGTCATTCTTTAAAACTGGTGGCGCCTACTGGTTTCTTGATTTGACAACTCCAGATGCCATGTACGTTTTTCTAGTTTTGGCAGCAATGACATTCTTACTGACCGACGTTTTTCAAATGGCATAGGCCTTGAAATTTCCAAACCAACGGCCTTGGCCTTCAATTTCCAAATCAACACGAAGAAAAGTTCATAGATCTACGGTATCAGCCTTCAAATATAGCAATTAAGCAAAGAAATTGCAGAGAACAGCAAAACAGAAGGCACGGGATCCAAACTGGGTCGGGTTCTCTCACAAACCCGTCGAACTTGGTCATCGGAGATGACCATTGTTGCTTAGGGACGACAACAAGTCATCCTGGTCTGGGTATCGCTGCCTCATGGCCACTCGACTTCAGGTGAGGGTAGAGACAGAGAACGACGCCATTGTAGAGAGAAGGAAACAGACCAAATAAACAGTGTCAGGGGTAAAATCGAAAACTCCGTAAGCTACTTTGCTTGAGCTAGCCTTATTTGGGCTGGTTTAATGTTAGACTTGCATTAACCATTAAACAAAAGTTATTAGGATGGTTTTGGTTAAGTTTCAAAATTTTTATGTCATTTTTATTAGTTTTCCCATATTTGAAAAGGTAACTATGAGTCTATGAGCAACGTGATGAATCCTCAGACCCAATGGACCCAATGGACAAATTGTTTTTCCTTTTCCTTGGGCTTTGGGCCCATTTGGACCCCAGAAAAAAAAGAGGGGGATATGCTAAAATACTCATTATTTGTTAATTTCAATGAAATATACTCAAAATCCTCAAATTTAACTCTATGTACAGTACCAAAATGAGTATATTTGATTGAGGTTAACAAATAATCAGTATTTTAGCATATTCCCCAAAAAAAAAAAAAAAAAAAGTGATCTGTAAAGATGACGAACTAACCGCTCCTTTCTTACGTCATATATCAGGCTGCAAGTACAAGGAGAAACGAAAAAGAGAAAAGAAAAAAACCTAGGAATTCTCGACTGCTTCACAAACCCAATAGTTTCCGGAGCTCTCCGTATTCAACTGATTACAACAGGTGAGTTTTCGAATAGGGTTTTACCCGTTCGATCAGAGGTTTTTCCTGGCCGCTGTAAATAAACCCTACTTTGTTAATTGAAGAAAACCCAATTTTTTTCAGTTTCTTTTGGTACAAAGATTGCCAAAGGGAAGGCAATCCAATATAATTTGAATCAAATTTTGTTCTTTCTTTTATCTGCTTATTGTGTTTCAGTTGTTATTTAGGTGAGTAGTTTTTGAATTTTTGACTTTGGTGTGGTTTTTAGGAGGAAAACCAATCCAGAGGAACAATGGGGGAGACGGGTAAGCGGTATCGGTCTCAGAGAGACCACGATGGGGGGAATAAGAACCAGAAGAGACGATTCAATGACCGAGACGAAAAGGGTAGTGATGAATTGGTGGTGTACAGGATTCTATGCCCTGATGGGGTTATTGGGAGTGTTATTGGCAAGAGCGGGAAAGTGATCAACTCGATTCGCCAAGATACTAGAGCGAAAATCAAGGTTGTGGATCCGTTTCCGGGTGCGAAAGATAGGGTTATAACTATTTATAGCTATGTTAGGGATAAGGAAGAAGTCGAGGTTGACGACGAGTTCAGTGATAGGGAACCTTTGTGTGCTGCCCAGGATGCTCTTCTTAGAGTTCATTCTGCGATTTCGAATGCACTGGCTAGTGTTGGGGATTCGGATAAGAGACGGAGGGATAGTAGGGAAGACTGCCAAATTCTTGTTCCTTCTAGCCAGTCTGCAAATATTATTGGTAAGGCGGGGTCGACTATAAAGAAACTGAGGAGCAAGACGAGGACCAACATCAAGGTTGTTGCAAAAGATGCCACTGACCCAACACATTCTTGCGCTATGGACTTTGACAATTTTCTTATGGTTAGAACTTGTTATTAAATAAGAATAATTCCTCAATGTTTCGGTTTTGCTTTTGCAAGCAGGCATTTTCATTCTTGTTTTCGAAGGTTGGGTTGTCAGTACAGTAGCTCTTTAGTTCATATTTGATGCCTTGCCTTGGTTCAGAATCGTTTTCATTTTTCTTGTGTTTATGAAATATTTTGGGTATGTTTATACTCTCATAGTCGGGAATGAACAGTCCAGGGACTCTACACCGTTAGAAAATTTTAATATGAAGTTCCTTAATTGGTGTGTTAAACGGACCTTCTTTGTGCATAAAATGTAATATGTTTACATGCTTGCAAATTTTGCTCCAGATGTTTCACTTTTCTGTTTAGTTAACTTCTTATCCGGTAATATTTTTCTGTTAAGAGTTCCTTTCCCTTTGCAAACAGATAAACGGAGAGTCAGAAGCAGTTAAAAGAGCATTGTTTGCAGTTTCTGCAATTATGTACAAGTTTGCTCCGAGGGAAGAGATTTCTCTTGAGACATCGGTACCAGATGCCTCGCCAAGCATAATTATCCCATCAGATGTCTCTATTTATCAACCAGGTGGACTATATCGAACTCGAGATCCTATTGTCTCTTCTAGATCTGTACCTCCAATTATAGGTGCTACACATTTACAGGATCTTCAGGGTTACGCGGATACAGGGAACACATGGCCCCTGTATTCATCTGCCCTTCCTTTAGTTTCTGGTTTCGGTGTTGCCTCCCGATCTGAGGAGTTAATTGTGCGAGTACTGTGTCCCTTTGACAAGATTGGTCGTGTAATTGGCAAGGGTGGGGGCACCATTAAAAGCATAAGGCAGGCGAGTGGTGCTCGTATTGAGGTTGATGATACCAAGGACCGTGATGAGTGTATAATCAGTGTTACTGCAACAGAGGTATGACCATGATAGTATACTATTACTATTACTGCAATAGAAGTATGACCGCAATGGTATACTTATTCTTTATGTTTTGGTAGACTTATAAAGAACAAAATTTGGGAAGATCTCGGTATAAATGCATTTTCCACTAAGGGTTCAGTATTTCTTTTTTTGTTTTGTTATGCATCTGCATAGTATTGTTTAGGACAAAATAACCTGGAATATTCTATCAAATCTAGTATTTTGCTTTTGTTGCTGGTTTATGCAGACGTCAGCAATTCCAGGATCTTTCTCTGAGCATGAGCTCATGTTTATTAACCGTTAGAGTGTCAAAAATATAGATTTCATCACAAGAAAGACTCATTATAATCTTGACTCGTATTTTTCTATGGGCCTCACAACAGCGCTTGGCATTCATCTTCTTGAACATGTTGACCATGTTGGGATTCTTTTTTGGCAGTCACCCGATGATCTAAAATCCATGGCAGTGGAAGCTGTTCTTTTGCTGCAAGGGAAGATTAATGATGAAGATGATGACTCTGTTTCCATTCGGCTTCTTGTTCCATCTAAAGTTATTGGTTGTATTATTGGAAAAAGTGGTTCAATTATAAATGAAATCCGAAAGAGAACAAAAGCAGACGTCCGTATTTCAAAAGCAGATAAGCCTAGGGGTGCTGATGCTAATGATGAACTAGTTGAGGTTGGTTCTACATAAATCTTTAACCTTTGCGATTCAATTTTTTCTTGTTGATCACCTCTGTGTCAATTCTTTTTTCCTAATATAGGTGGCAGGAGATCCCAGTAGTTTGAGGGATGCGCTCATTCAGATTGTTCTAAGACTCCGAGACGATGTCTTGAAAGATAGAGATGATGGTCTTAACACCTCTGGTGGTGCTGAATCCCTGTACTCGGGTGGCCCTTCTCTCTCAATGCCATCTGTCCTGCCTTCTGTCCCACCAGTTGCTTCGATGGGTTATGATCAGAGGGCTGAAAGTGGAAGTGGCTTGGGCCTGCTTTCTTCTGGTAGCCTCTATGGATATGGATCTGTGTCGGTATGCCCATTTAACTAAGTTATTTTGGAGCTGAATAAACTCATAAATAAACCTCTGATAGTACTTGATATATGTTTTCTTTTCTTTTAGATGGGAGAAAATGGCTATGGATCCATGTCTTCATATTCATCCAAGCTATATGGAGGGTCAGCGTATGTAGTTTCTTCTACCTTGTTGTGAAGCTTGTCTATTTCGGTTTCTATTCATCCTTAGATTGCTTTCCAATAACATTATGCAGGTTGCCACCCCCTTCAACACTTGAGATGCTAGTTCCTGCGAATGCAGTGGGTAAGGTGATGGGCAAAGGTGGGGCAAATATAGCCAATATTCGGAAGGTGGGAGGATCTTTCCTTTTGGATCTGTATCTACTGGTTGGTTATTGTGTAGAGATGGATCAGCACGAAAAATCTAGCTGGTTTCTGCCTAAACACATAGGCTTTGTGTGTTTGAATGTCATTCTCATTCATATTTGTGTCTTTTCCAGATATCGGGAGCAATGGTAGAGATCTCTGAGTCCAAATCTTCCCGGGGTGATCGTGTTGCACATATATCTGGCACACCTGAACAGAAGCGTACAGCAGAGAACTTGATTCAGGCATTTATAATGGCCCCCTAACTTTCCAGGCTGCTTCTTGCTGTTTCAAGGTGAATAGTCCTTTAAGCTAATATATGTCTGGTGCGTACAGCAGAGAATCTTGGACATTTCTCCCTCATGTTTCGTCTCCTAGTTGCTTCTTTTCTAGGCTTATTCAACTCAACTCTTCCTGATTCTCCCACTAAAGCCGGTATTGAGACTGCCAAGAGAATTCACTGCAGGGTTTATGCTTAGGCATGTAGCCCCCCCATCTTTGTCGCCGAATCTATTCTTTATCTGCAATATTAGTTCCTTTCTTTCCTGTCGCGTTGCTTCATCTGGTCTTATCTTCACTAGTATAGAGCTCATCTAATATTCGGTATTGTCACTCTATATTCTATAATTGATGTTCTTGCCAGAAGATTATTCGGTAATGACCATAATTTTTGATCTTATAGTATATGCTTGTTATTTCTCTGGCCATTCAACTCTTGCTCTCAGCTTCTTGCTTGAAGCGTCTTCTAAATCAAATGTGTGAGTGAAATGCTATTCATAATGATCTCTTCTTTGTGCTGTTCTTCTTAACTTACATGCGTACTGCAGACGGAGAGGAATCACTTTCTGCAATTAGATAAACCACAGGGAATCTATTTGCTTCTTTATTCTCTATTGTCTGTCTTCATCTTGGTTATGTGAAACATCATCAAAGAATCAAAATTTTGAAATCACTGCATTTATTAAATACTAATTGATCTTTTGGCTCCTTTTTGGTGCCATCCTCGACCATAGTTATAGTAAATCAACATTTTTCGAATATTAATTCTTGTGCCCCACACATGAAAATCTCTCAGGGAGGTATTTTGTAAATAGACCTCCTGGGACTCCCTAATACTCGCGTTTTTTGCTTCATAAGATCGTTGGATAAATGTCAATATTCACGACTATGGGGCTCTCTTTTTGACACTACGACTTCATTGTATCCTCTTGATGGAAATGGTTTCGAGCAGCTATAGGATCTTGGTTTTCCCATTTTAATCTAATCCATGAGTGAGCTACTGTGCTTCTAGCACAGCTTAGTCTGTCTTTTCTCAATTTTAACTAATCTAGGTATTCAATATTAGTAACTAATCTAGTTCTAATTATCCATTTTGTCGTTGAATTCTTGTATGCAAGCATGGCCTGATTGTGTAGTAGTATTGCAGTTTAAACGATGCTTCCTTAGAAGCCACATACTCTCATTACCGTAATGCCATTTTGATATGTCTAAATCGTTGTTGTAGCGGTTTAGCTTTAATTGTTTACAATGCTGAAACTTATAGTTTCATGTAGAGAGATATGGTGCACAGAAATGTAGAATTTAGATGGCTTCCTTCACACTGAACTCTAAACCACTTGTAGATTACGCTAACTATAAAACGACATATCAGCAAGCCACTTGAAATTCAACTTCTTTCCTTCCTATAGATTACAATGGAACGTTTGTGTAGGTGTTTGCTAAATATTGATCACATCACAAAGCTCTTAGGTGCGTACTACGGACCCGAACTTTTTCAGGGTCTAGTTACTTCAGCTCCATTTCTACTCTAGATTTTTGTCAAGCCACGCCTCTCCGAAGACTTATATCAGACACATTCTACTCTCTTCTCTTTGAACTTTAAGTATAATTCAAGTAGTGTTAGTGTTAGAGTCGAGAAATCGAATTAAGATGGCATTTCACCGTTGGTGGGGACTTGTGTTGAATCAGTGGTATACCCGTAGCTGTGGCCGCATTTTACAGGCTTTTGATTGCTTGTGTACTGAAACTGATTTGCGATGCTTCGAGACTGAGATTGAAGCCATCGGAAGGTGGAGGAGGATCGGTTTGATAGCTTGGGAAGGGGGATGTCAAATGTGCTAGCACCGAGTATAACTTACGTTTGTCTGTACTGTAAAGAAGATTTTGTTAGCAGTGTACCACAAAAATGATTGGACAAGTGCTTGTTTATGAATTTATCAGTGGAGTTGATGTGGGAAAATTCTGCTTTCTTTGTTTTGCAGCTAGTTTATACGAACCTTACATGACACGACAAAGGCGGGAAGTTGTTATTGGCACCATAAAAAAGTCATCATGCACTTGTCTTGTTTTCTTTTTTTTTTTTCACTAGGAAGTGTAGGGTGATATTTTTGAAGTGCTAATAACAACTTTGTTAATCTGACTCTCAGTAATCAAAGGCGTAGAGAAATTAGGAAAATTTAGACCAATAATTGCATCCCATTCAAAAATCAAAAGGGCATGATCAATGGCTCGTTTATCGTGTGGGTTCATACGTGTACTCAACTTATTTTCCCCACTCAAAATGATTAGATAACTTATTAAAATACCCCAATCAATTTCCGTATGACATGTCAAATCATGCAAATAATTTAATGTTAAATAGTAAATAGAAAAATAATTGAAATTAAGAAAATAGAAAATAGTTCATTTTTCACTAGTCTTAAGTGACATGTCTAAAAAAAGAATGTTCTTCCTTTAATAATAGAAATATTCGTTTCATGTAACTTGTGTTTGTTGTTAAAAATTAACAAAACATCAAGTTGACACAATCAGACTTTGATTCTCGTTTAATTGTTTTTAAAAATTTGTAATGGTGGTTAATTGCTCTTAGACGAGTAACAATTAACAACTTAATCTTGTCCAAATTGAAGATAAAAGACAAATTAGAGATCAATAAGACATTTCATTTCTAATCATCCTAATCATCTCAAAGATATTTAAAGATTGAACATCGATCGATTTTATTCATATGTAGTACTTATCCAATTCAATACAATCGAAGCAGCCAAACGATTAAATTACAATGACATGTGACGTGAGTAATATTATTGTTTTTGATTGAGCAAAAAATATTATTATTTTTGGATCAAAGATATGCTTTGGAACGTGCAACACTGCGTCGTGTAACGACAATCGTCCCAACACCCAAACAATCATCGCATTCCTCTCCGACAAGCATCAAAACACCCAAGAACTAAATAACCGATTCCATAATTTCATCCGAAACAGTTTGGAAAGTTGATATTTTAATAGCAGCAAACAACCGACGAGAACATCATCGTCGTCATCCATCAATGACGAGCAGGAGATGTCTGCAGCGTGCGCTGAGCACATCGAGCTTGAAGAAGAGAGTGATTTGGAGGAGCTTCGGTGCTGTCCCTCAAGCCACCGCCCCTTCATCTTCTCAGGAGCTCATCAACTCGGAATATCAACACAGCGCCCATAAGTCAGCTCTCTCTCTCTCTCTCTAAAATCTTCATGTCTCATCCAAAAATTTCTTATTTCTGCTACTTTTTCCGTTCTTCTTCATGTTCGGCCATCTGGGTTCTGCTTGTTTCCATCTAATTCCTTATCTGCGGGTTCTAAATGCAGTTCTAAATTAAAATTAAATGACCCCATTAAGATTATATATATTGGGTTTTGCTTATAATTTCTTATTGTTTTGAGTTTAGTGTGATTGAATTCTTTGGATTTCCTGCACTTTCTTTGCCTGCGTTGATCGATCCGAGCCGACTTTCCATTTTATTTCTTTCTAGTGTGACATTAATTGTGATAATCACGGATGAACTGTATAAAATGCGGATATTATGATCATAATTCAACTAATTCTGTGTTTAGCAAGTGCTTTTCGCCTGTGGCGAGCCTCCGGAAAAACTAACTATGTTAAGTAATTGATCACAATTGTAAAGTCTCCTCCTCTCTTTTTTTCGGTTCGAATAACTACAATGTTAAAGTCTCCTCCTTCTTCCAAGTTTTTGCCTGGATGGAGTAGACGTGTTAAATTCTTTGCTTGGAAAGTGTCTTGTAATAAAGTTTTGACAAAATTTTCTTGGTGCGAATTTCAGTTACCACCCAATTCCCGTTGTGTTCTCTCAAGCAAAAGGATCATGTATACAGGATCCAGAGGGAAACAGATATCTGGACTTTCTTTCAGCTTACTCTGCTGTTAATCAGGTATAAAAAGTAAGTAAATATGTTACAGCACTCATGCACGCGAGCACGCACGCGCACACACACACTTGCACATACAATATACATACATATTTGTAACTAGCCTATGATCAAAACTGCCTTATCTCTGCTTTCTGCACCAGATGACATGAACTTTATTTTCCCATTCGAATTACAAAAGGGAAAATCCACTACAATGATGTTCCTTTTTTGCATTCGAATGTTCTCCTTTTTAATCAATTATTAATGTGGCACTGGCTAGTGGCTTTTTCCTTAAAATTCGAGTAATGTGAAGCAAGTGAAGAAGCTTTTTCACATAAGAAATGCAAATTTTTTAAGCAGTTTTATTTAAGTGAATAACACTCTTTCCATTATTCAACGGAACTTCTTGCTGTAGGGACATTGCCATCCGAAGATCATGAAGGCATTACAAGAACAGGCAGAAAGGCTCACTCTTAGTTCTCGGGCTTTCTATAATGATAGATTTCCAATATTTGCCGAGTATCTAACAAGCATGTTTGGCTATGACATGGTGCTGCCTATGAACACTGGTGCTGAAGCTGTGGAAACAGCTTTAAAGGTGGCAAGGAAATGGGGTCATGAGAAGAAAAAAATTCCAAAAGATGAGGTAGAATTCAAGGAGGCGTATCTAGTTTTTTACATGAATCTTATTAGTTTTAGTTTGCCTTTTTATCTTTCAAGTTATTTCATATGGGGCCATATAGAAATGCTTTCTTAAGTCGGTTCACTGACTGGAGTTCTTCTGATTATTGCACCCACCTGAGTATACATGCATGATTTATGTATCTTATAAAATCGCTTAATTTATGGAACTAGATCACACCTCAAAACAAGTTAGAACACCAAAATTCAGACTTAGAAGCCTGATTTGTATGTACCTATTATTCTCCAACAGTTCTCAAATTGTTTCTATCAGAACTGTGTCATTCTAGTTTGGTGACGTGAACATTAGAAGGATAAGGGCAAGGTTATTGTTTCAGATATGTCCCTAACGCAACTGAGCCATACACAGGCTATTATTGTCTCGTGTTGTGGCTGCTTCCATGGTCGTACTTTGGCAGTCATCTCCATGAGCTGTGACAATGAAGCAACCCGTGGTTTTGGACCCTTGTTGCCTGGACATCTTAAAGTTGATTTTGGTGATGCAGTTGGCCTTGAAAAAGTTTTCAAAGGTTTGAATACATTTTTTTTTTCTGCTTCAGAATTTGTAGTGCTTGTTCGATATGTATTTTACCCTTCGACTTAAAAGATCGCATCTGTTTAAATCATCATATGGTGTGCTCTTTTTTGTATTTATCTACCAGATTTGCGTATTAGAATTGAACTGACAAATTTTCTGTTATGGAGTGCAGAGAATGGAGACCGCATAGCTGGATTTCTCTTTGAACCGATTCAAGGAGAGGCTGGGGTATGTGTGTTTTTGGAATTAAATATTTGATTGATTTATGGTGTTCCATAGAAATGCGACCAACATGTATACAGCTCTTGGATGCAAGATTCAATCACGTGTTCTAGAATCCAAACCATAAATTATTTCCATCTTCTATCAGTTCTTTTGAGAACAATTGTCTGTTGTGATCACAGGTTATAATTCCTCCGGATGGTTACTTGAAAACTGTTAGAGATCTATGCTCAAAATATAATATTTTAATGATCGCTGATGAAATACAGTCTGGTTTAGCACGGTCAGGGAAAATGCTTGCTGTCGATTGGGAAGAAGTTCGCCCAGATTTAGTGGTGAGTTTCTTTAAGTAGTGATAACTTTTTCTGACTACTGACATATGCATAGCAATCTTGGTTTTCATCTTTTATTACAAAGCCACCTAGCTCTAAAACTTTGACAATCTGTTGTTAATATGTGGAAGCTGTTTAGTCTTCATGATTCATGCAGTGAAATTTTGTTTAAACCGGATGCTTAACTAAGACTTTTATGGGTTTTATTCAGATACTAGGAAAAGCATTGGGTGGTGGAGTGATACCTGTAAGTGCGGTGCTTGCAGACAATGATGTAATGCTTTGTATCCGACCCGGAGAGCATGGAAGGTTTGCTCTTATAACTGCTTCCATTCATAGTCTCTACTACTACTTTGAGAGTTCTTGTCACCATGTTCATGTTTTGTACAGGAAAAGTTCCTATATAATTGTATTAGTAGCTTTTTCAGAAAAGATTAAAACATAAGCAATTTCTGTTTGTGATCCATGCACGACCATGCCTTAGAAACATGATTTCTTTTTTTGAGAGTTGTTTAATGGTTTCCAGTACTACAAATATTTATAATTCCTTTTCAGTCTTTCTGCCGCTTGTTTTGCTTGGTTTCGGGCGTATATAATAAGGCTCGCCTTACTATTAATTTGGGGTCATTTGCAGCACCTTTGGGGGTAACCCGTTGGCTAGTGCAGTTGCTGTAGCCTCGCTAGATGTAATCAGAGATGAGAGACTTGCTGAAAGGTATCAAATATAAACCCTTTCACTATCCTCTCTTTATGACTTCATTATAAAATCCTTGTAGAAATTATGTTTCCTGATGTTGAACTACCCTACAGATCTGCCGAAATGGGACAAGAGCTTAGGAATCAGCTAGTCAAGATTCAGCAGAATTTCCCAAACTACATAAAGGAAGTTCGAGGAAGAGGTTTGTTCAACGCTGTGGAGCTCAATAGCAAGAATTTATCCCCTGTTTCTGCTTATGATATCTGCCTAAAGTTGAAGGAGAGAGGAGTTCTTGCCAAGCCAACACACGATACTATTATCCGATTGACTCCTCCACTCTCCATAAGGTAAATACAGGTGTTGGTGATCAGTCATGTTTTAATCTCATTGAAACTAAATACCTGACAAGCATAACTATGATCCGGTGGTACCTTTTTCCTGCACCATGATCAGGGAAAAAAAGGGATTAATGAGAGGGTTTTTTTGGATGAGGTATGATGAACACAGACATGCTTAAATGAGTGAGCAGTTCATTAGTGATTTCTCAAAGTTGTCTGCTTAAGAGATAAGTCCCTAGTTTGTTACGTAGAGTTTAAAAGTTATGCTACTCTAACTAGTTTTAGCATTGGCAAGTCGTGGTCGTGGAATCAATCAGGTAGACTAGTACTTTCTATGTTACAAGCCAATATGTTGTATAAGATCTCTCCTGTGCCAACAGAAATGACAGCATGTTTACCTGCAGTTAAAAGTAAAAGTTTCCAGGATATTTTCTACGTTCTAATCGTATAACTTCAATTGCGCTGTTGCAGTTTGGAGGAAGTCCAAGAAGGATCAAAAGCACTTTCTGATGTTCTGGAACATGATCTACCAAAGATGCAGAAGGAAAAACCAGAGAACACATCTTCGACTGCTTCTAACATATGCGACCGTTGTGGGCGAAACTTTGTATGATTCTACACACAACAACCACTGAATCATATGTCCTGGGAATCCTGGGAATTTACCTTTGTCCTTTTCAAACTATATCCTTTCTCAGTAAAGTATTATTTGTCCAAATACCTGACCTAACGTGGATGATAAGTAACTTCAATATAAAATAAACATCATAGGTCTGCGTTTATCACATATACTGTCAATGCTTCTAATTTTATTTTCTATATCTCTAGTTTTTCACAGTGCCATGACAGTTGTTTGGATTTTCGACGGGCTTTCAGTGTCGTATTATTTTCCCCGTAATTTTCTAGTTTTTTACTTTGAACCAGACATGAACATAGCTTTGGTGGTATCGGTACTGTGCTTATTAGTTAATGTCAAGGTTTCGTATTTAATAGCATTAGCTGGAATTTCGTTGTGAAGTTTGTCTTTTCTCAAAGTTTAACTCAGCTTGTTTGAATGAATATTTGTCTTCTCCTTTTCTGCGGAACGTACTGTGTTCTGGACTTGAGATGTCATCAAGATATAAATATGACTTGGATAGTTGGTGTGGAAATTAATCTCAAGTAGTTGATACAACTGGTGTGGCAATCATCCCCTCGCCTGAGGAAAACTTCCATGTCACCGGGATATATTCTCACATTCTCTATCTCAGGCGTTACTTATCTTCTATCTTACTCATCACGTACTACGAAACACATGTGACCGAGAGAGTCGAAATGTATCCCCATTGTAAGTAAGTTAGTCGCCCCCTCACCAGATTAGACTCTACTACAAGCCTCGCCGATACGTATTATGGATGTCGAATTTGAAAGCTTTACTTACCCTTTTTGGTGTGTGTATTTTGTGCACATTTTGTAATCACATGATATGTTTAGTAACTAAGGTGTTGGTTTGGTGGTGAGGGGGAGTGGTTGCTAATTTAGTTGCAATTATGTTAGTGTGTGCACTGGTTTCCACATGTGAGCATTTGTCACTTTTAGGTGTCACGTGTTTACTTCTACATCATTAGGTAAATTATTCATCTAATATAGTTACACATGTGGAATATTAAAAAAAATATGGGTTTCTCATTAATCGATATCAAATAGCTAAAAGACCATGAACCATATTAAGTAGTGGTGCTAGTTACCTTATTACACTTTTTTTTTTTTTCTTTTTCTTTCTACGACTCAAAACTTTCTCATTTCAAATACGTAATTGTCTCGCGGTTTCTCCTTTTACTACTTAGAACTAAAAGACGAGTGAATTGGGCCAATTAGCCGCATAAAACAAATTGTCCTTCCAATGTTTTATTACACACATTTGCTTTATTTGTGTAGTTTTCGTTTATTTAGATGGAATATTGCAAGCTTAAAAGTTTCTTTGTTTTATTGGTATTTGATCGATAGTAGGGGACATGGTGTGGACACAATAATGAAAAACTTTGGTTGTTACGTAATTATAAGGCAAGAGACAGCTTCTTAATAACTTTATTAAATCAAATAATGTAGAGAGATCATGTTAACCCATGAGAGAGCCCTAGGAAGGTTATTAAAATTTGACATTATAATTATTAATTATTAATAATATTGGTCTAATCTACTTGCTAGGTAGACACATTACATGGTGAAGCTTAGCTGGATTTCATTACATAACTTCATTGGAAGAGAAGCTTAGCTGTTTGGAATTCATTTTTCATATTATTAATGTAAGCAATATTTATTTCTGCACATCCATTAAAAACTAGATGAGTCCCAAAATACCAAGTGCACCTAAATATCTAGATATCAAATTGTCAAATTCTATGGAATATCAAGCTACATCATGTGATGCTGTGGCCACCATTTTTGTTCAAGTTTTTTTGCAAGCACTAGTTGATTAGTGGTGGTTGTGTTTTCTTTCTTTTAATGCAAGCGATAAACTAAAATCGAATACATGACCTCAAGCGCTGCCAAATTCATATCACAACATATTTTTAAAAATTTATCAAACAAGTTAGGATACAATGGATATTATATATTAGGCTAAAAAATGGAAAGAAATGTATTGACAACATTTTCAAACTCTTATGTTTGGAAAATTTTCCATTGTTTAATCCACCCTATTTTGTTAGAGAGATGATTGAATTTTCTTATACCTACATATATCCATCTCTGATCATGTGACGAAGTGTACTCTCTGTGACATATAGGTATTTCCCCCTAATTACAGTTCAAATTTCAAATACCTTTATTTGAATTATTTTGGTAGAGAGATCTTCATAAAAGCAGGCCCCTTTAGTTTTAATTTATAAAGCTTGTACAAAGAACAATGGGAAAAAAAAGTTAGGTGTTTGACCTAAGTCCTGTCCATTCCTGATGTGGATGTTGCAGCATGCACGCTGCCTCTTTCAGGAAAAATGATGCTAATGGTAAACTGTCTCTGTTTTCCTTCCAATCAATGGTATTCTATGGATTCCAGAATCACATCATAAGAGACAACAAAGAAGGAATGAGAAGTAAAAAGCGAGAAATTTTTTTAGTGTTCCGGAATGTTCTATATTATAGAGTTTTCTAACGTTAATTTTGATCGTTGTATATTTAACCAAAGATCTAATAATTAAACACCTCAAAATATAAAATATACTAAAGTATGCTAGAAAATCGTGAAAAATACGTTATAATTAATTAGGGCAAGAAAATTGACATGAGAACAAGAAATTTAGCTCAAAGGCTGCAACAAAAGAAATGGCTGCCTATGCACCAAATGGTAATGGTGCTCTCTTTGTGCTTGGCAGTGACTGGCATCGAGGAATGATAGAGAGGAATAATCTTTGGAGATATTTAATAGGTGATGTTATGTATTAAGCTCTAAATTAGTGTCATAGATATGAAAATAATTACAATGCTCAACTTAAAACAAAAAAAGTTCTTCGATTTTATTGTAGGAGACATCTAAATGAAAATCAAACATGACGCCTAATGTGTAAACCTTTTTCACTGTCAATCACAATAGTTTTCAAACGAATTCGATCGCAAAGCTAATATGAACTGGAGAGAATCACACACAACCAACAAATAGATGAAAACGATGGTATGGGATTTGAGATAAGAGGAACCAAAGGAGGAAGAACTTGCACAGGCAAAAAGGATGACGATGGTTGGACAAGAATCATCCGCTGGGTAGTGGAGATCTTGTCGAAACCCCCACCACCTAAATGTGAGGCGCGAGAGAGAGAGTGCTTTGAGAGAGGTAGAGAGTTTTTCTTATACGGCTAGAGTTTTTCAAATGTGTATTTAAACATAAAAATACAATTTGATTTTATGATTCAAATCGTTAATTTCTCAGTAATGATGAGAGTGAGAGTGATAGCTTTGGAAGACAATTTTTCTTAAACGTCTAGTATTTTTTTAAGATAGATATAACGATAAGATGTGATTTATGATCCGAATCGTTTATTTTGTTCTAGATGAGACGGCTTTTTGGAAAATAGTGGGAAAAAAGCGGGGTTAATGAGAATGGATGGATGGAATTAATGAGTAAAGCACTTCCTTTCCTACATGTTTAAATTAGACGGTAGAACAGAGGACCACTTCCTAGGATTCCCTACAAATAATCTTATGAGTACTCTTCAATTGTTATACACAAAATTGCTATGCCAACTTAGTATTAGTGCACTTAGATGATATGTATATATTCATATAAGGGGGGTAGAATCTCGTTTTTGGTCGGGCAAATCAACACTCATTCTGATTTATGGGATAAGAGACAATTAAACGATTGGCAATGCATGTCAATTGTCAAGTTGTCTCACATCCCACTCCACTCAACTTTAAGGATTGTTCAAAAAGTTACGTGTGTACATAAATGTGCACCTTATCTTGTTTGTGGGGGGTATTTCTGTTTCCTCTATTGTCACTATCATTAGATAGTCACGCATTAATATGTGCTTATAATTGAACATCATTCACCTAATAATTAGTAATGGGTATTGTAAAAAATATATATATTAATGGGGAATGGAAAATTACACTCAATGGGAGGCTCCATCACCACAATTTAAGGTAATCACTAATCATAATTAATGTTCTATAATAACAACAACAAAATGATAACAAGGTATGAATCCAAATTACAAAATTTTAGGGGACCACATTATTAAGATTTAAGAGCATGGGCACATACTAGAGTTTTGTCCCAGTACTTCGTAGTAATGAATACTCCCATCTTTTAATTATTTTTTCAATTAAGTTCGATAAAGCGCAATAAATCAGAGCCGTCCAAGATACGTAGCATGACATCCTACGTATTACTAAGGTTTTTCAGCACATGCTATGAGTCTATGAGAGGCAAAATTGGATGCCACGCTCACAAAATCTTGTTGTTTCCTTCCCATGCTTTTGTGAAGTTTAAAATGCATGCCTATATTGCCATCACGTGATGATACAGTTCTACTTAAATTTTAATATGTATATTTATTTTAAATAAATATAATTTTAAAATAAGATATATCAATTATATCGCCAACCAATATTATAACATGTCAAAAAATACATTACACAACAAATGTTACGCTTGCACCTGAAAAATTTCTCCCTTTACCCTTTGATTGCAACTTTTATTTATTGCACAACTATACACTTGTTGTGACATGAATTTAATTCAATTTCCCAGGACCATTTTTTATGCATGTTTTTACAATTTCTAATGAGTGTGGGGTGTGAGTGGCATTAAAAATGACAGCTTGTCTCCTTATGAATGGGTCTTTCATGGGTTGTGACTTGTGAAGCTATGGTTTTTTTTTTTCTCTCTTCAAAATTCGGCTAGAATGTTTACAAGTATTTCATGCTTACAAGAATCTAACTATTAACATAAAATGCTTATAAGTATTGTAGCATATTCCCTCTCTTCACGTTATAAAGTTCCAAAGTAGATTTTTAAGCTTTTGTTTTGGGTTTTTTTTTCCCATACATGACAAATTTAACCTTATGATGAAACCAAGATTTTGTTGCCCTACCCATGATATAGTTCACTCCATCATAGATTTTGATAAATACAAAAGAAATGTGCTCATTCTTTTTAAGGATTTATGTATTTTATATGACTTCCATATGTGACATATAAAAATGCACCACTTGAAGATCCAAATTGAGGAGAAATAGATGTACTAAAATGGTGATATTTACTAATAAGCAATAGTCTAAAAACAAATATTTCAGATAGATCCGTACTCATAAGCGAAAAGAAGAAAATTATCTTCATTTATAAATAAAATCATATGAAATAATGAGAAAAGTGCATAATTGATAATGACACATAATTCACGTCAAACCAAAAGGCAAAGTCACAAATGATTTGATTGAGCAAAGAAGAATTGACGAATGTTTTTATATAATGCCTAATATAACGCGGCCAAAGCAAAATGATGAACAACAAACTAACATTAAATCTTGAAAATGATAGAGTTGAGAAAATTCTCCAATCTCAAAGTTACTTAAATACTCTTAAACCTCGTTTGTTAAAGAATATTGATTTGGATAAGACTATTCACTATATTAAGGGCATTTTGAATGATTAAATGAATAACAACTTTATTATTTTGTCCAAGTTGAAGGCTACTCATATGAAGAAAAAATATCTCTACTAATCTCCACAAAAATGGTAGGATTAAGGCCCCGTTTGGTATTGCTTTTTTTTCACTAAAAACTGTTTCACTTTAAAGTTAAGCAGATAAAAAATGTTTGGTAAAAATAAAATATACTACTTATTTTAAAAGTTATGGCATTAAAACATCAACTTTTAAAAACAGCATGAGGTTGCTTTTAAAAACTGCTTTTATAAGCAGTTTATTTTTAAAGCACAACAATTCCAAACTGACCCTAAAAGAGACAACTTTTCTTCATGAACAACTTTCAACTTGAACAAAATAAGAAAGTTGTCATCCGTTTCATCCTTCAAAATGCATTTGAATATAGTGAATAGTCTTATCTAAGTCAATCCTCTCTAACAAACGAGGCTTTATAGTACGATATATCAACTCTACCTCTAAAATAATATAAAAACGAAAGGTTTCAAAAATAACTAAAATCTCAAAAATCTTTAAATGCATATTTGACTTAGCAAAAGATATTAACGTGCCAAAAATGCCCTAACTAGCATTTTGATCGTTAGTCATTGCAGTCGAAACAACGTATTAGACAACATGTCCCAAACTTCATAAATTTTAAATTTTATTTTTCTTGAGTTTACGGCTATCCACATGTTGAATGATTTGATTCGCGTTGTGATTTACATCAAACATAATGTTCAATGTCCACTGCACGAAGATCAATTTCACCGCTGATACACATCAAAATACATCATAAAACACTCCAAAACTTTTAAGTTTTTAAATAAAATCGTTCCTAAACATACATAACCATCTGAGACGTGGTCCATTTGGGATCACTTCAAGTCTACTCAAGGTTGACCAAAAAAATTGGATTTGACATCAATCGTGGTAAACGAAGGGAAATAGGTGATTTCATGTTTGTGGTCCGTACCCTCTGACTAGTACGGACGCCACGGCATCCATCTTATACATGTCGGCTTGAAGGTGTGAAAACGTTTTTATGAACGCACACATGCCATCCCACAGGGGGCCCACAACGTGCGTGCGTGTGTTTGATTTTTCTTTTTTCTTGGATCTATTTAAATTCATTAAATAATTATTATGCTTAAGTTTAATTAATTGCACATGCTTATGTGGTACCTGGATGGGATACAATCTGCATTTTATTCAGGCTTCCATGGCCAATGATCGAGTAATTAATTAAATGATATTTAGTATTACGTGTGGAAACTCTGGAATTTTGAGTTAATATAATTGGATTTCATTCATCCGAGAAAATATATATCATGATATGGATTTTATTCGTTTTGGTAAGCTCGATCTCTACTTTGTCATCGCCAACTATTTTTTATCATTTTATTCTTCAAATTACAGCTATACTTAAAGTCTTAAACACATAATTGTAGTTTCCTAACTCATTCTTGCGCCGATGTTTAAATCAAGTCTCAAATTAAAATCATGGGCGGATCCACAGTAGAGCCAAAATATGCAATTTCTCTTGCTTCACTATGAGTTGCTGCACATCAAATGAATATGACTATGGTCTCGTTTAGTACGTCGGATTGTACTGACTATTTCAGTCGAACTGACTAATCTGTGCATCGGATAGTACTGACTAATATAGTCAGGTATCGAACTAAAGACCGACTATTAAAGATAAAATAAAAAAGAAAATTGGTAAATTAGTAAAAGCTGAGAGTCTCTTTTTCTCCTCGTCACTTCGTTGTCCTTCGTTTGCAGATCTCCAACCACTACTGGCCACCCCCTCTTTCGTATGTTCGTAGAACTCCAATAACCACAAATGTAAGAGAATCCAATGGATTAGGATGAAAACAAATTCCAATTATTTCTCATTTCAAATTTTCCAATATTGTAAATCAAGGAATTCATAAAAAATATCAGAATTGTAAACATGTTACTAGGCTCCCTTATGGAATTGGATCCATCTCCAATATTGGCAGACACCATAGTTTTTTTTTTATCCAAACGGATACTTCTGCAGCTACTGCTGCTGCTGAGGCTCTGTCGTCGACGATATCAGAACTACCCACCTATTTTCCCTCCAGAACCAGCTGCCAAGGGAATGGTTCGATAGCGTCGGCGATTCAATCAATTGAAAAATTGGTGAGAAAACAATAATTAGATTCAATCAATTGAAAGAAAATTGCAAGAAAAATAAGGAGGACAGAACATAGAAGAGAAGAAGAAGAAGAATCTACGATTCAGACGAGGCTGAACAACAGCAACGGTATTGCGACGATGCGAGAGAGAGGTGGAGAAAGCGAGCGTGTTTTCCTGCCTGACTAAAATTATACATAAGTTGTGGGTCGGATTAATAGTCGGGAGTGAAGCGTACTAAAGTGGTGGGTCCAGATAAAATAAATTCCGTACTAAAATTATACATAGAGCGCCAAACACCTGATTCGTATTAATTTAGTATTATCCGGTATATACGAGATGCCAAACGTGGCCTTATTGGATAAGATGATTGACAAAATGCCCCAAAGATGCTAAGTGAAGGTATGTAGCCAAGGGCAACTAGTTAAAGTGTCGTGCAACTTCATCTTGCCTTCAAGAGGAAAAATTCCTAGATCCGCAAATGCATACACACACCTATATATTGTTTAGAGACAATTACACCATTACCATCTCGATCATAGGTCATGGTGCAATTTATCACTAAACAAAGTTGAGTCAATTTGCCAATTCTAGAGGACTACGTCGTTAGGGTTGGGGAATTGCTGATTCTTCTTGAATAACCTGAATTCTATCATTGAAAGTCAGCGTGTACAAGGTTCGGGAACGAATTCACCGTCATATGGCTAAACAATGGTTATTAGCTACTATGGCTTCATGTAGGTGAGTTGCATCCAACAATTGGAATTGAGGGCGGATTTTTGGAGTTTGCTGGTTCTTGCAGGATCACGACCCTTTATTTGAGCGAGTAGCACGCGTGTCGCCCAAGGTATAAGGAGCATGATGAATGGTCGTCATTCTCACCTTCCTCATGATGTGTTGTGCAATGGGGGATTTTCAATTGGGGGTTTGGTTATCTTCAATTGCTCTGAGCAAAAGATGTGTAGTCTTACAAGCCTAATCCCTCGATGCACATACCACTTTCTTCCCTATAATAATCCTTCTAGCTATCAATAAAATTATATCGACCTTTCCTCAAACGGGATAAAAAAATAGTTGGTTTTGATGTGGCCCCAAGTTAATGGGAAAGAAGAGGTTCCATACTTTGCTTTCATCCGAATCAAAGTTACCATTATTTCCTGGGTTAAGCTTTAAGCTCATCCCAAAACGTCATTTCAGGTACAAAACAGTAATAAAATTGTTTAAAAGGACCGGAAACCGGAAAACCAAATTCTAGAGCACAATTAAAAAAGGTAAAAAATGAAAAATTGGGCCAGACCAAAGCCTTAAAGGCTTAAACCAACCCAACTTGACCTACTTTGCGGCCTTTTGTTGCGGCTTTTTACCGTCTTTACCCGACCATATAACCATCATCATATTTCATTTCATCAAATCACAAGTTGCAGACAGCCCCTGCCTATCCACCCACCATCTTCTTACTCACCTTAAAATTCATTTATAATTTATTTAATTCTTACTAATTACTCATGGAATTGGGCCGACGTGGATTATCCGAGTTGCTTAGATGTTAGTGTTTGTTCTTTACACTTAAGTTTGTCTTCCGTTCTTGTAAATTAGAGATATATTTAGTTTTGTCGGGATATTAGATGTTTTATTAAAAACATCATAAGATAATATAATGTAATATAGTCTAAATTAGAGATAATTAAGAATATTATTATATAAAAATCATAATATTAGATATTGGAAATTTATTATTATAATTATTATCCGTCACCAATTATTTTTTAAAATTACAATTTTTTAGGGAGTTTTAATTAAAATCTCTTGAGATTAAAAAAACATAATCATAAACAATCAATAACAATTTATTAATAATAAGAACAACAAAAAAAGGGTAACATTTTTCGTAAATAAGTTAAAGTTTAGTGGTTGTATCGTAATTAAATTGAAGTTAAAAAAAAAGAGGCAGTGACATTTTTGTACATAAGTTGAAGTTTAGGAAGCGGTAACATTTTTGTAAATAAATTGAACTTTGATGGCACCGACTGTTTATGCACAATTAGGTCAACTGACCTAATTGTGTATAAATAGTCAGTGGCACTAAAGGTCAACTTATTAACGAAAATGTCACTGCCTCTTTTTTTTTATTATTTTCATTGTCCTTATTATTAATAAATTGTTATTAAGTGTTTATTGTCACATCTCGGACCAGCTCCGCCGTAGCACGATATTGTCCGCTTTGGGCCAAGCCCTCACAGTTTTGTTTATGGGAACTCACGAGCAACTTCCCGGCTCCGCCGTAGCACGATATTATCTGCTTTGGGCCAAGCCCTCAATGTTTTGTTTCTGGGAACTCACGAGCAACTTCCCAGTGGGTCACCCATCTTGGGATTGCTCTAGCCCAAACTCGCTTAACTTCGGAGTTCCGATTGGATCCGAAGCCAGTGAGCTCCCAAAAGACCTCGTGCTAACTGGAGGTGGGCATGCACATATAAGGCACGTCACCCCCTCTCCGTTGATCAATGTGAGATATCACATTTATGATTAATATATTATTTTGATTGTTATTTTTATTATTAATAAATTATTATTGAGTGTTTATGATTAATATTTTGTTTTTAATTCATTAATTTTTTTTAATCTAAATGAAAATCTTGTTTTGCTTGTGAGCCATCTAGCATGCTCTGCAAACTATTGTTTATTTTAGCATTCATCATCAGATAAGAGAACATTGGGGGCACAATATAAAATAAATAAATAAGATTAAGACAAGAATGTCCATTTTAAAATTTGGCCCTTTTCTCCCTTTTTGGGTCATAGCTTAAGTTATAATTGGGTTCATGTTTCATATTATGATTTCTTTTCTTTTTTTTTTTGGGGTTATGTTGTTATCATCTATACTATGATTTTATGCTATTTGTCTAATGATATTTTTCTTTTCAATAAATGTCCTCGAATTCGAACCTCTCTACCTTTACTCATAAAAATTTAACAGATAAGAGAACTTATCTTGTCAATTAATTTCTAGTTATGACCATATTTACACTAAATCAAATAGAAAAAAACTAATATAATCAAAGGCTATAGCTGCTCCTTCATTGCACCGGCATGTGGAGTAGATAAAATCTTAAGTTTGCACAAATCATTGTGTTAGGATATCTCTTCAACTTTCACTCAGGTGTAAAGAACAGTAACTTTTATTAAATTGAACGACTTTTAAGGAGTTGGCTACCATGCTCGCAAGCATTGAATGCTTACACCTATCTCACCGTTAAAAGCATCTAACGGTTGGGAAAAAAAATTTGAGGAAAAAGAAGGAGACCGGCTAACTGGGTCCCCTAGCTGGGCATTTCTTCTTCCTCTCTCTTACGTCCCATGTTCGGTGGTTGGGAGAGGTCGACGCCGTAGGTGGTGGGAAGAGGCCAACGACGTCGGTGGTGGGAAGAGGCCGACGACACTGGCGATGGAGAGAGGTCATCGGGTGCTGCGGTGGGGAGAGATCAACGATGACCTAGGACAAAAAGCATTTGACGAGTTTCCCGACGAATCCAGAGACGGCCGGCCTCGGGGGTTGGTCTTTAACGACTCATCATCACCTTAGGTACCTTCTAGACATGTGAAGATGAACAGTCTTGGGAATTTTTCGGGGAGGCCCATTACCGAAATGGCCCGGACTCATTCGGTAATACCGAATTTCGGTATACCGAAAAATTTCAATTCGGTTTCGATATCTCAGTTTCCCTCCTTGAAAATTTTGGTTCAGTAATTGGTATTGGGGTTTCGGTTCGGTTCCCGAACCGAACCCAGCCCTAATCAAATATAGTAGTAATACCGAAAATTCAAAAAGGAAAAAGAAAAATCTCTCCATAGTCCACTCATTACTCTCTACCCTCTAGATTCTCACGTGCATGTGGCTTTTGTTTGCAATCGATAATGGGGTGAAAGGATTCGAACTCGAGACTTTGAGTATAGGAATAAATGATTTTAACCAATCGTGTTAAAAATTTCATGCAATGATCATTGTTAAGAGTATGAATCTTACATCGGAGAAATAATTGATCTTGTATAGGCTTATAAGTAAGTTGAGTTACTCTTTATATTGCCAATTGGTTTTATCTTAGAACATCAACTTCCTTCAATCACAATTGAAAGGACACGGTTATTATTTATAAAAGAATGAGAGATTGAAAAAGATGAAGAAGAAATAAGCAAAAAGCAATAAATTTAATAAAGGTTCGCTTAAAATTTATGTTTTTATTTATTTTTAAATTTAGGGACAAATTGGGAATGAAAAATAAAAGCATTTATTTGTATCACACAGAACATAAAAGTTATACTAGGTGATATAGTAATCAAAGAATTTAAATTAAAAATGACATTTTATTGGGTTCCCTAAAATATGTTGGGAATTTGGGCTAAAATCAAATTTTTTTTATTTAAAAACATAAACTCAAAATAAAAGCTAATTTTATTTCTTATTTAAAATTAATGTTTTTGTTACTTAATACTACGGTCTAATAGATCAGAACCGAAACTTGATATATTTTGTTTAATTATAAGGTAAGAGTTTTTAAGTTATTATGACTGACCGTGACTGTTTTATAAAAAAAAAAGTTTCTATTAAATGTATTGGGGATTAATTGAAAGTATATAAAAGCTTAAATAGAATTTACCCAACAAGGAAAGGAAAGGAAAGGAAAGGAAAGGAATCAGAGTCAAAGGATGAAAAAAAAGGAGGGTAAAGCCAGCAAAGTAGAAGACAAAAGTAAGAATAAATTTTACAAAAAAACATAATATTGTGCTGTGTCTCTCTCTGTCAACCCTCTAATTTATATCGTTCTCTCTCTCTCTCTCTCTCTCTCTCTCCTCTGCGCGTCGTAAAATGACAGAACAACAAGCCTAACCCGTCAGCGTGGATATATCTCCTCCTCCCACCATTTCTTCCCCCCATCTTCCCCTCCCCCTCTCTCTCTCTCTCTCTAAAATCCCTCCCTTCAAACCTGCAATCTGCCATGCCATTTCCCCCTCAGATCTACCCACCTCCACCCCAATCTGATCTCTTTCCCCTTCTCCCTCCGTCCCAATCCGACCCAGAATCCCCAATCGAAACGATGTCGTCTGTGCGCTCAGATCTGACCTTCTCCTCCAGAGTCCACCCGGAACCCTACTCGTCCATCGACGACGACCACTTCGATCGTCTCCCGGACTCCCTCCTCCTCCTCGTCTTCAACAAGATCGGCGACGTCAAGGCCCTCGGCCGCTGCTGCGTCGTTTCCCGCCGCTTCCACTCCCTCGTTCCCCAGGTCGAAAACGTCGTCGTCCGCGTCGACTGCGTCATATCCGACGACGACTCCTCGCCCTCCTCCGCCTCCTCGTCTTCCTCCTCCGACAAGTCCCGGACCCCTTTCTCTGCCCTCTTCCGCCTCGTCCTCGGCGGCATTGTCAAGCCTCTGCAGGCGCTCGGGCAGTTCCTGGGACCCAACCGGCGATCCCCGAATGGGTCCCACTCCGCTCTCTCCGTCGATGACCCAGATTCCTCCGCCGCCGACAGCAACAGCCTCGACCAATCCGGCGTCACCCATCACTCCCCGACCCAGGTATTGAAGAATTTCAACGAGATTCGATTCCTCCGGATCGAGCTTCCCAGCGGAGAGCTCGGCATCGACGACGGCGTTCTGCTTAAGTGGACGGCGGATTTTGGCTCCACCTTAGACAACTGCGTAATCCTCGGCGCATCCTCTGTCATCCACCCGGGCCCCACCAAAGCATCGCTCTTTCCGGACACTGGGTCCGATGGGTTTTGCGCCACCAACAACGCCGCCGCCGCCGTGGCGGACGATAACGGAAGCATACCCGACTCGTTTTACACCAATGGCGGTCTGAAGCTGAGGGTTGTATGGACGATCAGCTCGTTGATCGCCGCCTCCGCCAGGCACTACCTGCTTCAGCCCATCATTTCCGAGCACAAAACGCTGGACAGCTTGGTTCTGACCGATGCCGACGGGCAAGGGGTGTTGCACATGAACAGGGACCAGCTCGAGGAGCTGCGGGTGAAGCCATTGTCGGCCTCCTCGGCGTCGAAGAGGACGCTCGTGCCGGCCCTGAATATGCGGCTCTGGTATGCTCCTCAGCTGGAATTGCCTAATGGGGTAGTGCTAAAGGGGGCGACTTTGGTTGCTATAAGGCCCAGCGAGCAATCTGTGACCGCCAAGAAGGAGGTTTCCTCTGATCTGTCCTGGATTTCGACCGCCTTCGAAGAGCCGTACGGGACGGCCGCCAAGATGCTGGTCAAGAGGCGCACTTACTGTCTTGAGATGAACTCCTTCTGATTCGATTTCGGGTGTCTCAGGTACATTTGCTTACATTTGCTGTTAATGTATTCGTGTACGAATGATTCCGATTGAATTGGATGATTGATTGGGTTTTTGATGCCTTTTGGCTGCAATTCAATGACTGGTTGACTTTAAATGTTGGGCAAATATTTCTTGTGCATTAGAACCAGTCATTCATTTCGTCCTTGTTCATGCTTGCAATCCAAAGTTCCAAAATTTAATGGTATTACAGGGAATTGGGGTGATCTGCATGTTGCTCCCAGTCCAAAGTTCCAAACTTCAAATGGTATTTGGTATTGGATTGCGAAGAATATGAATTATAAAGTAGCTTAGAAGTATATGTCATTTGATAAATAATCGAATCAGAGTTTGGATAAACAATCGAATGCATAATGTTAGGTAGCGATTTTGGCACTAGCATGTTTTGGGATTTCTGATTCCGCTCTGGTTGTCTCTGTGATTGCTGAATTCCAATGTACAAGTTTCCATGTGATTACTCATTCATCGTTTGGTACTGATTTAGTTCAACTTGGGATTTTATCAGGGAAAACAGTGTCCTTCGAGGGAAAATGGGAAGCTGTGTAATGTTGAAAGTGGAGAAGGGGAGAACAATTTTGCCTCATCGGAAGACTAAGTTAACTGCGGTGCCTCTCAATTGAAACGAATCTTGATTGGAGCGACGCAGAAAGAAGAGATACTCCATTGGAACGCGCACTGCAGATCCTCCGACTCTTGTATGCTTGAGCTGAGAGTTGAAAAAGCTGCATCTGCTGGATGTTTCTGTTTCGGGCATTACGCTTGTAAGAGTGAGTGCTCGCTTGCAACTAAGATTGATGTTATAAAGATTTTGGGTTTGCAGTGATCTACTTTTACCTTTCTTTCTTCCAAATGTATGTGAATATTGTAGGTATCATCATGATCCTGTTCTCTGGTTATGTGATGTATGTTAAAAGTTCATTTCAACTTCCATTCAAGTTTCCGTCCTTGTAGTAAATAACAGAAATGTGCTTCGTTTACATGACTCTGGGTATAGAATCGATAGCAGGAACTGTTCGAATGATCTGACGATTGAATGTTTTTGTGAGAGAACTTCCATGGAGATTATGAAGTAATGGAGTAATTGTTCCCTTTTCTTCTCTCATTTCTGGGCCGGGATCAGTTTTGCACACGCATACTGATCTTCGTCATTCATGTTTGTGAGACCCGCAAGGTAGGATTAGTCACCTAGAACTCATCCTGCTTTATAGGTGGCATGTTTGTGAGCAAAAATTCTTGGGTGCTCCGGAGTACGGGGTACTCCAGATTTTTTAACCGTTAGATCTTGATTTTTATATTTTAAAACAAAAATTTAACGATTAAAAAACCCGGAGTACCCCGTACCCCAGGGTATGCAAGAAAGACTTGTTTGTGAGATCCACAAAGGAGGATGAGTTCAAGGCGATTGGGATTAATCCTTCTTTGTGGATCTCGCAAATGCTTGCGATGGCGAGGAGGAAAAAGAAATGTTCTTTGCGTCACTGTGTCGTTCACTCAACCTAAAAGGTATCTTGGCTTTTAATCACAATAAATCATTTTTGCCATTTATGCAAATCACCAAAAGCTGTAGTTTAGTGAAAAAATTACATATTAATTAGGAATAAACCATCACTTTCTGGCTCCCAAATAAAGAGCGAAAGCGAATTATTTCTTCTCTTGGTGCGTGAACTAATGCTTTGTCTCCCAATAGATAGCAGGTGGTTTATACAATAATTATTCAAATAAAATTCTGTTCAAGTGGGTTGGATTTTGTGTGATTAGATTAGGCTAAATAAAGCATGAAAAAGATGCCTATTTGTGGCTGTCCCTGCGCTAATAAACGCAAAGATGCTTCAAGGATGTCACCGTCGTGTCCTCCTTATTTATTTCAACTTGCATGCACCAATATAATCTTTTTTTGCTTTCCCATAAAATTTTATGTGTTTATTTAAAATGCTATGTAAATTGTTATTTAATACTGCGGTCTAGTGATATTCTTCTTCACTTGTAAGTGAGAGGCCTTAGGTTCGTTTCTCGCTAAAGGTGAATTCGAACCAAATTATTATGGCTGGCTCATTGTGAGGCTTAGCCCACTTCCTCACCATCTTAGTGTAAATAATATCGTATGTATTCAAAAACAAAATGCGATGTAAATTAATATTATTGACAATACTTAAGCATAAAAAATATAAAAAACCTACTTCATTAATCAATCTCAACATACTATTTGCAATGAATCCAAAAACAAAACGGAATAACTAATAATAAATTGATCAAAATTTCCAATTCAGCCACCAAAACAAGATCGACCCCCAACCCCCCGGTATAGATTAATTACAAATCCGCGTAACAAAGACACATCCATATTGAAATTGAAAGTACACTAAAAAAAACTCTAAAATAATAAAAAATATATATAATTGAACAACCGTACATACATCGTTTATGCATTGCATACGGCTTTATAATGAAATTCAAATCGAGATACTAATACACTTTATTTCCTTTTAAATCAGACACATTCATATCTAAAAAAGGTTGACAATAAATTATTTCAAAATTAAGTGATGAGACTGAAAAATTATTACAAAGAAAACAAACTAAAATCTTAAAAGAAAAAAAAACACAATACACTCTAGATTCGCATAAATCTCCATCCTCGAGCGTCGTAGTGCCGCCGTCATCTTCTAGATCGAATTCAGCTACCATCATGCCTAATTTAGAGGGAAGAGTAACTTTCTTGGTAAAACTTTATGTTGTTTAACTGTAATCGCATGTTCAATGCCGTTGAAGGCTGGGAGTTGGAACCACTAGTGTCACGTTTTCTCATATGTACATGTAAATGGCTCGAGACATTCGTTGCTCCACTTTTTATATATTTATCAGTATTTGATTGCTTTTCTCCAAAACCAAAAGTATGCTTATATAATATTTTATAATTATTATTGTTGTTATTGTTGTGGACAGTTTTTAGTGAAGGGTGCGGCAAGAGAAGAATAGAGAGAATTTGGTGAAACTGTAGTGTATGTGGAATATGTAGTTCATCTATTCCACATACCAGGTGCCTTTATTTATAGTAATACAAGTACAAGTACAATAGGATACTAATCCCTTACAGAACGGAATAGCCTAATCCATATCTACCTAGGATTTACACAATCACATTTAACACATGTTATATTTTATCTACAACAGTTATTTTTTTTTAATAATGGTGTTTGCTACAAGCCTATTAAAATATCAATTATATCGTCTACTTATATTGACACACTCCGACTTGGATATCCCGAAGGGTATTGAAATCGAGGCATGTTGCCGACACCCTAAAGGGTGACAAAAGTCATGTCATGCAGACTAAGTGGAATTTCTTAATAAAATAAAACCAAAGTCTGGAATTATTTAAAATCATGCAGCAGAGTACGCAGAAGTACAAGTAGAACCCTTGATACATAGCATGAGATGTTCAGAGCATAGATAAAATACAGTAAAGAAAGTACGAGTTATTCCCATCCTGAATAGGATGGATAAAACATACTAGTAGGAGGAATAAATCGTACATTTATCTAGTGCGGAAGTCGTATACACCAGAATGGTCGCGCTCACCACTAATCTAGCTACTACGTCCTGGAGGGGCGCAAAACAGAAGGTGTGAGTGGGCAAAAATAAACATTTCTAAAACCTTTGTTTTTCATAACATAATAACCCCTATTTTAAAATTTCTGTATAGCTTCCCAAAATCATACTACGTATAGTATGAAAATTTCCAAAGATAAGGTTAAACACCTTTACCCCAAAATAATAATATAATATTCGTCGTCAAAACAATATAAAGGCAACAAGGCCAAAGGTATAAGTAAATACCAAATCTCCTCAACATATAACATGCTCAACAACGTAGAAATATATAATATGATATGCTCATCGACAAAACTGTTTAAAGGCATCCATGCCAAAGGTATGAGTAAATATCAATATCTCAACAACATAGAGTATGCTCAACAATATATATATAATATGCTCATCAATGTATGCAGACACACAAGCCCATGTAGAAAGTAGCTACATGGAACAGGCTGGGTGTAATAAATATATGTTCGGTATTACGATCACATGAAGCTGGCGCTAAGCCCATCACATACGAGTCCTAGCTGCCTAATGCAGACTAGTACAGGCTGGCATCTATAATGGATCCAAAGTGAGCATAACGGTGAGAATGTAAACATACACGTGAAGGTTGGTCCTGGCCCGGACGAGTACTAGACACCGGTGAATGCATGTATGATGAGCAAATAAAATACACATAATCATGCCATTGCAGTTTCACAAGTCTCAACATAATATAATTTCTTTATACTTAAATCATAAGTAAAAGCATGGCATGATAGAAAATAAGTCATGAAACCATAGTGAGAAATAATATAAATTTCTCAAAACAAAGCTCACTCACTGATATATAGTTGGGTCGTAGCCGCCTTGCCTTGCCTGACCCTTGTTCTCCTCGTGGTAAGTCTCACCTATATGAGATATCACTATATTCTCCGCTGCAACTTTTTTCGGCCGCTGGCGCCGCCATTGGCCAACTCGCTGGAAAACTGGGAAAATTGCTAAAATTCCTAACTTCTTCATTTCTCAACCATTTTACACGTTCCACATGTCAAAATGAAGCTAGAGAGAAGGAGAACACGATTTTACCTATTTGGAGTCCAAAAATTGGTCAGAAATGGCCGGAAATTGGCCAGAAAACCTCGGTTTACGAACGAAGTTCGATCTACCTCAAAATACAACCAAATAACAAGATCTTAGTATGAAAATCTATCTACTCAACATGATGAAACTAAAGGTGGTGGTTAGGAACCTCACCTAGGTCGGTATTTTCGCGAAACTCGCCGGAAAAGTCTGGTTCTTCCGTGTGCGATTCCCCCCAAACGGTAAAGAATCTGGGCAAATGGCTTGCACCGTTGAACTCAGTGAGTTACAACGAACAAGATGGTGGTGGTGGTTTGGCTCGGTTATACGGATTTTGTGTGGCCACTGTGCACTGTGCACTTTTCTTATGAGGAGAAGAAAGATGGCAAAAAAGAAGAGTGAGGGGAAAAAGAAGAAGAAAGAAGAGACTTTTCCCAAACTAGGTGGGCAACTGGGTACCCGCACCACCATATTTCCATAATAGAAAATAATATTCAAACGTACGTAACGTTTCTGTTACACGTCGAATTTTCGTCCCGTTTGCGCTCACGCGCTTGTAGGAAAGAGTACTACAAGAATACAACAAGTAAGAATTCAAAATTCATAAAGAGCTGAAACGTCCACGTCGGACTTCCACTTAACCCGTTCAAGGGCATTTAGATAAATTTACACGTCCAAGAAATAAAATACAATAAAAATTAGAGACAAGTCGTTACATATATTATAATATGTAAGTTACTAGCGAGAAAATACCACGTGATAATGTGCCCACTAGACTATAAAATTCCAGAAATTCTCCACATATAGATGTTTCCAGCCACATTTTTTTTCATTTTTTTCCCTTAAAAGAAATAGATATGAATTTTGAGTGGAGAATAATTATTTATTTAATTAAATTAAATTAAATATATGAGCTGGTTGTGCTTCCACCTTTATCTATTTATTATCACATGAGATTTCTTTGCTTTGTACACCCACAAAGTCACAATCCACGTGATTTAAATCCTGGACTCTAAACCTTACACACTCCAAAGTCCAAACACTCCACTCCATCAAAACTCTGCTTATACAAAAAACCCTATTGACTTAGGGCCATGATGTAACATCTTTGATTTCTATTTCTCTTGTACGCAGTTTATAATTATTATTTTATTTCAGCGTACATAATATTATTGATCATATGACATAAAATGGGTAAACAACATAGATGATATATCATGAACTTAAAGTATGGTATAAATAGATAAAATTAACGTGTTATAACATGATCAGTTGGTAATACCATGTGATAGTTTGACACCTACTGAAAATCTACTCATCCAAAATGTTTTAAAGTGACGATCGTGCTCTCGCTCTTTGTTACTAATCGACCGTTGTTGTAACAAGTGCACAATATGGAAAATAAAAATATGAAACCCATAAATCATTTTCAATAATTGAAGAAGTACACAGTAACCATGAATTCTTCTGCTAACAGTTGGAGAGTTTGTTGATTTTAATGATTGAGATTCTAGTAGTAGTTGGTGTTGTTTTTTATTTTAGTTTTATTTGTCTTTTAAAATTGACGTGTAAATTGTAGAATGAACAGACTCATAGTTTGAAGTATATGAATAAACAGTTAAATTTGTGAATAAGGATTCAATGACAACGAACCCGACAATCAAAATTTCTAATGCATACTATGTTTCAGTACATACTAAAATACCACATCGTGAGGATTCTAGGTATGATTTATATGAATTAATATATCTAGGCATTATTGTTTGGCCACATTCCGGATGAACTTTAATTGTATTGTGCAAAAGCAAAACTTACTTTCTTTGTATGCTCTCTCAAAATAATGAAAGTACTTTCAAGAAGCTTTCTGAAAAGTACAATTGTTGCATTTGGACAACATATGCTTCTTTTCTTTTTCTGAAAAAAAAAGTACTTTCAACTAATAACTCTACTGCTTTTGGCTTAATTCATGTAACCAGATTTTGGGCCTTCATAGTTTTCGTCATTTTAGGGCGCATCGGTCGTCACATGACATTACTAATCTACATGCATAATATAAGATGACATAGTAAACATTACATGCTAATAGAGAACACTATTAATAAATAAATAGACGTGTTATAAAAAGATTGGCGAAGCATCTGCTACAAAGTAGAAATGCATTTCGATATCCTAAACTGAAAAATGAAAAGTGCCCTATCATATGATCCAATATACTGATGTATCAACTAATAACAATAATTTTTCACTTAAAAAATGTGAGCGAGACCAGCTAGTCAAGAAAGTATGTCCGTCCCATAGACACGATAAGTTCGGTCCAACTTCCATAGTTCTGAATATCGCCATGCTTATACTTTCACTCATAGGCTTTCATAGATAATATTAATCTTATTATCTGTTAGTGTTGCTTAAGCCTTATTACTTTTGGGCCTACTTAGTATACCACAGGAACCTTTGGGCCTAAATAATAGACTTCAGGAATTTGTGGGCCTACTTTCAATTGAATTCCAACATCAAACTTTATGGGGAATACTTGCGTTTTGAGTTCACACCAGATATATCACTAACAAAACACATTGACTACCAGAGCAATCCACTACTTCCTCTAATTTTCAAGTTACATTAAGCAAGATTTTACATTTGATATGCATATAAATCATCTGCGTATGAAAATAAGATAGGTCAAATAAAATATTTCATAAACCTCCATGTAGTTGACTTGCAAAGATTTTTTATTTTTTATTTTTTGGCAAGACGGACTCTAATGAAAGAGGAACTTGCTCTCCATGTGTTTTCTATGAACGAGAGTAAAAGACCTAGCAAAAGATAGAATAAAACCAAATTTGTTGTGACTTATTTGCTGAAAGGAAAGAAAAGGGAGAGAGGGAGGCGGCAACAGAGAGAAAAAAAAGAATAAGGCTTAAAGAAATTGTAATATAATGTAACGCTTAAAAGCCTTAAACTACTCTAATGGAGGATTTAACTTGAATGCGAAAGGGCGAGTACACTTCTTTGGCCAACTACATAGCCTAACTCCACATAGAAGATTTGACGATTGCCAACTTAGCATGCATGTGTTTCAATTACCAACCAAATACATTCAAGATCACTTGCAGAGCAAGAAAAGGAGAAAAGAATATAACTTCAATCGAATTGTCAGTTACATCTTCTTCAGCACAGACAATGCTATTGCACACACAGAGACAAATAAATATATATCCGAAATTATAAAAATGGTAAATGGTTAAAAGCAGAAATACCAACAATTTCAGAAGGATAATAATATAAGCTATCATCCGATGCGGAAAAGTACATGCTATTTCCCCCACAGCTTTCCACTACCACTTGTTTATCTTCACTTTCCTGCACCAAACATTATCACCGAAATGATCATGCATGAATTAAAAATAACTAATGAAGACAAAGCCTGTAGTAAACTCAATGGAAATTGCAAAACGTATAATGATTTGAGCAGTTTAAATCACAAGAAATTGAGACTATTTGCATGCCTATCACGCCTACTTAACGAGAGATTTTTCATTGTACCCTAAAACATGGCCCAGTACACCATGTGTCATAATACAAGTGGAATGACACTTGAAAAAAAAATTTTCTTTCCACTTATATTATGGCACGTGGTGTACTAGGCCGTGTTCCGGTAACATAGAAAAATATCTCTTACTTAACAAAAGCAATCAACAAGAATTAAGCGTGACTACAGATTTTTGAAGATCTGACCAGTGACCACCTTTAAACCACAGCAACAAGCAATATCCTGACCGGAATACATGAACTTCATCGAGGTTATATTCTTCACCCTATTTGGTACCAAGAAAACTAGTGCGGCTAGTTACAGGTATTACTGCTTTTAATTGTACCAATAATAAAAAACACTACAAGGATTGATCGCTACTGAAATGGACTAGGTTTGAAATACTACAAGGATTATTCGATCCGACTAACATCCATGAGGCTTAATTATATCCTTTATTATTTGTCTGCCTCTTACCCTAATCCTTTAATTCATGGATCCTTGGTTTAAACTATGAGCAAAACTGCAAATATTGGCCTCATATCATAATTCCTGCATTACGTAATTAACTAGCAACATCAAGTAGTAAAGCAAGTGAAACAAATCAAGATAATGTTACTCGTCTAGCGATTCGATCATGTGGTCTGTATAAAAGACCATGTAATCAATTCATCACAAGAGGAATACAAGTTTCAGCAAAACGTAGAACAAGACAAAGAGAATCTTAAACAAATATCTGCAACACTAAACTATACAGAACAAAAGAAAACAAAGAGACAAAAAAAAAATAACAAATTGGTTGCTGAGATTGTTGAGCATAAAGATTTACTCCCCAATCAATCTCGAGAAATGTGTTTTGCAAGGAAGGAATCTAGAAGGTAAGAAATAACCAACCAAGCAAAACTTAGAGATGGAAAAATCAAGAAGTTCCGAGTTTTTTTGGAAAATTCTTAATTAAGAGGGGTATCTTCAGATTGATGGTCTAGCATTATAACATGTTAGATTTTTTACTAGAGAGCATCATGTCCACTTTAATATTGTACAATTAATGTCTTTCCCATTAACATAAACAGATTAGTAATAAAAATGAAATATTTGACGAATAATCCACTAGCTAGATCTTGTTTAGTAGTATTTTTCCTCAAGAGATTACTAGTTTTTCATCCATGTCTCTCATTCCCTAATGACCCACTGTAACACAGATTTATGGGGTAGTGTTTGATTGAATAATTTATATTTCAAAAGTGAAAAAGTATATTATTACTCAAAATATATCAATGGCAATTGACGAGCTTTAACTATATTGGAGTTGTGGTGGTGTGGCTCAATGCAAGCCAGAGAGATGGGTAACTGAGATCACACAGAAATATCACAACAATCTATAAATTAAAAGTCTATGTTCCACTACGAATAACATGAAGATCTTTTTCGATAAAACCCCAACTTAAAGAAATACACTTTTGAGCCGGAAACAAACTACAACATACCCAACTATTAAATTACGTTAACTGTTATCTAATCACTTAAGAAAGAGAGTAGAGAACATACCCAACTTATAATTCATGTTAACTCTTATGTAATCACTTAAGAAAGATAGTAGAGAAGAGAGATAAGGAGGAGGAAATGAATGAGAACAAATAAAACTAAAACTAAAACTAAATAAATCCTATACAAAACATATTTAGTCGTTATTTTATAAATATTTTACTACTTTTCCTTAACCTCTATGACTCCATCAGTATCTCTTCTCCATTTCAAACCCTTTCTTTCTTCTCTTAGGTGTCTGATTTTCCTACTCCTGTTTTATCTATTTTCACTCATTGTGTTTGTGTTTTGGTAATTGAGTAAAGAAGAAGCAAAACTAGAACATTAAAATACGAGGACTGCAAACAGATAAGATGAGAGCGTCAAAATCACTACCGCTTTCTCTATAAATGGGAAATTCTTTTAAAATTATATTTTCCATATATACATGTATTCTTATGTTTCTTGTACATTTGAGAGAGAACAGATTGAAGCAACTTAATTTATTAATGCCAATGCTTGCCTACGTGCATGGGATTCCTTTAACCAAAAAGTTAGTTAGGGCTCATGCTAATTGCTAAATGCTAAGCAAACAAAGTTGAAAGTTAGCTCTCCAATACTATTCAGTATGCTTAGCAAACTTAACAACTCCAGGCAAATTATATACAAAGTAAAGGCCGACAGTCCGCCGAGCAGTTTTCCATGCGGTGCAGCTCGGAAGTGCAGAAAACAACAAATTAAGGATCCTAAAGTTAACCAGAAAAGCAAAACCTCCTCCGAGTGACAAACCACATTGGCCTGAGCCAAGTGAATGCCAACACCTGGCAGCCGTCCATGGAGGACCTCATATGCTAAGAGAGAAGGGAACCAAAACAAGAGAACAAACGAGGAGACAACCAGCCGATACCCCCATTCACTCCAATCCATGCAGGAATCAAAAGCAGACAGACAGCATTATAATTTAAAACATATATCTCCATGAAACCTTTGACCCAATGCCTTCACTTGTTTATGATTACCAAGAAAAGCAAGCAAACCCTACTTCTATGCAAAATTATAAACAAATTAACAATTAAATACACGTATAAAAGCTAGGTTTTTAGCTAGCCTAGCTACTCATAGAGAAATTTTTTAAAGTGCTCAATTTTCAACCGGGTACTCCACATATCATACATAGTATAAATAGCGGAACACAGAAAAATATATTATTTTCTTCACTTGTATTATAACATGTGTGTGGAGTAAGTTGGAGGCAAAAAACAAGCACAGAAATAGAGAAGCAACCAACCAATGCAAAAATAAGAAGCAGAAAATGTATATCATATGTGGAGGAAAAAAAACAGAAAAGAAAAAGTCAGATTGTTGAAGGTTTACCAGAAAGAAGCTTAGATGGGCTGCCAAGGACTGATCGTTGACAGAGATCAGTTCTTTGCTTTGCCCTTGTGGTCTGAATGCCGGGTTCCGTCGCCGTAGAGTTGCTGCAACCGGCGATCAAATCCACCTGGGAATTGCTGTTGGTGCTGCTGATGGTGGTGGTGGTGGTGATTCTCCATGGTTGGAGCGGCCGCGGCCGCAGCAGCTCCGATGAAGAAGGGTACATTGGACGATCCGTCTATGGGAGAAAACCTCTGAAGGAGATGAGGCATAAGAGACGGTGAAGAGGAAGAATTGGACTGAAGGGTCCCCCTATTGAAACCAGCAAGGCCGCCGGAAGAAGAGATCGAAAAGTTCAGGTTGTAGTCACCGCCATTGCCCGGTTGTGGCGAGGTCGTGACTGGGATAAGGTCGGGAACAAACGAGAAATGCTGAAGCTCCGAACTGTGATGTCCGTGATGATGTTCCCCGGACACATTGAACGGGGAGACAACCGACATTGTCTGCGGAATCGAGTTCATCCCCAGATGGATTTGTCCGGAGAATCCGGACGAGTGATGGGTCCGGGCCGAAGACGACAGCCCCAGAACCCCGGGGCTGAAGTAATCCATCGGTGCTGCTGCCTTGTGGAACAAAATGGGCTCGCCGCCGCCGCCGTGATTCTGCTGATGATGTTGAGCAGATGCGGTCGGAGAATTGTTGTTGTTGTGAGTAGTGCCGATGCCGGCAGTGAGAAGCTCAGTGAAAGAAGCATTTTGTTGGGAAATGTTGTTGTTTATGTTGTGTTGGTAAGTTGACTCGATGCTCTCTTTCTCCTTGTCCTTGGCAGCTCTCTCCCTCGCTCGCTCCCGGGCCTTGGAGCGGTTCACCCGAATCTCCGACCGGGACAGGGACAGCCCGGATCCCTTGCTGGTCTCGGAAGTACTCGAGCAAGCAGATTTGGACAATGAAAGGTGCTGACTTTGGTTCCCGGGCTGGTTCTGATTCTGGTGGTAATTCTGATCGAACTCAATCTCTGCCGAATCGAACCCTCCACGCTCGCAGCTCGCCCTCTTCTCGTCGCTGAGCTGCTTCGGCGTGTCGGGGAACGAGGAATTGTTCAGAGAAGGCAGCTCGGCGATGGCATCGGCGGCAGCTTTGATCAGCCACTCAACTGCTTTGCTGGGCTGGTCGTAACCCAACCGATCTTGGAGATCGTAAAACTGAATGGCGGTGGTTACAGACAACCGGACCCTCCGGTCTCTCAACCCTTTTGAAGTCCACACCTTGCTGTGCCGATCTTTGCCGCCGGAGGCTCTGGAAACGCGGATGATGCGGGAATGGTGCCACCCGCGGAGACGGTTGCCCTCATCGGCTGTGGCGGTGGCCCTCTTGAGGTCTAGGCCTGATGGGTCTTGATTGTCTTCGTCTTCGGGCGATGGCTTGTGATCTCTACTGCTGCCATTTCCGATTCTTGGGAACTTGTTGCTGGCTTGAATCTCCTCCACCTCCATATCAGTAGTTTCATGCCTTTCTCACACAAAGACTCATTCAATTTTGGGACTTTCTTTTCTTTTGCTTTGCTTTGGTTCTTTCTTATCCTTCTGCACCACTAGCTCTCTCTCTAGAGAGAGAGAGAAAGAGAGAAAGAGAAAGGGGTTGGATTTGGGGGAGGGAGGGAGTGGTTTAGAGAGAGAAAGAGGGGGAGGAGGAGTGTGGGAGGAGGAGGTGGGGTTGCAGTGTCCTATGCATTGATGACGATAATTCAGAGAGGGTACTTTGGCTGTGTAGTGATAAAAAGGCCTTTTTTACGCTGCTGATATATCACGGTCCAAGTCAGGAGAGAGAAGAAGGGCTCTACTCTCTCTCTCTCTCTCTCTCTCTCTCTCTCTCTCTCTAAAGCTTTTTGCAGTTCCTGCAGTGTGCTTTCAAAAGCAGCAAACCAAAGCCTGAACAGTTTCTCAGCCCTGCAAAAAAAACCCAACAGTAAATATTCATATTTCATTCCATTTTTAATTCAATAAATGAAAAGAAAAAAGAAGAAAATTTACCCAGAATATATCATAATACAGAAGCAAGTAAAAGCAGTTGATCAGATGCCTAAATACAGTACACATTTACACTAAAAAAAAACACAGCTTTCAGAGATCTCAAGCTAATAAAAGTTAAATGCCTAAACCAAACAAAAGGGTTTTTAAAGAAGATGAGCTTTTAAATATAACCAAAGTTAGAAACCAAAAAAGCAGAATTAATATGTAATCCATTTTCTGCTTCAGATTCAAACAGAAACAGAAGCAGTAAATTTCCTACCATTTTTTTTGTTGCCCTAAAAATGCCAGACATATTCTTTCTCTCCACTATATATTAAGCTCAATAAAACACATTAAACAATAAAAAACTAAAAGAAGAGATAATTGGTAGTTTAAATATGGAAAAATTCAAAACCTTGAACAATGTTGTGGGTTTTGATTTGGTACAGACAGGTGTCAAGTTCTCTCTGATTGTTACAACTTAAACAAATGTAGAGACAGCAGAAATGGAGCAGTGTGATTCGTTGTCCGCAGATTCATAAGCAGTTTGAGATTTGAGCATCCAAAGCTCACAGATCTGCGCATTTGAACTTGATGGGATCAGTTCCTTTGCTGCAAAAATCCATCAAATCAAAACAAAATCTCTAAACTTTATCATTCCCATTGCCTCTTCCACCTCCAATCTCAAAACCCCATCTTAACGACAACCTATAATTAACACTAATTACAACTAAAGATGCAAAATTTAAGCTAAATCAAGAAAATTAGACTGATGAGATGACCTAAAAACCTCCCAAGTTGCAAGAATTACACTTCGCATACAAATACAGACTGCCTGAAAAGGTCAGAAAAGCACCATTCTAAGCAAAGAACCCAGAAACAAAAAGTAAACGGATTTGAGCTTTATCTGCAGAAAGTTGAAATTTTGAGTGAGGAAAAGACTCACAGAAGCTGCACATGTGTTTGTGAGCTGAGAATTCGAGATGGGTTGGGAGGCGGGAGCGAGTTAGGGTTGATGATGGTGGTGGTGTTTGGCGGGTAAGAAAATAATCAGAGAAAATGTGGGAATTGATGGAAAGTGGAGGGGAGAGGTTTCAAAACTGAAAAATGGAAAGTGGGGTTTGAGAAGGTTAAGTAGTAGTTGAAGTGCACAGTGAAAGAAGAAGAGGAGAGAGATGAAGGAGGAGAGAGAGAGTTGTTTGCTTCTTCCCCATTTGAGCAAATCACCGGGCTTATCGGGAAAGGACAGCACACAGCGCCGTTCTCTCTACTTTATAGATATACTCTCTATGTCTCCCTTTTGCCCCTTCTTCTCTTTCTTTTTACCTCTATTGCCATTTTTTTTTTTTCGTTTGTTAATTTTATTATGTTTTTTTTTTCTAATTATAAATTCCGACAAGAAAACTAGAAACTAATTTTCTTCATTTGAAGGAGTGAGGAGTTTGAACTACATAATAAGATCAAATCTATTAATATGTTGTTGATAAGCTAATGAATATTGTCAAACTTTTCAGAATTTTGAGATTTTCGTCATATGTAACTAAATAATAACAACTAGTAGACAATTAAGGAAGTAAAAGTTGACGAACGTAACTCGTGCACGCATGGATAATAGTTTGTCAAACTCACTGCAAACCCCAATATAACACCCACACTCATAAATGGCTAGCAATCAACAAACAGTCCAGCAAAGCAAAAGTTAACAAATGTTGTTCATGTACGAATTGATGATTGTTCATCGTAATTCAGTGTAAATTTCAGACATCATAACACCCCCACCTATCAATGGTTGACTGTCGAAGATGAGTAATTGTTCCTAGCAAAACTCTAATTTCAAATATTGAAATGCATGTAAACTTTTTTTGCAGCGAAAAATGTATGTGTTTAAATAAATGAAACCTTTTTATAAAAAAAACATAGAGGAAATAGATAGGAATGTGAAGGTAGTAAAGAAACTACTTAGTAAACAAAAAATTCTAAAAATGGATCACCATCAGTAATTGATATATCTCATTTTGTACTTTTGTACACAAACATCAGTTGAAAGAACAACTATTTTATCATTTTATGCACATTAAAATATGTATTATTTTAGACCTATCAATTCGACTCATGCCTCTTGTCTTTCAGACAAGGTCACAGTAGTTTTCCAAAGTTACCCTCATAATTTCTTAGGTAATTGTTGCGCCCACTGCCCTTTCACATAAAATAATGAATTCACATCTATTCGAATTTTCATGCATTTTCTTTTCAATATCAGAAAATATATTTCTCTTCTTCTTTTTTACGATCAATGCAAAAATATGTATATTTTCAATATTATTAAATATCTGTCTCTCACGTCTAATTTTTTTTATTATTACAACCAATATTACTACTTTAAACTACACTAATAGAAAAAAAAATTAACTCGAAGAACAATAAATTTAAAAAAAAAATGCCCTAAATATCTAACTTTTTGTATCTCTCACATGTATAATTAGTTCAAGATAACATGGCTTCCCATTATTGGAGTGTAGCCCATGTTATGACTTAACTGCACAAATTTAGGCTGCAAAGATCCATTATTCTACCTAAAATCTTGATTCCCAAGTGAAATCAGACCTCTTTAGATCCCCTAATTAAATAAAGCTATAAAATCTAGAGAGGGCTTCTGACTCATAAATTAGATACTACTAATTTATATAATATATATATATATAGGGTTTAAGTTGCTAATGTATAATTTGCCTCAATTTTCAGCTACCACTGACATAATTAGTTGTCATCTAATCAGAAACAAGTTAATTTGCCTCCACACACACGCAAAATATATAGAGACTTTCTTACATGCTTTAGAGTATTTCGTACTCTGAGTATTTTAACTTTTAAATTTTTGTTTTAAAATATAAAAATTAAGATTCAACGGTTACAAAATTTGAAGTTCGAAATACCCCGGAGCACTCAAAAAAATTTTAAAAAGTATATCTGGCTTTGATGAAATTTAAATTTTCACTGCCATATTTTTCTGATGCAGTAAAAGCATGGAACAAAAGTGAGAAATCTGCCTCAATTATTTACCTCTTGATTGATTTCTTGGGTGTACTTGTGCAGTTATTTCTCTCTGTGTGAAAATTCAAGGAGTGCAGACATGGATGCACTCTCTCTATATATAGATCTACTACAAGAGGATTAGTACTGCTCTCATAGCTCTTAGCATGTAAAAAGCTTTTACTGGCTTGAATATTTAACTTTTGGTGGTAAAAGTTTCAGCATTCAATATTTGTATACCTATCTTTCCTATCCTGCTGTGCTAAAAGACAGCTACACATTGTGTTATTAGAGTACAATGTGGGAGTAGGCTACGGTGCTCGCAAGCATTAGATGCTCACACCGATCTCACCGTTAAAAGGAGGGAGGAGGGAGGAGGGAGGAGAGAGGGGGGAAAGGAGGGAGGAGGGAGGAGGGAGGAGAGAGGGGGGGAAGGAGGGTGAGATCGGTGTAAACATTCAATGCTTGCGAGCACTGTAGCCAATTCCTATAGTGTGATTCATAATTTGCAATCAATGAGAATCTACAAGTTTTAATTAGGGTTAACTACATTTTACACTCTCTTGAAGTGATTTTTAAAATGGGTTACGAGTTTCAATTTTATTATATTGCTCCCTAAGGTTTTGAAGTGTATCAATTTACACATTTTGTATATTTGAATGTCTAATAATCTATTAAATTGATCTATTTTTTAGGTTATATGGTACAAATTTCATTATCACTATGTCATCAATTCAATGAAAATTCAAGTAATTTATTAGACAAAAGGTGTAAATTGATACAATTTCAAAACTTTAGGGGCAATGTGAGAAAATTGAAACCTCGTGGCCCATTTTGAAAATCACCTCAAACCTTGAGGGTGTAAAATATAGTTAGCCATTTTAATTATCATAAAGCGACAACCAGTCATTACGTATTGCCTAACACTACGGAGTACTATGTTTTTTAACTCTAGATCGTTATGTTTCTTTTTCAATAAAACAAACAAATTTTTTAACCTATACCACTATGTTTTAATCTTAATTGTCCGCTTTTTATAGTATTGAATATTATGGAGTACCAAGGATTTTTCGCAGTCACTGGGTTAGTATTAGAGCGAGAGGAAGTTTCAGATTCTTTTCTAGTTTTATAATGTTTATGTTTCCTATTTCAGTTTCTTTTGCAACCTAAAATTATAGCTATAAATAGGATTTTAGGGGGTTTGTACGACCAAAATGAGAATTACAACGGAAACGCTTTCAGTATTGTGAGGGGAGTGAGAGGAGGGTTTTTCTTGTAAACCAAGTGAGAAATTTATGGGGAGATTATCAGAGCGAACAAAAGTATAATTGGCTGAATGACGCACTATGAATCATGTGTGTTTGTGTGTGTTTACCTTTGCTTTTGTTGATTTGGTATTTATGTGCGATTGGTTTGAATGTTTTGCTCATCTTCGTTCATTGATAACAAGATTTATAAATGCGTTTGTACAATAATTTTAAATGTTTTTTAAATGTAATGGAGTTTTTCTCTCAAAAGAAGAAATGTAATGGAGTTTTGGGAGGCATATTTATGAAGAACCCATTAACTAATTAGTGTTTGAAATGGTAAAATTGTAATTGAAAGTAAAGCATGAGGGTTAGTGCTAATTAGAATCCATCACAAAAAGGAGAGCACCAACAAGTTTCCCCCCAAAAATGAAGTACAAGAGATAAAATGCCTTTCCCACCACCCAAATGTCGAGTTGAGAACTTACTCACCTTCCCAACTAATCAGCCTTAAAAAAAGTGTCTTTTGTGGGGTGATTTATATTTAATTAATTAATTCAATTGAAGCAAGGATTTGAGGGGCATTTAAAAGGTTTAATTAATGGGATTAGACTTATTGGTCCGTACGGCACATGATGTGTCTCTTTCCTACCATCCTTATTATAAAATTAAATATTTTTGTTTCTTTTTCTTTAATACTTTTATGTATAATATAATGTGGCGGCATACGGGCCATTTGGAAGCAGTAGCAGAAAACCCACTATATGTAACTATGATCTCTTTGCTGGAAAACAATGTAGAAAAAGGAGAGATCGATTATTTTGATTTATTGAGCACCTATATTTAATCAAGGGGATAAAAAGTTTTGCATTAGTGAAAAGAAAAAGAATTATAATTTACTTATATCGTTTTTACTTTTGATTTAGGTACATATATATATATTTGGTATAACAATGGAATTGATGACATAAGTATGTATATATAGTACTCTAATATGACAAGAACAATTATTTTTTTATAATTGTGTTTGGTGAGACAAGCTTACAAGACCCACATTCTCATATATGCACAAATCTACAAAAATCCCTTGTAGGCTACTCATGTTTTTTGATGAAAAAATAAATAATACAGGTTATTATACTTTGGAATGAAGTTGTGTTATTTATACCAGAAGAGAGTCATTCGTGTTTGTTTATATCTTTTTCTATGTTGCTATCATGTTTCAGTATGGTCATGTAAATACAGCGTGATTAGCGTTTCTCTTACAATAGTATTACATATTTACTTCTGAAACATGCAAAAAACAATTAGTTAATTGACAAAAAAACCTATTGCGACTGTGATTAATCTAATTTAAAAACATTATAAATGTTGGCTCCAATGAAGTTTTCAAAAAGAACAATATTTTAGCAATGTACGCCAAAATAGTTATAGATAAGGAGGTATTTTGTATTGTATAAAATGTTACAAATAAATCTTGTAGATTTAGAAAATTTCAGAAGTTTTGTATTACATACTGTCCTGCATCGCTTGAATATTGAGATTTGAAAACCCGAATACTTGGAGAGTGTATAATATATGCCAAAATTCACGAATATTATATATGCATGATAAAAAACAAAATAAAAACATCATTCTTGACTCTGACTTGTGGATTTATCTTCAAAGTTAAAGTCAAAGTTAAGTGTCACTTCCTCTGGACTTGTTATAACTAATTAATTAACTTCTAGTATTAATGAAATTAATATATTTGACTATATTTAATTAAATTTAATCAAAAAGACATAGCACATTTCGTATTGGGAAGGAATGATAAGAAAGATCCACACTGGATTTGTCTGGCTAGGGTTTGAAACCAGAGTACGAATTCTACAGTATATCCAACCTTCCATTTTCATGGCACTACAAGGTTGAGTAGTTTACATAAACACAATGTATAGTCCTTGTTTTTTTTTGGTCGAACAATGTATAGTCCTTGTGCTTAACTAATTTGGGGTCAGCAATTAGGCCGGAATGTCGGATCAATTCGTATGTAAGAAATATGAACCGATTTCTCCTTTATAGAAGATGTAATCAATAATACATTCAAACAAAGACCAAAGTGGATTCACTACTAAATTCGATGTGACATTGATATTTTTTTGAACTTACTTACTTACTCTGGTTCATCACAAAGTGACTTAAACTGATCAATTGACTCATCCAACTATCCGAGTGTGATATTCTTATCTAAAAATGTCTCGACACTATTACCGGTGAACCAACTACTTCTATTATATTTTGTTGTTATACTTTTTCGATATAGTCCACGTCCATATGATGTAGAATGGATGGCTGAACAAATTGAAGATCATCTTGAGAGGTGCAAAAGTGGCGGCATGGTTATTGTGTTTCAGGTCTGGTCGTCGGTGTCAGAATCAGGCCTGTAATATGTCGTTTCGAAGAGAACGGCGTGATGATCGTTAAGACCTTCTAGGGTTTGGTTTTGTATTTGGACGTATAAATATACATTTTTGGTGTTGGAGTTTTCTCTTAATTATTTTCTAATAAATTTTAAGGTTGGCTAGTAAATTTTAGCGAGTTATCATTCAATTTCTCTTCGTTAGACCGATGGGTCACCATAACTTGAATTGAGTCACGCAACCCTATCACGTTTAGGTCTAGCATCAAAACAGTACTAGGCATGGAAATCATAATTCATACCATTGCCATAGTAATGGCAAAGACTGTAGAGGATAATGAAACAGCTATTTATTTACTTAATTTCCTATGATTAAAACGGAATCATACACAGTGTCATATGCTTTTCTTTATGTCAGACAGCTCACTAGCTCAGTAGTTTACAATTACAAATTAGACGTTATTTTTTATAAAAAAATATGTGAAAAATAAGAAAAAATTGCAGTTGCACACACCACAAACACTAGTTATCCAAATCACAGTAGTATGCATAGTCTCCTCCGACAGTAATTACGAAAAAACGAAATTAACGTACATGTTTAGATTAATTAACAGCAAAAAAAATTGATTAATTTATTAAGAGGGCGTGTTCTCAAAGTTCCATGCTCAATCACTTGCCGGGTAAAAAGAAGCCAACATTAATTTAATCCCCCAAAGAAAGAAAGTACCCACTTTATGCTTCTGCACTACAAATTCCTTTATCGTTTGTGAGCCCTAATTATAACTAAAATATAATATACAAGGAAACATATACAATTTAGTACTAAACAAAAGCCAATCACATGTACTATATACTACAAAACAAATGTAGACTTGAGTTTAACAAAATTAGCGGAAGCAGTGTGCTTAATTCTTTGCACTCAAGTTCCTCACCCGTAATAATATTAGTATAATTATTCTGCGGTCTGTAAAAAAAATTCAAATAATTATTTGTCAATGTCCAAAATTTTGGATAATTACCACAGGAGCTAAACAATTGTACAGTTAGCCACTCAAATTTCATGTTGTGTTGCAGTTTGGTTCTCAAACTTCATGAGAACCATTTTTCAAGGGCGTTATCGTCATTCATCATAGCTCGGGTACGTGAAATAACCATATGTGTGTTAAGCTGATATTTTCTTTTTCTCCTTAAAAAAAAGTAGACATTTTCTCTAATTCTCTAGAACTCATAAAATCTGAACTCTATTAGAGTGAAATGAGGAGCATATATAACAGAGTAGGCATACGTGCTCTTGTTACGTTCCATTATTTGATAAAAAGGTGGGCGAAACCTGGGGAAATTGTAAGTTTGAATATTAACTGTAAATTATTGATTAATTTATGTGAGTAATTAACTTCACAAAACTGAAAAAGTTGAAATGCATGCAATTTATCCAAGTTAATTAAGCAAGAAGAAAAAAAGCTCATGAATAAAGCTTAAAGGAAGTGGGAGATGCAGAAAAGTTGGGTTTTTTGAGTTAATCTAAGCAAATCCAACTTGTGTGTGTGTGTGTGTGTGTAAGTGACAGACTTTGTGAGTGACACGCTCGAGAGGAGAGAGAGAGAGAGGAGGCAGGGGCACGTGTCGATGTGTAATGCATCAATACATATGCATTGGGGTGAGATATCGATGAGCGGATGAGGAAGAGAGACCAGAGCACGTGTCACGGTCTTCGTGAAGCAGTAGCCCCATCATGCATCGTCATATGCTGCTGATGCCTGCTATTGCTATTGCTATTTTGCCGTTGCTTGCTAGTTGCTACCTGCAGGTGCAGGTGCAGGGAGAGGCAGCTGCTCCTCTTTGCACTGCATCGAAGCATACAAAATTATTGGGTGCTCCGAATTTTTTAATTTTTGGATTTTAATTTTTATATTTTAAAATAAAAATCTAACGGTTAAAAAACTCGGAGTATCCCGTATCCGGGATATACAAGAAAGACTCTTGAAGCATTGCTTGGCTTTCCTACTTCTGATGACTTCTGCTTTCTTTCTTTCTTGCTTTGTACTTGTTTTTTTACTGTTAATTACTTCATTCGTACCCCCTTGCTAGGTTTTCTTTTTCTTCACCTTTTTTCACTTTGGAAGATCAATTATTTTTGGTGGTGTGACAGAAAACTCCTCTAGTTTTTCAAACCAAAAGTTTGATACCATGAATCTAGGCTATCTAGCTAACCATATCATATGGTTTTGTATATTTATGATGTCATACTTTCAACTAGAATTGTTAATAACCTAACATGTTTGACTATATGATAATAGAGATACTTTTAGTGTCAATCGAAGGTAACAATTTTCGATTCCGATTCCAGTTCACAAACTATAATTGCGACCGTAGTTTGTTCAAATGGTCTACCATTAAAACTACAAGTCTCACGATAATATTTTATTTACTCGATAACTTTTGCCTTTTTAGTTAAAGAGAAACTTGTGGGACCATGAATTATGAAAACATAAATAGTGTCCATTAAAGGTTCAGAAAGCACATATTACGCTTAATCAATTCTCCCAAAACTATAATTGCAACCGTAATTCATTTAAATGTTATACCATTGAAGCTACAAATCTCATAATAACATTTTATTTACTCGATAACTTTTGCCTTTTTAGTTAAAGGGAAATTTATGGGACCATGAATTATGAAAGCATAAATGGTGTCCATTAAAGGTTCAGAAAGCACATATTACGCTTCATAAATTCTCCCAAAAGAATATATCAATTAAGAATCGAAACCTAGGAATGTTCTCACGACACAAATGCAGGTTTGTATGTCCAGAAACATGACTAATTTGACCTTAGAAGAATGAGAAGGGACTAAGACTTGGCTTGAGCCCCAAGGAAAATGTCCCATATCCATATTTATTTCAGTGTTGAACTTCATCCTTAACTTCCAAATTAGAGACTCCAAGGTAAGGGGTAATAACAACTAAGGAGTAATCCCTTAACAAGATTGTCTCCTAAATTCTTGAGTCATGCGTACAATCTAGGTTTACGGCTACTATAAGGACCCAAACTCCAAGATATATATATAAACGCTACTCCATCCTAACTCTAAGATAAGACACATTCAAACTTTGGAATTTCTTCTTTGCTTCCTAACTAGGGTATTGTACAATTATTTTTTTAATTAATGTCAACGAATAAATTAAACATGAATCAATTTCATTTGTTCATCATCTCATAGTACTCAATAATGCGTAACACTATGAATTTTTTGTCCTAACTATTCGAAGCTCTTGTTATTTTGCTGGTTTTCTAGTCTTCCTAAAGCTCTGCAAATTGCAAATTGTGTTACAAAACCATTAATAAGTTTTTCGTCCTATTTGGATCGATGTATTAGATTGACTGAAACAAAGACTTTTAAAAATTAAAAAAAGAGTTGTTATTTGTTTTTTTAACACAATAATATTCTACACACTAATCTACACTAAAAGAAGAGAAAATGTTTGAATTGAAGGACACAACAGATCGAAGAGAAAAATTTTAACCACCAGAACAATTCACTACTTGTTATTATTGTTAAATATGAATTGAAGTAAACAACCTTGGTTTATCCTAACATATTTTATCGTAATTCTATAGTTCAATCTTAATTATGTACAAAATTGAACTTTAAACATGGAAAAAGAAAAACAAAAAAGAATCTTGTGTCAGCATCACTCAAGGCAACAAATTAATGAAATTTGGTTCAAAGTTCAAACACGTTTGCATAATTTAAACACCAGTTGATACACAAGATATTTCATTTCATATTGGTTAATGGTTTCTTCTTCGATATATCATTTTCAATTAGGCATATGTTATCGACTTAATAAAACTCTTTCTATTATTATTATTATTTTTTAATTATTTAAAAAGGCCATGTCTTGTGCTGAACCAGCCGGGCTCATCGGTCAATCCAAGGGACCAAGTTAAAAAAACCTCCTTTTAGTTTGATGGGGGCATGCGCCTGACTAATTGGATGGATTATCTGTTAATCACAATCTTAACAAACATGCTCAATCATGCACACGCACAAGCTTACTCATTAAATAATAATATAAAGTATATATATTGTCTTCTAAACCCTAATAATATCTCTGTGGGATAGTACGAACTAATACTTCTTTTAATGGAAGATTGCATATCATATCCAAAGCTAGTCTTAAATAGCTTTCTTTAGGTGATACAAAGTGGTACAAACTTTAAGAATTAGAGCAAAGTTAACGTTAACCTAATTCACATGCATTTTTTTTCAGAGAAATTGTTCAATGTGACTGTCATATTATGTGACTTGCAACACAATATAGCCATCTAAATACTAGAAGGTTCTGAACACCTTCTCCCTTTCTCGGTAGCAATGTCCTCCCTTCTCTACACTATAGGCCATTTCGAGTGTAAATTGCATGTCTTGTTTCACTGATTGATGATCATATATTGTCGTTAGATGTCATCATAGCATATTTGACCGCTAGTAAGTAATTGTATTAAGTACATGAATATATTATAGCCAAATCTGTATTCGGCAAGACATAAATATAAATAAAACCCCTCCCACATCTCACCCTAGCTAGACATTTCCAGTTTGGTAGAGAGCAAATTATTCACAAAGTTTGACAAGTGGTCCAAATCCAAGCTTGGAAGTTGACTATTTCGTCAGCCTCGTCAAGGGATTTTTCTGCTTTTGTGTAGTCAAAATTGGACCATGCATTTGCCTGATCTGATGAGCTTTAGTTTTGCTTTCAAAATCATGACATTTGAGAAGTCAAATTGTAACGACAGAGATGCATAAATCATGGTTATTATTAAAAGGCAAGGAGAGAATGCATATTTGAAGTAACAATCCTTTTTGGGCAAGGCCTACATGCTTAGTTGAATTTGACCCAAAAGTCTAGGAATTGACTCTAATATATAGGCTTTGCTTCCACGTTGTGATTTCTCTTCTTGTAGAAAGTGGTGGGTTAGATTTGCATAATTTTGTTAAGATTTTATACTCCTACAAATTCTGACCCCTTTCATTTTATTGTGTGTCTATGTGGTTTTTGTATTTCTAGACCAATCACGTAAGAGGAAACCATTCAAATATTAATATGATAGCGGGAGTTGTGAGTTAGATAAGTTAATTAGGATAATGTGCTCGTTTTCTGAGCGCCAATTTATAAATTTAATCAACGAGCACTGCTCACTTGAGCAACAAACTTTTATGTAATAGTGAGCGACTAATGACACGTACACTTGAATGCTTTCATTGTATTGCAGTAGGCACTCATGCCCTTGAAGAAACTGTCCCTCATAGGAGCATTATCAATAATTTTATTACGTGCTGTTATTATTAAATTGTTAATCAGAAAAAAATTTAACCAATTCTATCAATTGGCAGACGTAATATGTCTGACTCTTTAATAAGACAATATTTTTTGCTGGCTAAATTATAGCAAAGGTCTCTAAACTATGTCATGAGTTTAGTTTTAGTCTCTGAACTCTACTAATAGTTTATCCCATCCTCAAATTATGTCTTTTGTTGCACTTGTAATTCTTTTGGTTTACTTCGTCAACTTTTCGTTAAGTTGAGGGGTAAAATAAAATTTTCATCCAAAAAAAAAAAAGAAAAAAAAGATTTTTTTTTATGAAAAAAAAAACAATTCAATTAACAATAAAAAATTTATAATAGTAGAGATAAAAAAAAACAATTCAGTTAAATTTTTTTAATTCTAAAATTGCTTCTATTTATTTATTTTTTATTTTCTTATTTTTTGGATGAAATACCTACTTTACTTATTAACTTAACGAAAAAGTTAGAAATTTAACAAAAAAGACCACAAGTGCAATACGAGACATAATTCGAGAATGAGAGCAACTATTAGTAAAGTTTAGGGATCAAAATTAAACTCATGGTACAGTTCAGAACCTTTGCTACAATTTAGCCTTTCTTACTTGTATACTTAATTTCATGTATTATACAATTATTTTCATTGCAAACATATTCGAAGTTCTAAGTTCGATTACTCCTCTTCAATTATTGCCTATATTAAAAGTGGTTAGACCTTTTTATTTCCTTATTTTCAATAACATGATTGAAAAAAAAGTTTGCAATAGGTGGCTACGCTTCCCAGTTGCCACCCCTAAACCATCATTTTCCGTGGTTTTAACTCCCACTTAAAAGGATAGAGATATCAATTAGTTATCAACAAATTCAACAACCTCATGATTACAACAAAATGTGCACGAATCAACAAACTTCATGACTAGATCATTTTTTATATTTTATTTTAGGGTTGAATTTGGTAGGTCAGAGCTTTACCATGATCGGATTATGCAATTGGGCCAGCTACCTCAAAAATAGAAGGCTTCAAAAACTCTTTTTGGGCTGTTCGGTTGAGTTGGGCAGGAACCGCCCAGCCCGGATTGTTTTGGGAGAAAGGATTACAAAAATCCCACACATGATACCAACATTGATCCAAATTTGTGAAGAAAGTAAACCACGGAGATAAAAGTTAAACAAAGTTGACATCACAGTATTTAAATTAAATGACTGCTACGGTAAACATTCGTTTAACTCAGAATCATTGTCATTACAAAAGAATCATTAGCGCTTCATATACATCTTTTTCACATCCCTACCACCCTTCTTCTATCTCTCTTCTTCGTCTCTCGTTTATTCTATATTTTTCCCATCTATCTCAAATAAAAAATTTGAAAACTAAAACGCTATTTTTAAAACTAAAAATAAAATAATTATCAAACGAAGCTTTTAAACTATCTTACTCTTTTGGTTAAAATGCATGGGGTCCCCCAAAAAGCCCAAGCAAACAACAAACGGAAGTAAAAAACTAGCTCAATAGGCATATACAAATTAACGGCCTTTGGCCTTGCAACTTCAGCCAGTTCATCCGAAGACAGCAGGATTATAACCGATAAGAGAGAGAGAGGGGGTAGATTCAAAGGAGCATCGTACATCAATGGAGAAACTCAACTTAGTCAGAAAATGTGCCACCGTGTTCTTCTTCATGCATGTATGCTTCGTTTCAAAATGCTTGACCTGGGTGTCAATAGCCTTGCAACGACGTTGGACAAGTGAGACCAGAGAACGAAGCTGACAAAATCTTCCGTCCTTATATAAATTTTTCAAATTCAGTAACACCTCAAGAGTCAAGACATAAAGAGATGCACAAGCTTGATCATGAAAACGCTTCCATTATGTCGTGGTCTTCCAGTTCAGATGTTGTAACATCTTCGCTACCGTTATTTGTAGGCGAGCAACGCCTTTTTTTCCGACGGGGGCTTGTAGGAAGTATCAGCCTAGCAGTTCTATAATCATCCTCCACATCACACGTCTCCGCCTGTAATGTCGGGTTCCTGTTACAATTGATTACACCACGAATACTTAGCTTAGCTGTAAACAAGAGAATAGTAATACAGCAGACATAACCAGAAATGAAAACACCGACTGAAATTAACTAGGGGAGTTTTATTGGTACAGTGAGTTATTTTTCAAGTTCAAACCAGCTACTTTTGAGAGGAAAAACATACCCACAAACCCATAGACAGACATTCTCCACCGTATTACGCCTTGATAGGACGTTCGTATGCCAATCGGTCCACTCTCTATTTTCCTGGCAAGAATGCTTCTCATGTAAATATTTATTCCATATATATATTACAACTTCAACGAACAAGAAACATAAATATGAAGATATAGATGTATGAACCTGCAAATATGCCTGAATCTTGCTATTGTTGTTTCCCAGTTGAATGATTTTGTTGGATATACGTGTTAAATGTCCAATGTTCCCTTTCCTGGGTGGGGATCTACCCTCATCAGGAACTGTCGGCCGGTTTGGATCGGCTTCTAATGTGTAATTCTTTTCTGCTATAAGTATTTTTCCAACAAGATCACACTCACAAAGAAGATGTTGTACAAGAGGAGCATTCTTGCTTTCTAAACACGATACTATTATCTTCTCTACGTGTTGATGCACAAAGTTGTTATATGGGTACCTGAAGAACAAGACGTGACAGTAAGACCTTGTATCAATTCACTATTTCTTAGACAAGAAAGTTCTCAAGCTTACTTGAAAAACAAGTCTAAAATTCTTTGTACTGCTCCGAGACGAATCAATTCCTTCTCAACAGTTTCACCACCCACCCTCAGTAATACTGCAATGAACTCTAGAATCTTTAAACGATGTTGTCCAAGAGGTGGCTGTAACTTGCCATATGTCGTTAACAACACATTGTCCACCGTTGAAACATCCAAAAACTTCAGCAAATCACCTGCAGCATAGAACGCTTTGCAGTATCAAGTTTCTGATCAATCCAAAATTATCTACTTCACGCCCTTTTGTTACACGCAACAAAGGATTGGACAATCCAAAATTAGACTGAATCCTATGAGTAGTACAAAACTGGACTACAGCTGAACTAAATACAACGGGAGCCTCATTACATGTTTTTGTTTTATCCCATGTGGAGTCAAGGAAAGATAAGAACGCGCTAATTTAAAGTTAAAAACCGAAAATATAACTGTATACAGACATATGAAAGAACCTGCATGCAAAGTAGTCATGAGCAGTGAGCACCAACCTAATTGAATGCAAGTACCACGTACCAAATGACCAAATTAAGGAGTTAACTTTACCTAGGATCTCCAGCATGCCAACAACAGTCTCAGGATTAGCAGTATCTAAAGATCCACGATTAATTTGAAGTCCATTGAAATTCTCATATCTTCTCGAAGTTAGCCTCGTAGGGTCTAACAAATAGATGCACACTGACAATAAGTTAATAAGAACATATTGCAGTCGTGAGTCCTCCAAAGCATGCCGGAACAATCTTCCTATAAAACTGCGTAAAATGTGTACAAAGTGAACTCACTGCAGAATCTTAGAGCTGAAATGCAAGTATATTAATTTATCATAAATGTAAGAAGAAATAAAGCTACCTTGGGCTAGAGATTTTAGTAGAAAGTCCAGGTGGAGCAAACCTTACTACAGCACAAAGTGTCTCTGCTATATTAGCATGCACTTCCGGAGAATCCTGTAGAAAACATGCTCATTAACAGCAAATAGGCCATCCTTTATTGAGACTGGCAATATTTTAAAAATAAAAGCGATAACAAAAAGGAAATATAGATATTTCCAGCACACTAATCATGGTTTTAACTCTTATAAGTTTTACACGAGCTATCAGTGCAAAAATTGTTTAGTGCACCGCGCGCACTTACAGGGGAAAAACTAACAAGTCTATTCTGTTGCATTAGTATAGCTTAAATGTAAAATTAATTAATTACTTACCGAAGAGCTTAACTTTTCTGCTATTTTCTCTAGCACATCTGTATCTTGTATCATCTCTAGCACATCTCTAAATTGTCCCTGATGCAGTGCTTCAGAAAACTTTTTATGTGTATGTTCACAGCAAATCAATTGGGTTTTTACGAGTTCCTATTGACAACAACCCGTAAGAAGCATGTAAATATCGAACATCTCAAAAAGTTACCTCTTATATAAGAGGTAATAATCAAAAGCTCTAGATCCTAATCACTGTTGTAAAATGTTAAAATTAGGAACTCCAGAAGTATTACCAGTAGGGATGAACAAAGGCAACGACCAACATCCATGATAGGTCTAACTCCAATTTGGTCAGATGGCTTCTTGAAAGTATTTTTATTAGCCTGCATGCCCACATGAGGAGATTACATCAGATACGCAATACTTTAGGAAGCAAATAACTTCTTTAAACAGAGAAAGAATGCCACATATATGGCGTCATGTTCTCTTGCCAGACTGTCTGCCATAATGACATTATAAGAATGAATCTGGACCATGCGTTTAAACAAAGATCAACATAATCAATGGTCCAGATTCACTGGAAACATAATGTTGCCAGACTGCTGACAAAAGAACATATATACATATATATATACATATGTATATATATATATGTATATAGATATATATATATATATATCTCGTAATTCAGAAACACAAAGCCTTGAGATTGTTCACCACTTTATGTCTCCTTTCAAGCATGATAAGGGATGCAGGGGACGTTCCATTCTGAAAGCAGTCGTCCACAATCCTCTTGACCACCTGTAATCCTTTAGATGAACCAATAGCGGGAACACTGAACCCCTAGTTTACAGGTAAATTAAAAATCATCAGGTCTATAATTTACACCTCATCTGGAGGTCGGAACACTAGAAAACAACTCTGCAATGTAACCAACAAAGTCAAAAGAAACGGTAACACTTACAGAAACAATAACATAACATCCCGTCAGTTTGCAAAGTGCCTACATCCGAATCATATTGTCAAAATTTAGAAAATCAGACAGAAAAAAAAAATTGAATTAATATTCTTTTAGTGGGAAGATCAGTAAAGCATAGAATCTATATCACTTTATGCACCCTTAAAGTGGCTTTCTCCGGACCTATGAGACGTCCCCGACGTTTACGGAAAGTCTCCTGTACACAACAGTAAAGATTAGAACAAGGGAAAGTAAATTTTGCATAGCTCTCTTCATCAAGTAGGTAATCGAACACCCAAAATCTCATATGCCTGATATTGTCCTCATATTCCTCGTTCACTACACCTAGGTCCTAAACAAATTTTATACTTTTCTAACGTCATGGAAAAGTTAGATGTTCTAATCACCAGGTTAAAAGGGTGAAACTAAAAGGCCCCAGCTACAAATACGAAGGGAGTATAAGAGATACCCACCATGTCGATCCCATATTTTTCGGGCCCAATCATGTTCATATTGTATTCCGTTTCGTCATTCAGTATTTTTATTACCTGAAATCAAAATCTTGGGCACTCAAATCAGATACTAATATAAGATAGCTCAAATAAGATACCAGTACCATGAAAAGAAAAATGCTTGGAGTTTTCAAGTAAGATAGAAAAATCAGCATAAATATCATATCTCAGATTCTTAACTAAAGGTAGATAAATTTGAATCTGAATTTTTCATTAAAATGTAAAATTAATCTGACATAAAGCTATAATGTATATAGGAGGACATTCATAAGAGGAATCCCGCTCCATGAACAGAGGAGCGGGATCCCTCTTAAAAAGGGGTTCCTATCCTCTGTGTGTGTGTATATCTACACATCCATATTTTTGGGATGTTGTTGCCTTTAAAGAGAAAAACAACATTGCATGGAAAGAACAAAACTAAACCTTAAGAACTACTACAAATCATTTGAACTCATAGAACAATCATAAGTTACAAATAACAAGACAATCACAAAGAATCTGCCATTTGTACCAGATGTGCAGGAAATTTTCTTGCCAAAAGGTGAGTAAGACCCTTAGCCTTGTCAAGAATTTTTGGGTCTCTAGTCTTTTCAGTAGTTGAGACTCTCATGCAATTATCAACCTGACCATAATTTGAAATTAAATCTTATCAATCTAGAAATACAGTCGAGATCACAAATATTGATAACCAATATCTACAAACTCAACATAAGACTTTTCGTAAACAACGTTTATTATGACATACCAGTTTACATGACATGTCATGCTCTTCTAGGGCAGACTCTACCACCGGCCAAACCCTTGTTATATAATTTTCTGCACATAACAAGGCAAAGGCAGACATAGAGATGAAACAGTTTAGTTCACTGGTAAAGTGGTACCCTCAGATTTAGCCAATACAATTTGAAATAGTTTAAGTCCTTTCGTTTCTATTAAAATTGATTGGTTTCAGTTTTCACCATCCACCATACGCCATCCGAGGGCCTCAGACATACCAACAAAGCCTTACAGATATGTTAGATATTCTGTGGACATATAAAGATGGTAACTTTATTTTACACGCCTAATCCACAGTACACCCATATACGCAACTCCCATTTTATCCTAACCTTAATCTTTCATCCTGTAACTTTGATCAGAAAACAGAACTAACCTTATTTCTTTCATCCGATCGACTCGATCGCCATACAGATACCAAATTGGGTAACACTAACAGTTTCTCCACAAAAGAACTTGAGTCAACAATTCCCTAGCGACCCATTATATAAACTATTACGTGTTTGTCAAGCAACCAAGTAGAAGCACCAAAAAGATTTGCGCTTTGAAAAGTTAGGGCCCGTTTGGATAGAGGGCATTCCACATCTGGATTACAGTATAATGTTATATTGCTTACTAAGAAAATAAATGAATTGCGCTCGAAATCTTTTCATTCAAATTCGTCCATCCAAATGGGGCCTTAATAGAGTGGCTTAATAGTTTAATACACTATACACCCAAAAGAAAATTTGAGAAATTTGTCCAAATTAACATGTACATGACAGAAAATATCGACACTCAAAGAAATCGACTGATGAAAAAAGAGTGCTTTTTTTTTTTCTGAGCAGCCAAACAAACAAAGAAGAAAAGGAACAGGAGAGAACGTACTAAAAATTTCTGGGACGGGCGTACGGAAAAATCTGAGCTTTATTATTTTTGTTGGAAGGGATTCAAGCCTGCCGTCGTCTCCCTTCGACGAAGGGCCAAAATCTTCGATCTTCGACTCGTCGTGCTGCTCGACGACGCCGTTTTCGTTGTCTCCCATCCTCAGTCAAACGACGTCGACGTCGTCGTTTTTGAGTATCGGCGAGCGTCAGAGAAACTGGACGGTTTGGGAAGACGACACAGATTTTCAGTAACTAAATGACCTAGTCACGTCTTTAATTTTGAATACGTAATTTAATGGGAATGAATTCTACGTAATTTAATGGGAATGAATTTTACGTAATTTAATGGGAATAAATTTTTCTCATATCAATTTCTTACCATTTTTCATTCTTAAATAATTTGATTCCTTACTTTCTCGTTACGGATGAGTAAACGAGCTCTAAGTAAACAAAACTAGGCTTACTTTTACTCAAGAAAAAAAAAAACACAAGCCCCGTCAGGCTTGATTGGCTCAGACCGGACAAGCCCAATAAACATATATGTTATTAAAAATATTGACCAGCCTTCTGTTATGCACTTTGACGTGTATGCAAGAAGTTTTTTTCATCACACGCACTAAATTTCTATTTTATTCACATTCTACATTTTTTTTACTACACCTCACATACTACATACTGAATACATCTCACATTTAGTTTTTAAATTAAAATTTATTTTAATACATCTCACACTCTCCACATGCACTCCACATCAAATAATCGTCTAATAAAAATAAAATCTAGTCTTGTCTAGTAGTGTATTCATCTCGGGGTATCTGTCAATCTAGGGGTTAATTTCTATATCTATTTGAGAGTTTCTGTCAATTTGGAATTCTAGGTTTCCTATGTATATATGTATACATTTGTATGTCGGATGGTGCTAGAAATAGTTGAAAATTTTGAAGTGGCTGAGTTCGTAATTGAGCAATTGAAAGTGAGAGTGAGAGTGATGAATGTGTGATAGAGATGTAGGAAAGTTGAGCTTTCTATTCTGTATGGAAAACCTGTTCAATACTGATACTTAATTAGTACTCTTAGGATTATTTATAGACCATCTAAGCAAGGCAATAAAAATCACTCGGTGTATTCAGATTTTTTTTGGGCGAAGTACATTTTACACTCTCGAAGTTTGGAGTCAGTTTCAAAATAAACCACGATGTTTTAATTTTATCACTTTACACCCTTGATGTTTTTAAATTCTTTCAATTTGTATCAGCCGTTAAGTTGACAGCCGTTAAGTTGACCGTTTGATCAATGGTTAAGTAATGACGTGGCACTACGAGTGAAATAACTAGGAAAAATGAGAAAGATGTTAATATAAGAGGTGGAGAGAAAATGAAAGGACAAAGAAAGAGAAAACAAAGGCTAATGGTATGGGTCTGGGATGGAGAACAATTTATTATTATTTTTGTCTAATTGGGTTGGGTATGATATAAATGGGGTGGGATGAAGAGCTAATATAGTTAAGTGTTTACCTTTGGGGTCAAACATCGGATGGGCTGGAGCCCACCTCAATTAGGGCTCCACTAGTGTCAGGCTGCGGTGTCGTCTTGTGTAAATAATATAAGAATATGTGTTAGTTTTACTTTACATATTTTTGTATCATTAATACAAGACGTCACCGTATTAGTGAACACGTGTCATATAAGTTGTTTTCTCCTTAAAAGGTTTTTAACACCAAACATAAAAGAGGAAAAAGCGTGTAGAAAATAAAAGCTTTAGTTCTTTCATTAATTGATTGGCTATTTTTTCAGTTTCAAGATGCTTCTGCAGCTCTGCTGGGGTTGTTTCTGAGTCTCTGACGCGCGGAGAGAGAGAAATACACCATGCATGGCAAATTGCATATGCTGCTGCTGATAGACATCAACTTGGACACCACGCCAAGTCTACACTATAACAATTTTTGTTTCCTTAAAAGGGAAATAATAGCTTTTGGGTATCCCTGATTACATAAAATAAAAAGCACAACTTTCGATTACTGGTACTAGGATCACATGCAAATGCAATATCCCTCCCCTCTGTTCGTCTATCATAATACATAAATATAAGCTTATTTTTTGCTATGCCCCTGAAACTCTACTTGAATAACACTTTATTCTCTTAATCTCAAATTTCGACACTTTACACCATACAACCCAATTTTCGCTTCACTTTGCCGTTTTCTGTCAAATCCGTTAGAAAATATGTTAGTACTTCGACGTGGTATGAGTCGAGCCCACTTAACTGCTGATATGGCTGCCACATCATTGCTATGTCACTTATCGAGACTCAAGGTGGAGAGAAATTAAGGGTGACTCCAGGCATCATAATGAGATGGAGAGAAAGGGTGGCATCGGATTTAGGTTTTTCGGCAGATTCATATATGAGTTTCCCGACATTGGGTCCAAATGGAGAAAAAGCCGACGCCTTTACCGTTTGCACTTGATGAGTTGGGTTGTGCGATGGTAGTGGTGGCCATAGGCGAAGCTATGTAGGAGCAAAGGGGGGCGGTCGCCCCTCCGCTTGCCGGAAAACAAAGGCAGGAGCGACGCTTAAACTCCCCTTATTCGACCGAAAACTGGGAAGCAGCAATTGTCGAGTCGGCAATACAAGCCTTTGGCTGACTGTCTGGGCACTTCGGCGGTGTGAGGAGGAATAAGACAGAAGGGGTGAGGATTAAAAGTAAAGAGAATCAGACGTGGCAGTATTTATTACCATTAGATTTATTTGAAAGGCTTCGATTAAAAGCCTTCCATAATATTGCAAGGTAAAAAACATGCAGAGGATCCTACAAAAAATCATTTTTATTCTCCACGTGGCGTCATATCATTGATTAATAAATTGTTTAGCCCAACTTTATCCTCAAGATTTTGATCGTATGGACCTCATGAATCTTCCAATTCAACTTGACAATTACATTCATGATATGAAGATGCATAGTGAGTTTTCATCATTGAGAGAAATTAGTGATCTTGCAAAAGAGTTGGTGAAGACTGGGAGGTGTGAAAGGTATATAGATTGACTTTGGTGCTACCGGTTGCAACCGCTTCGGTGGAGAGAGCTTTTTTTGCTATGAAAATTGTGAAAACACCATTGCGTAACAAAATGGGAGATCAATGGTTGAGTGATAGCATGCTTGTTTACATTGAGAAAGATGTATTTGCTTGTATTCATAATGAGCCTATTATGCGACGTTTTCATGACATGAAACCTCGTCGGCAACAATTGTAATTTGTTTGTATTAATTAATTATGGAAGACATTACCATATAAAAAGATTTAGTTGTTACCATTTTTCTTTAACCTTGCATTCTTTTAAGTTCGCCCCTCCCCCGAGAAATCTTGGCTTCGCCACTGGTGGTGGCTGTTGTGATTATTTTTTTGTTTGATATTTTTGGTCGACAGGGAAAGAAGTGGTTTTTTGAAGAACAAAGCTTCAATTACTAAAGTTAAAATTGACTAGATCAAAATTTAATTGAATAATAAAAAGTTCTATAAATTTTTTAGCATCTATAATCAAGAAATTTGATGATTAATCTCTTAGATTGGGACATCAACTTGGTTCCTCTAACCACTGAATGAGATTTTCCTTTCACTTTTGGAGTCAATGTAAATGTTTTTCATCTTTTGCAATTGTTGGAGTATGCAATGAGCAATTACAACCACTGCTTTTATAGAAATGGGGTGGGCGACTGCAATTGCAATGGCAAAGTGAAGCGAAAATTGAGTTTCAAGGTACAAAGTGGCGAAATTTGAGTTTCAAAGAGTGAAGTGAGATTCAAATGGAATTCCAGGGAGTATAGCAAAAGATAAGCCATAAATTTATTTGGACCATGTTTCATTTAATCCTCACTATTTAGGGATTATACATATAACTATTAAGAGTCAAATCAGTTCTCTTGCTGTTGTTTGTGTCAACTTGGCTCTCTTCCCGCAAGTGTGGTGGTTGGTGGTACAGATCTAGATGGCTCAGTCGGTTGCGGCACTCTGAGATTTGATTTTTGCTGAATGATGTATACATTACACCATGAATTATGCGCTGTGTATGATGGATGCATGCATGTAGCTGCATTTTATCATTGTAGCTCGAAGCCCTATGATATTGTTGATGCATGATGTATGATATGTATGATGTATACGGTTACTTGCATGTAGTGACTCATTTCATCAAACATTATTTGACTTTGAAAAGAAAAGAAAAGATTATAAGTACACTTAAATAGAACTTCATTTGAACTTCTCTAACCTTTTATATAGGATTAACCGGACCATCATAATCTTTCTCGATTTGGAAATCTCTTATACAATTTCAATCATATTTTAAAGGAGATGTTTTTCTTTCTGGTCTCTTATTTATTTATTTTTATCTTATTACTTTTTATTTTAAAAATGCGATATTTCTATTTTCAGTTCGTTGCATTGAATTTATTAGCGTCAATGGATAACTACGTCCATTAGCTAGGGCACAAAGTCAGGGAAACAAGAAAAGAAATACAAGTATATAGGAGACCACCAACACTATATGCATATGGGGGCCGGGGAAGGGACTTGCAAACACAACACATCTGCAGTAAGAGTAACAATACTACTTTTGCATTAGCAGATACTAAACGAGCTCTCATGTGGTTAATTCATGCATATATATATATATATATATATGCAGCCTAATAATTAAGTATGTAGCATAATTATAATTAGTGTGTAGTAGCAAGCAAGCTAGACAAAAGCAATTAAACCAAACTTAAATCTTAAACAAACTTCAATTAATTAAGCTAGGTTTCATTTCATCAGTAGCATAAAGAAGCTGCATAGACCAAAGGCCAAGAGTACTTAACTATGGGTGCATAGACCTCTCTGATCTGGTCCAATCAAAGGCCAAGAGTACTTAACTATGAGTGGATAATTATATAAGTAGCTAGCATAAGTAGTAATTAAGTAAGCGGAACCAAACTTTTAGTTAGTCTTAAAACATATTAACTTCATCATGAACTAGTATGGGATAAATCAGTCATCATATCCGTCATCGCCCAGCATCTCGTCCGAATCAGTGGACCCAGTCGGCCTCCTTGCCACCGGGCGCCTCTCCGGCCAGCTATCAGGGTCAGAGTCACTGGAACCGCCAACAGAGTCCGAACGCCTGTCTGAAGAATCTGTGCTGAGCACAACGTCGTCGTCCTCCTGTCTGTCATCCTCACCCTGTTGTTTCTCACCAGCAGCCTCTTCCGGTGAGTCATCCTCAATCACTAGTAACGAGAAACAAGATGTTGTCAAAGATTAGCTGTACGTTTGCGCAGTGGCAATATAGATCAGAACTTGTAAATAACGTTGAGTGATCACATCTTAATATATTAATTTCTTTAGCACAAAATACAAGTACAGATGATATATAAAACACACACAACACAAACACCACACACACACACACACACACACACACACACACACACGCATATATATGTATGTCAAAAGATGAAGCGATAGAAAGAAACTTGTTCCCAAAATAGGATAATACTTACATGGATCGCAAGGGGGGAATGAGCTCATCCCCAAGGAGGAATGCAAGTATTATCCCCCAAAATATTACCCAACAAACAATTGAATCATCGAGTAGTTTTAATTACAGTATCAAAGCAAGTAGCCCAACAGTAAATCCTCATACAAACATGCATCCCTAAATAGAAATAGTATACCATAATTAATTAAAGTGATTAAGAAGTAGTCCATGAGTCATGCTTATCTAGCTGTACATTAATTCAAGGTTTTGCATAACTGTTTAGGTTTTGAATTAGAGACAAAGGGATAAAATTAAGAAAACTTGGAAAATAATGCACATCACAACAACTGACCTGTTGGGTCGACTGGAGGCTGATCATCAGCAGCTAATTCAGGTTGAGCAGTGATGGCCTTTTTGCCTTTTGAAGAATTAAAAAAAAAATGTACAAATATTAATTCATGGTACAAATTAGACATATATATATATATATAACAAAATAAATTTCAGAAACTTAATATATACATATAGATAAGGGTGCCCAAATTAACGACGACGATTTTAGTTTAAAATACCCTTTTATTTTTGTTTTAGTTTTGTTATTCCAACTTTGAAAGAAAGATGATGAGAATACAGGGGTTTTGCATAAAAGAAAGGAAAACAAATAAAGCACAAAATTGGAAACAGAAAAAAAAAAAAAAAAAAAAAGGTTCCAACTTTTGGAGATCAGACAACACTATTCCAAAAACATGATAATAAGAAGTTGAAACATATAGATCAGAAGCCCATGCATAAAAAGATGACAACTTTGAAACATTTAATTTGTTTCAGTCATGAATAAAAGATCGAAAAGATCTGACCTTTAGCAGTAGCTTTACCTGCAGATTGATGAACAGTGCTGCCACCTTCTTGGTCTTGGCCAGAAGAAACTATAAAAAAAAAAACACAAGCTTGGTAGGTTAAAATCCCCAAAAGGGCTGGAAAGATGGAAACTTTTTGTGTTTTGAAATATGAATCGACTACTTACGTGAGGGTTTTTTCAGTTTGCTTTCTGCTTCCTGATCAGCTGATGAGATTGCTTTCCTTTTCTTGCCGTCAGTGGGCGGCTTGGGCGGATCAGTAAAGCTCATCTTTTAGGGCAGAAGAGAGAGAGGGGAATATTTTTCAGGGGAATAGTGTGTGTGTGGGGGGGAAGGGAAGTGGGGTGAAGCTGTCCTATATATATCCTGGTTTAGCATTAGCAGCGTGTTAATTAAACGTCGACCAAATTTTCGTATTAACATCATATTATTATTGAATGATATTCATGTGAAAGTCATCGAATATTCTGGTTTTGGTACCGATAAATTAAGTAAAAAAAAAACATGGGTTCAAACTCGTACAAGTGTAACATGGTAAACTACTTTTGGTTAAACCCTAATTAATAAACAGACATAGATAAAAGGTTCAATACCCGTAAACACCTGAACTTTTAAACCTTCCAAATAATGTTTTATAAAACCGGGCATTTTCTAGTTTTAAATAATGTCCTCGGACAAATATACTATAGGGCAAGTTCACGTTTTCACTTACACGTCATCTATGGGGCTTTGAATCCTCAAATCAACCCGTTTTAGTCAAGTTTAACCCTAAATTTGCTTGTCTAAAACTTGCAGCTTCGGGCACTTTAAGCTCCATTGATGATGTGTCAGCGAAAAACATAATATGCCCTTTAGTTTATTTGTCCACGTTATGACTTAGCTCTGGTGATGATGTCTCTTTAACTCTAGTGACTTAACAAATGTTCAATTTTTAAAAGATTATATATTTATTTGAAATATTTTAAAAGGTGTAAATCAAGTTAGAATTAACCTTAAAAATTGAGTAGTTATATGTACTTAACGCTAGATAAAATATTGAATGAATTTTCCCAAATTTTTTTGTGGGAGCCAAACTTCTCATCGTTTGAGCACCAGTGATTGTTTCCATGATCGCGTAACATGTTCCTAAGTTGTGTCACCACATCATCGATCCCGCATGTTTTGTTTCGCCTCGAAATAAAAGAAGAAGAGGTCCAAATTTGTCTCAATGAGAAGAGGTAAAATTTGGACATAGCCTTCATCCATTAAAACTGGAGACCTTTGCTTATTTGAACTCAATACAGGCTATATATAGTTCAGATTGCACTCTTGAAGATTCTATTGCAATTTCCATGTTTCCCTTTTTTTAAACCACAAAATACATAAATATCCAACCATTCTAGTGCAAAGCCCTGAGCTCCAGCAGCATCTCAGCCACCTCAAAGGGAGCCCCCTTTGATTCCGGCACGTAAACGAGGACAAAGAGCAATGCCACAACCGAAATGAACTCGACTATCAGGAACGTCCAAGAAGTTCCGATTGCCCGAGTTGAAGACAGGAAGGACTGAGCAACAATGAGGTTCGCTATATATCCAGTTATGATCACAGAACCAATAAAGAGCAGGAAATCTGCTACAAGGATTGCATTCTTCTTCCGAACCGGTCGTTCAACCCATCCTCCTATCGCAGTTCCGATGATGGCTCCAGCCACCGCCATGCTCTCTCAGTATGCTAGCTCTCCTATTTATTTCACAACACCGTGCACATTGAACTTAATAATTCAGTAACGTCGACACAGAAAGATGAACTGTTTTTCATTTGTACTTGATAAGTTGATAAAAATTTTCACATATCTCATTAGTACTTAATTAACAAGTTAGCTAATTTTTTTGGATCAAATTTATTAGTCCTGCTGCATTCTTTCTTCAATTTTTGATAGTTCTATTACATGCTGAACAAAAAAAAAATGATATTATTCAGCCACCAATCTAGCAAAGGTGGAACATTTGGCGGAAGAACTGTGCCTCAAATAGTAGGCTTTGGTTGAAATAGATAAGGTGGAATATGCAACTAAATTACAACTTACTAGGTGGTTAATTGTATGCGTTCATCCACCTCAAGTCCCGAGTTCAACTTCCCGTCCTTTAGTATATTGTATAAGGCTACAAACTATTTAACTGGAAATAAAACCATTTGGAATAATTTTTTTGGTTTTTTCCCTTCTTTATGGATTGACCCAAGGTCGGTTCGTCCCATCTTAGGCTTCTTGAACATAATTGTAGCGGTGGAACCAATTGGGTCGCTGGGAAGATTGAAACTCAAGCCCAAATGTGTCAGGCTGAAGGATCTTTTGGACTGTTACACTTACGAGAGGTTCTTTGTACATTCAAATTTTGTCTTTAGACACTTATTAATTTTTATTTTTTAAAAAAACTCTCATATATATAAAATTACCACAAAAGGCTGAGTAATTTTTTGACAAGCAACGATAGATAGATTTCATTAACACAAATTTACAAGAGGTGCCAAATGGGTACACATTCTTCAGTGATCAATTTCTTGATCTGGAGAGAAATTCGCACAATCAGCAAATGAGATAAAACTCCTGCATGATTACTACACACACAAGAACTAAGTGGAAACGGTATAATCTGTCACAAAAAGACGATAGACGCGACAAATCAGGCACCGAATGCACACATAAGCCACCGCTAAAACAGTAAATCCACATCGCACCACCGCTTGAACAGCGAGGCCAGTGGAAAATTTTGGCTCAATTCCTTAACAAATTATGCCATCAGCGGAAATTGTCAAATTGAAGAGAAAACTTTCATAATTAATACAAGGAAAATGGGTGTAAAAAAATGAAAAATGGGTGTCCAAAAAAAAATCATAAAAAGTAAAAGAAGGGTATTTTAGGGGTTTAACTTTAGTGGTACGTACCATTCAATGATACGTACTGTTGAATGGTTTAAGATTCATTTGGGAACCCGCTGCAAATTAATCTAGGCCATTCAATGGCCGTACCATTAAATGGTACGTACCACTGAAGAATTTTCCGTATTTTAGAAGTTTAATAAATTATTTTGGGTGTCCAAAGAAATGATTGAAAGTAAATTGGGTGTCTAGAGAAATAAGGGTGTCCAGAGACAAAACTTGAGTGTACATATAGATACACTCTTATATTATGTTTTTACACAATTCATGGATTTGATGAGTAATCTTCATAAAAAATATCACCTCATTCAATTTCACGTTTTGTCCATTTTCCTAAACCCTATTATTTTTCAAAAAAATCTTCCATTTTTAGAAAAGGGTCGATGGGTAATCTTCATCACAACTAAGTATATATATTCTATTTTTGTGGGATGTGATCAGTGCATGTAGTCACAAATGATCTTCATTACGAAGAACAATGTTATCATCCGTCACCGACACAAACGTGTGTGGATGTAGACCGTTGATGCAAGAGAGGCCCACATTACATCAACGATGCACAATGATGCACAATGATGCTAACAGAACTTATGTTCAAATATATATAGGGGGTAGGGGGTGGTTTTACAAAGATGCATGATGAACTTGCAAGAAACACTAATTTAGCGCCATCAATTATAAACCGGCCATATGCAAGTTAAATAAAACCAATCTTTATATATAGCATTTTCCGAGTCTAACTGTCCTATATCAAAGGAAACCCGTAAAAAATGTAGCTCCTAAAATCTACCAATATAACCAATGAACAAAAATACAAAACGGATTAGTTAATTTTGAATCCAAATTCATGCATACAAACTTCCTGCATTTTCCCTCTTTCACAATACAGCTTGCAACCGAAACCAATTAACCTAAAAACGTCCCTTAAAAAACCCTAATAACTTCCCTTTTGGCCTTTTCCAAAATGCCCATATTTGTTACACACAAAACTTCATCGTTATCAAACTCTCATGCTTTGTAATATTTATAATGGACACAGAACTTCAACTCATAAAAAACCTACCTGCCCTAATCCTACGCAGAAACTCATCAACAAGCAGCAGACTGGACCCCGAAATCGATGATGAACATCGATACACAAGTTTGAAGGACATCATGTTGAACTCACCGCAACACAGCACCACAATTCCGGAGGAAAACGACTTCGAATTTGACCCTTCAAACATAACAATTCGGAACCAGCTGGTGAAGCGTGCAGCTTCGGCGTACGTGCAGTCAGCTGCATTGTTGGCCAGCAGTCGGAACCAAAACTTCATTGTGAGCTTCTGGGGGAGGGCATTAGGGTCACGCTGGTATGCTTATGTTAGGAATCCTATATACGCTTGTTTTCGGCCTATTTTGCAATTTTTAGCTTGCATGGTTGGGAATGTGAGGAGTACGTTGAACAATATTCCAATATCTTGAATCTATATAATTAGTTAGCAAATATATATGATTATTAATATTGATGTTCTCTAAGACGGGTTTTTTTCCTTTTCGGATTTTTTCCCTTTAATTTCTGCCTTTTATTCTTTCTAGGGTTTCAGTTCCATCTGTATGTAACAATATTCGGTTTGTATTATAATTTCTGAGGTACATATATATGTAATGTAAATCATGTGTATGGTTGCACAAAATTTCTATGATGTTACATAATTTCTGATTCCTGAAGCATATATTTTATCAAAGCCTGTGGTTTAGGACTCTACTCATGACATGTACATGAAGTTTGATGGTCATACCGCCATATCCATCCCCTTTGCAAAATTTGGCCTTTCTGCCTTGGTAAGCATAGATAAATTCATATATAACCTTCATCTAATTGATTTCTTATACTCCTAAACGGTTTAACAATATTCATCTTTACTTTATAAGTGGAAGCTCTTGTGGTTGACCCCAATAAATAACGAGTTTGATACTTAATAGTTGGCTCATTGTATGATTCAGATTTGATCTCTATAACACCCCAATATCCTTGTATCAAAAACAAACAAAAAAAAACTGTTTTTGATGAAAGTACTTGTAAAACTAATTTTTAGTAAAAATGCAAGTGAATCCTGAAAAAGTATTTGAAGTGTTTCTTGGAAGAAACACATAACTTGTGCTTCTTCCAAAATGCACTTCAAGTGCTTTTAGAATCAAAAAACGAATTTTGTCATTTTAAAAGCATCCAAACGAGCCCTTAATCAACTAGAAAAACGTTAATTTCACACAAAATATATCCCATAACATCAACTTAAATTGGTATGGTGTGATAAACAACTTAAATTGGTATGGGAGGTAAACCTCAAAAGTAAAATTGACACAATTGAAATCATGGTACTTAATGCAACAACTACCATAATAAAAAAGGACCACTTGTGACTTTTGGTCTCTCTTTAGTACATAAAACACAACTTAGATTGTTTTTATACAAAATATAAATTTCATATATAGCTCGGGTAATGGCAATGAGGCTTGACAAATATTTAAAGTTGTCCAAACACTTTTTCATTATTTGATAATCAAAATAATATATAGGACATCTTAAAAGTCTAGTGATTAGGGTTTTAATTACATGCAACAAAAACAAAAACAATATATAATGGATAATACTTAGGTACTCACTAGTGAGTACCCCATATACTCACTTTAATGATTTAGCCCAATAATATTTTAACACATATTTTATTGTTTTAAAAAATAAAATATATGCTATTTAATTTTTCTTGGGCTTTTAAACATAAAGAACACATGTCATCTTTTAATTGGGCCAAATCAAAAAGTGAGTATATAGGGTACTCACTAGTGAGTACCCAAGTATTGTCCTATAGGATATCTTTAGAGCCATTAGTGATTAATTAGGGTTTAATAACCCATGCAACATTGTTCTGACTTCTGGTATTTCTCCACCCTACTCAGAACAAATGGGGTGATAGTGTGGTCTAGATATGCCATTTTTGAAAGCAGATTTATGATAAATTAATAGCCCTGTTTAGCAAATCTTGGAAATTGTCATAACTTATGGATGATATAATTCTTTGTTGTGGAAATTATAATTAATTAAATAGTTAAATTATTAAATATAATGAACAGGTTCAGAGAGGCTGGTGGTAAACAAGGAGTCGTTGAAGAGTCCGTACGACGCTCACGCGTTCAAACTTTAAAGACAAGCAGTAAACAGTAACAGCAGGAGCGTGACTAAGCAAATGCAGCAACGCTCGTACTCTCCCTACACATGTACACTTTGTCTCCATCCCAAATCCCATTGCCTTTTTTAATGACCATTAATTTTCTGGACTTTTGATTCTTTTTTTTGGGATATTTTATCCTCTTTCGTTGTGTTCTTCTCAAAGTGGGTCCCACTGTAGATAAATAGTGTCTGTATATAGAGACGGAGTTAGAATTTTATGATAATAAAAGCGCGACAAATAAATTCTCAAATATTAGTTGTTCAATATACTTAATTAAAGTCGTACGCATGTATAACATAAATGTAATTTTTATCTCAAATTTAGTTCTTTATATATCTTAAGTCTTCCGATACTTCTTTATTCAATATTTAATGTTGAAAGAGATATCGGATTCGAATCCCAACATCATTCATCAAAAACAAAGTTCTTGGTGCCTCATAGTCTTCTTTTTAAGCCAAATATGAACTCAACATGTATGTTTATTTTATTGTAGTTACACATCAAATACTCTAATTAATACACATTTATATTAGTTTTAGTGTATATGATGTTTGTCCTTATTTATTTGCAAAAATAGTATCAAATACACATGAGTTGTATTATCTATGTATGAATTCCTTGGGTCATATACTAAAATTTAGTGGTAACAAAGGCATCTTGTTGGGGTCATAGGCACGCATTGCCCCCAGCCTGCCTCCGCTAATGTCTGTATATATATGTATGAGAATACTAGCTTGCTCCATACATATAAAAAATCATTTATTTTTCGTGACAAATAACTAGTTGATATATATGTGTGCAAAATAACTTTTTTATAATTTTAATAAGTTATTTTTTACATACGTGTCATACTCTTATTTGTCAAGTGAGAAAAATGGCTCCTCGCATGGTAAAGAGGGCCGGTGTTACTTATAAAATATCAGTGAAAGAAACTGATCATGATCATGTAAATGCAAGTGATATATGTTTAGGGTTTTTACTAGTTTGACTGACGCGTGTACGGTTCATGATCTATCATGCATGGCATGTAAACCCTTATAAAACCCCACCTTTCACCCAGTAACCCCAATCCCTCTCTCTCTCTCTCTCTCTCTCTCTCTCTTTTGGTTGGATCAAGAGCCCTGCACGTTAAAGAAGGCATGCCCTGCGCATTTTAAAGTAGTAGCAGCTGATAGCCTGATACACAGAGATCATCATTTAGCAACTGAACAAAGTGTGCATATCCGTACACTTTAAGCCGCCTTACTTTTCTCCCTTTTCCAAGGTATATATAAGTACATCTTCCCTTGCTTTCTCATCGGTTTGTTCAACTTCCACCACATTTTTCAAAATTTCTTGCTTTCCCCTGTTTTCTTACTTCTGATCAGCCCCTCTTTTTATTTATTTCCTTCTCTCTCAAGGAAAAATCATACAAGAGAAAATGCAGGTTGCGAAGAAATCATCAGGGATTCCAATGGACCCAACCAACATGGCTGCTGAGTCAGCCGCCGGGAAGATGCTAGCCGAGACCATGAGCCCGCCGAGCCCTTACGAGATGGTGAGGCAGCTAGGCGCGTGCAACGCGGTGGTGGTGTTCAGCATGAGCGGCTGCTGCATGTGCACCGTGGCCAAGCGCCTCCTCTTCAGCCTCGGCGTCGGCCCCACCATCATCGAGCTGGACGAACATGTCGCCGGACCCGACATCCAGGCCGTCCTCTACGAGCTGGCTGTTGACGGGCAGCAGTCCATCCCGGCCGTGTTTGTCGGTGGGAAGTTCTTGGGAGGCGTGGAAACTCTAATGGCGTGGCACATCAACGGAACCCTAGTCCCCCTCCTCAAGGACTCCGGCGCTCTCTGGCTCTGATCAAGTACATCATAATTATCATCATCATCACTATCATCTCAGTATCGTATGTTTTACATCATAATTAAGAGTACTTAATCAGGTTTAATATATGAATTAATGTCTTAATATTTCTCTATAGGGTTATATAAGTCTGTTCATGTCTTTCTTTCTAGCTAGCCCTATAGTGATTATTACTATTAGGGTTTATATGTATTACGTACTTTATGAGTTGGTTGTACAGACTGTGTTGCTAGCTAAAAGCTAAGCTAGTTCATATCAATATCTGGCAATGAATTAATATTACAACCATATACATATATGTATATATATATATATATATATATATATATTTTTTTTTTTTTTTGTAACAATATTTCTTTATATCTTTAATTTCTTGTTATTATGCAATTGGTAGTGATTTTTATATTTTCCGTTTTCTCTTTTAGCATACATGTTGTTGATTTCTTCTTTGATATATTCAATCCAAAATATAGGAAAAATCAATTTCCTCTGCAATGGATGCTGCATAAAATTGTTTTATTTATGTTTTATGAGATAATTTTTATATGATCTGGAAAAATATGTAGATAGTAAGTGAAATGCATGGTGCCTGAATTATATATTATGGTACCAGCGAAAATATGGAATAAATTCAAAGGGTAAAACGTCACTCATGACCCCACAGAACTGAGTACTGAGGGCATGCATATGCCATGCGAATACTGGCACTTCTCAGGGCTTACCATTTTTACTAACGGTTCTATTTAGTATTAACCACCGAAAGAAAATATCTAATGCATGCAAAAACTAACTTAGGCAAAAATATTATTTAATTTTAAATGACAAAATTCAATTTCTCATGGGACATATCTAATCTAGCCTAAAATAGCACAGAGCTCTTGAAGGGGCCAGTTTAGGCTCAGCTCTTGTCAAAGGCTCTTGAATGGTTAACTTTAAAAAAATGCTGAGTAGCCAATGAATACTAGCCATCGATCTAACACTTTTTAGCCCCTAGCATCTCACACTAAAACAACAAAATTTTGAGAAGACTAAGTATCATGAATAATGGCATTTTGAGAGGCCAAATAAAAGCATGTAGCCCCTAGCCCTTACCCTTTCCACTAGAGTACTTGCTCTAAACTGATTTTCTTTATAATTTCTTCCTATTTTATTTACTTTCTTTTTTCCATTTTAAATAAATTATAGATTGGGTTGAATTTTGTTTTGGTGAAATAAAAAATGAACAATTTAGTTATGGTGAAGTTGCTCCAACTCGATCGGAAAAGAGTTAGACAAAATGAGTAAGAGAGACAAAGAAAGTGGCTCTAGCCTGAAGGGGGAGTTTGTACGACTGAGATTTGCTCCAGACAGCAGAATAAATGATTACAATAATCTCTTTTAATAATTATATTAATTGGTAATTTTTCCAGAAAACTTTTGTGAAATTTTTTGGAAAGGAAAGGAGATATCAGAAGATATGAAATTTGACCATGATCTTTGCTGTTTCGAGAAATGAAGTACGAGTGACCCTTCAAGAATCCCCAACATTTTTGTTTCCCTGACCAGCTGACCCCCTCTGGACTTCGTATGATTCATTGACCATTTTCAAACTGATCGATCTTGTTTTTATTTGACTCTTTGACTAGCAAACTAGGGTTTTCATTTCTTTTGCTACATGTAACGTTTGCATTTTGTTTTATTGAAACCGACATGCAGTGGGAAGTTAAAGTTAGGTAAAAAATATCCGATCCAAAGAGTATTCACCCCCTTTTTTGTGGGTTTTATATGTGATTTTCATTCCTGCTTTTGCTATAAGCACTTTTATTAGAAGCATATCAAAAATTTCGATAAAAATCTAAAGGCTTTATAACTTAAAAGTACTTCTAATTTATGTTAACTACTATTGTTGGAAGCACTTTTAGGTATATGATAGCACTTTTGGAATTCTACAAGCGCTACCGAATGAGGATATGTGTCGTATCTATGCACAAAACAAATAATGACAAATAACCATATGAGTCTAGACACAAAATTACTCAATTAAAATAGCAATTTCGATCTTGTTTAATTTCAAACAGGAAAATTGGCTTTAAACAATACACTTTAAATTTTCCAATAATTCTATTTATTCACACAAAACAAACATGCACTGTTATTGATGCACTATCCAATATAGGTAAGTATAAGAAACTCACCTATATTAATTAGAGAGGTTAACAATAATGCCAGAATTTTGCGTGTCTAACTATCATTAGTCTAAATTTTCACACTCTAAAACTTAAACTCATAGCGTCTTAATTGTGGCGTTAGGACTAAAGTTTTCAAGGTGGGATGGGTAGGGTCCTAGGGGAGAGTTGGGGAATAGAGTACTTTAACTCACATGTACGAATCGTTTGGCCCTTATCCTCCCTTTCTTCTAATATCACTTCCACCCAGAATTGCCCTATCAACCCAAAAAACCTCTCCAGCGGGCCATTTTGCAAAGAGCAAGAGGTGGGCTCAACCATGCCCAACCTCAAGCTCGAGCAATTTGTGCCCGAGCTGGTGCCAGCGGGCTTGTTGATGTCATGCTGACGTCAGCGGCTGTTTTAATTTTTTTAATCAGGCGCGTGCCCGACAGAAAACTGTCGGTGGGACCCACACGTGTCGGTGACGCCAGCGAGAGCCAATGGCTCTATGACATAGCACGCTGCTGGGCGTTGGATTTCCAATGGCTAGTTAATCTGGACCGTTGGATTTCCAAAGGTAAAAAAAGAGAAAAAATTACCATATTGTGCCACGTGGCACAATTTGGTGCGTTCGATTAAAATTTGAAAAAAAAAATAACGGCCAGGATTAATCCGACCTTTAAAAATTCAAAAAAATTATAAAAAAAAGAATTAAAATTTTTTTTTTTTAATAAATACCCCCAATCATCTTCTTCATTCCTCACACCACAACTCAATATTTTTTTCCTACATTAACTATATTTGTTTTTCAACTATATTTTCCCAAGCAAGACGAGGAAGTTCCATACTTTCTAAGGGATGACGGACCTAGCACCACCAATTGGATTCCTAAGGAGTAGAGTACTACGAATAATGTTGTTCATTTTTAATTAATTGTTTATTTTTGATTAATTATGGTTGTTATTTTCAAAGAACAAATTAAATTATTTAAATTAAATAATATTTTTTTCTTGCCCTCCATGAACGGGTGGAAGTGCTCTAATGGATTAGAGCACTTCCACCCATCACACAATTGCAAGGGCAATCCAACCCAATTGCCCTCCAACCCCAAAAAAGGTCCTCCGCCGGTTACAATTGCAAAGGGCAAGAGGTGCGCCCCAGCAAGCCCAACCTCAAGCCCGAGCAGTTTGTGCCCTAGCTAGTGCCAACAAGCAAGCTGACGTCACGCTGGCGTTAGAACAATTTATATTTTTTTTTAATCAGGCGCGTGCACAACATGTGCTAGGAGATGAGAGTGTCGGGTGATGTCAGCAAGAGCCAACGGCTCTATGACGTGGCGTTTTCGTGGCTGTTGGATTTCCAACGGAAAAAAAATAATTACCAGATTGTGCCATGTGGCTGCACAATCTGGTGTGTTCGATTAAAATTTGAAAAAAAATGAACGGCTAGGATTAATCTGACCGTTAAAAATTCAAAAAAATTATAAAAAAAAAAGATTTTTTATTTTTATAAATGCCCCCAATCATCTTCTTCATTCCTCACACCACAACTCAATATTTTTTTTTTCTACATCAACTATATTTGTTTTTCACCTTCCAAATCCTTGTTTTACAAAAAAAAAAAAATGATTGAGAAGGCAAATTGGTCGATCGCCGAAGATATTGCATTAATGGAGGCTTAGGTGCGTGTGACTCATGACCCGATCAACGGCAATGAGATGAGGGTCGACAAAATGTGGAAGAAGATTCATGCATTTTTTGTGGAGAAGATGCAAGGCACGCCCTGGACTGAGCAATCTATGTCTAGTAGGTACCGACATCTACATAAAGAGATGAAATCTTGGAAAGTAGCCATCACAAAAGCGGAAACCCTATATCGAAGTGGCGATAATTGAGCCAATGAGGTAATTACAATTTATTATGTTGTTTGACAATTTTTTAAGCTAATTAAAAATAAGCATTTGAATATGTAATTGATTATGTCTTTTCACAATTATTTTTTTCAAGAACTACAAGCACAAATGTGGTTCAATCATGCTAACAACAACAGATCATACACAAGGCACGAATTATGGGACATTGTCAAGCATACTCCGAAATACAAAATTGTGCATGGTGGTCCAGACGTTGTCTTAAATGAGACTCCCTTACACGAATAAACTACTCAAGAATCGCCATTGGAGGAGGCATCGGGGACCCCAATTGAACCGGTACCACTGACAGAAGCAACCCAGAGGCCTATTGGTAAGAAAGCTGCTAAGAAAAAAACCGCAAGAGGTAGTTCTTCGAATACTGAATATTCAAAAATAGTTGAAGAATTGGCTCGCCAACATGCACTGAATCGGGAGCACGAACGACAAGTGTTTGAGTTAAACAAGGCTAGAGATGAAGCAAATGCAAGAGAAAGGGAGTTAAAAAGGCAAGAAAGACAAGAGGAGAAGGATCGGGAAATCATGTCCCGACGCCCCGAGCAAATGACTCCTAATTCAAAATGTTTTTGGACAAAACAACGAGATGCCGTCATGAGAAGACATTTTCCCGAGCAAGACGAGGAAGTTCCATACGCTCCAAGGGATGACAGACCTAGCACCACCAATTGGATTCCTGAGGAGTAGGATACTACGAATAATGTTGTTCATTTTTAATTAATTATGGTTGTTGTAATGCTATGGTTTGCTTTGTAGTTGAAATTAAATTATTTGAATTAGACAATCGTTTTATTTTCAACGAACAAATTAAATTATTTGAATTAAGTAATATTTTTTTTTTGCCCTTGCCCTTGCCCTTGCTCAACGGGTGGAGTTGCACAAAGGCAAACACTATTTTTGAAGGGCAATTAGTTGCCCTTGCCCTCCTCTAACGGGTGGAAGTGCTCTTAGGCTAGCAATTTTCTCATTTGTACCTTCTTCTTCTACCTTCACATTTCTTTTCACGATCATGCAATGTTGATCTAATAATCAATTTTCTAGACCACCCTTAAAAGTCAGCTTTACAAATATTCTTTAACCACTTGATAAAAATTACCATAATTTTAATGTTTAATTAAAACCATGATTCATCTATATACATAAAAAATAGATAGATGGTTCGTATCATCTTGAAACATTGCAGAATAAGTTGTTAGTATTCCTCGCCCTTAAATCCACCAAGAAAATCAAAATAAGAAAGAGCTCATTGCATATTCAAATTTGGGCTTTAAAACCAGCTCAGCCACAGATTTGGGCACAAAATCCTCGCCCCAATATTACCTGACTCGGCCCAGCCCAAAATTCTCACCTCATTCCCCAATCCCGCTGGCGCTGATTTTTTCCGACTTTTCCCACCTGCCCACAGTCGGCCGTTGATTTTCTCGGCACTTCCTTCACGCCCATCGTTACGCCGCCTAATCAAATCCAATTAATCACCCGAAAAACCATCAAACAATACTTACCCTCTTTAATTCTTCCCAATTAAAACTAATCCCACTTTAATTACCTCCTTATAAATACGTTTCCTTCCCAGCTAAGCTAACAGAGATCACAAAACCAAAAACCCAGAATTCTCCATCTCATTTTCTCGGGAAACAAACAGGGTTTTATAGAGATTTATAGGTTTTTGTACACCATTTTGTTGCATTAATGGTTGGGGCAAAGGGAAAACCGAGGCGATGGGTTTGGGTCGTCGGGGCGCTGATCGCCGTCTTCGTTGCCGTCGCCATGACTTCCGGAAGTGCTCCGAAGATATCGTTCTTCGGACGCTCTAACAAGGCTTGTAATTGTACTCAGGTATGATTTCTTGCATGTTCTGTTTGGTTGCACAGAAAGTAGAGGGAAAATTTCATGAGAAAATTGAAATCTTGATCGTCTGTTTGTTTTTGGTTGTGGAAGGTTTGAGCTTTAAATTTCAGGTCATTGCAAGTAGATGGTACATTGTTGAAATTGTTCAATCAGAATTGTGCTAAATTCAAATCCTGCTTTGCATTATTCAGATGAATGATTTGTTGTTTGAATTATGTGAAATTGGACTTGATGTTAGTTAAAGTTTAAAATTTTATTTTCTTGGTTGTTACAAATTGGGATTTTGATTGTTCTTCTGCTTGATTTTTACCCCTCTCATGATCTGTGTAGGAAACGCATAAGTATAGTGGGATTGTGGAGGATTGTTGTTGTGATTACGAAACTGTAGACCATCTTAACAAGGAAGTTCTGTATCCATCACTACAAGAGCTCGTTAAAACTCCGTTCTTCCGGTATTTCAAGGTTAGATGGTTTCTATAAATTGGCTAGATTTGCATGTTTGTTAAGAAATATACTGTACTGATTTTAAAGATTATTAAGTTGATAGGGATATATGTTAATCAATCTGTATTGAAATTTGCTGCTGTTTATCATTTATGTATCTGATTTTTGCTGAGCATGATTGATATAATGTGTAATAGGTTAAGTTATGGTGTGACTGCCCTTTCTGGCCTGATGATGGTATGTGCCGTCTGCGGGATTGCAGTGTATGTGAATGCCCAGATAGTGAGTTCCCTGAGTCACACAAGAAGCCCTATCATGGCCTTCCAGTGGATGATCTTGTTTGTCAGGAGGGAAAGCCTGAAGCAGCTGTTGACCGTACACTAGATAATAAAGCTTTCAGAGGATGGACAGAAATAGACAATCCCTGGACAAATGACGATGAGACCGACAATGGTTTGTATCCTTGCTTTTGTTTCTCAACTTAACAGATCTGTTTCGTATATGTTAGCTTATGTTTGCAGTTGAATGCCATTCCTGCCAGTTGTATCTTCTTTGAAAATTTTAAAATATTGTATTGAGTTTGCAATGATTGATTGCACATTTACATTTGCAGCTGAAATGACATATGTGAATCTTCAACTGAATCCTGAACGATATACCGGCTACACTGGTCCATCTGCTAGAAGGATTTGGGATGCTGTCTACGCAGAGAATTGTCCTAAATGTAAGATTTTTTCTTCTTCTCCTTTTTACCCTAATGAATCATGAATGTGCTTAAAACATTCTTGTCCATCTGAAAAAGAATAAGAATATAATTTCATTTTCAACTTCTTCTGCAGATCCGTCTGAAGAGTTATGCGCTGAAGAAAGAATTCTGTACAAGTTGATATCTGGTCTTCATTCTTCTATTTCAGTTCACATAGCTTCTGATTATCTCCTTGATGAAAATACACAGACGGTACAAGTTCTGATTCATCATTTCCTTTAAAACTTACATTTTATGCAGACAACAGACAGTTTCCATGGTTTCTGAAACATTTCATACTGTATCCACCCATATCTTTATATGTATAGATATTGATACTAAATATCAATGGCAAAGCCCTCCTTATAAACTGTGAGCTGTTCGAAGTCTGATAAGTGTATAGTGCTAATCATACTTTAACATAAAAGATGGCAATCTATGCTGTTTCATTAGTATATGCGTCATAAAGGCAACTTTTTCTTTCACTATACTTGTCATTTATGTGGCTTTACTTAAAGATCTTACTTCATTTCCTTCTTTCTAAAATTTTCTGTCTCAGTGGGGTCAAAATCTCTCATTGATGTATGATCGGGTCCTAAGATACCCAGACCGTGTCAGAAACTTGTACTTCACGTATCTCTTCGTTCTCCGAGCTGTGACAAAGGTGGGTATAGGCTACAATCCTTTTCAAAGAATTTTGTAATTTTTACTGGCAGGGATACTGAAGCTTACTGACAATAGTTTTCTCTTTACGTTTTTATATTGTTTGTCTTGCTGAGATAATAATATCAATCTTGTTCAAATGCATTCAGGCTGCAGATTACTTGGAACATGCTGAATATGACACTGGAAATCTTACTGAGGATCTGAAGACACAATCCTTGGTGAGGCAGCTACTCTATAATCCCAATCTACAAGCTGCATGCCCTGTCCCATTTGATGAAGCTAAGCTGTGGAAAGGCCAACGTGGACCTGAACTGAAGCAGAAAATACAAAAACAGTTCAGAAACATTAGGTATTCTAGGGTTTCTTTTTGGGTACGGATGTCTTCAGAACCATATCATTTATGTGACTAATTTAAATGTTTGCATTATCATTGTAGTGCATTGATGGATTGTGTCGGATGTGAAAAATGTCGACTTTGGGGGAAGCTTCAGGTCCTTGGTCTTGGCACCGCACTTAAAATCCTCTTCTCTGTTGACGGTCAGCAAAACACTGTTCAAACTGTAAGTATCTCGTTAAAAGCTAATTCTATATGGCACTTGGTTGGAGAAACATGTTTCCTGCAATGGTCTTTAGTCAGGTCTCAAAAGTTTGCTAATTGACAGTTCCGCGCCTTTGAGTCTTTTGCCTTTGATTTAGAGGCATGCACAGAAGATAATCTCAACTAATTTAGTTACCAAGATTTTGAATAATTAATAGTAATCGCATATGGTAGAAGGTTAAGGTTCTAGCTGTGAAACTAGACTACATTGGATTTTTCCCATTTGCTTTTTATGGTTTATCTAATTGACCCTACTTGTGCAACTCTCAGTAAGCCATGTCAACACCATTTCCTACTTTGTTAAAAATGACATGGCACGTACAAACTTCCCATCCCATCAATAGTGATTTTTGTGGGAATGGACCGTGTGGGCTCATGTGTTGCGAACCCCAGTTGTACCATGTACCTACATCCCGCAAGAGTGTTCACGTCAATGAAAGTACAATTTTGCTTAATTCCTTTTGCCAATTCATATGTATGTCACTTGTCATTTGTGATTACATCATTTGTAGGTGTTGTTATTGAGTACTGATATACTTTCTGTATCAACTGAACTGTATTGTATTGTTCTTCAGCTGCACTTGCAACGAAATGAAGTGATTGCCTTGATGAACCTACTCAATCGGCTCTCAGAATCTGTCAAGTTTGTTAATGAAATGGCATCATCAACCGAAATGCTCGCAGAAGGGCAGATTTCTTCACCCACTGCCCCAAATTGCCCCTTGCAAAGGATGTGGGCGTCAATGTTTAATACACCAGCCCCAAGTTGCCCGTTGCAAAGGATGTGGGCATCCTTAAAACCTAGGTAGGCAACTTGAGGTTACAGTTAATCTCTCTTCCTGTTCTAACTCTTCGATTCTTGCTGTTCTAAGCAGATTACCTATGTTTTCGCAGGTGAGGTCCGTAAGGTGGAGAACTAATTGGCGAGACGTCAAAACAGAACCACATCTCGAAAATAGTTTTAAGAAACTGCAAAGAATTGTAAAAGTACTATGATTAGATACAGATGTGTCCCCTTCAGAAAAGGGATACAGACGTGTAAAAGAACCTAAAACAATATGAACACTGTAAATTTTGTACTTTACGGAATTTTGAACTTTTGAAATGCAATTACCACAGCACTTTCTTCATTTCACAGAGGGTTTTCTGAAGATTTATTGTTAAACTTGGTGGCCAAGGACTTCAGTCATAGCGAAATGAGCTCGTTGAAGTCCTGTCTAATCTTTCCTTCTTTTACTCGACTTGCTACCATTCTGGTGAGGGCATGTTTGTGACTTCTTCTGGAAGGTCTAAAAGCGCATTCTGACAACCAAAAGCACTTCCATTTGGATAAGTGCTTCCTACCGAAGCAGTCCCAAACATGCCCTTTGTTTCCTTTTGTTTCATCTGCAACATGATTATATGTCGGCATTTTTGTACCCTGCTATTGATGCACTCAAATAAGATACATTCTGACAAATAGCATTCATTTGATCCACATTTGAAGTAAAACCTACATAAAACTAGGCAAAGGAAGCGATTACCAATTTTTACAAACGGCTTCTTCTGCAACCGTAATGAACCGAAATAACAGGGCACTTTCGTGCATCACTCGAAATTTACATTCATCATACGAGATGATAATTTTTGTATCTTGTGTTGTGCCTAAACAAACTGAAAGTCAGGAACCACATAGGAACTACACTTCAAGGTACTTTTCTGTGCATATTGGAGAGTAAGCTGCTAACAACAATATCAGTGTCTAGCGGGTTTCTTTAGACGCTTGGGGGGCCGCATTATCTCCTTCTTCAGATCCTCTGGAGGTTTCAGGTCAATAAACGGCTGCAACCATATTCAAAATCCACCAAGAGTGAGAACCAATTGAAAGGAATAAAACCAGCAATCACAACATACATCAGCGAAATTCCTTAATCGTGAAACTAAATTGGGTGCCATTTAAGCGTTTTTTCCAATTGAACCATTTCATATGACCATCGAGTCTTTAATACCAATAACCCTATATACAGGTCATTCCTTCTCACGTTGTTAAAAAATAATGATCACATAACAATCTTACGAGAGATCCTTCAAGCCATATAATGGGAAAAGTATTCACCGTAGACCTACCAAACTCCAACCCACACTTTATAGCATTATCGCCTAAGCCAAGAGTCATCAACACATTACTAGCCAACTTCATATTCATATTTTCATACCTGCTGGAGACAGAGATCAATTTTCAAATTCCGACAAACCTAGGAATGGCTATTGCATCCGTCTCCAAGCCCCATGCGGACCCATCCTGATGGGAGTGAGCATAGGGACGGTGAGAGAACTTAAACTCTAACTCAGTTTTCAAGAGATGTAATTACAACTGAGCAGAATGGGAAGGCATCACAGGAATTCTAATCAGACAAACCCCAGTTTTATCAGAATACTCAGGGAGCAAGGGTAACATCTCCACCCCCCACCCATTTTAACCCTATTAGCAGGACGAGGTGGGGACGGAAAAACTAGCCCTGCCTTTGCTTTGTTGCCATTCCTAGACAAACTGTTTAATTGGAATATACAGATCAGTTGATGAGGGAGTTAGACCGTACTGTCAAATTAACGCATTCCATAATGTGTGGACATGCATAATGTGTTTATTAAACGAGTAACAATAAATCAAAAGAAACTTGGAAATAAATAAGAGCACATTGTATCTGACCTCATCCGATTTTCTTTGAAGTTCCAAAATCTCTTGACAGTATGCAAGGCACTCTGCATGGTATGCAGCAGCTAACTCTTTTATCAAGGCCTTTCTTTTAATGATGCCAATCACTTCAAAAAAAAATAACAGGGCAAAGGTTAGAGCCATGGAAAAAGGTTCATTACATGTCAGTTTCCACAAGAAACAAACAACAAATCCCCATTCTTTAACGGTAAATGGCAAGAAAAACACACACTATATCTAAAGTTTCCACGGCTGCGATACCACTTGAATTGGGGGAATGAAATTGCAACATGTGATTGGACGTACGACAAATTATATCATCAGTTATTGAACTATCGATGCGTGTTCCGTGCTTCATATCAAAACCATCTCAAAGAGATTGGGAAAGAAAGACTACACAACTCTCAATCATAAATTAAAGTGAAAAATGTAAAACATAAAAACATGGGTTCATCTTTTGTTTCCTACATCCTACAGAGAAGTACATTACTTTTAACACAGATGTAGTTACACAAGAAATCAATCGTAATCACTGACCCGATGTTTCAAGAACTTGAGCTTAATTTATAATTTAACAGATTTACATGCTCTAAGCCTTAGACATTTACAATGTCATGAGTTCCCAGTTAGAAGTCAAGTAATTGAATCGCATCATACAACCTGCAAACCTTAAACTCAACTTCGATTGTGAAATTCAACATCTTTCAACAAACCCAGATGGAAGAAATTCAAATTCAAACATAAAAAACGCATCTTAAAAAGAACCCGAGAGAGAGAGAGAGAGAGGGAGTTACTTCGACTGGGATCGAACGGGGGTGGAGGAGGGCCGGTTTGGGTGGAGGGTTCCAGAGAGGTGGCGTCAGAAGAAGGTGGAGGAGCTTCTTCTCCTTCTTGCTGCTGTTCTTCTTGTTGACCCATTGGGTTGGGTCTTGGGTGTTCTTTTCTTTCTCTCGGAATTTTCAGAAATCCTCCGTGGGCAAATCACTAGTCACGGCGATGGGTTATATGAATAGCTCGGAATTACCCAGGATGTTTATGTTTATTTATAATTACAACATCGGTAACAACTTAGGTATAATTTATAAGCCGACAACATTGTACGGCAAAGGTGCCACCCTGCTACAACCACAGCGGACCTTTCTTCTGCGTCTCTTCTTCTGTGTTGCGGTTTATGCCATGGACATGGACTGACGACTGCGTTTCCAAGTTCCCGCTGGAGTCTCAAACAAGTTGTGTTTCTTTGGGCCTGTCACCTGTCATTTGGGCTTTTTCGGTCAATTTTTTTGCCAAATTATTGGTGTTTTGAACTCCCTTTTTTGGAGCAGGCAATAGAACTGCACAATTAAGTTGCGTGATTGAATAAGAATCATTGGGTCAATTACTCGAACGATTCAGGAAAAAAAAAAAATTGGAGATTTTTTTTTTACTTTTATGAAACTCTTGTTGCGCCGCTTTAACATTTCAGACTCTCAAATTTATCACACGTCATCATATGACAAAAAAAATAAAATACATATGTAGCAACACTTGGCAAGGTTGGGATGTCAAAATGATTTTGTACTCATTTTATGTAAATCTCTCCCCATTTTTTTGAACACCAAATTTTTCTCTCTTTATTCATCACTTAAAACTGAAATGTCTAATGTTCGAGTCACATATATGACGTGTTATTTACTTAATTATTGTAGTTGACTCATTCCTTAACTCAAAGTGAAATATATTGTGCTATTAAAATAACGATAAACGGAAAAAGAAAAAAAAATTCAAAATGGTTTTTTGGTCATTTAAAAAAATTATAATTCCATGTAAAACCCTTCTCCTTTACCTAAACCCTCGCGCGCACACATCAAGCAAAATCAGCAGGACCGCCATCGCCAATTTCCACCATGAGCCTAATCGCAGGCTCCTACGAGAAATTCATATGGGGCTTCAAGCTCAGACCCCTAAACCCTGGCCCCGATTCCCAATCCCTAACCCTAACCCCTCTCTTCTCCTACCCCTCGCACCTCTCCTCAATCACCACCGTCGCCACCGCCGGCTCAGCCGCTGCCTCCGGCGGCACGGATGACACCATCCACCTCTACGACATGTCCTCCGCCACCTCCCTCGGCTCCCTCCACGACCACTCCGCCACCGTCACCTCCCTCTCCTTCTTCACCCTTCCCCACCTCTCCTTCCCCCTCAATCTCATCTCCGCCGACGCAGACGGGTCCTTCTGCATCTACGAGGCCGACCCTTTCGTCCTCCTCAAGACCCTCAAGCCGCACAGGAAGGCGATTAACGACGTGTCGTTGCACCCGTCGGGGAAGCTGGCGTTGACGGTGGGGAAAGACGAGTGCTTGGCGATGATTAATTTGGCGAGGGGGAAGAGGAGCTTCTATTGCAGAGTGGGGAAGGAGGCAAGCTTGGTGAGCTATGATTTCTCTGGAGAGAAGTTCTACATGGCCATGGAGGAGAAGGTGATGGTTCATGAGGCTGAGGATGCTAAGTTGCTTTGCGAATTCGAGAATTCGAAGCGGGTTCTTTGCGTCGAGCCCGGCGAGGTGAGTTTTTCGGGCATTTGGGTTTTCAATTTCGGGTTAAATTTGTGTCCTTTTGCGATTTATGATCTGCACATTGATAATGTGAGTAATTAGTCTTAATGTTGTCTGCTTTAGTTGTGAATCATTTGTGTGTCAGAATCCCAAAATGTGGATCCTAAAGGCACTTAAGGCCCATTTGGATTGCTTCTGTAAGTACTTCTGCTCATAAGCACTTACTCTAGAAGCTTCTTTTATTAGAAGCACAACAGATATTTTGTTAAAAATCAAAGCGCTTCTGGGAAAGAACATTGCTCTGTAGAAGCACTTTTAGTTGTTTCTGCCAAACAATGCCGTAAGTGCTTTTGTTTATATGTGTCTGTTATATACAGGGTAGTTCTATTGGGCGTTCAACCCATGAGGGAAAGACTTACCCATTCATACATTGTGTGCAATTTTCCATTTGAGTAAATGTATTGCTACATTTGCAGTTCTTTTTGCTAAGATCCTTTTGACCATTAAGCTCGCAATTTTTCTTGTTTTCATGCTAAAGCAATTTGTTAAAGAAGTTACTACATTTTAAAGAGCTTGCCTAAATATTACATTTTGATTTTTGACAGAATGGAATTTTATTTACCGGTGGTGAGGACCGGAGTATTACAGCATGGGACACAAACAGTGGGAAGGTTGCATATCGCATTGAGGATGCACATCCTACCCGTGTGAAAGGAATTGTTACGCTTACAAGCAAAGCTGGTGCTGTAGCCAATGAGGATCCCTATCTTCTGGCATCTGCCTCGTCAGATGGGGTTATACGTGTTTGGGATGTTCGCATGGCTGTTAGTGAGAAGCCAAATCCATTGGCCGAGGCTAATACAAAATCAAGGCTTACCTGTCTGGCTGGATCATCTCTTAAATGTAAGATTTCTGCTTGTGTGGTAGCTTGAATTTTTCTTAATTGTTCTAGAGTTTTCTTTTTCGCCCATACAGTTGGATTTGGATTTGCTCGTGTGGTATAAAATGTGGCTAGCTGTAGTACCGTAGTACTTATCTTGATTTTTCAATATACCTGTGTTCTGATGCTGCAATGTGAAAGTGTGACTATGTTTATGGATGTAGAATTGTTCGCTACTTCTTGTTTCAAGTGGCCCGCTCTCTTATTATTCTCTCGTTCCTTCCTTCGTGTACAGCTTTCAAACGGCCACAAGTTGGAAAAAGCGTTCAAGAAGAGAAGCATGATGCAGAAACATAAGGCGTATAAGTTAACCAAATCAAAATAGCTGACCAACGGAAATTGGCTTGACGGTCTTTGTAATGGCGTCCTATGCGTGTGACTGTGTGGTTCTTGGCATAGCAGAGAAACCGGAAACGGAGATTTGTTACCCAAAGTGGCCGTGCTTGTTCCAACATATCAATTTTGTCTTCGAACTTGTTTGTATCGATGTTAAAGTATCTAATCGTGAGCTTATCTGTATCTCTGGATTCTTTTTAAATTTAATGCAGATCTTCCTTCAAACCTTCAGTGTGTTGAAAATGCAGTCACTCATACATTTCCAAAGATGATCCAGAGTTTTGAGTACATTATATGAAAACGATATTCTAAATTGTTCTAATCTACGGGAACGAGAATTCAAACTTGGGAGCTGGGCACATAACCTTGGCCATTCGACCTGACCCAAATTTGTAGGTCTTTCTGTCAAAACTTAAATGCGTTAAAAAATATGTTAAGGCTTATATGTGCTATGTGATACGATTCACTGAAAAAAAAAATGTTCCTCCAAATCCAATGAACAAATTGGAATTTATGGCTGTATTTCTATACTCTGTCTCTGCCTCTTGCATCCTTGATTTCCCACTCCAGGTTTCTTAATATGGCGTATATACCATCTGATCTCGGATGAGAACGATCCGCTACTCGGAATTCATGTTGACATCCGTTTATCTCTACCCAGCTCAATCCGGGAGTTTTCTTCAGTCCTATGTTCCTGAGGGAACTCCTCATCTTAGCAACTCCATCCCACTTTCCAGCTGCAGCATATATGTTGGCAAGCAATATATAATTTCCAGGATTTTTCGGTTCCATAGTTATAAGCTTCTCAGCAGCAAACTCTGCAACTCCAGTCTCCGAATGCAACTTGCAAGCACTCAACAAAGGGCCCCAAACCCGAGCATCCGGTTTGAAAGGCATAGATTTTACTAGCTTTCTGGCTTCATTGACATGCCCGGCACGCCCTAGCAGATCCACCATGCAAGCATAGTGTTCCTGGCTTGGTTGGAAATTGTATGTTTCAACCATCTCCTTGAAACATTCCTTTCCTTCTTGAACAAGACCTGCATTTACACAGGCTGTCAGTACTCCGAGAAAGGTTACTTGATCTGGTTTCAAGCTCGACTTATTCATTTGGTGGTACAACTCAAAAGAACGAGACCAGTCTCCATGCTTTGCATATGCGCTAATCATAGAATTCCACGTGATTACATCTTTATCGTTGATGTTTTCTTCGTCGAACAGCTTCCGGGCCATCTCTATGCATCCACATTTTGCATAGCTGACTAGAAATGCGGTATTAACAGATGAAAGCGAGTTGAGGCTAAGTTTCATTGAGTACCCATGAAGGTATTTTACATTCTCTAGTGCCCCTAGATTCACACAAGCAGGCAAGATGTTAATAACTGTAATGAAATCGACAGCGAATCCATTAGCTTTCATCTTTGAGAAGAGAGAAAGCGCATCAAGACTGCGATCATGGGTTACATATCCTTTGATCATTGCACTCCATGAAACCACAGTCTTGTTCGTCACCAAGTCGAAAACCTTTTGTGCTGAATTTAGATGATCACATGCGCAGTACATGTCAATAAGAGAATTATGAATCGACACCTGATAATCTGAACCATTTCTTACCACATGAGCATGCATTTGTTTGCCCCAATCAGTCGCTCTTAACTGTGCAATTGACGAAATTCCAGGGATTGCAGTAAATAGATCAGCTCTAACCCCTGATCTTCCCATGCATCTTAATAGCTCAAGTGATTCCTTAGGATGCCGATTTCGAGCATATGCTGAGATCATGATATTCCAAACAACAGAGTCCTTGTCAGGCATTTTTCCAAATAACAATTCTGCATATTTCAAATCACCTAACTTGGCATACATTGACAGCAATGCAGTATTCACAGCCAAATCCTCACACAAATTTCTCACAACCACCACACAATGAACAGCCTTTCCCGCCTTCAGTGAGTTCAAATCCACACTTGATCTCAGCAAGTTAATCACAGTAACCGAATTAACTGAATCAGGCTCAAGTTTCTCCATTTCTTTTCCGCTTCGCGCAGCCTCAGAAATCAAAGAATCCAAACCACCCGAATCCCACACAGACATTTCATCAACCACCTCTCCTGCATTCCCAAATCCACCATACTTTCCGTACATATCAACCAAAGCAGCACCCACCAAATCACACGAATCAAAACCCAATTTCACCACATGCCCATGAATCTTTCCCCCAATTCTAGCATCCGAACACGATCTCAAAACAAAAGGGTAAGTATTTCCATCTGGGTACATTGATTTCACGACCATTTCATTGTAAACCAAAAGGGTTCTCTCGAATTCACCAAACTCCGACAACTTTCTAATGATCGTGTCGTAAAGAATCGAACTTGGGTCGGTGACAGAGTTGAAGATCTGTTCGGAGAGGCTGAGGAGGCCGAGGTTGGCATAGCAGTCGATGAGTTGGGAAGAGAGTGTTGGGTTTTGGTGGAGGCCGTGAAGGACGAACCTGGAGTGGATTTGCCTGAGCTTTCTGGGTTCGGTGCAGAGGCTGAAGAGGGAGGAGAGGGTGCTGAATGGGGTTGTTTGGGTAGCGGGAAAGTGAAGGAATTTGAGGAGGAAAGGGTTGTGGAGAATGTGTAGTGACCGTTGGGAGTGAAGCATGTTAGGCAGAAGTGAGACCAAACGGTGAAAAAATTCGGGTATCTTATATTTCGGAGCACTGTATAAAATTTTATTTGTTTAATAAAAGTATCAAAACTCATCAAAAACACTTATTCAAGGATTCTTTTCTTTATAATTGTACAATGATATTGCTTACTATGATGAATCACACAATAAATAGATCATAATTAAATTTTGAGTATTCAACTCGTAATTTATGTGAGTTGACTATCTTAAATCGGAGACATTTCACTCACAACTAAATAAGAATATTATAAAAAAATAGTACTAGTGGCATTCAATGATTTATTTTACTAAGAACTTATTATTTTGCAAGATAAATACTGAAATTCAGTGCAACTAAATAAGAATATTATAAAAAAATAGTACTAGTGGCATTCAATGATTTATTTTACTAAGAACTCATTATTTTGCAAGATAAATACTTAAATTCAGTGAAAATCAACGCACAATCATGTTTAGCCAACTCGCCGAAATTCTAATAGAGAATTTAAACTAAACAACACAGTTCAATCATAATTAGTTATCAAATTCGTCGTACGGGAGACAAATTTAAACTCAAATACATAGACGAATGCAACTATTTTAACCAATATAAGTGCGTCACGGCTGCACGTATTTTTGTTGTTTAAAAGAGAGAATAATACCATTTAACTATTTGCGTTGAAACTTGAAACAGAGAGGAGAAGTTTCCGATAGTTGTGGAGTTGCTGTCCTCGAAAGCTGGGAATATAATGTATAATTTGACGACAACAAAGACAGATTAGATTGAAAGATTTGAGCTTTGTCTCAACGCCAAGTAATCTCTTCCTTCTTCCCTCCTCCTTCTTTCAATTCCCACTAAACCCCCCAACCCAATCGCTGAAGTCTTCACTCCACATTTCAATTTTCACAGGTAAATCCAGATCTCCCTTCTCTTTCAATTGTTTATACATTTCAATTTAATTTAATTTAGTTTAAATTTTATTTCTTGATTGAACCCATTGGGTGTTTGGTTGCTGAGAAATGTAGGAAAAAGAAAGAACAGAAATTGATGCATTTTTTTATTTTATTTTCTGGGTTTTGTAGGAAACAGGGAAAACTAGAACCCTTAAACCAATTGAGCTTGATTCCGCTATTTCGAGTTTTCGATTAGTTAGCTAACCAATTGATTTGGTTAGTGCGGTAGGCAACTCAGTTGCTTAATTTGAAACTTAATTTGGGATATAATACAAACTGGGGAACTGAGGCTGGTTCTGAAGTTTGAACATAGGGCTGGTTAAAGATAGTACATTGTTGGGGTTGTTTTGTTGAAGATTGAACTTTACACACCTTCTCGGGCCAGGGTAGTGGATCTTGATGGAAGTGGATGGAAGTGCCTCAACAGTTTCTAGGGGTGCTCAATTGATTCCGCGACAAACCAGGCGACAGAAAGGTATGTTTTCAGGCCCTTCCCATTTCTAATCATGACGTGGTTGCCTTGGATTATGCTCTGAAACTTTATTTAGGGTTTTTCATGTGTTCTGTAGCTCAAAATATTAAATTTATTGAGGATTTCAATCTAAGAATATGCCATTAAGTTCCACGCGAAACAGCTGCATAACTTTGCTTTTAGATGTTTATATAGTCAATCATCTAAATTATGTTCACCTGAGTAGGCGAGCTGTGTATCAAATTAGGTTTCAAACGTCAGAATTTCAAAGCATGATCATTAAAAGTAGGGAAGGAGAAATTAGTATAGAGTTGAGATCAAATTGTTGTCATGGCTTTTGGAAAATGACGAACTGGAACAATTGTGCAAAGATTATAGCGTGGAGGCATACATTCAACCATGTATTAATATGTTTTTAGCAAGAATCTTATTTGACAAAAGAGAGATTTTGTACTCCGTCTATTTTTGTTCATAAATAGTTGTTATGTTTATGGTTGTTTTGTAGCTTTTTATCAGTTTCAACAGCAGAGTCTACCGGCTTGTAAACCTGTCCTCACACCAGCATGGGTGAGTTATTGATTATCATAAGCAACTCCTATGTAGTAAGCAATTCACTAGATATGTAGACTTTGTGACATTAACTATATCTTCTGCAGGTGATTACCACATTTTTATTGATTGGGGCCATTTTCATACCCGCCGGGCTTATTACGCTTAACGTTTCCCAGAATGTAAAATCTCGTTTCTGTTGCACATTCATTCCTGTTTTCAGTTGCACCCATATTTGAATTGGAGCATAAATTTGTGGGTAGTTATTTGTTTGATATTGGATGCATAGGTTGTGGAAATTGTGGACCAATATGATGCGGAGTGTGTACCAGAGGCATTCAAGAGTAACAAGGTGGCATATATCAAAGATAACTTAATTCCTAAAAATTGTTCTCGGTACTTGAAGGTAATTCATTTTTTGTTCTTGGCTAGACCTGTAACTATAACATTCCTTGCAACTTGTTGATTGGATTTATTGTCTGCTTCTTTAAGGGTGTCACAGAATATGATAACTGCATAATGTCAGTTATGTAGATGACGGGTATCATTATTAATCATTTAATTATATATAGCTTGAGCTGTTAGGGTTATGTTAGAGGCGAGACCATAACATTTCATTGTGTAGTAGAACTGTAGAGCAGAAGCTGGTAAGGGGAGAATTGCGAATGCTATTGCTTACTACCCAGTGACTCTGCAAAACTTTTTTAATGCTTATTATCTGATATACATGATGTAAGAAACTGATACATTTCTGGTATGCTGATTTAGTTCATTATTCAAGTTGCTTTCACAGACGGTGGTTTAATCTTAAAATGCAAGTGTATTATTCTTTAAACTTTGAATCCAAAATTTGGTGATCTATGACTGAAAATTATTGATCGGAGTGGAAAGTAATGTGCTACCAGCCCTCAAGTCTTCTTGTTCAGTTTTGTTGACTTTGAATTCTTCTATAACTATTGCATGGTTAGGTCCAGATACATGCCTTTCCAAATATTTTCCTTAATTTAGACGCTTTGGTTCCAGTAGTTTGTGTGGTTTCCAATGAACCAAAAAATTTACGTAGAGTGGTTTGTGTGTGTATTCACTTTGTTTAGTTACTTTTTGTTGGAATTTTATCATGTATTGGGTGGGTTGACTTTTTCATTTGTTTTATTCAACCATGCTGTTTTTCATGTTACTGTTGATTCTAAATTTGCATATGTATCTCTCTTTGAAGGTTTACAAGCACATGAAAGCTCCAATTTATATCTACTACCAGCTTGATAACTACTATCAAAACCACCGACGGTGAGAGTTCTTTCGTTTATTTTGGCATAGCGACGAATCCATCACTGATTCTGATTTACCTTTGTTCGTATCATTTGATTTTCCTTTGAATGTAATTTATTTTAGCATTCTGAAATGCATTTGGTTTCTATATCACCAACAATTGCCTATTCTTCGTGATAAGCTGATAGTGCTTTGAATTCTCCAACAACTACTGTGGGATAGTATGTAGCGGATGTGAGCTTCAGACTTTAGTCATATCTTTGTTCTGTGGGTCCCTTGCCTCTCTTTTTTCTGTCACGAGAAATCTTTCCTGAAGATATATCACAGTCGGGAAAATTTTATACTGGATACACTCTCCTTGAACTTTTGTAATAGATATTATAGAATTTTTGAAATTTACTGATCTATGTGGAGCCTTAGTGTTTTAGTTAATTCAAAAATCAATAATTTGCTAATCCAGGGGGAATTATTTTGGATAATTTACTATTCAATATCCGTCTATTTGGTTGCGATGAATTTTTCACAGGAAAACTTGGAGAAAGTCAATAGTTTCTTTGTTTTCTGATTTCAGTAATAACAAGATTTATGCCTGAAGATCCTTTCTCTCTTTTGTTTTTTTATCTACTTTTTGTGATAAACGAAAAGTCTGTTAAACCATGTTTTACTCAGCTGATTCCGATTTTTTCAGGTATGTCAAAAGTAGAAGTGATCAGCAGCTTTTACATGGATTGGGGCACAATGACACAAGCTCCTGTCAACCTGAGGAGTCTAACAATGATCTTCCAGTTGTTCCTTGTGGCTTGATAGCATGGAGTTTGTTTAATGATACATATACTTTTACTCGCGGAAGATCAGAATTAAAAGTCAACAGGAAAGACATAGCTTGGAAGAGTGACCGTGATCACAAATTTGGGAAGCATGTATATCCCTTTAATTTCCAGAACGGGACCTTGATTGGTGGTGCAAAGCTAGATCCAAAAATTCCTGTAAGTATTGCAACTGCACAACAATCTATTAATATTGCTTTCTGTGCTCCTATACCCTTGAATATGATGCCGCCATTTATAGTTCACAGTACCTTTATGCAAGCACTCCACCTGAAGTAGTTGCCCATAGACATGGCTAGCAAAAAAAGATACCCGCCGTTACATATTCTCTCTACTTCTGTAATTTCTTTGAGTAAAACTGAGTTCTTACAATATCTCTGGAACTTTCATAAACTGTTGGTAAATGTTGCTGTATTGAATTAGCTAAGCGATCAAGAAGATCTTATTGTATGGATGCGGACAGCTGCGCTACCCAGTTTCCGGAAGCTGTACGGTAGAATTGAAGAGGATTTGGATGCAGATGATGTTCTAGTGGTCAATCTAACGAACAACTACAATACTTACAGTTTTGGTGGAAAAAAGAAGCTTATCCTTTCAACATCAAGTTGGTTAGGAGGAAAGAACGACTTCCTTGGGCTTGCCTACACTTTTGTTGGTTCTACTTCCATACTCATCTCTGTTGTCTTCTTGTTGCTGCATATGAAAAATCCAAGGTAGATATGATATATATCGTGCATGACTTCTCCATCTTCTGCATATTATTGTTGCACATCTAATGTGTAAATGCCATATGTTTGTCTAGCGAAGCTAATGAAATTATGATATCATGAGAAGAATACTGCTCTTGTCTTTTTACTAAGAGTTCTCTGTCAGTTTATATTTGCCAGATTGCCTCCAAATATTACTGAACTTCATTCTTGGATTTCGCTGATAACTGCTTTGTTCTGTAGAACTCTTTAATCCCCGTAATTTGGTTGCCTTCTCAACTTTGCGCTGCCACTGGTTGTCATACTCATTCGGTTAGTCCTTCATTCATATTTGTTTGTAGTCACTTGATTCTTTCTCCGTATTAACATCTTATTTATGCCTTACACAGTTATACTGCACGTACTTGTGCATTACTTAATCTTTTTTTTACTTAAATCTGTTTGTTATTAGTCATTGAACGATTATATATATTCAAAAGATTTAAGTTCATATACTTTATATGTAAAGATATTTTTTTCCCGATATGCCAAGTTTCTAATCTTCTAACCTGTTTCATTGTTTGGTTTGTTTATCTTTTGCAGGCCCTCTTGGGAAAGAACTTATTTCTCTTGGAACAAGAAAACCATTTCCAGCAGAAGAGGTGATGACACTTTTTGAATAGTTTGAACCAAGTGGAAGTAATGTAACCTCAACACACACACACGAATTACCAAAATCTCAAGCGATTTCAAAAATGTACTTGAAAAAAAATAGAAAGGGGATCCTTTTTTTCCTTCTGTGAAATATAACAAGAAAAACAGCGTTCGAGCTAGTTACATGTTTATCTCTATAGTTTTTTCCTTTTTAAGGAAGATTTTCTCTGTATCCTTGTACTTTAAGTTGAAAATTTATTTTGGGTGAAATGCAAGTGATTGGTTGTCGAGTCTTGTAGCGTGGACTTGTAACTAAGCAGGGCATTAAAGTGTTGGTTGCTGAGTCTGATAGGTACAGCACATCACAGTTTATTACTCTCAATTTGATTTAACTTGTCCTTTATCAAGTTTATTAGCCAAAAATAAATAAAAAATACTTAGTGTTGGTTCTTTGATAAACCGTGGAGTCATTAGAGGGTTTTGCCCAAAATTATGGTATGAATTTGTGAAATGTTAATAATGTGGTTCCTCCAGTTTTACAAATAATTCAGATTTGATAAATTGCAGTCAGTCACTTTGAGCTGTAGGACTCAATTTACCTAGTTTAGAATCCAAATTCTTATCCATGCACAATTAAGCTGGTGTCTATTTATATAAAAACAAATTAGGAATAGGATATATAAAGATGAATTTTCTAATCTTTTTCCTATTTTTATGGAAATTTATATCCTTGGTGAAAAAAAAAAAAAGGTTTCAAAGAGACTATTGGCTAAAAAAAACCCATCATGCAAATTTTAGTTTTAAGACATGTTCAAACATGGATATGCTTGCATTATATTGGTTGGTTTACATTTCCAAAACCTTTCCTTCTTTTCCCTATTTTTGGAACCCTAATCATCCTTTGAGCCCTATATAATCTATGTCACTCTATCTCATTGATTCCCAATTGAAAAACACAATAATATTGAAGATCAATTCCCTACACCATTGATTTGCTAGTTCCTTCAAAACCTTTCTTCAATCCTCCTCCTAAATTGATTAAAACCCTTCACCCGAAAAGAAGACGACGACGAAGAAGAAGAAGGAACTAGCAAGTGATCTTCAAAAGCAATCTTTATAAAAAGATTTTGGAGAGATAAAATGGAGAAGGGGTTCAAAAACATGCAGAACTGGGGAGAGGTTGCGCCGGCGGCCGTTTCGATATCCCACCACAGAAAATCTTCCAGCTTTACAAAACTAGAGCCCATAATCGAAGAGGGGTCAGAAGGGAGCTTCGAAGTTGTGCATAAGGGGGTGTTCTTCTATGCTCTTCCTTTGCTCCTCTCTGGATTTATGTATATCTTGTTGTTCAAGGAATTTGTGGCTTGACACACACACACACACACATATATATATGGTGCATGAAAGCATATATGTGGAAAGTAGAAGATATGAGATCTCTAGCAAATTCATGCATGTCATGTTTTAGGAAGAAATTGCATTCACTTAAAACAAACAATACGTTGCAATGTGAGGCATGGAATGGTTTAGCCATTTTTTTTTTTTTGTATTAGTGCCATTAATTGATAAAAGAAATTGGCTTCCCACAAGGTACCATTCTCTCTCTCTCTCTAGAAACCTTCAAAAATATTACATCATAAATGACCGTAAATTGTATATACTAAGGACTGGTTTGGTGATTGTAATGGATTGGATTAACTTAATAGATTTAAGACATGGTAAATGAGGAAATAAAGAAAATTTATGTCCAAATTAAGAATAAAAGAGGATACTCATAAAGGAAACTTATCCATTTTAATTCTCATAAGATGGGGTTTAACTTCAGTGGTACGTACCATTCAATGGTACGTACTGTTGAATGGTCTAAGATTCATTTGGGACCCGCTGCAAATTAATCTGGACCATTCAATGGCCGTACCATTGAATGGTACGTACCACTGAAGAATTTTCCCATAAGATGGTAGAATTATTTCTTTTACTTCCCTACAAAGATGAAAAATCGTGCGAGCTGCGAAGAGCCAACCCTAGTACAAGAGGATTGGGTTGGGCCAACCTATGGTGTACTGGTTGTTATGCGAATAGCAGCGGCGGGCAACTAAGTTGATATGGAAGAACTGCAGCCACTTTTACCATCATTTCTTATTTAATCGTATGTTAAATCTTATGACATATTCAATCCAATCCAATCCTAAACACTAAATGAGCTATAATCATGACTTGGGATATATTAGTGATATATATTCCTTGATCAATTCCCTTAGGATAAACCACAGGGTGGGGAAGAATATTATATGTATACACATACACACACACACACAAATAAACCACAAGATTAACTAAGTCACAAATTAAACCCTACCATATTCCTCTTCTTCTTATTATTTATTATTATTTTATATAGAATGAAACTCTAGCTGCTATATATTCATTGGTCATTTTCATAAAATGAATTCACTCTACAATCCAATTAACTCCCAAGAAGAAAATGAAATGAAATAATAAAGGCTCACATTTGCATGGGGTACATGAAGTTAGTAGCATTAAAATTGCAGGTCGCGAACACGTTCGACCTAGTGCGCCGAAATGTAACGAAATTTTTCGGCGAATATCTGCGAAAAAATACTTAATGTTCGGTGTAATTACACCGAACTATTTGTTTTCCATTTTTTAAATTTCTTGTTCGACTAAGGATTGCCGAACATTCAGAGAATCTCGGTAGAAGTGTGCCGATTTTTTGAGGATTTTCGGTTTCTGTTTATACAGCACTATAACTAACACTGATACTTGTACACCTCCCTTAAGCTACCGGAACAAAAGCAGGTTTCTGAACAACTCGCGAACCCAGATGTTCTGAAATCTCTTATTTCTCTATCTCTTTCTGCCTCCCTCTCTATCTCTCTCCCCCATCTTCATCTTCATGTATTTTTTTTTCTTGTTTGTTTAGTTCGCTGCTCAACTATGGTTTCCTCTTCGGAGAATATTATTAATTCAATTGGCCAAACATAATCAAGGACGAGTAGACATATATATTCAAAAGAATCTGCCCTTATATTTCCAATCTGAATGCCATGAGCATGTGCATTGTAATGAAATGAATCAATCTGCTACGATACATAATCTGGATCCATTAGCAATTAATCCTAACATATTTTCGGAGACGAATCTACCCTCGATCTTTCAAACTATTCCATGTACACCAATCAATAATCAGACATCGTATCTGTACAACAAGAAATAAGAAACACAAGAAACAAACACTGGAATTAGAAGCATTGCCCTCTTTGAAAATGGTGGAATTTCAATGTTAATCTGAGATCCAGCTGGTCCTGCTTCTTCAACAATTGTCTCCAGTTCTGGACATTTCGAAGATTTCTGGTGAGATACGAAAAGGGTCGGTGCAACTTCACCCCAGTTGTGCATGTAGCTCACCTCCTTCACCATCATTTCCAAGATTTCTTGAAAATACAGAATATGAATAATCTTGTAAGATTACTGAGAGAGAGGTGGAGATATTGAGTTTGTAGGAATTGATTTGTGCAGCGTTCTATATATACTGAAAATTAATCCGAGATTATAGGTCGTGGGAGCTGGCAAATGACAATGGTGGATCAATCATAGGTTGACACGTATGGCATTAAGTTTGAACAAGTCTAGGAACTTTCTAAAATTGGCAAATTTTTCGTGTAACAACGTCCTAAGTTTCACAAAGCCACATGTTGAAAACCGCGTGTGATGCCTCTTCCATTTGGAATTATACAAGTGTTAGGTACAGAGGAAAAATCGATGGAAGGAAATCTAGAAGACATGTAACACAACGATTTTGTACATATCCTTTCTTTTACAATTTCCCTATCATACGTGGCCCTTTTTTTATTGTTAGAAGTGTTTCTTTCTCACGCAAAAAGTTTGTAACTTGAGTAGTTGAAACGTGTATATATTCCTATTTGTATGAAACAACAATAAATAAACCTTTTGAGCACTTGACATATAACAAGCCACGAAGTTGACATTGTATTCTATAACGAGAAATGATAAACACACGTTTTTTTAAGCTTTTCACACATTTTTATTTAATCTTGATCATTGTTTTTGTTTAACTTATTCAATTTGATGGCTAAATTTAAAAAAAAAAGGTGCAATAAGCTAAAATTGGTGTGTGAGATATCTCCCTTCTATAACTATGAAGGTTGCTATTCAATACAAAAATAGTACTATTAACAATAATTAAGAACACAATAGAATTTCATAGTGGTGTATCTTCAATCAATCGCATATTACAGTGAGCTTTAGTGATACATTACATGATTAGCTAATACTCATCGTAATTAAGGTGCATAAAAGTTCTTCTCGTGTCTTTGGGCTTATAAAGCAAGAGGGCCTTATAGCGTGTGACCTCCCTCGAATATAAAAACAAATAAAATGAAAAGAAAAAAAAAGGGGAAAGCAATTGCAAAGAAATAAGAGTCTCTTTAGAAACATTTATTGTATGAAAATAACAAATTCTTCTTCCATTTTCAAAGACATATTTTGTTTCACTAACTGAATATTCAATATTGAAGGTTAAAGGTTAAAGCCCGAATAAAATGGAAATGACCATCCAAAAAGGGCCTTGGGCCTAGAGGTTTGGCTTTAAGTTTTATAACTACTTCATTTTATGGGTAACATTTTCACACTTTTAATTTAGAGCCTTACACTCTCGCTATCTGTAGAAAAATTACAGATAATTAATTTGGAGTGTCATGGGCTAAATGGGAGCAATTTGTATAATCATAACAAACGAAATCCCCTAATTGCCGAATAAGATAGAGCTCATCTTAGAGCAACACACCACCGCTAGTTAAAATTTGGTTAGAGCATCTCCAATAGGCTTCATGAATGAGCTCCTATCTAAATGTAGGGAGGATTTAAAAAAAATCAACTCTAATCATACTCCCTATCCACCTCCTAAGATAGAGATTTATCAAAGAATTCCTAAATATAGAGAGCGAGAAAGGAGCTTCTAGTGATTTTTTATAACTAATATTAACTGTTTTAATATTATTTTAAATAATTAATTAATTTCTATTGGCTAATTATTAACTCATAGTTATTATGACTCTCTAAAGTAGGAAATATGGTTGGAGTATAACTTTTTTAGAGAGCTCCTAAATAACTTTTTAATAGTTTTAGCCAAAACTTTGCTATAAAATAGAGAACATGATTGGAGATACTCTTAATTTTATTCCAAATGACACACAAAGTAGCCACTTTCATAATGCTTCTCCAATAATGCTATTCATTGAATAGGTAATTACTTTTTATTGAGATTGAATCATTTAAGGGAGAGAGATCATTCACAAATCTGAATTTGATTCATGGATCGATGAAAGAATTAAATTTAACTTCAAATTGGGTTTAGCTAGTTTGTTAGAATAATGCTCTTACGAGAGTTAGAGTGTAAAATTTGAGTCGTACTGCGTCTTGTCGTGTTAGTTTGATTTCTTTCCAAGCATGTACATATTTAACTAATCGTGTCAAACCATTTAACTTTAATGAGAGAGAGAGAGAATTCAGCAATGAAAGAATTGTTTATAATGTGCAAAATGTATCATCATTTTTTTTAGAGGTGAATACACCTCAAATTCTAGTCTGCGAATGGATCTATTCGACATACAATTTTGCCTCTCCTGACCATATATTACACGAGAGAACTCCCCATACAGATTAAGCAATCTGTCTGTACAATATGAAGTACGTCATTAAAGAAAGAAACACTGGAAAGAGAAACACCACTCGTTTGGGCAGAATCTCAAAGCTCTGGTACTCCGATCCTTCTTCAGCAATGGTCTCCAATTTCGAAACGTTATTCGAAGGCTTCTCGTGAGGGATGACAAGAGCTGGTGCAACTTCACCCCAGTTGTGCATGTACCTCATTTCCTTTGCCATCAAACCCATATCTCACTAGATGTATAATTCTTAAGGTGGAAGGTAATATTATATATGTTCTCTTGTAGGAATTGTATGCTCATGAATGTTATTGTGTTGGAGAAAAAGGGTTGGTGGAGCATGGTATATATAGATGAAGGTCGTGAAGGAAGAAGGGTGGTGGTCTGGCCCTGCTGCAGCAATCAGCGGTTGACATGACGCCACGTCATGTGATGAGCAAAACGATTGGAGAAAATGTAGGAAATGATTTAGATTTTAATTTTTACAGTTTACAACGCGTGGAACCCAGAATGGCAAAAACACGTTACATCTCACAAGTCGTTACATCTCACAAGTCGCAACAGATAAGCGTGTAATTGCCAAATTGGTAAAACTGCCCGCATAATCCTAAAACAGCCTGTATGGGTTATGACATGACACGTGGACGGTGTAGAAACAAAGTGCATGCATCGTGCATGGCATTCGTAAATTTTTTTGTTGGCAGCATTATTGTGTGTATCTGATATGATATGTACACATGAAGGTTTTTCTCGACCACACAATAACTAGGTTAATTTGCGAATGATGTGTCTGACGGAATCGTTGATACATAATAATTTCAAACCTTGCTCGATCAGCACAGTCATTTTTCTTACACTTCATTGAGTTGGCTCGATCAAGTATTATATTATTTAAGGACATAAATGTGAAAATGATGCTAGATTCAGAAACTCGAGACACAATTAGGAGATGCATCTCCATCAATAGTCAAAGTTGTATATACATGTACAATATTAATTTTAGGTGTTCGTTTCGTCTTTAGAATTGAATTGGAATGAATAATTAATTAATTCACTATAGTTAAGATATATTGAAGATGGAGGTAAATAATTTTTTATTTTGAGGGAATTAGAATAGGGCATTAGGCATAATTACATACTCATATTCTCTCATTTTGAAAAGGATTGGAATGAATAAATTTCTTTCATGAATAATTCGTCTTTACCTTTAAGTTGGACACATTTTTATCAATTCTTCTTTCAACATACTTTGAATGTAGTGGTTTTTCATTCCAATCTAATCTTAGAGACCAAATGATCGGGAAGTTATTTATGCTTTTTTTTTTTTTTTTAATCTTCAATAATATTATAGAGACACTAAGTTATATTATACTAATTTTTGGTTACCAACTGATGTGAAAATATTTATTTGATGTGAATAAATTAGTTGCAAAATAAGATTAAATAAAAAGAACAAATGAAACATTGTCACATCTATCTAAAAACTAAAAAGTTAGTGTAAGAACCTCAAACATATTCTGAACTAACTTTATTAATTCCATATAATCCATATGGCACAATTATATCTAATCCAAGAGATCTAGGGGTTTAACATGCAAATTTGCAAATTGTAGCATGTATGATGTATAATTGCTTGTATATAACATGCATATGCTATATAAGTAAAATAATCTCCGCACAATTGTAGTAAAAAATGAATTAAGGCAATGGGGCCAAAAGAAATAGAGAAAACAGGCTGGGGTAGGGGCATATAGATGATTACAAATTATATACTACTTAATTTGTGATTTAATAAAGCTTAAGTAGCAGCATACATGATAACATAACCAGTTTACAATGAAAAAGACTTGTAGCCAGGCAACGAAAGGATAAATGGAAGCATGCACTTTGGCTTAAGCTTCCATGCAGAAACAAAATTACCAATTGGTACAACAAAACACTTCAAAAGAAAAATTAATTAGCTAATGGGCCCTAAATATGTTTAATTCTTTTCTAAGCACAGTACTGGCATGGAATTGTAGGGCGAGTGTACGGTGACATCACTTTCAAGAAGCAGGCCGCCGACAAGAATGATGATGCCGGTGAAGAAGGCACCTGAAAACACATCTCATCAGGATTTTCATCAACAATCTGATTATCTCCTTCGGGTTCTTCCTCGTGAATTGTTTCCAAAGATATTTGAATTTGCACCCTGCTAGAATATTTCAGTAGTGGAAGAAAGCGAGACGGTGCAACTGCGGATAATGGGGTCAATGAGGAAGTTTCAGTAGTGTTGGCCATTTTGTTATAAATATAATTAAGTAGGTTGGACCGGATTTTAGAACCTCAATAGGCTAAGCTTAATTTGTATTTGAAGGGAGAAGGAAGAACATGTTGTGGATTTGGAATGCCATGGTTGGTTTATATAGAGGTCCTGATGTGGTTGGGATTAAGTATTACTTTATTATCATGCAGTAATAAATTTTGGATAATGAATATTGTATACTGAAGTTGAAACTTTTCAACTTGCTCTGTTTCGTTTTTGTTTTGTTTTGTGGAAATAAATAAATTATTGATCGAATATATAATACTTCTGAGTTTTTTCTATTTGTTTCATTGAATTTAGGGTACAAGTGTTGGAAAATAATAAAATTAGGAGATTGTGTTTTTTTTCTTAGTTAGCAAGTTAGCATTTAGCAAATTGGTTTGTTTTAACGTTAGGGCTTTTTTGATATTTTATGTATTGTTGTAAATATTGTTTGTGTGGCTGTCTACTTGAGGCCAATATGTAATATCTAAATATTATAGGTACTTACTGATGTAAATAGGGAAAACCTTAAGCCTATAAATACGCTATCTAATGTGAATAATAGATACACTTGAATTTCTCTTCCACTTTCTTTCTTGTCTCTCTCTATTCTCTCTAAGTCCATATTTAATTTTTAACATGTACGTATTAGGTTTTTGGTATTTTTTTGTTAGGGTTGCTCTCGTCTGTTTGTTTTATAATTAAGTCCTAATAAACACACCTTGTAACTTAATTAGTTGAAAAATTAAGTCTTAACACGATATAATACATCCTTTCATTTTAACAACAAGGCCTTTTCAATCCACCACTAGTAGAAAAAGGTACTTGGGCTATAAAACAAATTTCGTCGCTCAAGGTCTCATTTCGTCGTCTAAACATTTGGACGACCATTAATTCATCGCTCAAAGTCCATCAACCAAGCATTTGGGCGACGAAGGAAATACATTCGTTGCCCAATGCACATTCGCGCGACGATTTTTGGCGACGAAAATATGCGTGGTAACAGAGTTCAGGCGACGAATACATTTTGTCGGGCAAACCTTTAAGGGACGAAAATATTTCTTTGCCCTAAGTTATGGTTACACTTAAAGCGACGATAGTTGTTTCGTCGCCCAAAATATTTAATATTTTAATTTTCTTTAAAATTTTTAATTTTTAATTTTTTAATTAATTAATATAATTAATTAATTAGTATTTAAAAGACAATAAAATATAATAAACAATGTAGAAAAACAAATTAGATTATATAAAGAAATGTACGTACAAAATATTCAATAATAAAAATAAATTAGAATCCTAAAACGAAGTGACTAGTGAGGGGGCTCGGGGGGAAGCTGCGATGTCACTTCTTCGAAAAGAGCATTGCTCTTCTCCACCATAGGGGCCTGTAATAAGAAAATAAATATTATTGTTTATAATAATTATAAAAGGAACAACAAAGAGTTATTAAAAATCAACAAGCTTTTATCATGAATTTTTTTATACTAATGCAGCGCGTTGTAGACACGAAATCACAAAGATTACACCCCGACTACTACTTGTTGATTATCCAAATTAGAATGTGAAGAGCGAAGGGTTTCTATTGTCTTGTTGATTATGCATATGTATTACAAAGAAATTTGAACACAAGTAGATTTCATTTAAAATTAAGCTGCAAAGTTCTTATATCTAAGGTTTAGAGAATGTTATATGGGTCTCGAAGACCTAATAAAATAGAAAATGAACCCAAAAAAATCTTTACCAAAAAAGTCGAAAGTTCTTGCAACTTAGATATCAAACATGCGCATCACATCTAGCACTATCACATAACTCGAATTATTATGTGATAGTTCATAGTTGAGACTTAAGACATAATAAGGAGATCTATGCAAGCTATGAATAATTTTACTGCTTTTACCGAATCAGAAGCAGAGCCAACTTTTACAAAGCTTATAGCAGCAAAAACCAAAACCAAAACATACCCAAATTCATAAGAGCTGGATAAAGATTAATCTAACAGGAAAGAATAAACACACACACACAACAAACTTTTGCCGAAATCAGAAGCTGGGAGGGGTGGAGGTGGAGGCTAATATCTACAAATCAAATTCGATACAAATACAACCGTATGAGCAAATGAATAGTCGTTTCGAAGCTTGTTATGCCATCTTTAAAACCATTCAATTCGTTTCGCAAGAAAAGCTCATGATTTGAAAATACAACTCCCAAAAGTAGCCATCTCGAAACTGCCCAGAAAATCCCAGTTTTTGCAGTTACGACCAACTGTTTTTTACTCCAATTTAAACTTATCAAAACTACACTAAAATTCATGAAACAAGAGGGCTTTTGAAGGTTGTTATCCCTAGTTTTCAAACAAGTAAAAATTATCCCAAATACATGTTGTAAATTGAGAGAAATCGAGCTCTGAAGTTGATTACCCGAAACTAAAATTTCCAGAAAACCCAGAATTTCAGATTTGCTACCCAACTTTCACAACTCTTTCAACCTATCAATTCTCAACCAAATTACATGAAACCAAATGGGTTTTGATCCTAGGTAAGTCTACTTTAAACCCATGTAATTACAACTCAAAATAAGGCTTTAAATCACAATAATATGAAGTTCAAAATAAGTAATCCGAATCTGCCATTTTTCCAGAAAAAGTGAAGCATGAACTTCAATTATAAGTTGTTTCAACTCAATAATTCGAATTCTAATAAGCTAATCAAATCAAAATCATCATCTTCCAGCAAACACAAGAAAAAATAACTGAAATAAAATTAATTGAATAACAGAAAGCATACCTTTTTATCGTCTGCTACTCAACGAGAAAGCGAAGGAAAAATGGCAGGATGAATGAATGAGGCCTGCTCGAGGAGGAAGAAAAAAGAGGAGAGAGAGGAGAGTAAAGGGCACTCCTTTTTGCTCTTTTCTTTTTTGGGTGTGAGGGGTTTTGCTTCAGAGATCGTGCAAGCAACTGTTTCTTTCTAGTTTTTCTTCTAGTTTTGGTTTGGAGGAGCTGGGCTTGGTTGCAGAGGGAGAGACCAATTGTATTTGCAGATGGAGGAAGAGGAAGAAGAAAGAAAAAAGAAAAGGCACGGGTTGAATGTAACCCAAAGCCCTTTGTGCGACGAACGTGTTTCGTCGCTCAAACTCCTCATTTTGTCGCACAACATTTCATTAAAAATTTAAAAACGAGGCCAAAAAGTTGGGCGCCTGGAGGGGGCAAATTTAAGGTTTAGGCGACGAAATGGATTCGTCACGCAAATGTACGCAGGTTTTGGGCTACGAAATAATTCGTCACGCAAAACAACATGAGGTGACGATTCAGTTTTTCATCGCCTAAACCTAAGAAATTTATCACCCACCAATGTTATTCTGATCTCCTAAATAATGACTTATTCATTTCGTATTGAAGTAATTTTTTTACAGAATGATCTTGAAGAAAAGGTCTACATATTCAACGGTTCAGATTTAAAGAAATAAATATGTATGTGTGTTTACAGATCTCCGAAAAATTAACTTACAATGGGAAATTCATAATAAGTAATTGAGAAGTGGAAAAAATCTGTAAAAAATACACAAACGCTCGTAACGACAAGGTGTACTACTTTTGTTAAGGTGTCATCTCCAAAAGATGAACACTAGAAACCATGAAGGCTATATTCTTTTTTAACCGTCGATCAACGTTTATGTTTACACTCCGTTATTATATCCGTAGTTTTTTTTTCATCCCGATTCTTTTTTGAAAACATGATCTTTTACTAAATGCAATAAGATGAACGGTTCTGATCGTTCATAGAATGTCCCCATATTGACAGTTTATTGGAAAATGTGATGATGTTATATAGTTTCTATAAACTTTATAACGTCCTATACAAATTTGACTAAACAGTAAAGATGGGGACATAATATAAACGATCCTAACCGTTCATCTTATTGAATTTAGTAAAAGATCATGTTTTCGAAAAAAAACTGGCATGAAAAAAACAAATTACGGATATAATACCCAAGCGTAAACGTAAACGTTAATCGACGGTTAAAAAATAATATAGGCTTCATGGTTTCTAGTGTTCGATTTTGGAGATGACATCTAAACGAAACTTGTAAGCCTTCTCGTTATGAGCATTTGTATATTTTTTACAAATTTTTCCTCCTTCACAATTACGTATTATGAATTTCCTAATGTAAGTTAATTTTTCGTACAACTCTTAATTTGTAAACACACATATAGATACTTATTTCTTTAAATCTGAACCATTGAATATGTAGACCTCTTTTTCAAGATCATTATGTACAAAAATTACTTCACGGTGTAGAGTAAATGTCTTAGGAAGGCGACAAACACAAATTCGTTGCCCAAAACCTCAACAGGTTAAGGCGACGAACAACTTATTTGTCGCCTAAAGCGTCTTTGGGCTACGACATGAAAAATTCGTCGCCCAAAACATCAAAAGGTTAAGGTGACGAATAACTAATTCGTCGCCTAAAGTGTCTTTGGGCTACGACATGAAAAATTCGTCGCCTAAAGTCACCACTTTGAGCGACGAAATTCTAGGCTACGAATTTTTTGTCGCGTAAAAGTTTGGCGCCAAATTCTCCTTTTGCAGCCACTTTTTCCATCTTTTGCGCGACGACTGTATTTATTCGTCGCCCATTTCAATTTTAAGCGACGATTGCCTTCGTCGCCTTAATGTTTTGGTACTTTAGGTGACGAAACAGGGATTTCGTCGCCCAAAGTCTTCTTGCCCAACGAAAATTCCTTCGTCACCTAAAGTTTTGTCGCCCAAACTGTTTTTTCTACTAGTGTCGACTACACCATGACTCAATAATATTGAAAGGTTAATTACCACAGGTTGACTCAGTGGTTGAGGCAAATTTCATGTTCGTATTCTACACGACTTGTCCTGGGTTTGATTCCTGGCGATAGTGAATTATACGATGGTGGCCAGAGGAAGGTTGAAATGCCTCTGTAAGTTTTTCCGGCCTCCTGAAGGGTGGACTGTCGTGGCTTGGCCACCAGCTGGTCTTTTTTTTTTTAATAATAATAATGAAATGTTGTCGAGCTTAACCTAAATTTGATTTGATTAATGCATCATATATACTATGTAGGAAAAAATGAATAGAAAACTAGATTTTAATCCTTAAATAAGAGCAAGTTTATATTAATTAATGTCTAGTACAAGATTAAAAATTGAATTTAGTCCCTTGAATTTATTTAATTGCCATCATTTATTTTTTTCTTTTTTTGGTAATTTCATGATTTTTCTTTTTCTAAGTCTACCGTTGTATCCATTAATTTTATTTATTTGTTGACATTTTGCATCAATAATTTATGGTTATAAGTAACTTCTACAAGGAAAAAAATTATAGAAGAGTTGACATTGTACAAGAGAATCAAATTTCTACACTAATTCATTATGATATATTTCAATACAGATATTTAAGTACACTAACTCATTATAAATATATTCGGTACAAACAGTTAAGTGAACTAATTCATTATAATATAGTATGGTACAGACATTTCGGTACAAACATTTAGGTAGTATGACTCATTACGATACCGATATTTCAGTACAAAAATTTAGATACGCTAATATTCTGATATTATATACATACATGCTACATGAATTCATAATATAATATCCTGATATTATGTACATGCTTTTGTCTCCTTGAAATATCTAGGCCAGCTAGCTGTTGTTGTAAATATATACAGTTGTACGGGATCATAAAGGCCGTGCTGGTTAGGAGTTATCATTATCTCCTCTCCGCCGCCCCATATGAACTGAGCTCAGAGGTGATTCTTTCGACTACAAGTACAACTTTATTTGAGGAAAGTTTTTCAACTTTTTTACTTACACCATGACAATAACTTCAGTTTAGGTAAAGAGTAAAATTCATAACATGCATGTATGTTCCTTTTTCTTCTCCGATTAGTCAAAATCATTACATATGTTGTTTGTAACTCTGTAAAACTAACATGCATGCATCTTCCTCAGTAAAATTTAGAACATTTACTGATAATATATTGCATGGAATTAGGGTTTTGGGATTGAAAATCAGATGAACACTTTGCTGCCAAGTTTAGAAACCGCGTCGATCGATCGGTAAGGAGATGAGCACGAGTACGTACTTTATGAATTGAATGCAAATCTTGGATATACGTCCTCAAATCAGTCTTCATCAAGTCGGGTCTTTTTAGTTTTTATCCAAGTAAGTCATTGGAATCATTTGACAATTTGGGTAAGGCGGGCCTGACAGATTGTTCCCGGTCTCGATCACACAGACTTATCCACAGACCAATGCAGTACCAATTTCTACAACTTTATTTTAGCTTTTCGCATTTATTGGTGCCCTACTTCCCACGGCACACTTTCGTCAGGCGATTGTCGTACGCAAAGGTGGCCCAGAAGTAAGGCCAACAAGGCATGTGTCTTAGGTCTCACTTTAAATTAGGCCTCATATTCATCATATTCTTGATTAGAAAGAAGAAAAAAAATCTCTTATTCTCATAAATCTAATCTGGCATACCTCAAATTCATATTATTGTGAAAAAAGTCATATTAATGTACTAAATTAAGAATGCCTCATTTCATTTTCGTCTTAGGCTTCAGTTTGCATTGGGACAACTCTGGTTGTACAGACGGTGCAAGTTGTGGCATTCACGGATGGACTTGGTGGCTATGCGTAGATAAGGCTGTAAATCGGTTCAAACTGTTCCAGTTGGGTTCACATTTGGCTTGTTTAAGCTCGGTTCGTAAGTCAAATGAACTGAACTTGAACAAATATTCAGACTCATTATAAAAATCAGTCGAGATTGAGTTTATATATATTCGGCTCATAAAACTTGAGAACAACCCGAACATATCTTTTTATGAGACAACTCGAGTTTGGTTCGAGCTTAGCTCATCATTCGTTAAAGTTTTGGCTCATAAATTTTACTTAATTTATCTTTTACCTATCCATCAATCGTCCTTTTAGAGAAAGTTTCCAAAAGAGTGATGTAATTTTAAAATATATTTTACATAAGGTTTGGAAGGAAATGTCTTATAATTATTATGTATATCTTTATTTCGTTTTTAATTTTCATTGAGTTGAGTTAAATACAAGTTCAAGCTCTTTTAAAAAACGATTTGTGCCAAGCCATCTAAAAGCTCGTGTTCGTTTTTAAATGAGTTGTGTCAAGCCTAACTTGAGGTTGAAACAATCTCTCGAACCGAGCTTGAGCATACGTTTGCAAGCTTTTATCGAGCTTGAACCGAACCTGAGCTCATTTACACCCTTAGTTATTGATGATGCAATAGGATGTTAAATATTACAAAACATGTTGTCCAATATATATAATAAGATATTCACTTCTAAGAAACTAATTGTTTACTCCAAATTTTTTATATTTAGAAAGAAAAATACACTTATATGAGGAGTGCACAATGAGCTTTTTGGAGTGTCAATAACAACACCCTATAATTATTGTTACAAAATATATTGTATATGTGCATGCCTACAATATTTATGAAGCAAAGTAATATATTCAAATAGCTAGATAGATGTACTGTTTTTCTAGACCGCAATAGTGACCACATTATGCGACTAACAACATCTTATTACGATTCGTTGGTGTTGGCACATCATGGATCGTTCACTAATATGGTCCATTTAGCATTATTATCAAATTACTTCACTGAAATATTCTTAAGATATAATATCATTGGTCACTACAAGTTGATCTGTTACTGATCCGGCAGCCGAAATATTAAGCAGGGTTTGAACTTTGAAGTACATTAGTAAACCTTTCTACTATGCATTCAATGCAGTGTTCTCTATTCATACCGTCTTAGGTCATCATTCCTTTGTTTTATCACGATCAAAAACGCAAATGCCACGTCCAGTAAAAAACTATAATGAAAGAACCAGAAAAAGGCCCAAAATGTCTGATAGGATGCAGACGTAAAGGGAAAGAGCATGGAAATTGTTAGAGCAAGAATGTGAGTGTGGACCATTTGACACTTTTCTCCGAGAGTAGTGACTGTTCATGCCTCGGATAAGAAGCAATTTATAAGCTTGGAAGAGAAATAATGTATCAATTTTGACCAATATATGGACGATCGAGCTGAATAATGAAGATGATCATATGGCCGATTTTGCTTGGGCAACCATGCACAGTGATTGTAATTTGACAACATCCAGATCCCTTTCCCTTTGAGCATTCTAGTCCAAATTAGCACTTTTTAGCATGTGATTGTAATTTGACAACATCCATATCCCTTTCCCTTTGAGCATTCTAGTCCAAATTAGCACTTTTTAGCATGTGATTTGTAGGACCATGTATAATTTCATCTGTATGCCTTTTTGCTTTGCAATTTTCTCCAAGGATTTATAACTGGGCTAAAGCTAGCATTTTTTATTTTGGATCATGGGCTATAGCTGGGAAAATCTAAGCAGCCTGAGCAATTCAGATCGAATCATAGTCGTCTAAAATGTTCATCACTTGCAATAAAAATTTGAGAGTTGTACTGTGATATAGTTAGTTAGTCGCGCCAACACTGGATCAACCATGCAACCATAGTCGAGTACAAGAATTTCTACATTCAAGAGTCAGGGTTTCACTTAAAGCAAAACTTTACTTGATAAAAAATAAATGTTGAAAAAGTTCCAAACTCAAATCTTCTTACTACATAATGATAAAACAATTGGAAAAAATCTTATCCCACCAACAAACAAAGCCAATCCTTCTAATGTAAGGATGGATTGTCAACCTCACCTAGCATTTCTGACGGTCGATTGAGTGTTGGAGCACACACAAATTAGTGGTAAAACATCGTGGGCGACTAATTATAACACTTTTCTCAAATTTTCTTTGCAAGTGTGAGCGAGTGCAACCCTCAAATTTTCCTGCAATTAATTGGAGCTTGATAGATTTTTCAGCCTAGTTAGATTTTGGGAGACTTTGAATGCGGTCCCTAGCTATCAATGTTCTTTGACTAAAACTTTATTGGTTTTCAGCTTTTGATTGAAGTCCCCGACATTAATGTATCAATATCTTTTCACGTTGGTTATTATATTTTTTAACTTAAAAATTGAAATTTATAGTTGCTTACATTAATGGGATTTTAAATAAAACCCATGATTTGTGGGATTGAAAATATTAAAAGATAAATTATACTCCCCACCTCGTGGAAGAAAATTTAAAATATTAAAAGATAAACATGGGTACATTCATCAAAATTAATCAAACAATTATTGTACCATAAAACGTTTGGTAGATTCTTCAAACCCAAAACAAGGGTACATTCTTCAAAACAACAAAAAAAGAATGTACCCATATAAGTTTAAAAATGGATTAGAAAAAAGTGAATGGATTTTACATTAAAAAAGAAAAGGGTACATTAACAAATTGGTATGTTTAAGAATGGATACATTTAAGATTAAAAAATTAAAAATCTTTTTATATATAAAATTAATGAGTACAAAACTTATTTTAATTTTAATTTTTTTGTACTTTGAAAATGTTTTAAATTAAAAATTAATTAAGAAATTAATGAAGGTGTGAGTATTAAAATCCTAAATCAATTACCAATTTTTAGTTTAAAAAAATTGTAACTGACATGTAAATTTATTAACACATGATGTCAAGAATTTTGATCAAAATCTGAAAACTAATAGCTAGAGACCGAATACAAATTTTTCCACTCCAAACAATTATAATCATTAATTAATCATGTTTAAAAGCATGCTGTTACATAATTTGATGGACTAACTAAACTTATTGTCCTAGTCATTGTCAACCTAACAAACACGGTGCGTACCGGGTACTAGTAAACCATGATTGGGATATTTTCCGAACATGCCACCCCAAATGAATTTGAGCCAGCCAAATGTAGGACCATTATTTTCTTGGAACAACGAAATTTTCTCGAGAAAATTTTGTCAGCATCACTGTGCCCAAATCAAGCAGATTAAACTGAAACGTGGCATGGCAGTTGGCTACTCCCAGTGCGACTGGGAAAAGTGCAAATTTGGAAGCCATCGTTCCCAACAAAAATCATATCTTTTGCAGATATCTGACTTCCACCCAAGAGTCGACACCTACCAATACATGGGTCCGACGTCGCCAGCCCTAGCAATAAATGTTAAAAGCAAGAGGCGGCACTAGCTATTAAAACATGATTTAACATTCTTGGACTAAGACCAGTGGCTTAATTACTATAAACCCTAATAAGTTTCATCTATATAAGTTTGTGTTCATATGCTCATTTGACAAAGCAAACCATTCTCTCTTCAAGCACAATTCTCTCTCCGATCACTTTTTCACTTCTAAAGTTCTCGATCGCTATTAATTTTCTACAATTTCCAGTGAAGGAAATGGCGAATTCACGGTTAGCAAGGTTCATCACAGAAGTTGCACCACCTCAATTTGTGAGTGTGATGAGGCACAGAACTTCAAAAGTGTTGGATACAATCAATGAGGAGGAGAGAGAATATGTACATACCCCAAATGATTCTCTCACTTCATCATCATCCAACGGTTTTGCTCGTTCCTCTTCATCATCGCCGTCGCCGCCGCCCCCAAGTTTGGCTTCTGCTTCTGCCGCCAGTGTTGAGTCGAAGTACTTTCTCAGGAAGGTTCGTAGGTCTTTGTCGGTGTTCGGACACTAAAATTACGCCTTTGAAGGCCGAGCAAATAAACTGGGAAGCTCGCTAGCTAGCCTTTAAGGCGTTATTTTGTGACAAGTATTTGAATTGCAGCCGTCTTTTTGAGGCCCTATTTTATGTTTTTTCCTTTTCTTTTTTTGGTTCAACTAACATGGTCACGGAGTATTCAGTGAAATGACCAAACCAGCTGAGCTGATGAGAGATTGTGAAAGGAACCTTTTCTATTATGGGAATGAATGAAAAAAAAAATATATATATATATATATATATATATATATATATAATATGGAATGTGATCAGAGGCAATATTATGCTGTACAGAATCACTAACTATTTACTTTTCCATCAATCAATGTTTCATATTTGCTACTCTTACTTCTGAGAAATGATGAATAATATATGCGTGGCTTGGAAATTATTACTTGTGCATGCTATGTTTTAATTGTTTGTGTATTATTATTAGATGAATACGGATCCTACAGCTTTGCCCTTCTCCCCCCAACCGATCGAACTTAGAGATATGGCTATATATGTTAAAACAGAAAAGTATTGTATGGTAGCAATTGAATTTTCTTCAACCAGTATGATAAAATGATATTTTTTATATTAAGAGAAAGAGTAATGCTAAAGAAACCACATATTTAATTATAACAAATTTTTTTTTTCCTTGTTATTGATAATCCATGAAGAGAAGGATCGCATATCTATCTAGCATGGATGATGTTTGCATACGCAAGATAATGCACTCGATTCGCCAAGGATATCTTCGCATATTGGTTCGGATAACCCATTGTATTTGCTTACACATGCATCAACACATGCTTGATCCATCCCTGCGGTGTGCAGGTCACATTTTCTATCACCGAGTCGCAAAATTGTGTATCCATTGGTCTCATAGCCATCATATTAGTAGCTACATATATACATAAATGAAAAATGGAGATCATATGAATGTGAGCTAGTTCGACCTATTGGTATACATAGATTACTTGCAGTTGGACGTAGGGAGATTAATTACCTGAATCAAGAAAAACAAGAATGATAAGAACGCTGAGGACTGACAATGCTTTAATTAGCCATTTTAATCTTACAATCACTCTTTTTTGTTTAGAAAGAGAAAAGCTTATAAATAACTCTGTACTTGTCATTGTCACTCTCGTAGCATTTTATTTATAGGCTTAAATGTGGGTAGGTTTAAGCATATAAGGTATCTCTACGTACATAGAAAATAAGTATCTGGAAAAATCCCACCAAATGCATGCCAAAAATCTCAATTTCGTTTGATCTTCTTGCATTTAGATTTATGTCCAATTATTGACCAAAATGTCCTTTCGATTCCAGACTTTCAAATCTTCTTTTTAAATTTAGAATTAGTGCTTTCTATTTTTGAAGAAAAAATCTGATATAATTAATATTGTTGATTGATAGAAGAGGAAATATAAATAATAAGATGTAATCTAGTTTTGGCATTAGAAATTTAGACGAGCAAAACTACAGACTATGGCTCAATTCACAATTATCATTTTAGGTATTCTCAAACCACACTCTTCTCCCCGTCCGAGCAATGGGAGAGAACCAAGCCCGGATAGAAAAGCTCCATGTTCCTTAGCATTGATTGCTTGCAGTGGCGAAGTCAGGATTTTATAATAATGAGGTCATAATATAAGCTCCCAAAAATTGATCATACTTTCATTTATATTGTCAATGATGTGTTCTCATATTTAAGAAAATGTCATATTACACCAAAAGACAAATGAGAAAAAACTAAGAGTTAAAACAATAAAGAAGAACGGAGGAAATCTTTTGTCAAAGGTGGAGAGTAATTTTAACATATGCCTTAATAAAAGTGTAGCAAGTTGTATGTTCTTTCTTAGTTCTTACAAGGTTTAAAAGGAGTTCAGGCTAAGATAAATCATAAGAATTTAGCTCGGATATTATGTTTAATTGAGATTTAATTTAAATTCAAGAAGAAGAGAGATAGACAAGAGAAAGAAGAAAATATATGAGTAAAGAGTTGTTGTGCACCAAATGGGAGAACAACTGAGATAAGATGAGCTTGGAGTGGAGTACACTGGCCAAAAAACGCTAAAAATAACCTACAAAACATTGCTTTTATTGAACTTGTTATAGGGGTCACAACAAATTAACAAAGGGGATTACATTGAGCTGTTGGGGTCATGGGCACTCAATGCTCCCAATGTAGCTCCGCTACTGATTGGTTGGGTTTGTTTTCACTCCAACAAATTTAAATTATTGAGTCAAAAACTTGATTTTAGTTTGGAATAGGATAGTGCTTGCATTCTCCCCTTTGGGGGGTGGGGGGTGGGATGAACTTATTTCCCTACTTGCAAATAACGTATCTTTACTGTTAAAATTTCATAATCGGAACGTTCAATTTCTTAACCTTCATTTGAATATCATTCTTAAAAAAAGATCATTTGAATCAGAAGTCGTTTAGTCATCTAAATGTATTAAATAAATGAACGGTTCATCATTAATATGTTACTTGATACCTGCACCATTGATTTATTTGATACAATTAGATGACTAAATGATCTCTTATTCGAATGAAGATTAAGAAATTGAATGGTCCGGATCGTAAAATTTCTACGATGATGAAAATACGTTATTTTTAAGTGGGGGAATGAGCTCATCTCGAGAAGTGGAATGCAAATATTATTCTTTGGAATATTCGGTTCGTAACCTTCTTACCGCAATTTTTTATAGGTTCATAATGATCACATTGTAGTTCTATGTAACCACCACTACACAAAAACAGAGCTAAAGCATGAACGAGGTTCGTGTCTTTTACTATCAATAGGAATTAACTAGTACTCGTGGCTGAAGCTATTAGCCGCGGTGGGCTAAATCACTTTCATTCCAAATATATTATGAGCCGACATTCCAAATCACTTTCATTCCAAAAGAACTTAAATAAAGTAATGTAAAAAAGAAAAAAAACCAAACAAATATCCAATAGAAAAAAGACAACATGAAGAAAAATTGGATTTTGGGACGATCGGTATGATACTACCGATTTGGAAAACCTGAAGTCTGGGGAGCTCAACCGATTCTTGAAAGGGAGAGTCGGTAGATCCATACCGATCGTCCCCTTTTTCATTTTTTTTTTTTAGTTTTGGATTTTTTTGGTTTTTGTTTTTCTTTCTCTTGCCGTAACACCAAATTATCGTCTTCATATTCTACAAAAAGTATTTTTCGGTGCAAAATGTGTTATAGTTCATGTTTAAACACTCGAAAAACAACTAAATAAAACCTAAATCTAGTAGTTTCGTAGGAATGGTCGGCACGGCAATAATGGGAGAAATGATCGCCTCTGTACCAAATGGTAATGAGAAGGGAGTCTCGCTGGTAGCTCATCTTTTAGTGGTGTTATACTCCTATAGGACGTTGAGCTGCTGCGTTCATTGGTGTGGGAGTAAACCCCACATCATATCTTCTAAATTTTGAAAATATTTCGGCAATATCGAGAAGTTTGGTGAACTTTTGATACTTCGGTCCAATATCTGACCGATTTGATAAATTTTAGGGATATTTCGATGAAAATTTTGGTGCAATTTGGATCATAAGATTTCTTATAGTTGACAGTCGAAATCTCAATGGTGCAATTTAAAATTGAAAGGCGATAAAGATAATTGTATCAACTACCATCCATGTGTTTGTAATTTTTAATTTTAAAAAAAAAAACCTTATCTTATACCATATACCAAGAAAAGAACGAAAACTAAACGAACTTAAATAAAGTAATGTAAAAAAGAAAAAAAAACCAAACAAATATCCAATAGAAAAGAGACAAAATGAAGAAAAATTGGATTTTGGGACGATCGGTATGATACTACCAATTTGGACACCCTACAGTCGGGGGAGCTGAACCGATTCTCGAAAGGGCGTTGAGCTGAACCGATTCTCGAAAGGGCGTTGAGTTTTGGATTTTTTTGGTTTTTGTTTTTATTTCTCTTGCCGTAAGACCAAATTATCGTCTTCATATTCTACAAAAAGTATTTTTCGGTGCAAAATGTGTTATAGTTCATGTTTAAACACTCGAAAAACAACTAAATAAAACCTAAATCTAGCAGTTTCGTAGGAATGGTTGGCACGGCAATAATGGGAGAAATGATCGCCTCTATACCAAATGGTAATGAGAAGGGAGTCTCGCTGGTAGCACATCTTTTGGTGGTGTTATACTCCTATAGGACGTTGAGCTGCTGCGTTCATTGGTGTGGGAGTAAACCCTACATCATATCTTCTAAATTTTGAAAATATTTCGGCAATATCGAGAAGTTTGGTGAACTTTTGATACTTCGGTCCAGTATCTGACCGATTTGATAAATTTTAGGGATATTTCGATGAAAATTTTGGTGCAATTTGGGTCATAAGATTTCTTATAGTTGACAGTCGAAATCTCAATAGTGCAATTTAAAATTGAAAGGCGATAAAGATAATTGTATCAACTACCATCCATGTGTTTGTAATTTTTAATTTAAAAAAAAAAAACCTTATCTTATACCATATACCAAGAAAAGAACGAAAGCTAAACGAACTTAAATAAAGTAATGTAAAAAAGAAAAAAAAAACCAAACAAATATCCAATAGAAAAAAAGACAAAATGAAAAAAATTGGATTTTGGGACGATCGGTATGATACTACCGATTTGGACAACATTCAGTCGGGGGAGCTCAACCGATTCTTGACGGGCGAGTCGGTAGAGTCATACCGATCCTCCCCTTTTTCATTTTTTTTTTGAGTTTTGGATTTTTTTGGTTTTTGTTTTTCTTTCTCTTGCCGTAACACCAAATTATCGTCTTTATATTGTACAAAAAGTATTTTTTGGTGCAAAATGTGTTATAGTTCATGTTTAAACACTCGAAAAACAACTAAATAAAACCTAAATCTAGCAGTTTCGTAGGAATGGTCAGCACGGCAATAATGGGAGAAATGATCACCTCTGTACCAAATGGTAATGAGAAGGGAGTCTCGCTGGTAGCTCATGTTTACTTTGAATGAAATATCACAATTTTTAAGTGTTAATCATTGTACCTGTCTCTTTCCAACTCGAAAGACGGTGCGCTAAAAGAATTTAGGTCATGATCCAAAACAATTTCTTAAGCTATGTCCTATCATAATCCTTTACATTTACAATCATTTGCAACCTGGATCCTTTCGATACAATCTCGATCCTCAGACCTTAGCTCTGTATCAAACCTCGATCCTCAGACCTTAGCTCTGTATCAAACTTATACGTCCCATCGCCTGCAAGGTCCTGCTATATCATCTGAACCAACCATGGTTTGTTTTTGCAATATTGACGGATATATTATACTTTACGACTAAGAAGGTAGCAAAAATGTTTTGGTGATAAAAAGTTTATAAGTGGTTGCTAACATTCTAGTTGTTCACCACCTATGAAACATGTATACTGGTTATGAATGGTACAAATGGTGATACGACACAAACGACTCAATACCAAATCTTAACTCTTAGGCAGAACTTGCTTCAATAATTACTTTCTTTTGAAGGCTGCTCTATTTCATTTCCCTTCACCGCTTTCTCTTCCGGGATGTTTCCATTTCAACAGTCTCTTTCAATTTGTCCAGTGCTGTCACATTGAGAAAAGCAAAGATATGAAAATGAGGCATGGTTAGTTTAAGCATCTAAAGCCATTCAACTAGATCTAGCTGGTGTCCATGTAAGCTTAAAACCATTAGAGATAACATGTAAATTCGATGGAGGCCAAACATTGTAATGGTGGAAGCCATTAGGGTGAACACTGATATGTTTTAAAAATCATTGACCCACGTATAGTTCACCCAAACCAGTGTATAATTTTTTAATAAAAAACTATGCAGTGCAGTTAACCTATATAGACATGAAAAATAAGCAAAGCAATTACCAGATTCATAGATAGAGTGGAGTGGTTCAATGTAACTAGAAGGAACAGAGTATTTAGAGCAAGAGTTATTCTCAGCTTTGCGTAATAGCTTGTTGAAACGCTTAACCTGCAATGAAAGGAGAAAATTTCAAATATCCCAACTTACAATCGATAGTTCCAAGTAAATGACGTGTAAGCTTAATCTGAACAATGAATGATAATTAACACCTAAATGACTTTCATTCCAACCAAGTGCTGATGTGCAAGATCAGCGTGTAATTTTTCATGAGTCAAGATATTCGATCAAATATAATAGGACTCAAAAGGGCTGCAAAGTGAGCCAAACAAACCCAAACTCTGAGCAGGTTGTCCTTTGAATGATTTTGCTTAATTCGAGCTCAAGCCCGCATCTAAATGAAAGGTAAAGTATGTCTGTTCATCGGAAAATTGATTATTCACATGGGCAAAACCAAGGTAAATATTAATCCCAGTTTTCGGATGGACCTCAGCCGATAAATAAATTTTTTCCAAACTTAAAGAAAATTTCTACTTTACATGGCAAGCTCATAACGAATTGACACTGACCAAGTGACCCATTTAGTTGCACCAGGACATAGAAGAATGAAGGAAATACCAAAATAAGAGAAAGAAAAGAAAAACATGGGCATACGGTAACAGATACTTCTATTCCACATAACCTTGTTCTGAAATGTGCATTGGGGTGGAGACTAACAAGACAATACACACCTCTTCTTTACGCAACAGTGTGAAGCAACAACCAGTTTGGCCTGCTCTTGCTGTCCGACCTGCACGGTGTATGTATGTCTTTATGTATGCAGGCATATCATAATTAATGACATTCCTCACCCCTTCAACATCCATTCCACGAGTCATTGCATCAGATGAAACTAGTACTTGAATCTCCCCTTTCCGGAATGCCTTCAATGTCTTGCTGCCATAAGTAAATTACATATTCAAATCTTATGCCTTCAATTTATATAAATATCCCAGAAATTACCTTCGTATAGATTGACGTTGAAGGCTTGAATACTCCTTAATCTTGAAAGGCAGATGATCAAAAGAGTTCAATAAGGTGCACAGACGATGAGTTGACTCCACAGAGGATGTGAAAACGATGCACTTCTCTGCTCCTAAACTTTGCAGGAGCCCAACCAAATATAATGGCTTGTATTTTGATTCGCAAAGCTGTAGATAAGACATGGAATAAAAATTTAGGAGATACCACTTAGTGTTCCCTTTAGACATAAAAAAAAAAATTAGAAATTTATCAAAATATAATACACAGATTTTTCACTTTATTTATGCAACCAAGAGACTAAATGAATCTAGCCTCGCATCATTGCCCACTTGCAAGGCAAACGAGACAGTGTGCACAATATGAGCTTAGAAAGAGGCTTTGTCATTACATCAAATAGGACACTACTCTATTTATCCTAACCACTAAATTGGTAAAAGTAGCCCTTACGTACAAAACAGAAACGGAACCAATCTCATGTGTCTACCAATAGAGTAAAGATGGAATACCAGTTTGTAGGACTGTAACTTTTCTGGAAGCTGATAACGCTTCTGTCCAGTTGTCAAGAATAAAGGATGATGCAGATCAAGCTGAGCAACCTTGCTTGGATCCTGGGTTAGCGTGGCTGACAGAACCATCTTCACAAGCCTGGGGTATGATTTACCCTTAAACCCCCTCTCAAGACCACTGAAATAAAGTTGAGATAACATTTAAAAGCAAGGCCAATGACATGCTTTAAATTTTTAACTAAATACAAGTTCTCAGTTTCATCAGTAGCAAAGATCCTCATGCAGGCAGAGTCAACTTTTAGTAGTGGCCCGAGTATGAGTTTCAGTTATAACCGGCAAACACATCAAATAGACAATCGGTGATAACATGGTATTTAACATATCACACTCTCATAAACTAAGACAAGAATATAAAACCTTGTTTGAAAATTATGACAGATATGCAACATAAAAGTAACTTAGAAAATGAAAATGGTAGTGATGTGGAAAAACTAAAATGTAGTTCTATGTCAAAATGACTAGAGTAATTAACATGGCTCAATTCCGTGTCATGGCAGATCTGAAACATAAAAATTGGCAGAGGGAGAGAAAATGGACATAGAACTCACGATCTCCTTATGGTTTTTAAGGAACCAAATGGGGAAGGTAGAAAATTTTGAGCACAGGGAAGGAAACTTTCATCGTCAGGGTGAGTGATTTGAAGCACAGTGGGTAGCCAAGACTGGTATGCCTCCCTTAGCAATCGATCTGTTTCATCAACAACCTATAAACCATCAAATGATTTGCCATATAAGGGATTATCAAAAATAATTGTTTCAACTCACATGAAGCACATAAAATTCTGAAACGATTTTCGAAATTTAACAGGCCTCGTCAAGTGTTCCAGTTTTCAAGAAGATTAACTGTAGTATAACTACCTATAACTTCTATAATACCAATATCAAAGCACGTGGATGAAAATTGAAGTACCATAATCTGCTACTTACAAGATAACAGAGATGCTCAAGCGTAAATCCCTTAGTGTTATTTATATGGTCCATTAGCCTTCCAGGGGTAGCCACCAATATGTCCACCGAACTTCGTAACTCGGGCAAAAAATCTTCGGGATCAAAACTAACACCCAGCTGAAGCTTAGGCCTATTGATAAGCTCTGAAATTTCATCAGCTATAGAAGATTGGCCAACTGCAAGACCAACAGATAATCCCACTGCAGGTGCAATTGCAGCAAAAACCTCTTTAACCTAATCACGGCACACCAAAATCACGAATTTGGTTAACATTTCACCCAAAAATCCACACAAAGCTTCCATATCATCACTTTTAAACAAATTCACTTAAGACATGATAAGAATTAACAAGTAAGCATAGGAAGTCAACGAAACCTGCAATGCTAAATCGCGAGTCGGCAGCACCACGAGCGCACGAAGACATTTAACAGAGCGAGTCGACAGCATTTGCACAATTGGCAAAGCATAAGCCAAAGTCTTCCCACTTCCAGTTGGAGAATTAACACACAAATCGCGCTCGAAAGCTCCCGGGCCAACAGTCTCTTGCCAAACCGCAAGCTGAACTGGGAAAAGCGAAGAGATTCCCATCTTCTCCAACGCCACCTTCAACCTAATTCACAGTGAAAAAAAAAAATTTAATTGGGTTTGTCTACAACACAAAGTAGAATACGAAATTTAACATTTTGAAATATGGGTAATTTTCAGAGAGTTTTGGTGAATTGGGTTGGTTTTTTTTTACCTGGGGTCAATGCAAGGGAGGAGAGAGAGAGGGCATTCGTCGACGGCATTGACATCGATTGGGCTTCGCATCCATGGCAGGACTGGTATGCTCTTTTCTTCTTCTGTACCCATTTTTTTTAATTATGGGCAAAGTTTGATGCTTTGCTTAGAATCTGAAAAAACCCAGCTTCTGGTTACTAAAACCCTAGTTACAATGGCTTCCCACTAGGGTTTTGGAAACAAGTTTCAGTGATGGGGACTGATTGGTCAATAAAAATGAGGTAGGGTTTAAAAATGGGATTTGATATTTGAGCTTAAACGAAGCGTCGAAGCCCAATGCATTGGGAGCTGGATCGGAAACGCAAATAAGTCTGCGCGGTTGTGTTTTATCCTGGCCCAAAGCATTTGAAGTGCTGATTGACAAGTGCTTCTTTTATAAGGCCATCTCCAATGGTGGCCAAAGGTCAACAAATTTAGGCCATTGGCCTTAGGCTTCGGTGCTCTAATAATGGGCAACAATTAGGCCCAAGGTAACCCAAAAAAAAAAAGCTACAAATAGGCTAAAGAGTTGGCCCGGCCAAGACATGTGGGTCCCACGGTGCGAGTGGGCAAGCAGCGCATGGAAGGCACGTAGGAGAGAGTGACTCGCCACACGCGCGGCACATGCCACACGCGTTGGGGTTGGCATGTGGCTAACATCATCTCTGTCGGCCACCATTATGTTACCGTTGGAGATCAACGGTCCCAAAAAAAATGACCGTTGGTTGATCCAACGATCATAATTCAAAATTTTTTTTAATTTTTTTTACTTATAATTTAACGGCTGTGATTAAATGATATCAAATCTAACAGTAAAAAAAATCATCTGACGGCCCAAATTAAAATCCAACAGCTAAAATAATTAATAAAAAATATTTAACTAAAATTTCACCCTAAAACTCTATAAATACCCATTCATTTGGTCATACATCCACACAAAATCAATTTCCTTCCCTTTCGTCATCCAAATTTCATTTTTTCTTGTACCCACTTTTAAATTGGCATTCTTCTTCTACCCACTTTCAAATTTTCATTCTTCTTCTACCCACTTCCAAAAAATTTCAAGATGCCAAAAATTAGTACAAAATTACCTAATTGGTCTAAAGATGAAGATATAGCTTTGTGCAAGGCATAGATCAATATTAGCGAAGATGGTGCTACCGAGACAAACCAAAATATTCAAGAATTTTGGTCTCGCGTCTATGAAATGTTCCTTAGCACCTCTCCCCCACCGTTGCCCGACAAGCCATGAACCCTTGATGGTATGTACGATCGGTTTAAGAGAATCAACAAAAAATGCATTTGTTGGAAGTCGGCCTACAATAAAGCCAAAGATGTTCTTGAAAGTGGAAAGAGTCAAGAAGATATGGTGAGTTTCTCTTGATAAATTATTTTTTTCATGTGCATAATTACATTTTTTTAACTAATCAATCTTTATTTATTTCATACATAGATTAATAAAGCGATGGCTATATTCATGACACTTGATACCCCTAAAGGTCACAAATTTAAGTTATTTCATGCTTGGAACATCCTCAAATACTGTCCTAAGTGGAATGAAAATGTATCTACCAAGGTTCCAAGACAACATTTTGAAGGCGGGGGAAGTGTTGATCTTTGATGGTGATTTTGTATATGAGAGCCCATCTTCATCTATAGCAAGACCGCGGGGGCGAGATAAGTACAAGGAAGCAAAGAAAAAAGGGAAGAAAGTGGATTCGGCTAGCGAGAAGTATGAGGAAAAGCTTGACAAACTACTTCATTGTAGTGAAGAGAGCAATCAAGAGAAGTTGCAAATGCGCAAACTCATGGAGCGCCAAATGGCAATGGAAGAGTGGGAAATGGCAAGAAAAGTCACAATAGATAAATTAGACCAAGATGTGTACGAGTTAGATATAATGAAGATGGATCTCGACTAATATACTCCACGGAGGAAGATGTTTTTTCGTGAGAAGCAAGATGAAATTTTATCAAGGCACACTCTCTTTGATGATGTTGGCTATAGCTTTCACCCAAGTCCTCCACCATATTAGTTTTTTTATAAATATCATTAGTATCTTAATTGTCCTTTGAAGTATTAATTGTTTAGGGATTTTTTAATTATTGTTTGGTATTAATTGTTGTATGATCAACCTATGTTATAAATTTAAGTGTTCTTTTGTATGTGTCTACTGTGTCATTTTTCATACTTTATCGAAATTTAAATATTTTTAGGTCAAAATGTTCACAAAATTAAGATAAGTTAATCTAAACAAATATTTTTTTTTTAAAGTTTAACGAAAAATAATAATTAGGCTAAAACAATATTTAACAAATTTTTGGCCTAAAATTTAGGCCACACCATTGGAAAGAAAAGACAGTTTCTGGCCAAATGCCAAAATCTGTTATTGGCCAAAAGCCAAGAGCATCTCCAAGGTAGCAATTTAGTAGCAAAGTTAGATTTGCTATGCCATATAAAGAAGTAGCAATTCATCATATATGTTTACAAAGTTAGTTGTTAATTCTTTAAGTTAATAAATTGGGTCCCACAATTTATTTTATCAAAAATATTATTTAGTAAAGAGTTTAAAAATAACATTTGGACTTCGCAAGATAAGATTAAGTTAAGATATAAATATTTTACGGTGGAATATAAAATTTTGAAGTGTTGGTTGAAGTAAAAGCTTTTAAAATAGCATAAAAGCTCCAAATGGGTTAGTAAATGACACTTTTAAAGAAAAAATTTGCTAACTTCTTTGGAGATGCTCTAAGGGTGGTGTTATCACCTCTTAATTTTTGGCCTTCGAATCAAATGAATTGAAGAAAATCAAATGACATGAATTAACAGAGAGTGTGTGGATAGCAACACTCATGCTCTAAAGCATCTAACTTTTTTTTGTTAAGTATGGCTAAAATCACTTTTGGTGATTTGAAGCAGGATAAAGTTAGTTTAAAAAAGGATAATATTCATCAAACCATATTTGATAAATCATATTTGTACCATCTCTTTAGTAAAAGTAGACTCCATCAATAAAAATAGATCACACTTTATTGTAAAGGTCAAATAAGAGCAGTTCCAGCCCATGTAATTGCTTGGGCAATGTGGGTGAAATAGCTAGGGGGATTGGATTGCATGGGCTGGAGATGTAAATTGCTTGGGGGAAGGGGGCTGCTCGGGGGAGAGGCCCGTGGAAAGTTGACAGCCCAAGCCACCGAGGTGGCTGACGTCAGCCACGCGGTTTAATTTTTTTTGCGCGTGGCGCGTGCAATGCACGCGCGCGTGAGGCGCGTCGCCGACAGGACTGCAGACGGTGGGGCCCGCTGTCGGCCACTTCGAATCCGACCGTTGGGGGAAGCCACGTGGCTTCCCCTGGACCGTGCGATCTCAACGGCTCTTTAATTTGGGGCGTTGGATCTGCAACGGTAATTAAAAAATAAAAAAAGGATTTAATATCAACCGTTGGATCTCAGATCAACGGTTGATATTAATTCCTTTATAAATTTAAAAAAAATGTTTTAAAATTCAGAAAAGTTAACGTTGTGACACGTGGCACAATCTGGAGCGTTGAAATTTAAAATTTTTTAAATCCAAAGGCAGAGATTAATTAGGTGAATAAAAAATTTAAAAAAATTGTAAAAAATATGTAAAAATCGGGAAATTTTTTTTTAAAAAGTTGTCATTTTTTTTTTAACTTTTCTATAAAAACCTTGGCAATATCATCTACCTTACACCACAATTCCATAATTTACAACACATTTTTATTCAAAACACCAAATAAATTTTACATCAACACACCAAACAAAAATACTTAAACACACCAAATAAAAATTACATCAACACACCGTGATTCGTTAGGTTGTTGATAATGCCACGTGGCATGCCGTCATTCGTTAAAAATCTTGTGGAAATCTGTCATTACTGAGTGTAATCGGGTTGTGACACGTGGCACAACGTGATTCGTTAAAAATCTTATCGGAAATCCATCACCAATAATTGTCTTTTCAGATTATGACACGTGGCGCAACGAGAACGATTAAAAATTTTATCCGATATAACAAATAAAATTATTTTATAAATAAATAAAAAAATATAATATTTTATTGTTATTGGTTTTTCGGATAATGACACGTGGCGCAATGAGAACGATTAAAAATCTTATCCGAAATTACAAATAAAATTATTATGTATTATTTTATAAATATAAAAAATACTAATATTTTATTGGCAATTGCCAGGGCAATTTAATTGTAGGGGTGGAGATGTAAAAAGCAATTGACAAGGGAATACACTGTTCATTAGGGCAATTACTGTTCATTGGGGTGGATTGAATAGTGATTGCCTGGGGGGAGGTGAGCAACACTGGAACTGCTCTAAGTGGTTGTGAATTTACTATCACACATAATAAAAAATAATTTAATTATTAAAAAGCACTTTTAACCAGTCCGATTATTGCAGAAATCCCATTAAATTTCTGTATAAAAAGTTTAATATTTAATTTTTCAGACTACTCCGATGATATATACGAAAACTTGCTTTTAACCTTTTAAATGGCGAAGAGGTGGCCTGCAAAACACCCAATCCCAACTTCTGAGGTTCGATAAGTTAATTACAATTTTATAAGATCCTCAGATACAGCCTTCCTCGTATATAAACGAAATAAATCAGTAAAAAACTCAACCAAAAAAAAAAAAAAATCAATAAAAAAAGCCAAAATTCATCAGCGTGTCCCCCAATCGTCGCTCAAAATATTCGAAAATAGGTGCCATTTATTTCCATTTTTCCACCAAAAAAAAACCAATCACAAAAAGCAATAAACCTCAAAAAAAAAAAAAAAAAAAATCCAACCAGATCATCCACGTCCCTGATTCAATCGCCTCGAGATCTCTGATTTCCTTCGCTCCAAAACAAAAGCTTTCAGTTTTCTGCATGCAGCACCATCGCAATCCGTCCGATTTTGTATAATTAGAAATCCGAATCGATGGGTTTCTTGTCGGATCGGACGGTCAACGATTCTTCAACCTTTTCTTTCGCTTTTACCTCCAATTCTCCTTCTTTCCCTGTTTGAACCTCGATTTGGGAATTCAATTGACTGTATTCGACGATTAGGGGTTTGGATTTTTTGAATCATTTACAAAAAAAAGGAAGGATGAGCATGACGAAGTCTCAGGTTTGGCAGCCCTGTAAGAAGAAGAGGTAGTTTTAGAGAGAGAAAGAGGTATTGGAATTGGAATTTTGGAAAGGAAAGTTTGAGAGAGAGAGAGAGAGAGAGAGAGAGAGAGAGAGAATTTGGAAGATTTTAGAGAGAGAAGGGAGGAGAGAGAGAGGTTGGAGATGGCGTCGAGGTCGAACACCGGAAGCAGGACGCGGGTCGGCCGGTACGAGCTGGGTCGGACTCTCGGGGAGGGCAATTTCGCCAAGGTCAAGTTCGCGCGCAACGTCGAGACGGGTGAGAACTTCGCGATCAAAATTCTCGACAAGGAGAAGCTCCTCAAGCACAAGATGATCGGCCAGGTTTGAATTTTTGTCAAATTTTATTAGTTTGATCATTTTTATTTAATTTCGGGTTTCGTTGCATGTTAATTGAATTATTTTCTGGGAATATTGGATGATCCGCTGTTTGGTTGGTGAGAAAGTTGGGGAAGAATCACGGAAAATGAAAATATTTTATTGTTTACATAAAGTTAGAGAAAAAAAAAAGTCAACTTTGAAAAGATTGTCGTGCAGGAGTGGATGGGGTTTGTCGTTTGATAACCTAAACATTTTACTGTTTGATTGCTACTGTTTTATTGACCTTTTGAATTTGGAGAAATTTATTGACCTTGACTCCGAATAAATTTAGAGGGGTCTTGTTTTGTTTTTCGACACCATCAGTTACGCAAGCAAAGCGAGATTAGGGAGATTATGATTTTTCGTAAACATATTTGAGTTTAAGTTGGATAATTTGCATAGGATACCATCAGAATTGAATCGACATAATTTGCTATTGGCATACCCTGTTAGTATATGTTATGTACCAACTCCAACGATTGAAGGTTTAGTTGAGATTAACTTCAACCACGAAGAAACAAACCGATCACATGGTCGGACTTGGTGGATTTGCTCGGCACCCTCCTCACCTTGCCTTGCTGATTTCTTCAGCTGCAGCATCTATACTTACAAATCTAATTAATAAAATTAGAAATTGAATGATTTTCACAATCATTCCTCATTCTGATATGTAAAATTAAATTAATACGAATTGCTGTCATGTCCTCTCCTTTTGTAGATCAAACGAGAAATATCAACAATGAAATTAATTAGACATCCGAATGTCATCCGCATGTATGAGGTTAGTCAAATCTGATCTTATATTGCTTTTGGATTCCTAATGGTTTATATGTATTCTTAGGAAACAGTTGCGAAGTTTGCTTTGTTTTAATCACTACCTAAGATGAATTACATCTTTAGCATAGACTTATACATGCGTTTAATCATTATCAGAACAAACATTTACGATGATGTGGTGGTCATGGCAGTTGGATTTCTTTCTATTTCTTGTTTTCTTTTGGTTTGTGGCATGCCAATAGTACAATGTTCACTGTCAATATTGTTGGTGCTTGGTGTGGGTGGAGTTTTAAAACCGTGATTTATTTAGTACTTAAAAATGACTTCTGGTTGTATTTATTGCGTAGGTGATGGCTAGCAAGACGAAAATATACATTGTTTTGGAATTTGTGACTGGTGGAGAACTATTTGACAAAATTGTAAGACAGTGCTTATTCATTTGATTTGCTGGTCTTTCTATTTACTTCTGATGATATATATAATCAGAATCCTTGCACTATTTTCTATTGTCAGGCAAGTAAGGGAAGATTGAAAGAAGATGAAGCAAGAAAGTATTTTCAGCAGCTTATAAATGCTGTTGATTACTGTCATAGCAGAGGTGTTTTTCATAGGGACCTAAAGGTGTGAATTATCGTTGCCCCCTTTGATGTATCTATATATATGTTTGTATATATTTGTTTAGTGTAATTAGCTCAGATCTATAGTTTGTAGGATGTTCAGAATCTTCAGATCTATCGCTGTCCTCCCTTTGATGTATCTATATTATAATGTAAGACTAAACTGTTCTTGTGGTTGTCAATTACAGCCAGAGAATTTGCTGTTGGATGTTAGCGGGACTCTTAAAGTTTCAGATTTTGGACTGAGTGCCCTACCTCAGCAAGTGCGAGTGAGTATTATGCTTTCATGTATCCATTCAAAATTTGATAGTCAGGATTGGACGGCTTCTTTTAGCAATACTTCTTTTTCTGTTATACCTATCTCACACTTTTAGTCATAAACATACCTTGGTGAATATGTGAGTGATTATCGTATTCCTTTCATTCAGGAAGATGGATTGCTTCACACGACATGTGGGACACCAAATTACGTTGCCCCTGAGGTATATTAGCTTTGATCAAACTAATTAGTTTCTTATCTTGTTACCCTGTTCCACTTAATGACACTTTTTTCCTCTAGGTGATCAACAACAAAGGGTATGATGGTGCGAAAGCGGATTTATGGTCTTGCGGTGTGATTCTTTTTGTCTTAATGGCTGGCTATTTGCCTTTTGAAGATTCCAACCTCATGGCATTATATAAAAAGGTGATTCTTTCTCTTTTTCTCATCACTAGTAGACCAACGCATGGTGATAGAGAAAAAACATACAGCACAGCCATAAAATTGGTCAATATATGACTCTGTTATCCTTGTTTTACATGATTACATCTGTCATTTTTATGTGACCACCAGATATTCAAGGCTGAGTTCACATGTCCTCCATGGTTCTCCTCGAGTGCAAAGAAGCTAATCAAGAGAATATTGGATCCTAACCCCTTGGCAGTATGTCCCGGTCTCCTGTCCTTTTTCACTTTATAAAATAGATTTGTCTGATTTCCAGACGTTCCAATTTCTTTTTGCTATTATTTATATCTTGCATTTACTGTACAAGCTAATTTCATGCAACAGAGAATTACAATTGCTGAGGTCATTGAGAATGAGTGGTTTAAGAAAGGATATAAGCCACCTAGTTTTGAACAAGTTGATGTCAGTCTTGATGATGTGGATTCTATATTCAATGAATCAGGGGTAAGAGCGAGACATTATGTATTATGATTTATTTTGGTTCATGATGCCAGGGCTTGACTTTCTACTCGATTCTTCCCAAGCACAGGATTCTCAGAACCTTGTAGTGGAGAGGCGAGAAGAGCGGAATGTCGCACCTGTCACAATGAATGCCTTTGAGCTTATCTCTACATCCCAGGGTTTGAATCTCAATAGTCTTTTTGAGAAACAAATGGTATGGTTAAATTTGAAAAAAAAGAAGTTGTTATTGTTTTATCTCACAATGTTGTTTTTCTGTTTGCTTAATTGGCAAGTTTTAACCGTTCCTCTCTAGTTCTGATTACTTGTTTATTCATAAACATAAAATTTAAAGAAAACAGCTGACATTTCTTTAACAAACCAGGATCTTGTTAAGCGAGAAACAAGGTTCACATCCAAGCGTCCTGCTAATGAGATAATTTCTAAAATTGAGGAAGCTGCAGCACCTTTGGGTTTTGGTGTAAAGAAAAATAACTTCAAGGTACAATGGCTATTCTCTTTGCATTTTGATTTTGTTTTTCTCTTAAACTGGGGAAAGTGGGATTGTCACTGGTAAAATACTTTAAAGTGGAGGAAAATGCATCGGTATGTGACACAACTCCATGTCATATTTTATATCTCAGTTGAAGCTGCAAGGTGAAAAAACGGGACGTAAAGGCCATTTATCTGTTGCAACAGAGGTTTGCCTCTTTCATTTTCATTTTTTTTAGTCCTTTCGCTTTCTGTTTTTTTTCAAATTTTCATTTTTCTGTTCAGTTGACGTTCCTTTTGACAAATGGGTTACAAAATGACTTTCTTTTCCAGATTTTTGAGGTGGCACCCTCACTCTACATGGTTGAGGTCCGCAAGTCTGGGGGAGACACTCTGGAATTTCACAATGTATGTTATTGCAACGTTAATATATTCGTCTAATTAAGAGCAATTACGGAGAACTACACCTCAGAAGAGTGTCCCTAAAGGGATTGGATGTGTTATTAATCCTCTACAGCATTAGAGTTATTGCCCATCTAGCTGTATCATGCACATATCATGATGGTTGAAACTCCAATTAAAATCACACATATCATGCACCGTTATTTGTTCTGTGTTATGAATTTTTGTCTTGTGCATACATTTACTCAATTGTCTTGTATTTACAGTTCTACAAGAACCTGTCGACGGGGCTGAAGGATATAGTTTGGAAATCAGCAGATGAATCGAGGAAGGAAGCAGATGATGGTTTGGAAATCACCTCCTAATCTGTCTAAATTCTAGGATTCATCACACAGCAGATCTTCCTCTCGTCCCCAATAATATCTTTTAAAGCAAAACCCTCGTACACTTCAGGTGCAGGTGCAGGTGCAGGTGCTGTGCCATCTAGATGATTGACTTCCTCGGCCGATCATGTTGATGGGGTTTACTTGTTAAATTCTGTTTCTTTTTTCAAATTTTTCGTTGAACATCGTCATATGTCTGTTGTTGAATGAGTATAAACAGTATTATGTATAACTAGTACTTGGGCTATCTGGTTTGAGTGCCCCTGTCATTCAGAAGCCGACTGTTAGATACCTTTGTTAGGGGTTGTATCCTTTGAGAGAGAAGGCGATTCAACGTCGAATTAGACTTCTCTCTCCAAATACAACAACATATTATGGTGAAAGTTTATGAACAGATATGTTAATAATGCAAAACATAAACTAAATATGAAATCATTTAGTCATCGAACGATTAAAATGATTTTTAATTTGATTGATTGTTTGCATAGTTGATTTTAAAAAGATACGATTTTGGTTGTCAAACAATATTGTAAGACATTATAGTAATTTGTTATTGAACTCGTCATTTATTGAAACTTAGTTTTACTTTCGGAGAAGAATACCATTAGAATGTGGTAATGAGTGAACCACTCACTTAAAAGTAAATCATAATGTAAAAGATTAATAAGATAAAGTCTAATGGCACGTTTACGAAAGGGGAATGAAATGAGAGGAATGGGAATTGCACTCATTTCAAGTGATTCAAGTGTTTACCAACACTTGGGGAATGAAAATATGTGTGGGACCCACCTAAAATGGGGAATCAGACTCCTTAAACTTCCAGAATTGTATTCTTGAGATTTAGAGGTGGTATTTGAATTCCCTGAAATGAAGCCCATCAGGAATCCAACTTTTCTACCAATAGGTTTTACCAGCCCAACTCCAACGGACAGTCCTATAGTCTCCAACAGACCCATCTCTCCCATCTCTCCTTCCCAGTTCCCATTGGAGAAGCTTCAACTCTGGCTATATCCCGTTCAGCTCCGCCCCTCCCATTGGTCGCCGTCGACTTGCCGACTTTCTAGAACCCCAAACTCAGAGGGACAGAGAGATGGATGGTGTGGTGATCTGTGCGGAATCTGAGGGAAGGCTTTTGTGGAAGGTGGCGGTGGGCTGGGGAAAAAGGGATTGAGGAGGAAGGAAGATCTGGAAAAAACAAGCATATAAAATATTTGATTTAGGACAAGGGCATTTTAATAATCATAATAGTTTCTATTCCTATTCTGTTGAATTAGTAAACAATTTTATGGAATCAGTATCATTTTTATTTTGATTCCAGAACATTTTAGTAACAGATTTTATGGAAATCTGGATTTTGATTCTCCTCAATTCAATTCCTCCTTAATCTAATTCCTTTAATTTTGATTACGGTTACGTAAAAGAGCCATAAGTCTAGTCACGTTGACAAGTCATTGAGAATGACTTACATAGAACAAGTTCACTGTCACGTAGCGTCTTGTATTTAATAATATAGTGTTAAAGTGCAAGTTTTTTTTATATGTCAATGTATTATTGAATTGGGATGTCACATGCCGATAAACTCATTTCATGAACGTTACTCTCTCGGTCATTGTTAAAGTCAAATGAGGGGGCTGGATCCAGCAGGCGGTGGGTGGGTCCAACTTCAAATCCCGGACTCCGATGAAATTCAAAACGAACCACTTACCAGCCGCGCCCGACCCATCCGACCGACCCACATTTCCCCGAAAGCCGAAAAGGAAGTGAGAGTACCATTTACGCGCCACACCACACGCATTCGGTACTCGCTATAAAAAGGAGCTGCCAGTACGCACACTCTCTCTCTCGTATTCTCTACTTTCGAAAAAAAAAAATATTGTGGGGGAAATCAACAGAAACAATGAGAGAGGAGGTCATCAGCTCCGGAGGGACCATTGATCCTGCTCCTGCTGCCAGGTACCCTATCCTCTCTCTCCCCTTTCTCTCTCTAAACCTCCGTCTTCGTCAAGCTTCTCGGTCTTCGTTTTCATCCAATTTCTCCTGCTGATCCAATTAGGGTTTTGCATTTGCTTGCTGTTTGGTTTGAGCTGCGAGTGTAGTGTTCCAATTTGCACCAATTTGTGCAGTTAGTGTTAGGGTTTTGGTAATTTCTGTGACGAATTGGTCGATTTGTGCCTCTGTTTGGTTGCTCGGATAATGGAGTGCTCGAATTTCAGCTTCATTTCCTATTGTTGCGTGGTTTTCAGCTTAATTTAATTAAACGCGTTGTTCAATTCTTGGTGAAAGAATTAAACTTTGGTTAATTAGAACTTGTTGTGTGTATTATTGTTCAATTGTGGTTAAATATGTTTGCTTTGCGTTTGTTAGTTCGGCGGGGGCATCGTCACCGACGGTTCCGGCGAATGTGGGCAGTGTAGATGGGTCTATTCATGGACAAGGCTCTAAAGGAGCATCTATATCTTGTGTTGGTTCGCAACCCCCAATGACTTCTTTGAGCACCAGTGCTGGAGGAGGCGGTGGGGGTAGCTCTGTTTTTGGATCATCAAGACTGTCGTGTAGACCTTGGGAAAGAGGGGACTTACTGCGCCGCTTGGCTACTTTTAAACCTTCAAATTGGTTTTCAAAGCCCAAGGTTTGAACTTTTGCTGCTATATCCATAAACTCAAATCTTTCAAATCTGAAGTCTTTCTTTACGTAATTGAGTTGTTAATACTTCCATTGTAAGTCATTTAGAACATACACACACACACATATATATAGATAGATATATGCGTCTATAATTATGCTGTCTGTACATTTAATATATATTAATATTATGTTACATAAATGAAGTACCTTTTTGTGGGCTCATTTAGTAAATTTCTGCTAAATTTTTTGATACATTACAATTCTCGTATTAAATGTTATATAAGATGTATCCTTAGAAGTGAAAATATGATGTTCTTGGACAACTTTAAATGTTCAACTGTAAGCAGTCGAACATACGTTTCCCTCCAGAAATCTTTCATTTCCTTCCTGCAACAGGCTCAAGACAGTTTCACGGTATCTAACTTTTGCTTATGTCATTTCTTTCAGGTTATCAGTTCCTTGGCATGTGCTCGGAGAGGTTGGGTGAATGTTGATGTTGATAAAATTGCATGTGAATCATGCGGTGCATCCCTTGGTTTTGCTTTGTTGCCATCTTGGACTCCTGACGAAGGTTGGCTATAGCTTTTCTAGTTATTTAAATTTAAAACAATGTCTTTTAAAATAAATGTTTATATTTTATAAACCTACACGTACTCCATTTTATTAAGGGGATTACATCGCAACTCCCTAAATATTTCTGAGAAGACTTTTCCGGACAGCTTCTGATGCTTTTAAGCTACATAATCATGTGCATGATAGACTATTTTATTTCTACTTTTACATATAAAATGCTGCGGTGTTGATTTTGGCATGTTCATTATACCCAAAAAAAATCCCTTACAAAAAATTGTTGCAGTCAGCTTAGAATGACTTCTTGTTATTAAGGCATTACATTATTTTGGTTGAAAGTTGTTTTTTAGTCTACTACATCTGTATTTGTTTCAGTTGCAACATTAACATCTAAATGAGAAACTGCAGTCCAAACTGCAGGCAGAGTTAAATTTCTTGCTTCTAGTTAGGCTTCCTTGTGACCTTGTCTAAGAATTTGAAGGGTGTACCCTTTTGGTTTGATCCAACTGGATTTGTTTTATGTTTTGGGCTAAGTGTTTGTTTGGTTTAGTGTGGTCTTGCCACTTGCCAGTGCTTTTAGTTGGATTTTCCTGTTGGTCTTCTTGCACATCTTGCTCTGTACTTCACTTTTCACCTGTTAATTATTTTCTTGTTTCTTATAATATACAGTATAATGATGCTAATCTTCAGTTTCAGTTTTAGATTACGCTATTTCTTCTCCTTTTTATTTGATCAGAGATTGAGTTAAGAATTCAATGATAACTGGATAAGCTTGTCTATTCCTACTTTTTAAATTTTTTTTTATTCTATCCTTTTCATTTCAATGTGAAGTTCAAAATGCCGGGGATGCCTTTGTCAAGCAGCTGGATTCCGGTCACAAAGTTGCCTGTCCTTGGAGAGGAAATAGCTGCCCAGAAAGCCTGGTGCAATTCCCTCCTACCCCTCAGTCCGCTTTAATTGGGGGTTATAAGGATAGATGTGATGGACTTTTGCAATTCCACTCTCTTCCTAAGGTAGCTGCATCTGCAATTGAGCAAATGTTGGTTTCTCGGGGTCCGCAGGTTGATCGCTTTCTTATGGCAGGGGAAGTAGATTTTAAACCAGAAAGTATACCAGAACAGGAAAGCTCCCGAGATGGATCAATCTGTTTATATTCTCGTGTAAGAGTTATTTGTAAACTTCTCCCTGTTGGTGATTTGTTGAGTTGGTCAAATTACACTGAAGTATATGTTCTTCTAACCCAGTTCCTTTCTATTATCAGGCTCAGAAGCTTATAAGTCTTTGTGGATGGGAACCAAGATGGCTTTTAAATGCGCTAGACTGTGAAGAACATTCTGCCCAATCAGCTAGAAATGGATATTCTCTTGGGCCGACGTATGCCCAGGTCCATCTTTCACTAGAACCTGGACCAAGCAAGAAAGCAGTCTCTGCTTCTGCTAGAAAAGATGCTGGAAAGAGTAAAGTGTTGGTTAAGGAATCTAGACGTGATCCCAGATCACCTTTACTAGATTGCAGCTTATGTGGGGCTACAGTTCGAATATTGGATTTCTTAACCATTCCTCGACCTGCGCGATTTACTCCCAACAACATTGATATTCCTGACACAAGCAAAAAATTGGGATTGACACGTGGCGCAAGTGCAGCCAGTGGAATCAGTGGTTGGGTTGCTGCTGATGATGCAGAGAAAGAACAGACTGAAGACCGTGACGAAGTAGCAACAACAACTGAGGGGAGCTTGGTTCCAAAAACAGATGTTGATTTGAATCTTACAATGGGAGGGGGTTTTACTTTTAACCGGTTTGGCAGACCAGAAATGTCTGAAAACATTCAGGTTGCAGATATGGGAAGGGATCTGATGATTGGGCAACCTGCTGGCAGTGAGGTTGGTGATCGAGCAGCTTCATATGAATCAAGGGGTCCCAGTTCTCGTAAGCGGAGTTTGGAAAAAGGAGGCAGTTCTGTTGATAGGCCACATTTAAGGACGCAGCACGCTGATAGTGTTGAAGGAACTGTCATTGATCGTGATGGTGATGAAGTTACAGATGGTGGACAATACTCAGCTGGGCCTTCAAAACGTGCTCGTGATTCAGATATGTTTGATACGTACTGTTCCTCTGGTGCTGGTCCCAGCCATTCAATGGGTCTTGATATTTATGCTGATGCTAATAGAGTTGCTTCATTTCCGCAAGGTAGCGACCAATTTGGAATCCATTCAAATATGGATTCAGCACGTGCATCTTCAGTCATTGCAATGGATACAATCGGTCACGGTACAGATGACGACTCTATGGAAAGTGTTGAAAATTATCCAGGAGATGTTGATGATGTTCATTTCCCCACTTCTAGTACATATGGAAATTTGGACATGAATGATACATCAGAATTGAATTATAGCAATCAAGCTCAGCAGAGCATTGGTTTCCAACCTGTGGCTGATTTAGTTCTTGGGGAAATGGGTGTCAGTAGTACAAATGATGGGGAGGAAATTTTTAACACAGAAACTGTGACTGCTCAGGCCAGGGATGGTATTAGTTTCGGGATTAGTGGAGGAAGTGTTGGAATGTGTGCTAGTCATGAAGCTGAGATTCATGGTGCTGATGTATCTGTCCATAGAGCAGATAGTGTAGTTGGCGATGTGGAACCTAGAACAGAAGATGCTGAAAATCAGGGCCAGACAGGTGAATCTGCCCCAGATCCTGGACTAATGGATGAAATTGTCCCTGATGAAATAAATAGGGAAGATCCCCATGGTGATAGCCAGGAGATGCTATCTCGATCTGTGGGGAGGGCTGATAGTGGCTCAAAGATTGATGGGTCTACTAAGGCTGACTCTGTGGAAAGTGGTGAAAAGATTAGTCAAAGCTTCAAGCTAGAGAACAGTGCCCGCCCTTCTCTTTCATGCAATGCTAATGTCTTCTCCAATTATAGAACAACCAAGAAGGAGGTTAAAAATGCTGGCAAATCTTCATTTACGAACAATTGTGTGTACCAAGAATCAGAGTATGCAGTTGCCAACGGGCTAGGTAAAATTTCTATTTTGGGCAATTCTGCACATTTGTCCATATCTTACCTCCCTGTTCTTCTAACAAAACCTTTTACAAATATGAAGACAGTCTTCTATTCGTTCTTATTTTTATTTTTAAGGATTAGGATTATTAAGACTTTAAGGGCAATACTTTTCTTCAGTAACTTTTTGTTATAGAAGTTGAAAAGTGATGCTTACTGCTCGAGATATTTGTGGGCGACGGTTTAACATTGTAATGTGATAATGTAGATGACTCCTCCTTGCCAAAAAAAAAAAAAAGAAACACTTTTACTACGCATGTGCTTAGTCATTTGTGTTCATATAATTTTTTTTACTAGTATTTTTGTTAACTCTAAAAGGTTGAAAGCAATTTTGGTTTATCCAGGACCTCCAAAAGGTGAAAGCAATTATGAAGAACCTATGGAATTTGATCCAATTGGCCATCACAACCAATTCTGCCCCTGGGTCAATGGGAATGTTGCTGCTGCTGGCGGTAGTGGCTGTGGTCCTGGTACCAGTACTGATGCTGTTGCACTTTGCGGTTGGCAGCTAACCTTAGATGCCCTTGATGCTCTGCGTTCGCTGGGGCAGGATGCAATTCAGACATTACAGTCCGAGTCAGCAGCATCTTTATACAAGGTTTGTTTCCTTTACATGTATACTTTGGTGTTGTAGATCCTACATTTATACATGGTGTTGTACGTCCTCTGATGCTAATCAAGTACTTCATATGAGTCAGATGAATGCATAAAAATAACCTCATATCATTTGAACAAAATCTTCTTGTTTCGCTAAACGCATTGATTGCGTTTGTACTTACAGGATGATCAACAAACCCCTAGCCAGAAACTCCTTCGAAACCACTCTATGAGTCGAAGCCAGGGGCAACATTGAAATGAGCAAGGGAGGTATTTCCAATTAAAGGTAAACGTTTCACTAGAACAAAGCACTTTTGCTACTCTTGAAAGGATTCAGTTGTATTTCATTAGCAAACACCTGGTTTTATATCTCTGTATAACTGCATCAAGAAGTTACAGTTTGCTGAAATGATTATAACTACCCACCAGCACACATACGCATGCATGAGGGGGGGGGGTGAATATGGTGGGTAGGAAACTCAGTTTCTGTTGGTGCTAACTGCCCAGATAAACTGTTCTGCATCTTTTATATATTACAAAACAAACAATCTTTTTCTTTGGCGCTTTTTATTTTAATATATTTGTTTATGCAGTCTTCGTAGGATCAGAAACCTCATTCAGAGTCGAAAGGAAATTGAGAGCAAAGTTTCACTAGTTGCAACTGGAGCCGCTCCCACTAATCCCCCTCTTTACGGTGGTGTGATTTATATAATCGCCGGAATCTTAGATAATTTTTTGTTTTGGTACGAATTTTAGATGCATTCTCATGCAGGAGTTAACTTCTTTGCCTGTACTTTCTTTAAAGATTTTTGTTTACTGCTATTTAGGAAATCAGTGATGTGATTGACTAATTGGATCGGACGTGTTTGAACAATTGTAATTTCCTGCATTTTGCTATGATGTTGTTATAACGAATTAGACTGCACATTATGGTGAACTGTGATGGTGTCGAGTGAGATTTCTTATGGGCAGTGAAGGGAACCCTTCTTCTGCTCGACCGATGGATAGTTTTATTCCACGTTTGCCCCAATTCGATGTTTTGAAGCTTATTGTTATCTTGCAAATGTTGTACTCAAACACCACTAATAATTAGGGGCAGCTAGATTTGGGAAATGATATCCGCACACGCTTGTTTATTTTTGGCTCTTGATTTATCCAGACACAAATAAACTTGGGTGTGCAGGGGAGAAAAATGGTGTGCGGGAATCGCTTCCCTTTAGATTTTCATCCTCTCGTAGTGGTTTTAAATCCAACTCCAGATTGGCTCCTTCCTACTAGACTGCCTAGATCGAATTGAAAACGGAAGTGTAGTAGGGCTAAAATTAACATTTACGTGTTTGATGTGTACAAAGAAGGAAGGGGGAACTGTTAATGTTCAAAGGTCTCACGTAAACTCTGTTTCCGTTGGTATGCAGCAGAAATTGGTCTGGTCTGGATTAATCCCCAAGCGATCTGTGAAATCCAACCTCAACCAATCATATTCAAGCAAACTGCCAGGTGTGTCTCCCTGTCCGCCTATACCATTAAAAACCTCCCAGATGATGATATTCCAACGGAAAAAAAGCCTCTCTCTCTCTCTCTCTCCAAAAAAACCATGCCATTTTCAGCAGCTGCAGCTCTGCAGTCATCTCTCTGCTTCTCTTCCAACAATCCATCATCTTCTTCTACTCCCTCAAATTCTTCATCTAATCTTGACACCCAATTGGCAGCAAAACCCAAAAGCCTCCTCCACAAGCATCCTCTCTACACACCCACCCACACAAAGCTTTCCCTCCAATTCAAAGAGAAAATCCTCTGCCTTGAAATCATGGGTGTTGATGCAGGCAAAGCCCTCTCCCAAAACCCTAATCTCCACTCCGCCACTCTCGACTCCATCCACTCCATAATCTCCTTCCTCCACTCCAAAGGCATCCACCAAAAGGACCTGGCCAAGATCTTTGGGATGTGCCCCAACATCCTCACCTCCAGCATCAAATCCGACCTCAACCCGGTTTTCGCCTTCCTCTCCGAAGACCTTAAGGTCCCGGATTACAACTTCAGGAAGGTCATCAACAAGTGCCCTAGATTGCTTGCTTCAAGTGTCAAAGACCAGCTCAAACCAGCACTTCTTTTCCTCCAAAGACTTGGGTTCAAAGACCTAAATGCCCTAGCCTACCATGACTCTGTGCTGCTGGTTTCCAATGTGGAGAGGACATTGATTCCCAAGCTGGAGTACTTGGAGGGTTTGGGATTCCCAAGAGAGGAGGCTGTGGGCATGGTGCTGAGGTGCCCTGGATTGCTGACCTTCAGCATTGAGAACAACTTCAAGCCGAAATTTGAGTACTTTTCGGTGGACATGGGGAAAGGGTTGGAGGAGTTGAAGGGGTTTCCGCAGTATTTTGCGTTTAGTTTGGAGAAGAGGATAAAGCCGAGGCACATGGAGGTTGTGGAGATGGGAGTGGCAGTGCCTTTGCCATTGATGCTTAAGAGCACTGATGAGGAGTTTAGGGAGTTGCTCTGGGAATTAGGGGGTGGATGAGATGAGCATTGATCACTGCCAATTTAATCTTCTGACTCTACATACTTTCTTCTAAGCTTGTAAATCGTTTAGTTAAGAGCATTTATCATGCACTCGAGATAACGTGTTTGATTCTCCCTTCTTGGCATCGCTTGGTGGTTCTATTGCCACTCCTGATTTATTGAAGGCCCTAATTAGTCTCAATATTCGGTAGCAACTAATCGAAAATTGTGTAACGGTTTAGTACGATCCGATTTCTTTTCGCACAAGTCTTAGGGCCAATCTTTTCGCACAAGTCTTGGGGCCAATTTGGGGTTGCTTTGCTTTAAAAAAAAAACTGCTTATAAAAATAGTTTTTAAAAGCAACATTTATGCTGCTTTTAAAAGTTGCTATTTTAATGCCATAACTTTTAAAATAAGCAGTATATTTCATTTTTACGAAACACTTTTTATCTGCTTAACTTTAAAGTGAAGCAGTTTTTAGTGAAAAAAAACAATATCAAACGGGGCTTTAGCACTTGTGGCAACTAACCAAAAACGATACACGGTTTGAGTAGTTAACAATGGAAAATTGAACTATGCACAGGTTGGGTAGCTAGCAATCGTAAAACATCAAAATATTCGGTTGCTTTATGCTGAGTACAAGCTTTGTACCTAGCACCATCATCATCATAAGCTTCACGGGTGGGGATTTCATGGGGTCAGGCCCTCGGGGAGAAGTGGGGATCATTGTAATGGGTGGGGTAAATATATTTTACAATGGTGGATGCCCAATTACCGAAAGCTAGTTTAGGTAAGTTTCACCCTTTTATTGATTGTCGTTAGATTAGTTTAAATTTTAAGATTCGTGTTTTAAATCAATTAAACCAAACTAATATAACGACAATCAATAGAAGGTGAGCATCACCCTCACTTTAGGGAGGTGAGCAAAATTGTTCTCTTATCTTAAACGGATGTGGTGTCTTAAATAAATTGGGGTGACAATTGAGCCATCCTTCTTAAATAATGATAGTATATTAGTCATTGAAAAACAATATGCAGGGCGTGGAAAAATTTATGATTTTGAAATCAGCAGTATTATGGTTCGGTAATATTTTTCGCCACTAATGTTTGATTTTTATAAAAAGCAGGTTTAATACTAAATTGTTGTGATTTGCATATTGTGTGGTTTAATCGAAACTTCTCACTTTCTTAACGTAAATATATTGTTGTCTAATAAAAAATCAGTGTATCTAAAGTTCATAATTTCATCAAGTGGTGAATTGTTCTATTGATTATGACATTTCTCTTCAAACCACTACTTTCCGTGTCTAAATCCTTTATCCTCTTACTAGTGTAAATTAAATTAAAATAGTAATATTATTTATAATCAAAGTTTTGACAAGTCGGCGCCAAATGATCGAACTACTTTTTTGTTAAGGTCCACTCTTTTCCTTGAGCATGTTTAATTTCTTATATGGGGTCTAAAATCTAAACAACTCTTCTTACAATCCCTTTGAAAATAATTGCAATTTTTACTGCATTAGCACTTAAAACCTCCAAAAAAAGATTCAATTATTAGCTAAATTATGTAAAACAAAACCCTTAAGTAGCAATTAGAAAGCGAAAGTGCGGGTTTTATTACATGGCTGGCTCTGCGTTTGGCCGGCGTCAATTCGTCATTGCTTAGAAGAGAGAGCACATGGCTGTGGCGCTTACACATAACCCACACTCTCTCCTCTCTTAGTCGGCTCCTTCTTCTTCTTCCACTTTGACCCTTCTCTCCCAAAAACCCCAAAAATCTCTCTGATTCTCTCTCTCTCTCTCTCTCTCAAAGTTGGTCCCTTTAAATCGCTTTCAGTTTTATTGAGAGAGAATAGAAGAAAAGTATGTTATTTTCTCGGGGATTTTCTCGGATTCAAAGAAGCAGCTTCAATGGGTTGTGTCGGTGTTTGCTTTCCCATCGGCCGGCCCCGCAACACTTCGTTGCCGCCGACGCTTACTCTCAGTCGCTGAGTGATTCGACCCAGACGGTAATTTCGCTCCATGAATCTCTGAGATTGGAAGCTTTATGAAAGTGTTTGTATTATGTTATGTTTCAGGGTTTTGATTGGTTGTGTGTTGGTAGATTATGGGTTGCAGAGAGTTCTTTTCGTGGGGATTGCCGCCGGTTTTCCATGGTTCCAGGCACCAAATTCACCATCAAAGCAGCTCCTTAGTTGAGGTGAGGTTTTTGGGTATTCATATTTTTGGTTATTTTTTTGTTTTCCCACATGCCCATTTGGTAGTTCAATGCCAAATGTATGAAAGCACGAAAATTTCGAGTTACCCAATTGTTCGTTTCTTTTTTTAATTGAATCCTGGTTGATTGCGCAAAAGTTTAAGTAGTTAGTTTATGTGAGATCAGCCTCTTGATCGAAATGTATGAGGTGTTTATTGTTGCTTGTTGTGCAATTACAAAGATGGGAGTAAGTTTAACTTGTCGTCGTTATCAAGGCTTAAAATCTTGTGTACCCTTCTCTTAGGGACTTTAGTTTTCTTTTGTAATAGATAATTTTGTTTGTCCACTCTACTAATGTGCTTATATACTGCTTTACAGGAACCGCTTGACCCATTCTCACTTGTTTCCGATGAACTGTCGATTATTGCTAACAGATTACGGGCAATGGTAGTTGCTGAGGTATATCTATTTTCTGTCTCCTTGGATTTGATTGATATTACTCTAAGGACGTCCATGTTAGAACGGAGAGTTGATCCAGATGGTTTTGTAAGATTCAAATGTTATATCATTTGGTCATAGATCAGATTTTTTTTTTTTATTCCCAGGTCCCTAAGCTTGCCTCTGCTGCCGAGTACTTCTTTAAAATGGGGGTAGAAGGAAAGAGGTTTCGTCCCACGGTAATATAAATAGAACTACTTCTCTGTTTCACAGAATATCAAGATGCTGTATACTGGATATTTTCTTGCTATATTTTATCTAGTAAATTCAATATTTGCATATCCTGTTGTTAGGAGAATCCGGTGGAATAGATAATGTGGCTGAAAATTATTTTTCTGTGTCTATCACGCAAACACGTGATCAATAGATTTATTCTATACGCAGGTCTTATTGCTGATGTCAACCGCTTTGAATATCACTGTTATTTTTCTGTGTCTATCACGCAAACACGTGATCAATAGATTTATTCTATACGCAGGTCTTATTGCTGATGTCAACCGCTTTGAATATCACTGTACCTGAACCTCCTACGCAGTTGCGAGAGGCTTTGTCAATGGAGCTACGCGCAAGACAACAATGTATAGCAGAAGTTACAGAGATGATTCATGTTAGTTATATCTTTGCAAATGATTTTGTAGCTATCGCTTTTATTTTAATATATGCTACATATTACTGGAAAAATATAAGTTCTAATGTACTAATAACATTCATTGTCTGTGGGGAATCACTATATTAGTAAATTTCTGTGAAGAATCTAGTTACACTTGATAGGAATGAAATATGCCTTATAATGCTTCCTGAGTAAGTTGTAGACATTGAGGATATGATATTGCATTCAAGACTTGAAGCCTAAAAAAGCTTCTAACGTATTTTCATTTGTCAGGTGGCAAGCCTTCTACATGATGATGTATTGGATGATGCAGACACAAGGCGTGGTATTGGTTCATTAAATTGTGTAATGGGAAATAAGGTGTGCTTTTGGTTCCTTTAAATTGGTCAAATTCCTTTTCTTATAAGAATATAATTTATTTTGACGCTTCTCTTCTTCTCTTCAAAAGTTATCTATATTTTAATTAAAAGTATAGGGACGAATGTGTTTGTTGGAGTTTTGGAGAGTTTATATTGGTATAATTATATGGACATATAAGAGTGTCCATATGTATCACATTAAGCATTTAAATAAGGTGCATATCATGCGCTAGTCGTTGGATGAAATCCAACAATTAATATGATAAAGGCTTCAAACATGAAGGGTATGTTTCCTACTAACCGCTATTTTATCCAACGTGGGACAACATGGTATGTGCCTTCCAGTTTGATAAATAACCCCCGTGCATTGCCCTTGAAAATTGGGTAACCATGGGACTCTTACCTTACCTTTGTCTTTTAGACTGCTAGTTATGTAATTTCCATTCTTATTAGAGCTTATTTTGATGACTAAAAGGGCCAGGGGAAGGGTGGCTAAATAATTTGCTCATTATTTTCCAACCTATGAAGACAGATACGTACATGGCTGCTGCTGATCACACCTCCCGCTTAATGATATTAATTATTGCTAAGATTGAACATTTTAATAGAATGTGAGATTGAGTGCAGACTATATCAATTTTTTTCCCTTTTTTCTTTCCATTATTAATAATGATTCTGCTTTCAGAACAGACAGATTTATGAAAGGGTTTTGTATGATATGATAGTTACTCATCTTTCCATTATTGGATGCAGTTAGCTGTTTTAGCAGGGGATTTTCTGCTTTCCCGAGCTTGTGTCGCACTTGCCTCTTTGAGAAACACAGAGGTACGGATTCATTATTACTAATGTACTGAGATGAGCAGTAACATGTGGGACTATATTTCATGCTTTCTGGCTCATCTTGTTTCTAGTATTAGGGATATGAGAGACTTGGCCCCGAAGGTTCACATATTTGATATGCTGTGCGGGCACCCTATTCTTAGAGTAGTTGTATTCCATCCCATTGTCGAAAGAATGTTAATTAGATTTGAGGCATAATCTTGATTCTTGTTAGCCTATAACTAGAAAGTTTCTTTGGTGGGGTTAGGCTGCAGGGGGGTGGGGGTGGGGAGGGAGTGTTGTAAGTCCCTTAATGACTGGGATTTGGTGGGGTTCACTTTGGAATGGTATATCACCAGGGTCGATACTGTCTTCTGAGTCCACCTGCTTATTACTTTTAGCACATTGCAATGTTCCATGTCATGTAAGCTACTATGAAAGATGACAGAGCAAGAATAAAGTATCTTAAGGCCAAACATGTAATACGAGAGAACAAAACCCCTGATATATTTTATTCAATCAAATGTGCCAGCTCCTTATCTTGTCAAGCAAGTCAGTTAATTTAGTTTTTCCTCCCTTTTCCCTCTTCTGAATTTTCACTCTCGTGGATAAAGTACTGAATCAATTTTTCATCACCAAACACAACAACCATCACCATTATCATCCACCAGTGAAGTATGAAGGTGATCTGCCTGAAATTTCAGCAAGTTGGGACCTGGATCCCGTACCTATTCATAGTTATATTCCCAAGTATCACAGACACAAGGATGTGCGTTCATTTTAGATATTTTAACATGTTTTTGCGTCATTTTTGTGCATTTATAGGTTGTATCATTACTGTCAACGGTTGTTGAGCACCTTGTGACAGGTGAAACCATGCAAATGACTACCACATGTGATCAACGTTGTAGGTACACTGCTCTGCTGCTTCTGTCATATATGTACATTTTTGTTTGCTTTTTTCATTTTGCTGGATAGTGTTGTAAAGCATTGACTTCTTGATCTTTGTTCCTTTTCCTTTGAGGTAGTAAACTACTATGTTATAAAAGTATATCTAAAGGTGTGGCGTTATAAGGTTGGGATCTGGCTTGTCTCGTCTTGTATATAGTAGTCTGCTCATCTTTATAGCTTTTTTTACATAAAGAAATTTCTTGAAAAATGCCAAGTAGGGGTGAGAATTGGGAATTATATAGAGGAGAAACAACTTGAGGGTTATTACAACACACTTTTTTTTTTCTTATGATGTCTTGATTCGGGTTTCTTTAAGATCTAAGTTTTGCTAATTATAATAAACTTTGGTATTCATTGCAGCATGGAATATTATATACAAAAGACTTATTACAAGACTGCATCACTGATTTCAAATAGTTGCAAGGCAATTGCCGTTCTTGCTGGGCATACAACTGAAGTTGCAACATTCGCTTATGAGTATGGAAAAAATCTGGTTCGTGAACTCTTGGAATTCTTTTGTCTAATTTTTTTGACGAGCAAGCTTAATTCTAAGATCTTTTTATGAGTTGAATAGTCATGTCCTCCAAACAGAAGCACATATGAGTTTAATAGTCATGTCCTCCAAAAAGATAATAATGATAATAATTATTAAATGACTTTCCTGCTAGAGCTCCCAACGATGGATACTTTTCTGATAGTTTTATTACATGCATGTATATGGATTGATGGGTCGATGTATGCACGTGTGTATCAAGTTGACTATTTTATTTTTCCTCAGGGATTGGCATTTCAATTAATAGATGACGTTCTTGATTTTACGGGCACATCAGCTTCACTTGGAAAGGGCTCTTTATCTGACATCCGCCATGTAAGTGTTGGTAATGGGATATTTCTATGTTTGAAGACATGAGATTTGTCTCTCTCCTGCTCGTTACCGAGCTAGGTATCTCATGGCTGAGTTTGGAAGCTTAAAGTGAGAGTATCTGTGACTGTCAGCCTTAAAATTGGTTTTGGTTGCTCTATATTTTGTGATAACAGTATTCATTTTTCATTCTTTCTTTTCTTTGCATATACGGTTGCTCTACAAGCTTGCTTGCATTTTCTATGAAAAAATGCGAGTATGGTATACTCAACCTTAAGAAAATATGTATTTCATGGCCAGCGCGAGTTGAAACCAAGTCTCACTTTTCAATTCATAGTAAATTGAGAGAAGTCCTCAACCATTCTAATCCCGTGCTGCTATGTTTTCAACTTTCATGATTAAGAGCCCACTTACTTTTTTGGTTATTTGTAATAATTTTTTTGCAACCATGAAATCGTTTTGTAGGGCATCGTAACTGCTCCAATATTGTTTGCTATGGAAGAGTTTCCTCAGTTGCGTACCGTTGTTGAACAGGGCCTTGACAACAACCCTGCAAATATTGAACTCGTAAGTTTGCATTGTTTCATTAAGTGCCAGTCTGGGCTACTCTGGCATTGTTTCAAAGAAAATGCCTGTCTACACCGGTTTCTGTCATCCAGCTTTAGAAAATGTTTCTGTTTTCTATTTTTGGCCTCTCATTAAATGTCCAACTCTAACCAATATTGTTCATGAAATTTCATTAATGAGCGGTGAAAAACAGAAAATAGAAACAATTCATTTTTAAGTGAATATAAATCAGTCGTCTCAGTTTTATTAGATTCAATTCGTATTATTGGTTTTCATGGTATATTTCTACAGGCTCTCGACTACCTAGGTAGGAGCCGTGGAATACACAGGACAAGGGAGCTAGCCACAAAACATGCAAACCTTGCCGCAGCAGCAATCGAATCTCTGCCGGAGAGCGAAGACGAGAATGTCAGAAAATCGAGGAGGGCACTCCTAGATCTCACCCACATAGTCATTACAAGAACCAAGTGATGGAGAAGATCTGCACCTTTAATGACATAATAATGTGTCGAAGTTCAATTATTTGTCATTGCCCCTATATTGAACTTCATTGTCCCTATAAGGACGAGGGACGATTCCGCTTTCTTCATCACATTCTTTCAATCATTTCGTTTTCCTTTCCAAAATTTGTTCCGTAGACTGCATTTCTTTTTGTAAAATTTTGCACTTTACCCTTCATTGTGTAAATTTAAACTCTGGAGTAACAAAGGAATACCACACATAACTCCCCCGGATTCTGATCAAATGATGTAATTGGACCGTATTCGCTCGGCTTCATCTCTGATTTCGGCTGTTCGGAGGATGCTTAATACTGTTTGCATTGCCTCTTCAAAAATCAAATAATGTTTTATGTCAAGTTGTAAATTTTATTCGTCGGCTTCTCCGGGCAAAAATGGCAGCGGTGTACCTATGCCATATATAACTCGTACAGGGGGCTAAGGTTTTGGGTTTTGTGTGTGAATATACATGGTCCGCCGGTCGTTTCTTAGAATTTCTCCTTGTGGGACCATCATTCTAAATGATGACTGTATATGTCAAAGCGGACCGTATTAATAAATATGATCAAAATTAAAAAAAATTGAATAGAAGTGCGGTTTTCTCAACATGTTTGTTGCAGAGGTGGAGTTTGTACAAGAGTCAAAAGGGGCTGTTTAGGATTCAAAATTATATTCCAAAAATTTAGTTTCAACACTCGAAAAAAAAAATATACAGATAAAAAAAAACAAGCGCAGTTAATCGAGCAAATTAATGTACATATTTTCCACAAGGAACGGGTAGCCGAGGCGAGCTGACACAAAGTTGTTCATTTGCTTATTCTTCACTTGCAACCTTGGAGTCAAAAATGAGTTCAAAAGGCACTAAATAACGAATACATCTTGGGAGATGAACACAGCCCATGCATCCTACAGTTCAACATAATTAATTACTTGTCAGAATTATTAAGTCTAATTAATCTGCAATTTCTACCTACTCAACTTCTCTATTCATTTGGATTAACTACATTGTATCCTCGCGTCGGGGGTGTTTCCAAAATGGATCACGATATTTTATTTTACCATACACCCTGAAATTTTAAAGTTACATCAACTCAAACCCTCCAACCCTACTTCACTTCTTTGTTAACCACACATAAGGTTTAAACTGATGCAATTTTAAAATTGATCGTGTAAATAACAAATAACTTTGCTTTAAGGTTTGTTTTTTAATTTTTTTAATTAGGAATGAAATGGAACTTTATTGCTTTTCATGAAATAAATAGATAACCAAATATTTATTTACCTGGAGGATGGCGAAGGCCTTTTCAGCAATATATTTTTGAGCAAGTGTTGCTCCTCTTTGTTGCAGTTTGTCTGGGTGGAGGCACAGCCTTGCTTTCTGATAGGCTTTCTTCACCTGTGAACTTTCAATTAGGCTTGTCAAAGGAATTGCATACCATCCACTTTTGGGCCATACAATCTGATCACCACAAAACAAACCATGCAACATTAATTATGCGAACTCGATCCTCCTTACAGACGAATCACAAATTGATCCGCATGCAAAAAAATTTGTGCTTTCAATAAGTTACGTATTTGCATGTAGGGAGAAAAAAAATCTTTTATCTGTAAGGAGCCAAGCAGTATTCTTCGAGGTAACTCTCAAGATGTTTACTTACATGGTGTAGTGTTGAAAGCAGCATACGAATGTTGGATTCCTTCCCGGCTGACCATAACCTTATGTCATCATCCAAGAGCTCCAATTCCATCTGTAATAATATATAGGCACACAAAGCATTGCTCAAACTTATTTTGGTACAATTATTCCAAGCATAAATTTATGCAGCAGAATATCATGCAAGAAGAGAAAGCTTACATCTTTTTCTGAAGGTTTCTTTTCCTCTTCAGGTATCCATGTCCGTTCCTCTTCTTCCTGCGAAAGAATTCGATATCGGAAAATGATTAAAACGATATATACACGCCGAATATTAGTGGATGCATGCCTTCAAAATTAACCAAAATAATTTACCTCTGGAGATTGAGTCAATTCAAGTAGTAGTTCATCTCTCTGCTGATGATCTGAGTAGTCATCCACATTAGGCCTGCCTAAATGATTCATATCAAACGCACACATTACAGTTAGTACTCATGCATAAAAGTTTCAGGGTTTAGGGTTCAGGGTTTCGGGTTTTGGGTTTAGGGTTTAGGGTTTAGGGTTTCGGGTTTCGGGTTTCGGGTTTCGGGTTTCGGGTTTCGGGTTAGAGAGTAACAAAAATCACCTTCATCCATTTCAAAAGACTGCTGATTGTCCTGCTGTGTCAAGCTGCCTTCTTTCTCGGAACTACTATGTGTTTGAAACTTCTCTTTAGCCCATGCAATTGCTTCTTCAATACCAACTGCTTCTTCTCTATGCTGATCAGAGTTGATCTCGATCACATAAGAGCTCATCACTTCATCATCATCATCATCATCTTCTTCTTCTTCTTCTTGTTCCAATACCCCCACTTCTTTCTCTCGCAAAATGCGATCCCAAATCCCGGATTTAATCTCATGTTCTTGGCAGAGTGAAGAGACTGCTGAGGATGGTGAGGGGAGCTCTAGATCATCCACAGGTAATTTGACGCTTCGACACGAATTGGGTCCAATACTAATGGTTTCTGGGGACGAGACCTTCCTTGTGAATCCGAAATTATTGGAGCTTCTGAACTTTTCATCATATAATTTCTCCATGACTTGGTTTTCAGTGAAGGAAAGAGGATTGCAATGCAGAGCTGATGTGCCTGGTTTCTTTGGGTGTTCCTTTGTTGGCTTCATAGTTGACGAGTTCCATCTACATGGTACATTTAGTGGTCTGTAGCAATCAAGGATGTGTTGAGTTGAGGAACTCATTAATAATTGGATTACTAAAAAAAAATTGAAAGATAAATCTAATCGTAAACTTTTGTTTAAGAGTAATGTCAGAAACGCCACATTTTTTGTACCACGTTTCAATACCAAATTATGCATACAACTAACACCGGTGTGATATTTTCTTTCTAGTAATTGCAATTTGCAGAAAAGTGAATTTGCCTAAACTCTGCACAAGTTGCTTTACTGTAAAGCACTTTTCAACAAATTAATGATACCCAAAGCAAGTGTGACTAATGATACGACATAGGCTGTCCAAGCCAACTGTCACTTCTAGTGAAATCATAACTATTCATGCTTTAGGAGATTTTGGCATATATCTGTCTTGTTGTCGGATATATATACTCAGACCATATTGTATATCTTCATAATTTGATTTCAGTATACACTCGATTGATACCATCCTGGACTTCATCAGTGATTCGTGAGAATACATGGATTCTCCCATCATACCAACACTAAAAATTCTGTCCTTCAAAACCCACTGTATTTTTGTCACACACAAAAGAAATATTATGAATATATTCTACAATTAAAAAAAAAAAAAAAAGTAAAACTACACGCTATCTACACTACAGTCAAGCTGATTCATCCAATCAAAATCTTCAAATTACTTAGTACCAACCCAATAAATCCAAGGGCATGCATAAAATAAAATAGTAATTATTATGCGAAAAAGTTATTTTTAATTTAAAATTCAGTATATTTTTTCCAAAAAAAAATTCAATTCAAATTATGAGTATGGAAACTATGGGAAAAAGAAAAATTAAAAAGAAATATTAGAAGGCTTCCATGTGTAGTTTCCCTCACTACCCTTATAACTTAACCAAATCCAAGGCAGAATAAAAGCAAATATACAGCAATGTCAAGGGTATTATTGTCAAACTAAATAACCGCCCGGCAAAAACAGTTGGCCATACCGCGAAATGACAGTCACTACAGTAAACTACCTGAGCTTTGAAGCGAAGGAGCAGAATGCCACGTCATCGCCGATAACCGCCCGGAGAGGACTCAGCTCCTCCGAGCTCAGCACCGAAGACGAGTTCGACTTCGATTTCGCCTTCGAGTTCGGCCTCGACCGCTCTCTCGACCTCCTCTGGCGGCCGTCGTCGTCCGATCCAAAAATATCGCTATAAAACCCCTCGCTCCTCGCCGGAATTCTAAACGCCGGCAAGCTCCGGCCGCTATTCTCCGCTGTAGAGCAGAACTCCGGCTGCTGGAAAATCTCCTCGTAGAGGGAAGTCGAGCCACCGGAGAATTGGCGCGGGAAGACGCTCCGCGGCGGCCCGCCGAATACATCAGCGAAGTCATCGGGTTCAAGCGTCATATGGGAGTCTTTGGCGGCCGCGGCGGCAAATACCAAGCGCGTAGAAGCTTGCTCCGCGGAGCGCCGCCGAGGGAGGCCGGGTATTAGTCCCATGCGCATGCGCCAAGACTCGTCCATTTTCTTCCGGCGGATTAGTCGGAAAATTTGTGTACAGTGAAGAGAAATTAACTTAGAGAAAGTATTGTGTGTTGTTGTTTTATATATATAGAAGAAGGAAGAAGAGATCATATGTATATTATATCACATGAACAAAAGGAACTTTGTGACAAAGTTATCAACTTTTTAATTTTTTGAATGGGGGTTGGTTGGGGCCCTCTAATTTCTTTACTGATTATTGTGATAAGTTTTTTTGGGTCAAACTTGTTACGTACTGTTGAATGGTTTAAAATTTATTTGGGACCCACCGTAAATTAATATGGACCATTCAACAGCCGTACCATTGAATGGTACATACCACCCAAGATTTTTCCAAGTTTTTGTGATGATTTGAAATGTTGTCAAGGATTGTGTGATGCACGGCACAGGCTTGCTTCTGTTAAAATTAGAGTAGGGTTTGGTTCATTTCAGGGTGGAAAATGATTTCTGCACGCTTTTTTATATTATTTTTGTACGCATTTATTGATTTGTTTTTAATTTATACAATTTAAAAGTTAAAAATAAAATGGAATGTGTAAAAAAGAAAAAAACAAATATGCAAAAATTACTTCGGTTTGCAGTTCACTGCTTAATTTGGGAAAATTCTTCAGTGGTACGTACCATTCAATGGTACGGCCATTGAATGGTCCAGATTAATTTACAGTGGGTCCCAAATGAATCTTAAACCATTCAACAGTACGTACCATTGAATGGTACGTACCACTGAAGTTAAACCCCTTAATTTGTTCCCACAAAGATCATGTAAGAGAATTTGTTACCAAACTTTTCTTTTTGGATTTGGGGTGAGTTTATGCTTGTGTTTGTTGAATCTCACTATTTTTTGTAATTTCCCTAACCTAACACCTCTGGTTGGTAAGTGATTCCCTTTGCTAAAATAAATTAATTTCTAACTAATTAATATCAAGCAAGTGATGAGAATTTAGGATTTGAATTTGGTTTGGGTAAGCCTCATAATGACCAACTATACTATTTAGGTATCGAACTCATCACTCAAGTGCGTCAAACTTGAAACCTCCAACTTTTAAGTGAAGAATATTATATCACTAGACCGTAGTGTTAGTAGGAGTAAGCCCTCTACTTTGATATATTATTTTGTTGCGTAATAAGGGATTAGCGTAAAATGACATTTTTAGAGTTCCAATAACAACTCTCTTCAATAAAACATAAAATGAAAAAATTTGTTGAGTGTTGACGTAGATAGCTATTAACAAGAAAAAACTTCAGTAGGAGTTGTCCGATCACATTATTTGTAAGACACTTCTTACCAAAGTATGAAATTCTCTATATTATAATTCTCATGAATTTCATAGACTCCATATACTCTTACTAAATATGAGAGTTATCCTAATAAAAAAGACATAACTATAAATTTACTCCTGACTTGGCTAGTTATTTTTGAAAAAGTATTCCTTAGTTTCTTTCACAAGATGTCTTTCACTCACTCTCCAAAGGCAATAGTACGTAGTTGACAATACATGCACGGTGGAATGAGGGACGGATTCAAGATTAAAAAATAGAGTGCGTTGAACCTTTAGCTAATTTTTCTTTGCCTAAAACTTTTGGCAAAGTATCGTATGTTTCTATGATTTTTTTTTAAAATTTATAGAACATGTTAACCTTTGTATTATTTATTTATACATCTTCAACTACAACACTCATAAAATAATCATATATAATATAATATCGGGTGTATATAAAGCTTATTCATACAAAACAATGACAAAAGGAAAATAGGAAGTGAACTGGTAAGAGCGATATCGGGTGGACTATAAATATATAGCAAGATAGTTGAACGGATTAATTACCTAAATATTTTTTTGCGTCTTAAATTTAGAGTGCGCTACAACACATTCCAATCAAGGCTGGGTCCGTGCCTGGATGGAAAGAACACTTTTGACCATGCTAGGACAAAACTTGGTATATGCATGCAATATTATAGACCACGCGCCAAAGTCCTAAAAGTGCAATTTCAAAGTCTTAATTCGGTGTGCGAAGAGTGAACAAAACCCAATCACATGACACTACTTTCTTCCTAAAGGGTTGAACTACTATTAAACAAAGGATTAATTTCAAAGTTAATTACCACTCAAGAGAGGAAAGAAGGGAAATTTAAAAGGAAAAAGGATTAAGTGTGGATAATTATTGACTAATATTCTTGTTCAACATCAAAGATTTGTTGTCACGTATGATTAAAAAAATATCAGTCACAGTGGGAAGGGAATGGAATAAAATAATTGAAGGAAAGAAATCATGAAAAGCACTTTGATGCCCCTTTTTACCTCTTTTTCCTTTTTTGTATTGCACAGGGGCTTCAAATTAATAATTCTTGCTTCTTGTAGTGGTGTGCATTTCCTGCGAAATATTTCGAGTTGATTTGTTCGCCTGAGAATCTTTCTGAAAAATGAGACTCTTGGCCTCATGGGAGAGTTTTGTTTGTTTAAGTGATAAGAATTAATTATATTTAGCATAGATGATTGAAAATGAAGTTTCTCGACAACACGGTTAGCTACATTTTCTTTAATGCGAACATATCATAGATATGACATCAATACTGTAAATTTACAATTATCAACATTTGATCGATATGATTGTCAATATATGTAGAATGTGCAGTCATAGAATGTATGATGAAAATGCATGTTTTAAGTGTAATATTTGTAACATGCATCTCACAATTTGACCTGCGTTCACAATCTGTCTAATCACTAGTTGTAACGGGTGACACGGAAAAATCTCTTTTCTCGTTTACCATCTAAAAGAATATAGGTGTCTGATTTACGAGTCTTTCTTGCATACCCCGTGGTACGGGGTACTTTGAGTTTTTTAACCGTTAGATTTTTTTTTAAAAATATAAAAATCAAGATTCAACGGTTAAAAAATTCAGAGTATCCCGTACTTCTGAGCACTCAAAATTTTTTGCTGATTTACATGCTGTGTTGGGGAAGTAGGAGGCATTTAGTTACCTCAAATGCTATAGAATTAGTGAATTAGGAACAGATTGTAACCTCTTTTGATTACATTAGATTAACTTAATGATAAACCAACAAAACCAGACAAATCCAAATTTTTACAAAATACTGGGAAAAAGCTTCTGCCTCCAACAATTTCTGACCTGCACAGAAAATGTTTGTCTGAGCATTCTATATATATATATATATATATATATATGTATATGTATATATTTAAAATTTCTCAGTAAGGAATAAATTATTATATTGGTCATGATTCTTGCAGCATATGGTAACATATATGGTATGGTAGGATACCAATTTAGCTGTGTACTGATAAAGTGTAAGGAAGGCAGGTGAAGGAAAGGAAGGGGACACTAGCATGCTACAAGTTGATTGATATATGGAAAGCTTTATGCCTCCATTTCTCTCTGCTTTAAACATTTTACAACACCAGTAGTGATAGTGATAATAATCATGGTAGTGCATTCTACTCCCCTTTTTTTTTCTTATGCGTTATTCCTTTTCTGATTTGGTTTATTCAGTTCAAAGACTGGAACAACTAGAAGAAGTCTGTGAGAAGAAAAGATAAGTACGAAAATTTTACGACCCATGCTCATCAGTCTTTCAAGCAAATTAAAGCTAATCCTCAATGTATAGAGCGGCATACATATTAATGTCACATTCTCATACAAAAACATTTCAAGAGCTCAATCGGATTAAGAACTCCCTATCTATCCACTTCTAAGAGACTTATTAATTTTTAATTGTGAAATCCCATTACAAAGTGAGTTGAATTTTTTTTGTTCTTTCTAAAGTGTATCGTTATCAAGAAATACGAAAAACGGTTTTTTTTCTTCTCATTTATAGGTCCAGATTCAATACAATATTCAATCCCATTTGTAATGTCTGCTGTTTTGTGATGTGATCCAAAGACATAACCCAGAGACAAAGGGTAATGGAGCTGCCACACTGCAGCTTATGGTGGGGTAACTGTAAGGGAACATGACCTGGTGAGTTTATAAAATAACTTGATGAAGTGATTGATGGCAGCAAGAAAGGGAAACAAATTGATTACTTAGTTAGGTCAGCTCGAAATGTATTGATTATTTCAATTGAATAAGATATAATCACCGAATAGTACCGACTAAATTAATTTGGTGCATTATTGTACTAATGACTCTATTATAAGTCTTTTCCCAAATGGGTCCTCTGGCTCTCCCTCTCCCTGCACTTCTTCAGCTCCTTCCTCATCAACAACCACAACGAAGAACAAAACAAACCCACCACCTCCCTCTCCACAACCCATTTCTCCACCACCTCTCTCTCCACAACCCATTTCTCCATCTTTGCCTCCCTCGCCCTCTTCAAATCCACCGCCATAGAAACAAAACTCATCTTTTAATTTCTCCAAATGTCTTGATAAATTTGGCTAAAAAACGAGTGGTGCAGCAGCCACCTGTTCACCTCAGAGGAGGGACTGGGCTGGGCTGATGGCGAGGGAGAAGATGGAGCTCTCGTCGCCGTTCTGGGATCGGACCCACAGTGGTGCAGCAGCCACCTGTTTCCCATTGACCCCTACGATTGTTCTGGGATCAGACCCATGGAGGTGCAACAGTGTTCTAGGTTCTGGGTTTTGGGCTATGGGCTTGTCGTCGTTTTGGGTTGGTGGCGAGGGAGGAGGAGGAGGAGGAGGAGAGAGGGCTGGGTTGGTGGCGAGGGAGAGGAAGCAAGAGGGAGGAACGAAAGAGAGGGAGAAGACTGGAGGATGAGAGCGAGATGGAGCAGACCCAACTAAAATTATACCTAAGTTTTTGGGGCATAATTAGTCGGCGGCGTGTGGGTATTAAATGATGGATCTAATTTAATTAGTTGACTGATTATTTTAGTACGAAATCCACCAAACACTCGGCTTTATATTATTAGTTCTATTCGGTACGATAAACGGCGTAGCAAACGAGGCCTTAGTGTCTTTGAATGCAGAGTGACTTGCTTGCAACGGAGATGCATACCCTTCTGTGTGCCGTCTCACGAGCCAGGAGCGAGAAGAGAAGACATGCAAGGGGTATATCCCGTTGCAGGTACAAAGTAGTCCTTTGAAGGGCCACCTTCAATACATTTTAATAGTGGAGGCACAATAATGTCAGAGTCATCAATTTTGTGCTCCTTAATTATTCTAGTGCTGGCAAAAAGTTGCTCAAATCAGCTTGATCACACATATTCTGGTCTTGTTGCGAAAGTTGTAGAATGCACTGGTGTATGAGATGCGAAAGTTGTAGAATGCACTGGTGTATGAGATGCGAAAGTTGTAGAATGCACCGGTGTATGAGACGGGATCCACCGCTTCAGTGAATGGCTGGATTCCAACCTAGTCGTTCATAAAACCGGTGTATCAGTCTACTGTGGGAGTCGTCTTTCTGTCTAGAATGTCAAGTTCTGCAGCATCACTTCTTTGGAAGTACATCGAACAGAAAAATAGATGAAGATTTGTTTCGAAATGAATGAGAATAGTGTAAAGATCAGAGGTCTTCAGTTTCGTATTACATCGAATAGAGAAGCAGCAATCGAGCCAGCCCGTCAGCCCGCCAGCCCCCGAAGATATGAAATATCAATAAGAAATTCATCAATCCAAGAGAAACATCTCACGAAAAAGGAAGACGACGAAGAAGAAGCGAACCTACTGTTATGTTACGTTGGAAAAATCGAAAAAACCAAAAGCTATGCTCTGATTAATTTCATGCATTGTGCATGTAACATATGGACTTTTTCTAGCAGTAACTTGTTCCCCAATGCAAGTAGCATCCAAGGAAATGAATGAAAATATATAAAGGCCAAATCAATGCAGTACATAGTACATACCAAATGTTGTCTGCGGATTCTTAGGGGACAAATATAGGGTAATGACCGAACACGTTTCACAACAGAATCCAAAAGACAGGCATACTTCCAACACGAAAGGACTCAGTCTAGATATTTTACATAACAGGATACGACATCAGCAGAAACTAGACGCAAAGCAAGTGTTTTAGTTCCACAAGTTTCATCAGGTGCCTCAAATAATGCACCAATCAACCAACATAGTAATGCTACAGAAATTTAAGAATATACAGCAGGGGTAAACAAAGACTACTCACCGGGATGAATGAGATATTCATGCAACAGTAGAATCTTCGGCAGCGGATGGGGTGTCCCTGATGAAGCAGACATTTTAGAAGGTCCCATATGGTGGCTTTAAACATGAAGACACCCTTTTTATCTCTTCAAATAATGCAAATGTGAAGCCCCACAACATAGTTGCACTGAATGTCGATATTCAATAATGAGATAGCGTTTGATGGGTCACAGTAAAGAACAAACCATATTTCTGTTGCAACGGGGAAACCCTTTTGCTTGATCGAGACAGAAAAAGCAACGAATCCCTCTTCAAAATTAAGTCACCTATCGCCTAATCTTCACTAATCAGCTCTTAGGAGTTGCACCATTACGAGAAATTGTGGTTCCATTTCTTGTGGAGTCTCACATTCCATGCTCTGGACAAAAGATCTGCATCAACTTTTAACCACATAAGCTTCCTTTATTTCCAAACTGGCATAGCAAGAGGAACTGCGGTGCTCTGAACATTGAAGTACCATACATTTTGGCTTTCATCTGATCAATAGTGGAGGAGACAAACCTCTGAGCTCTGTACGAAGGCACAGCTGGTGCTGTCAAACATGCACCCTCAAAGCAGTACCAAGGTCTCGGAATCTACTATCAGGCTCAATGAAGTATAGACATCCTCATCCTGATGCCTTTGAAACAGAGGTCTGCGAAAAAAAAGGAATTGCATACTTGATGTTAATAGAAGAACTAGAGAGTTCTGAAGCCACGGTAAATGCCTAGCTGCAGGCAATTCAGAGCCACCAATCAGTTGCAGCAAACAGATTAAATAATAATTTAGAAATGACAGTATTAAAGGAACAATAGCCAGGATTATGATGTTCTTTGCATTTCATATGGCACAAGGAATTAACTACAGATTAATACTGGGATTGCATAAGGGACATAGAGGCTCTATGGTTAGTGGATACACATCTCTTGACTAGCTCACCTTGACAAGCAAGCCCAATCAACTCAATTAGAGCCTTGATCTCAGCCGACTGGGGTCAAGTAAACGACTTCCCTATCCAAGGCCATATTCTCTATTACATGTTCGTCAACATCTCTGTTGGTTTTTATTCTGTAAAGAGACCTTCCTTTTGGGTCCAATGGCTCGACAACTCAAAAGGGGTACAACTATCCTTTCCTTGAACCCCAATCCACCTTTGCCTGGACACATTCTATCATGTGTATAAAATGAATTTACTTTATTTAAAGGAAACTTTATAGAAGCCAAAAAAATCTTACTAGTCCAATGTCCATCTAAACAACTTTCAAATGAAGATCTAACATTGTAAGTGTTCCCTGCTCGTCTGCAGCCAAATATAAGTAAAACTGATAGAATACCCAAAGAAGACTGTATATATATCAAAACAAACCTATCAGATGTACATTTCATGAATCTATAACTAAACAGATAAGTTCACCTTCTCCAAATAGAGAAGAATGCTAGGAAAATACAGAGACAATATACACTCGAGAAACCAATAAAAAAAAGAAGGCCCTACCATATTAAAGCCCTTCGAGACAGAATCTCAGCAGCAGACAATGCTATATGGAGAGAAACGATACTTTTTGCAGTCTGAGCTCAGTACAGTTCCCATTAGCTTTGCAAATGTTCCTGATGTTGGTTTGATATGCATCCACGCTCAACAAAACGTAACATTAGGTTGTCTGCCTCTTTGGAGTTTCCATCTAACATCAGTCTCTTGGTCACCTTCTCACATAACTTTAAATCAGGAATAAGATTCCGGTTGAACATTCGACAAGCCACTTTGTATGCTGACAGAGGATTCCCTTTTCTCAAATAACCATCCATAAGAGAATGGCATGTCTTGGCATCGACTCTTGAAGCTGTTCTCAACACCTTACCTAATAGTTTATCAGCCTCCTCAAGGTTCCCAAAACTACAAAGCTTCTCAATCACTTGATTATATGCTGTTTTGCAATTTTGCCTTAAGAACATCTTCTCCAATAATTGTAATAACTCGTCCACCCTACCCATTTGACAATACCAGTGGATGACTGTCCTGTATGTTACTGGAGTCGGATCCAACCCTTTACCCAGCATCTTCTTCATAAGTTCGGTTGCCTCTTGTATTCGACCATTCTTTCCCAACGCATTGATCACTGTTGTATAAGTGACCGTGTCTGGGTGTTTGTTGCTGAGATACATGTCATCAAGCAATGACAAAGCAGCGTCCAAGTTATCCTTTTGACAATATCCATGAATCACAGTTGTAAAATTTACAACATTAACAGCACATCCCTTGCTTAGACACTCCTCCATGAAATGTTTCGCCTCATTTATCTTCCCTTCTCGGCAGAGAGACTGAATTAGTAAATTAATTTCAACTGGGTTAGGGAAAAAACCCATATTAACCATCTCTCTGACGATATCACAGGCCTCAACCAATTTCCCTTCCCTACGGAGACCATGCATCACAACACTATAAGTGATGGCATTCGGAACCCACCATTCTTCCTCGCTCATGTTCATCATCTCTCTTGCCTCTAATGAGTTCTGACTACGACAAAGCCCATTCAATAGGGCTGTATAAGATACGGTATTAGGCCTGCAACCATGCTTGTACATGTGTTGAAGCATCTTTTTAGCTTGATCCACCTTCCCAAGCCGGCAATAGCCATCAAGAACAGCAGTGTATGTTACAACATCCGGAGTGCAACCTTTTGAGAACATTTCATTCACAATTTCTTTTGCCTTGTCAATCCTACCGTCCTTACAGAATGAATGAACTATTGCACTATACCCAACCTTATCAAACCAAAGTCCCCTCTCTTCAGCTTCCCTTAAAAACTCAAGAGCCTCGTCTCCATAACCATGCTTAGAAAGCATATGGACAAGATTATTATAAGTGACCTGGTCTGGTAACAATCCACCATCCTTAATCATCTTCTCCATCAATTCCCTCACTTCTTTGACCCTCTTCTCCTTACAAAGGAAACCCATCACAGTATAGTAACTAACTTTATCCGGAGCACATCCTCTTTTCGGCATTTCATCAATCAGCTCCAATGCACCCACAACACGATGCACATCACAATACCCCTTTATCAAGCAATTATAAGTGACAACATTTGGTGTAATCCCAACAAGTTGCATCCTTTCCAACACCCTCAAAGCCTTCTCCAACTTATTCCCCATCACCAAAACATGAATTGCAGTGTTGCACATTGACACATCAAGCTCAACCCCGGCTTTCTGCATCAACGTCAACACACGCAACGCATGCCTCAACTTGCCCGCCCTGCTATACGACACCATCACATAACCAAAAGCTTCGGGGCTACGCTCAATTCCCCTGCGTGCCATGAGCCGGAGAACCCTCTTAGCACCTTGACACAACTTAGTCTTGCTAAGCACCTCAAGTATTGCATAGTACACAACTGAGTGATGCTTATACCTCCACTGCCTATCAGCCCAATAAAAAAACTTCAAAGCAACTCTCTCATCACTCTGAGACTTCAACACGGCGCAAACTTGCCTTGGCTTCAAGCTTCTTAACAAGTTCTTTAATTCCCCTTCAAGCTTTGGGTTCCAACCTGACCTAAACTCAATCAACCTACAAACTTCTCTCACCAATGGGTGCCTATACTCCTCTTCATCTCCATCAACTCTCCCAAAGTTTTCGCCTTTTTCGTGAACCCGATTCGACGTATCCAACACCGTTAAATCCCCATCATCACCATCATCATCATCACTACCTTCTTCTCCACCATCAGACCCTTCAATGTCATCAAAAATACCAAATTTTTTGCTCTGATCGTTCTCGCAATCTCTCTTCCTACTCCCTAAAAAACTCAAATCCCCCAAATTTTCAGAACCCATTTTCCTAACTCTATCATACCCATTATTCGAATCATCAAAATCATCAATGTCAAAAGAACGAGCTTTGAATTCAGAGCTAAAATCAGAACCTGGGTCGGAGTTTCTCGAGGAAAACGATGAGAAAAATGCAGCGAGCTCGGAGGAGGTTAATGGGTGCTCAGAAAAATGGCCGGTGGGTTCACAGGCAAGAGGCTTTCCGGTGGAGTTATGGGGTCTGACGAGAGTTCCAACAGTTCTAACGCAACGGCTACGACCAGAGAGCATTGCAGTTGCTGCAGAAGCTCTGAAATGTGAAGAAAATATGAATGGAAGCAATCTAAGACGAAGGATTTGGTCACTGGGTGTGAGTAGAAATGGTGTTTCGTTTGGGTGTTCACTGTGAAAGAGGAGGAGAAGGAAAAACGCTGGGGACGGACGAGACGACGGCGTATAAATATTGGGCTATAGTCTCAAGACTCTCAACCCAGGCCCGTCCACAACAATATCTATAATTCTTTTGAGCCCATATCGTTTTTAGTCTTGCCCTTAAAAGTTTTTCATAGCCCACTATTCCTGTTGTTTTTTTTAAGCAGAAAAAGAGTTGGATGTGACACGGATCTTTAAACTATACATATCAAAATAATTTTAATTACCTATGAAAATTGATTTTAGTTATGTACTTTCTTAGGAGGTTTTTAAATAACTAAAAGTTTTTTTAGAGAAAATATTTTTAGAATCAATCCTTAGTAAAAATGCAAGTTAATTCTGAAAAAGCACTTCAAGTGTTTCTTGCTTCCTGCAGGAAGCACTTCAAGTGCTTTTAAAATTCAAAAATATTTTCTTTAAAAGTGCTCTCAATCAGTTAAAAACACTTACCAAACGAGCTCATAATGAGTTAAATTTGTCATGCTTGTTGTGATCAGTATTGTTGTATTTAGATTAAAATCTCATGATCCTCTTCAACAATGACATATTTTACTCGTACTCAAACCGCTCATATAAGTATATGTTTTGATAAAAATTCTTGGGTGCTCCGGAGTACGGGGTACTCCGGATTTTTTAACCGTTAGATCTTGATTTTTATATTTTAAAACAAAAATCCAACGATTAAAAAATTCGAAGCACCCTGTACCCCGGAGTATGCAAAAAAGACTCTATGTTTCGATGCCGAGACTCGAGACCCAATAAAAAAAAATAAGTTAATTTTATAATGCTCAGCCATAATAGTATAATATCACTATCAACGAGATCTAAATCTACATCTACATCTAAGAATTTCCACTCATACAAGTAAAAATAAATGTCACGGAATGGTGGTACTATTGTTTTCCCAACCAACCAACCAACCAACCTCGGAAAGAATAGGAAGTTAGGAACCAATAAATCTCGGCCACGCAGACAAATGCCCAGCCGACAAAACAGTCAACATTTCCCGGGCCAATGTCGTCCTCAAGTATTTCCATCCCTTTCCTCATTCCATCTACGCCACTTCTCTCGCTCTCCCTCTCTCTCTCTCTCTCTCTCTCCCCAAAGACTGAAACCCATGCCCTCCGGGTAGGAGACCCAATGGCGGGAGAGAACCCCCACGGCGGTCGATCGGCGCTGATCTTCCTCGGGACCGGTTGCTCGAGCGCCGTCCCCAACGCAATGTGCCTGATCCAGCCCTCCGATCCCTGCCACGTCTGCGCTCAGGCGCTCTCCATCCCCCCGGACCAAAACCCCAATTACCGGTAAAATTGAGCTTTGGATCTGCCATTATCTGCGTGTTTGTTTCCCGAGAAAGTGAAGGAAAGTGGATGGAAAATCAGCATTTGAATTATTTGTGTTTGCTTGCAGGTGCAATACGTCGCTTTTGATTGATCACTGCGGAAGCGATGGTAACCATAGCTACATATTGATCGATGTCGGAAAGACGTTCCGGGAGCAAGTGCTTCGATGGTTCACTCGCTATAAGATTCCCAGGGTTGATTCTGTGAGTTTTGTTTGTTCACATTTTTGTATGACTAGTTACGATTTTCGGAACATTTAGCCTACTAAGGAGAAACAAAAAAATTAATCATAAACACTAAATAACAATTTATTAATAAGAAAAAAAAAATAATCATAAACGTTCAATAACAATTTATTAATAATGACAAAAAAAAAGAGGCGGTGGTATTTTTGTAAATAATTTGAAGTTTAGTGATGGTATTGTAATTAAGTTGAAGTTAAAAAAAAAAGGTGATGGCATTTTTGTAAATAAGTTAAAGTTTAGGAGGCAGTGGCATTTTTGTAAATACTTTGGTGACACCGACTGTTTATGCATGATTAGGTCAACTGTTGACATAATTGTGTATAAACAGTCGTACCTGTGTATAAACAGTTAACCTAATTGTGTATAAACAGTCAGTGTCACTAAAGTTTGACTTATTTACGAAATTGCCACCGTCTCTTTTTTTTTCTTGTTCTTTTTCGTTTATTTGTTGTCCTTATTATTAATAAATTGTTATAAGTGTTTATGATTAATATATTGTTTTTGAATTGTTGTCCTTATTATTAATAAATTGTTATTGAGTGTTTATGATTAATATTTTGTTTGAATATGGGTTTTTCATTAGTTTTCTATATAAAATCAATGGTTTAGAGGAATGCTTGTTTTGTTTTGACTTGGATACTTGTAAAAGAGTTCAAATTTATTTACGCGATGTGCATCTACTGTTTACACTATGAGGGATTCCGAAAAGCAAGAAAGAAAAGAAATTGGTTTTGTTTGGAAAGTGTTGTGGTGGGATGCTTGCTTTGTATGAATGTGCGCGCTAGAACTTCAGTAGGATGCCAGATTGGGAAGAGGTAGCTTCATGCTATTAGAGCGTGCGGAACCATCTCGAAGTGGGGAGCTTACATAGGTTAAGGGTGCTTTTAATCTAAACTATTTGAAAGTTGATAGAATTTCCCCAATGCGACTGGAACTTGAAGACGAGAAAAAATTTATCATGTGAAAATGGCGAGTAAGTTGTGGATGTTGGTTCTGTTCATAGACTGTAATTGCAGTTTTGTATGTACAACGAATCGTTGTGCACTAGAAAGTCCCTGCAATCATGATGCGCATGAAACGTGGTAAGAGTTGGGGATGGAATGGGAAAGTGGTAGGAGTGTCGAAGAGAGGAGTGGGTATTTGACGGAGATCATAAAAGTAAACATGTTAAAACAATGGGCAGTTGAATTGAAGATGTGGATTAGTGTGTAATTACCATTTGTGGCTGGAGTATATAGGACGTTGCATGTACACCCAGAGTATAAGCAAAGATGTTTCTAATATAAATAATATGATCACTGTTATGCCCAAGTTTATTTTTTGGCATTTGAAGCTTGTAAATTCTGGGAGTTTAAGAACTAGTTTTTCGTCAACTGCAGGTTATTTTGACTCATGAACATGCTGATGCAGTTCTTGGTCTGGATGATATACGTGCCGTTCAACCATATAGCCACACAAATGACATTGATCCTACTCCCATCTACCTAAGTCATTATGCAATGGAGAGGTACTATATTTTGGGTGAAATTGGGTACTGTTCTGTTAATTGTTAAACCGTTTGGTCCAAAAGCAAAGTCTGTTTGCTTTTTTGCGTTATCTGGATACGGTTGCAATTATATCTGATATTTAAAAGAAATTACTCTAGGCATTATATCTGATATTTTTGTCTTTCAGTTTTGTGCGTAAATAGAAATGCAACTTATTGTGTCTGCCGTACCTTTGAATAGCATTGCAGTGAAATTTTCTTACTTGGTTAAGAAAAAACTTGCTGAAGGACAAGAAGTGAGACGAGTAGCACAACTTGACTGGAGGATAATTGAGGAGAGTACTGAAACACCGTTTCTTGCGTCAGGCCTACAATTTGTTCCTTTGCCAGTTACTCTCTTCAAACCTTTCTTAGTCATGACATGAATATCCTATTCCTTGTTGTTCTTCAAGTTTCTTACTGCTATTCCTCATATGTAGGTGATGCATGGGGAAGATTATATCTGTTTGGGTTATCTATTTGGTGAAAGATGTAGAATAGCTTATATATCGGACGTTTCGCGCTTTCCTGCAAGCACAGAACATGGTGAGTGTTGCCTAGTTCCTTGTACTTTATGGATATTTGCTATACTTTCAGTGCATTTTGTAAACCTCTTGGAGTGTTATTTTCTGTATAGATTAATTAGTTAGGGAATTTTATAAGTAGAAAAATGTTCCCAAATGATGGGGCTTTATCGTGATTAAGAGAAATTTGAACTTTGTTAAGAGTATTTGAAGATGAGATGTTTAGGATTCCCTTCTTAGAATACCTTCCTATTAGCTGAGTCGGTTTTGACCTTTGTACTCTTAAATTCACCAACAAAGCACCGGGAAGACCTTTTGCAGAGGAGAATATAAATACTCATGGACATTTTATCATTTCCATTTTAGATTATACTTTGTCAATGAATTTGGATTAACTTATGCAGTGATAAGGATGACTGTCTGTCATTTTTTATAAGAAAAATGTTTTCTGAAGTGAATCAGTTCAGGGATTGTTCCTTACGGAGAAGCATTTCGTAAAAACTTTCTCACCCTTTAGTAGGGAGAATCAGTTCTTGGCATAAAAGGCTTTCCCTGAACATCTCATCCTTTGAACATGCCCTTACTGGTTTCATCATTGTTTTTGTCACTTGTTGTAAATCTTGATCTGCTGTGTCATTTACAAAACATTCTCTGTGTTTCTTATCTTTTATTTGGAAAAACCACACGTTTGAATCTTGCAGTTATTTCAAAAGACGGAGCTGGACAGTTGGATCTTCTTATCTTGGACACGCTATACAAGGTCAGTAGAAAGTCTGTTCGCTATTTGTGTTTCCTGTTATTATTAAGGCATATTCTTCATAATCTGCTTTGCCTTTTGTTTCATTGCAGACCGGATCCCATAATGTTCACCTTTGCCTCCCACAGGTTGGTTTTATACACTAAAAAAATATGTGCATTTCTTATAGCCAAATGTTCATGGCAGCGAATTATAATGTTTGCAGACTCTTGAAGCTGTGAAGAGGATTTGTCCAAAAAAAGCCCTTTTAATTGGAATGACTCATCAGTTTGATCACCACGTGGACAATAAGCTTCTTATGGAATGGTCTGAGAGGTAAGAATTATGATTGCTTTCCTTTATCAAATTGGATAACAATCCCCGGGGTTCTGTGGCATTAATCTTCTAGCTTGAGAGTTAAGACTAAATTGAACTATGGTACTACTTTTGTAATTCACTTTCTGTACAGGTAAGAAATGTCGTTTCAACTTTTCTGTTGTTTGCGTATAGGGAAGGGATTCAAGTGCAGCTTGCGCATGATGGTTTGAGAGTGCCCGTAGACCTATGATAAGGTGTGCGCGCGTGTTCTTACAACTCTTTTGTTTAGTCGGGCAATTTGTGAATTTTGGTATTAATGCAAGTACATAGTTGAAATGCAAAGATTGCTGAGAACTTAATTAGATGGACAATGAAACATCTGATTCTCACTTGAACTGACGTAAAGAATATAATATGACAATTTCGTCTGGTTTATTTCCTTTCTTCTTTTCGGTTATCCTGTCTGTTCATCCACTCGTTCCTTCCCTAGCAACGTCGTAACTCCATCCCTGTTTTATCTCTACTCCGTCGATGGAGTGATTTTCTTCGTTCCATCCTTTCCTCAACCTCCCTCCGGTCAGAACCACATGCATCTTCGAGTCTACAAATGACGTGAAATGAGAGAACACATAACAGTGGGATTCGAACTGAACAGCGGTAAAATCTTTTGAAGTAATGAATTAATAGATTGTTTTTTCGTCTCATGTTATCTTATGCAAATAGAGTTGGAAGATAAATAAGAATGCTCGTAAATACATTTTTATGTTTTACGTGCAGGTTAATGTTGTTGTGTATGAAGATGGATGTACCGTACTACAGTTTCCATCCCCATGTTCCATGTTCCATGTTGCATGTTGAGGGTAAAAAAGCAGCGTCTCTGAAGAGGTAAAACAATTTTACGAGGATTTTAGGACAGCTAGTTCACCAAAACCCACTCTACTCTTGAGGGCAAATTGAAAGTCTACGCTGAGCCAACAACATTTACGTTAATTAGAGTGTGGTGCTAGAGCATTTGATATATGTAATTCCATCATTTTCTATTTCTGTCAAGCAAGATATTGAGTATGTATTGATAATACATCATTTGATAAACATATTTAGCTCGATTTAGTGAGTTACAAATATTGAATCGAACATGTATTTCGTTTTATAAAGAGAAACTTACATGCACCGAACATGCCAGCACACGGTATTCCAAGCTTATTGCGCACTGTTGTGCAATTTAAATTTCCAACATGTTAGTGCACGAGTGGGTTAGGATATCTTTTTTACTATGACATTTTCGATGCATGAAAGTTATTCTCGTCTACTCGAGGCTTGGAAACTCGAGCCAAGTGATTTATTTGCAAATTGCAATGCGATTGGTTTCCTCAGCGCTGGAGCAGTGGAGAGTGCAACAGTAGTGGTCCTAGTGGAAGCATGGCGCTTTCAGGAATCTGGATAGTTGAGACTCGTCCTTGGCAATTGGCATCTCCTTTTTTCTCGAGTTTATTAATGGTGGTTTTGATCATTTCAAATTAGTCTTCTAATTGACCAGTCAAACGCATACTTTGACTGCCAAATTTTCTCGAACCAATCAAAATTTTCATTGATGACGTTTTTTCTCTTTCTTTTGGGACTTTTGGGAAAGAAGGAAGGAAGGACCACCGGAAGTTCTGACTGCCACCGTTACTCATTTGGTTAGGCCAATCAAAACGTGCCACTTGTGCGTGACTTGTGTCAAGGAACACCTCATCATTAATATAAAAAGTTGGTTTAAAGAACGTAAACAGATCACTAGTTCTTCCAACAACAAGATCCTAGAATCTGTTGACCCACCCATTCACCAATACCAAATTACCAACTATCATCGTTTTAGGTGGCGAGAGAGATTGTTGTTAAAGCCTCTCGTAAATATCATCGTTTGCCAAAAATATTGATAATGCCTAATGTTGCCAAAAAGTTTAAAATGTTTTTCTTTCAGTTATCTGAAAACGCTTCGAATTTGAATATGTCCTAAAGCTAAAACAATAGAAAGGATTTTATTTATATATTAAGGATTATACATGGATCCCATACCTCTTTTGTTATCTTGTATGTTAAATTTGGAACCCAAAATTTAAATGTTAAATTTGGAACACAAAATTTAAATGTCTACAATCATCTAGAAAGAGTCAAAAGCACGCACAAGACCAACCACTGCATGTTTGCTATGCTTCCAACTTCCAAGTCTTTTTATTTTATTTATTATTATTATTTTTACTTATAGCCATTAGCCATCCCTTTCTCCTTTTCAAAACAAGTCTCCTTTTCAAAACAAGCCAAAGAAGACCAAACAAACAGACTGTGATGCCCCTTTGATCAAGTTTCATTTCCTTTCCAAGCTTTCCAACCACCTGCATATTTATTAACACCACACTTTCTCACACTTAATTTTCTCGTCGAACTTTCTAGTCACCTTTCTGCTTTTCTTTTTCTCGCAAACCAAACAGAAAATAAGCTACAGAGAAAAAAAAGAGATTAGAAATGGCATGCTTTGTGCCTTTCAACAGTAAAAATTTGGACATAAGCATCTTTGTGTTCAGGCCGACAATCGTGTTAGTCGATGACCTTCTTAATGCTCTCAAGCAATTCTCTTTGTGCACTGAGTCTCTTGGTTGTGTTCAAAGTTCCATCTTGCAGAGCATCCATGGAAATATGGTACGGATATATTTATATGTCAAATAATGTCGTTTGCCCTATTCATATTTTAAATACTTGCTTATATATAATTCGATCTTAATCGGGTTGTTTTTCTCCTTGATCATCAGTTCATATGGTTTGGAGCATGGCTGAAGAGATCATGTGAAAACAAAGATTCATTGACTGCAAGCCTTGTAAGTCAATTCCTGTAAATTCACATCTTGCTCTTATATATTCTCTCCTCTCTTTCCTTTTATTTTCAGTTTTTTTTCTTATCTCTAAACAGAAATTAAACCTTCTAAACCTCCAAATTTTTCAAAAAAAAGATTCTAATAATTTTATATATACTTTCTCAGCTCGATGTATATAAATGATGTGTCAAGTATTGAACTTGAGGATAAGTTTCATAGTAAATCCAATAATCAATGATCTATCAAAAAAATCAAATTTACAAATCCAATTGCAGAACCATAATTTATTGGAGGTTTAATGATCCCATGCAGCTCTCAATGTTAGCGAATATATCAAACATGGCTATCTTACTCGATCACTCCTTCTTCGACCCGTATGCTGGAGAATCGAGAGACGGTTCTTGTGCAGCGAAATTTCGCAGAGGTGACACAGTATCACTGAGCACTGCCCTCATCAATGGTGGTGACATAAACAACGTCTCTTACGCATGCTTAGCGTTGTTCAAGTCGGGTTTCCAAAGGATGCAAGGCGTGACAGCCGGTGTTTGTTTGAAATGCCAAACCCGGCCAAGAACTGCTTCTCTCTTCGTGTGGAAGTCTCTGCAATACTGTTACTCATGGATTCTAAATTCTGACCAAAGAAATGCAATGTTGCCCTATCTCGAAAGCGTCTCAATTGAGATTAAGTACGACATTTTTCGAGTAGTCTACGTCAGCGGAGACAGTGATATCAACTTGCAGTTATTATATCCTCCTCATCAGATGTTAGAACAAGCTGGAGGCGAAAGCAAAGAAGAAGGGCAGCTCATGCAAAGCAAAGTTTGAAAAATCGTGCAATATGTCGCGTAGCGGTGAACCACAATCTTCGGTCTTTGATTATTTGATAAGTTGCACACTCTCCTTTTTCTTGAGAAATTAAACATGTGCCCTAGTCTAGAGTTGATTCAGCACAAGCCTCTGTGAATTAATTATAAACTTACAATATTACTATTATTTAGGTTATGTGCAATTTTGTTTATATTCAAATTGATACTTTGATTAGATATGAATATGATATAATGTGATATATTGTGAATCTGTGATATATGATTGCTCAAATAGCTTGCGCAAAATAATTATTGTAAAATTATGTGTCTTGGTGCTAGTATGCATATATATATATATATACAGTTATTTATTTATTTATTCATTACTATCTTACACTATGCAAGTATCAAATAACTTACGTGAAACCACTACATAACATTATATTGCATAGCGAAACCTCCCACGCCTTACGCGACGCAATTTCAAACCTTGATGCAAAGTACTTTCCATAGTATAATCATACGACTGAATTGAATTAATATATGATGAGTGTATTATCTGGCCATCGATCATATCATATTTTTTTGTAAACCTACATATATTTATAAATCATATACATACACGATTGCATGTTACGAACCCTTTTCTCTTTAACTTGCAAGGCAAGCAATACATATATTGAAGATGGATACCATAACTAATTTTCACAAGCACAAGCTTATTAACAGCTATGTTTTCTGGAAGAACAATATTTGGCTTCTTAATGCTCGCTCTTAGGGTTAGCTCAAGTGGTGAGGGAAAAGTGGGGGCAATGAGTTAGGATTATGGTAAGTTCAGAGTTTGATTCATTCCAATGTAACAAAGAAAATTGTTCAGCTTCTTACATGTAATTACATGTCATCGATCATTCTACGAGCAAAGTACAATTTTCTACACATTTGAAGAGTAATTTGACATCAATGTGAAAACTGTTTAATTAGGGACCCAATTAAAAGATAATAAGAAGTTTGGTTTGGATCTGGTATGCATATTAGATTGTGTTAAATCTGCATTTGATGCTTTTAGCTGGAATAGTCAAAACTACCAAGCCATTTGATGACTTTTCAATAATTTTAGGACCCTACTGGCAAATCTCTTGAAGAAATCATAACCAAACTAACAAATTGTCAAACTTTCCAAGGCAAATCACCTTTATTAGGTATCATATCCATTGCTTTCTCTATCCATCTTCAAGAAGCTAATGCCTCCAATGAACTGCAGAGGCCCACAATGCATGGTTATAAACCTAGAAATGAGAATTTCCGGCCCTTTTCTATTTTCCATCTTCAACGAGAACCACATCCAACTTTAAGATCATAAGAATGATGGCTTGTAAACACTTTTGCTCATAAGTAGAAGTGCTTTTAAAATAAAAATATTGAATTTTTTTTATTAAACATTTAAGTGTTTCATGATAAAACACTTGAAAGTGAAAGCATCTGACAAGTGTTTTTTCAAAATTCACTTATATGAGCCAAAATATTTTCTAAAACTTTATGCTACACACACATATATATAAACACTTTCGGTAAGACATTGTTTCTTTTGTTCTCGTATTGAATATCACCAAAGTAAACTGACTCATTTACTAAATTATTGCTTTTACTAAAAATCCTTATGAATTTTCGAAATGTAATGTCTAGAAGAGCTAGTGCTAATAATATCCACACAAAAGAGCTGCATAGCTCAATACCATCATACTTACGTACATCATTAATCAATGGGATTGGAGAGCGGGTGCTAATATTGCGGATTGATGCATTTCAGTTAAAAAACGCGAAGTAGCAAAACCTTGAGTAAAAATAGCACTAGGTGCAGTTATTGCGCTTAAATGATTTTTTTTTATTTTTTAAAATACGGAATAATATAAATAATGAGAAAGCTATTTTAGTTTTTTTAAAAGTAGTCTTAAACAAGTCATTAGTTGCAAACCATCAATGACTATAAATTAAAGCTAAACCAACCTTATCCTTGTGTCAAGAAAAAAAGGGATCGAATTAGAGTTGGATTAATTAAACAAAGTGCTATACATATCAAAACAAAGCTATTCCCCTTACAACTTTCAAAGATTGGAGAAAAAAAAGTGGCAATTACTTAGGGGACCAAAGTATAATAAAGCTAAAAGGTCATTGTGCCTTTTGATTCAAATAGGGTCAAAAAAAACATAGACTTTGCTACAAAAGATCTAACACACTCCCTCTATCTAGTTTGTTCTTTTTACTATTAAATCATTCATACCGCAATATGTGTAAATATTGTATTGATGCCTATATTTTCGATGGACTCCCATGTCGTGTGTGTGGGTGCTTATTAGGTCTTTGCCCTGGTCTACAAGTTCTACAACCAAAAGTGGAGATAAAGTTTGAATTATGCGACTAAGGGAAACTGGGGTGCAGTATAAAATTGACTACTACTACTCGGGTCTTTTGCCTATAGAATATGAAATATGGTTTTTATTTTCTTTTGTGGGCCAAAGTTAAATAATTTGTTGGGGATAATTTTAGAAAGCATTTGCCTTACCATTTCCCGTGCTGATTTTTTTTTTGTTAACAACGGAGCTAAACGTCTAACAATGAAACTACAATAAATCATAACGAGATCGAGAAATCCTAATAACTTCAAAAACTAGAAAGTGTCAACAAGAAGAAGGTTATAGCGAGTTATCTTGCCTAAGCCTCATCGGGGTTCTAATATGGACATTTGGTTTGTCCATAATTGAATCGAGAGTATAACTTTGCTACGTAGCCACCTATCTGGCACCAAATATTTAGCCTTTTCATAAACCTTCTTAGCCATAACCGTTTCGGATTCCTCCTTGGCTAGCTTTCTGTCACTTTCCCCATTCCCACAATGTTACAGATATAAACGAAGACACAGATAGAAAAGGAGGGGTATGAAAACAGTAACATGCATGCAAGTTTTTCTGTATGTAATAAGGCATAAACAAATTAATTAAATTAGTATGTTTTCTCTCGTTGTATTTAAGTTCAAATGTTTCTCAATAATTTAGATTAAATTAAAATGTTACTTGAATAAAAGAAAAATATCTAACTAGCTGGAAACTAAGGTATGTAATAAATGTAATTTTCGCACAATCACATCAATTATTTTTGCTAGTTGCACACGAATATCAAACACATGATTTGGGATTGTAGTTTGATATATGAGCAGAAGTAAAAAGAGAAAAACGGGGGGAGCCGACTTATTTTCTGTTGACTTGGCATGTGGAGAATGTGGTCAGAGAAGTAGGCTACTAACTAAGCAACATTTTTTAGTCAAATTTTCAAACATTGTGGAAGTGCCAAGTGTTCATATTTCATCCATGGATGCTTGCATTGAACCAGTTGACAAGGAAAACACAACATGTGAGTAGGGTTACATGTCACAATCCACGGATGGAGCACATTGCAAAGAGTAATGCCAATTACAAACTCTGTATGAAGAGAAGAATGTTTCTTCTTCCAAATTATTTTCTTGATGAATTACAATCGTAGGTGTAGGACCCCATGAATATAAAATAAAATAAGGGACCACCTTACTTTGCCTCCTACGGCTTTGAGCACTAAATTTTTTTTCTTAATTAGTGGATAATATTATATAGTTTCTTGTTAAGTAAGGAGTGTTACATGAGCAAAATTTTCATTGCAACATGTTTCATACTCATTTTTTTATCTCTCTCATTATATATTTAGTCATATATTAAAAGAGATAGAGAACAAGACATAAAATATTGGATGTGCAAGTTTTTTTAAGAGTTATGGAGAGAGAGGAAGCCATGAGTGTTGATATTCATAGCCCTATAAGTTAAAAAAAAATAATTATAAATATTCTTAATTACTACGACACACCTCGACCCGAATATCCAGGTGGACACCGGATATCGAGGCGTGTTGATCATCACTCCGTAAGAGTGACGAAATTATGACGTGAAAAGAAATAAGAATTTGAATAAAAGTTGAAATTTAGAAATAAGAAAAAAAAATCAAGAGTGCGCAGTGTGGGAGTTTAACCCTTATTACAACTAAACATCAGAGCAAGGAGTGCAGTAGGAAAAATAATATTCTCATCCCGAAGGATGGATATGAACACACATAGGAAGGTTAACCATACATTAACATAAAGATATGTCAGCAGCTGCCACAGGTTCTCGTCTGTCCAATTTCAGTCTCTAAGTCCTGGAGGAGCGAAAAACAAGAAGGGTGAGTGGCCCAAAAGTAAATTTTAATAAAACTTTTCCTCGAGTTTCGGAAAAATAGTAACCCCTCGCTATAAAACCTGTAGTCATTTCCAAAATATAACTTTAATACCATTAAGTATATAAATAAATCAAGTATTGGGAACAACGCCTAAAAAGGATACGGGTGGTCAAATAATCAACAACAGTGTATGAAAATGTTTACTTATCAAATAAATACAAGCACACGAGTTCATGCAGAAAGTAGCCATATGAACAGGCTGGGTGTTATAATTACGCTCTAGTACTACATACACGTGAAGCTAGCACTAAGCGCATCACAACAAGTTCTAGCTGCCAAGGCAACTAGAACAGGCTGGCACCTACGATGGATCCAAAGTGAGCGTATTGGTGCAATGTGAACATACACGTGAAGCTAGTCCTAGCCCGGACAGTACTAACATCGTGCAAATATGCATGATAAGTAAATAAAATCACTAGCGTATAGCCATGCCAATAATAAGTTTCTAAAACTCAAATAAAGATATTTAACCAAAACATTTCTAAGTTCATCAAATCGTGGCATGCTATACTAAGTCATAAATGCCATTAAAACACATAATATAATAATATTTTGTAAAGAAAATGGCCCACTCACTGGTATGTCGTCCGATCGTAGCTGCCGTACCTAGCTTGACCTTGAAGCTCCTCGGGATAGGTCTCACTTATATGGGAAATTACTATACCAATCATTATACAAGTCAATTCCAAATTATAGTAAGGAAAATACTCGAAATCCCCTTTGTTTGCTCAATTCGGGACTTAAAACTGTCGAAAAAGTGGCTCACACGCTGCCACGCACCGCCACAAGGTTGCATGCGCCCGCACACGCGCTCGCACGCGCCCACGCCCGCTCACGCGCCCCTACACGCAGGCTGGAGGTTGGCAACACGCGCCGTTAAAGTTAACGGTGTGCTGTTAACTTTAACGGAATATTCTGTTAAAACTGACGGGATATTCCATCACAGTGTTAAGTTTGAAATGGAATATTCTTCGGTCCGACCGGTTTGAACCGGACCTGCTGACGTCACGACCGGGTTTGCTGACGTCAGCTCGCCGGTCACCTCTGCACTTTCCAACCGCCGCCAGGGCCGTTCGCCGGCCGGAGTTTCGCCGGAATCTGGAAACTTAGCAGGAAAAATTTCATAAAATCGTAACTTGCTCAAACTCAACCATTTTTCACGCACAAGTAGTCAAATTGAAGCTAGAAAGGTGTAGGATTCGATTTTATCCAAATCAAGGCCAAAAGATGGCCGGAAAATAGCTCGAGAGTCTCGGCCAAAATTGAACGTCGTCGTTCTCGTGGCTATCCTTGCATGCAAGGCCTGGGATAGGTCTTATAATCCACGAGGAGTGGTTTGGTGATGAAATCTAGGTCGATCGAGGCCTAGATTCAACGAAACTTCGTCAGAGAAAGTTGTGAGGCTCGCTAGAATTTTTTGAGCTTTATGGGTTTTCTGGGTTTCCAGGTTGCTGGGTTTGGCCTTGATGAAGAACTAAGGGCTAAGTGATGTCTGCTCAAAGAAAAATCAGAGAATGGTGATGGAGGTGGTCTCGGCCAAAGCTTGGGGTGGCTTGAGTGCTTTGAGCTTTTGGTTTCTGTGTACAGTCACAGGGCACACGGGAGTAAGGCTAGAGAGAGGGATAGGTAGTGGTTGTGTGCAGAAATGTGTGGGTGCAATCCCATACAGAAATGCAACATTTTAAAGACACCAAAATTCAAACCAATTGCATGCAGTCAAAGGCATGCAAGCTTTGCAGGTTACATTTTCAGAGGGTGCAGAGCACCCTGGTTTGTGATAAAACCACGGGAAACAATCCACAAAAACCACTGCACATACCAAATTGCCCTCGTTCGTAACTTGTTCGTTACAAGTTTGAAAAATGTCCCGTTTGCGCCTACGGGTTCGTAATGAAGAGTACTAAACACAATTCACAAGAAAGGTACGAAATTATGACAAGAAAATCGAATGTCCACATAGGACTCACTTAGCCCACCAGGGGTATTTTTGTCAATTTACAATATTGGGGAATAAAATACAATATAATCAGAGACGGGATGTAACACTATAAGCCTCTTATAATTTGTTCAATAACTGTTGTTCAAGATATGAATTATGAACTCAAGATCTCCTTCAAAGAATGAAAACTAACATAATTAGACGAAATATCAAAAGATTCATTAGTGTGATACGATTTACACATCTTGGTACGTCATTATGTATTTTAACTTATCTAAATAGCAACACGTATTAAGTTACTTATTTGAAATATCGTAGTGACCAAACGACAATATAAGTAAGTCTCTCTAAAGGTTAAATTGAGAAATCCAATTTTATTATATATGAAAACAAAGCATTTATGGTGGGATTAGGTAAATAGGAAATGACCCAAAGAATAGGGTTCATGATTTAGGGTTATAGAATTCTGAACCCTACGAACACAAGCCCAATGCAATGACTGACACTATTCATTGTTCACTCACTTACAAGTCACAACTACATCCAGATTTAATAATGAGTCTTGCTTTGGTGCATGTGTTTACCAAAAGTATCTTTGACACTTTGACTGCTGACCTCACCCCTCACCCCTCACTCTAATTTCTTTATTATTATTCTTCCCATTCACATCTGCTCAACTAATCGCCAATTACCACCTCTGCGATTTAACAAACCATTTACTGTATCATGCCGCTAATATGGGAAGTAATTTTATTTCAAACAAATACCCTTTTCGTGTTTCTTCAAAAATATTATAAATTAAGGAGTTGAAATACTAGAAATATTTAAAATTGAACGACAATTAATAATTTATGTTACAAGTTTGAAAAAAACAGTGGCAGACAGTCTTACATTTCTGCAGAAAATCTTTTGCTAAATACACACATAATCTGAGGGAAGGTAGAAGAAGGGAGGACTGGCCATCCAATTATAAATTGTACGAATGTAGAGGGTTGCTATCATCATCAATTTTCAAATATAAGCCGGTGGTTATTCATTATATTTAAAAAAACATGTATGTGATTATTATTTGCTTAAGAAATCTCTTTGGTACCATAAAATTTCATTAACTTTTAAACATCAAAATATGACCTCAATCACGATCATTATTAACTAGAGTAAACTGCTAAACAAAATTGGAGGGCATCTCAGTGCATTTATGTGAGACATAATAAAGTAAATACAGTAAATTTATATGCGACGCTATTATCCTCACTAAAATCGCCAATAATAAATACAAAAATGAGTTAAAACTTTTGGTAAAATAAATAGTGAGTGGATATACCTCCGATTACACAGTCGAATCATCTTCCGCTTGTGATTAGGCTCAACATTCACTTAAATTTTAGATGAAATGGAGAATTTAGAAAAGTGATTGCCAAATTCAAACTTAATAGTGGAATTGCGACTAAAAGAAAATTTTCAAAGTGTGGTGGGGGGGCCATGAAAATATTGAATTAGATAATTAGTCTAAATATGAAGGTGATCGTCCATTAGGATAAGCTTGATGGATGATAACCATAGATTAGGGGCCACAAATTAGGTGATTAGATTAGATTGATCAGTAATTATTAAATTTTTTTTTCACTGTGATTTTCTTAAAGCGGAATGGTAATCCTTTTATGGTAAATTCTTGTGATTGATTGATTCTTGACCCACATGCTTTGTTCAGTTTCTATGCAGAGCAAATTGAAATTCCACTTTTCATCATTGCTACTGTTCAAAAACCCTCTGCCTTTAATCATTTGATCCATTTCCATAATTTACTTTGTTCTCTTGGTAAAAAATTATATAATTATAAAAGAAATGAGAAATAATAATAATTGGGTCACTTAAAAATCGGCAATTCCTCGTTGCCTCTGGTGGAAAGCCCGCCAACCACAATTTAAGAGGTCGGTCTGCAGATTTTTGCCACGTCATCCGGTCCCCGGTGATTGTGGGTCCAAGTGATGACGTGTCAGGATCAGAAAGAAGTACAGCACGGCCTTGTGCTGTAGAGGAGCTGAACTAAACAAAATCATCCAATCTTATAACTTGGAACTGTGAAAACACGCATGTCTCTGTCTGCCTGCCAAAAAAATAAACAGTCAAATTATAGAGAGAGAGAGAGAGAGAGAGAGAGAGAGAGAGAGTGGGCGAGGAGAGAGAGAGATGTTTCCACCCATTTAAAGGTCTCTTCCTTCTTTGTTGTTCCTCCTCAGAGTGATATTGTAGAGAGAAAAGAAGGTTCTTTTAGAGAGAGAAAGAGAGAGAGAGAGAGAGAGAGAGAGAGAGAGAGAGAGAGAGAGAGTTAGAGAGGGATCTAATGGAGTACGAGAGGATACACAAGGTTCAGGTAAATTTAACAAAAACCCATGTCTTTTTTTCTTCGAACTCTTTATTTTTTTGGGGAGGTGAGTGGAGCTTTTTCTCTTTGGTTATGGACTTTTTGTGAATGATTTTTACTTTGTGGGGGTTGTTTTTAAAATGGGGTGGTGGGAAAAATGAGAAAATCCACTCACAAAAACATGAATTTGGTTGAAACTTGCATTTCAACTTGAACTGGCTTTGCTGTAATATTTATGTTCTTAACTTAATCAAATTTGGATGCCCATTTGCTTCTTCATTGTAATATTTAATTACTAGTTAACTCTGTTTTTATCTCATGTAAATTAGATATTTCTGTTATTTTTTTCTGAGCTTATGGTGGTCAGAAAGGTTTAATTTGACATTATGAATCTAGCGGGAAAAAAACAGAACTTAAAATTAAGACTTGCTTAATTGTGAGTTTTAAGTCGCAGTGGAAGGATGTGAAAATTATGGCTTTATATCCTTTTGATGATTGTTAATTTTCCTCTATTTTTTAATTTTAAAAAGAAGAAACTCAAAATAATGCTACCAGTTTGTTATTTGGTTCGAAATTAAGGATGATTATTTAGAATGATTGAATAATTTTATTAATTGGGTTTGTTTAATCAGTTGGTTTTGTTCACAAAGATCATAACTTTTAGCATCTTTTTGAGTAGTGGACTGGAGGGTAATAATTTTTACCGTCTCTTTTTTCTTTCCCTTTTCAGACTGGTATAATTTCTCCCAGAAAATTGAGGATGAAGCTCATAGGGCCTCACCATCATAAAAAGAAGGATGGATCAAACAGTAACTCCTCAAGAACTTCGCCCTCGAAGCTTGACGATTCCGAATTTGTGAAGAATGGCTTGTTAGACCCCATGGATGGAGATGAGGAAGGTTTGTCTCTCTTCTTCCTTCTTTTGAATTAAAAATTTGTAGCACGAGCATCGATTAATCTCGGGTTAGCTCTCCGAATAGCTTTTACGTGCACTGCGCAAATGCTAGGCCGCTTACTGATTAAGTCTTATGCTGTCCACTGTCCAGTTACATCTTCCAGTTTGGAAGTTCTGTCTATGAATTTGTCGAGTGAAGCGGCATTGGACCTTGGACAAAGTGTTCAAGCTTCTTGCCAACCGAAGGAGTCGTTGCCAAGAGAAAATGGTGATGCCGGTCGTGCTAAATTGCAGCATTATGCAAAGGGTGAGAGTGGTAATTCAAGCGCAATTCACCCCGTGAGAATGATGGATGACGAAAATCTTGATTATGATAGTAATGCTAGTTCATCCAGTTTTGAGTTTCATAAAGGGGAGAAGTCGGTACATAAGCACCTTTCGAGAACACTTTCTAGAACTATGCCATCTAAGTGGAACGACGCTGAGAAATGGATAATGAATAAGCAAATTGTGCAAGCTAATATTCCCAGAAAGAGTGCTTTACAAAACCAAATAATTCGTTTGCCGGTGACAAATATGGTGAGGGTGGCTCCGGAGTCTGCTAATTATGATTATAAGCCAAATGGCAGAGGAGCAGATACAAAGCGGGTTGATTTCTGTCAGCCAGCGTCGCAGATTGGATTCGATAAATTCTCTTTTGTTCCTTCGGAGTCTCAATTGAATTCAGGTCAAGCTTGTGAGGGGAATGCTTTGTTTGATGAATCCTCACAAAGTAAAGATTTAATGGAAGTGGGCCACAGAAATGCACCGTGTTCTAAAAATAATGTCGAAAATACTGCAGGTACGCTTTCATTGGCTTAAGAACTTCATGTGGGACTTTGTTATGTTATGTTGGATGTGTATTTCTTTTCATGGGAATCTTACAATACCTATATCGAACGCTCCATGAGATTTGTAGTTGCATTACTTGTAGCTTACTTGTTCGTAGACTTCAATGTGTATAGCAGAGGCAGAGGAAATTGACCATTTGCTTTCGGTTTATGCAGGCACTGCTGCTATAAGATCAGTCTCAATGAGAGACATGGGAACAGAAATGACACCTATCCCAAGTCAAGAGCCTTCAAGGACTGCTACTCCTGAAGGGGCAACAACCCCACTCCGCAGCCCAACTTCTTCAATGCCGTCAACTCCCCGAGGAGGTGCACCGGCTCCCACACCTACCACAGATGGCGAATCTCAGCCACGATTTGAAAACAACAAGAAACAATTGTCAGAAGAAGAATTAAAGCTCAAGACAAGAAGGGAGATTGTAGAACTTGGTGTTCAGCTTGGTAAGATGAACATTGCCGCTTGGGCAAGTAAAGATGAGCAGGAGAAAAAACTTTCTGCTGAAAAAACTGATGCGACAGAACTTGAGCGGATTGAGTTTGAAAAACGTGCAGCGGCCTGGGAGGAAGCTGAAAAATGTAGACACACAGCAAGGTTTCTTCTTCAACCCAATAACCCCCATACTTTTAGAACTTCGATTGGAACCTTTTTTCATTTCTTCGTAATAGAGTACTGTTATGCTTTTGTACTAGAAACCATGTAGATATGTTCTGCCATCCTAACATGACTAGAGAATGCTAAAATTTCTCAGATACAAGCGCGACGAAATCCAAATCCAAGCATGGGAAAGTCAGCAGAAGGCAAAACTCGAAGCAGAGATGCGGAGAATAGAGGTATTTAAAATCTTTTCATTTTGCATCTTTAGTCAGCAGAATTGTTCTATTTTCGAGTCTGAAACCTTAGCCGATATTTCTGTTGAATTGTATTGAACTGGTTCAGTGAGCTCCATTTATTAACTTTATGCCTGCCAATTGTGAAAGTATTGTAATTTATGCTTTGCTTGACTCTCAAGAAAATGTGTTTCGTACTCTCCAACGATATGTTTTTTGTGGTTGGAAACTCCTTTGTCATAACTAATTCAGGAGTGCTTGTTTTCAGGCTCAAGTTGAACAAATGAGAGTGCAAGCTCAATCCAAGATGGTGAAGAAGATAGCATTAGCAAGGCAAAGATCCGAAGAGAAACGGGCAGCAGCTGAAGCCAGAAAGAATCAAAATGCAGAGAAAACTGCAGCTCAAGCAGAAAACATCCGCCAGACTGGACGAATGCCATCATCTCATTACATTTGCTGCGGTTGGTTGTGATAAAACCACAAGCAAAATATAGAAGAAAAGCTGCGTACAACGCTCGTATGTGTTCAGTACACATTATGATTGATTGAGTTTGTGTATGATATACAAACTTTGTATCCAAAGAGCAACCACAGTGTGTTGTTAGATGTAGATTTTTCAATAGATGCATATGAATCTATGTTCCAACATTGTTTGCACCCTCTCTCCCCCAACTTTCTGAGATTGGAGGAAAAGAAGAGAATATGGAAATGTTGAGAGAAGAAAAATCAAAACCAAATTTAGAGTAAAATCTAATGAGGTGAAGCTAAATTATCATAATCCATTTCTAGAAATTATTGTCTTTGTCACTAGACAAGTTAGACTTATTTTAGCTTATATATGTTGAAGGCGGAAATTCTCGCTTTCAAACTCTAACGGTGCCCATCATAAGATGTGAGTGGCCTGTCGACGAACAATACTGAGTTCTCGACTGGCTTCTCACACCAGAACTTGATGCGCACAACTAGGATCCGCATCAGAGACTACCTCAAGTTGAAGGTTGGTTTACCTTAAATTAAGCCCACTACCATCAAATTCTTAAACCTATTTCAGCCCAAGAAGAGCATTCTACAAAGTCCTAGGCTCCTAGCCCTAAAATTTCCTGGATATAGGTGTGACTAGTCCCACTTGAAACTCATGGGGCATCTTCCAATTCCCAACCCAACTTTTGATGAAATAATAAGTATCCCCACCTCATGCCTCAGGTGACCAAAAACTTTTACCTTTGTGTATTGTTTAATTAAACCCCACATGCTTGTGCACACCCCTAGAGTTGGAGGGCTCTTATATTTTTGGCACCCCCAACCCAATGCCCTAGGCCAGGCCACATAACCTAGACACCTCTAGGCATGCTTCAGACATGGCTTAACATACAATTTCCAGCATCCACTTTTTGGAACTTGTTTTTCTGCTAAACTAAATTGCAATTCCATCCATAAGCATGCTTTTATCAGTTGTTTATGTTTACATGAACAATCCTTACAAACAAAGAAATTTTTATTTGTGCCTATCACGTCCTGGATTTGGCCCAGATTAAACCCGAGCAGGTGACACTTCACGTTACTTTTAAGAGCAAAAAGTAACTACTTCAAAGTCTCCAAAACTGAACACAAGCAATTTCGTAACCATTTCTTAACCTCAAAATGAACTACAAAGGCTCCAAAATCCAAAACAAATGTACAAAACATCAAATGTACAAAGTGTTGTCAAAACAGCTACAAAAACATCTAATGTCTTCCAGAACGAACCAAAATCTTTAATAGCTCTTCAAATATATTCAAAATATGTCAACTTCTCACCCCTAGCTTATCTGAAAGATAAGGAAAAAAGGGTGAGCTACAAAGCTCAGTAAGCAACAATATCTAAAACAAAGTGATTCGAATGCACAATCAAAGGAGTTGAATTCAAAAGCTGCAATACAATGAACACAAGAATTCAATGAATCAATAACAATACAAATAGCTTATGTGATTCCTCATTAGTGAATCCAATGAGGCCTTATTCCCATGGTGGTCACATGGGCCTTATTACCACATGATCAGAGGTCCAGACTCCTTCACAAAGAATACACAAACACTATGATTCAGACGAACTAAATCAACCACAAGTTTAGATGTTATTCGATGTTCGAATACAAACACTTTGAGCAATGAAACGAAGGCAATATTATCTGAATCAATAATCAAATGAGGTTCAAATATCAAAGGAGCCAAGTGAAGACTGAATCAAAGTTGAATAACAAAGTAGTTCAAATATTCAAAAACATGGAAGCAAAGCTGACAACACAAGGATACTTACAAGAATACTTACTAGGATAGTTACAGATTACTTACAGATTCACTAAGCTTGAAACCATGAAATACAACAAGTAACAATTACTCCATGTATTTCTTAGCTTAGACAAGTTTTTCTCAAACTCCAATCTCTTAGTTTTGGTTCTGAAACAAGTGACAAAGGGCTGAGAGAAGCAAAAGTTGTCAATAACAAGGAAACATCTTTCTTTAAGCAAGTGGTGAAGGTTACTTCAGTAGTGGGTTTGGTTGTTAAGAGGTGGGAGCTTACTTCACATAAGGGTTTGCTTTAAGCAAGCATGCAGCTTAGTTTTACAGATGGTGCCTAGTTTGAAGTGCTAAAGTCTGTTATTTTGCACCCAAACAGTTAGGCAAATTACACTAGAGCCTCAAAAGAGTTGGGCTGTTACAGTGCCAGTCACACATTTGGAATCACCAAAAAAGTGTGGGTAAAACTTTGAAATTTGTAATCAAATACCTGAAAAATCAAATCAACTAGTACCCTTCTAGTTGAAATCTGTAATCAAGTTCCCATTCTTTTTTTCCTTCCCCGACATCTCTCATTCTAAATAAGTAAACATATCATCAAATTACACATGTACAATCACTAGTCCACGAACCCTAACCCAACATATCATCAAATTACACATGCTCATACGGTGTTACTGTCACACTATTTTGTCTTTGAAATTAGGAATTTTTCATATCATATTTAATTTTTTCCCTCCAAAATTTTTGGACTGAGCTTCAATTCAGGTGGACACAATAAAAGTGACCAAATGGTTGAAGTTCATCTTGTCTGTGTTTAAACAAATTAAAGATGGAGACTTTGATTCAGTGATGGTACGGATGATCAAAAATTTTGAGTGCTCTCGAGTATCCCGTATTCTAAATTTTTTACTCGTTGGATCTTAATTTATATATTTTAAAATAAAAACTAACGATTAAAATATCTAGAATACGAAATGTTCCAGAGTATACAAGAAAGTCCCGTGAATGAAAGAGCATGGGGTCATGCAAAAAAGTGATCATACAAATTACAATGCAAGTTCAAGAAAAAGTCACTGCCCCATATTAGTATGGCCAACCTACCTATTACAAGGGCAGGGTCCTATTATTGTTTTGGGTGCCCTACCTCTGTCACCATTCCATCCCTCAAAAAGTCCCATCTGTGTAGATAGCCCCACACAACCCAAACTTATACGATCAATTTCACTTTTACTTGCTTACCATTAGGGTCCACTAATTACATTAGTGGTAAACTTTTTTGACCGTCAAACCTAAAGTTAAATGTTTCTTGTTCTTTAGAAGCTAGCTACGGTACATGGATTTATTTAATATATTCACTATCTAATAAATAAATACATGTATCATAACCAAATAATATACTTAATACATGCTCGATCGACAATTTATTTAACCTTTTTTGTATAAATGCGTATGTTCGACCCTTTATTCGACTCCAAATACGGGAATATTCTTTTTAAAGAAAAGAGTTAGAATAGTATAGTTTGGCAAAATTCAAGTTTAAAAAAAAGTTTATGACTCATCATTCTAGTGATTGGAGAATTGGAGATTACTCACCAACCCAATTTATAAAATTTCAGAAAAAAAAAAATGAAAAAAATAGTGTTCAGTTTTGAGAACATGCATACCGACACAGCATGGGACCTCAAATAATTGTGGAAGACGGTTGATAAAACTTAAAAGTCATCGGTTTAGACTTTTGAGATGAAGAAAAGTAGTCATGATATTCTGCTTTTGAATGCACATATGAATCATGCGTAGATATGAAACATGAAAAAAATTAGGTATTTTGATAGGCATGTAGAGCATTCACTCCTGCGGCCGAAGCTCCGAGTTCAGTTTCCCTCTCTCAATATCGCTTATATGAAGAGAAAGACATGTTGACACGAACTTCTTACAGTTCACATACAATGAGAGATTAATTGAGAAAATGTGGGGCTTCATATGTATGTTTTCCCCACCATTTTGGACCCAACAGAGTCGCTTTCCATGCCTAACTGGTATACAGACTCATCACATGGCATTTAAGTCTTAAGATTTATGTAAACCACACCAGAAATATACTGCAATATACCTTTGTTTAAGGCTAATTTCACAAACATTAGTCTCCTAATACATATGCGGTGTACGTATTTCGATAGAAAGAAATAACGAAAAAGATAAATGTATAATTTAATTACAGTATTAGCTTATATATAAACTAAGCTTTGAAGCTAGTATTAGGCCCTTCCAACTCTTAAAAGGGTTGGAGGGGATGCAAATATTACTCGAGCGAATGGTATCTTAACCGGTTAAGCTGTTCAATACTCGAGCGACCCCACAGACGTTATCCCGCTGCTCAAGTTTCTTGAGTCCCGCCGGCTGCCATAGTCGTCGCAACTATTGTTTGAGACCCTCTGATTTGGGACTGACTTTAGAAGTTCTAGGCCTCGTTTTCCCATTTGCTGCACTTCTTCTGGTGAGAGTATTTTGATGCACCAGACGCTATTTACAAACTCCCTGGTATTAGCATAAAAACAATGAATCAAGAGTCGGCTAATCAATAACCGAATTCAGACGAAAGTAATTTGGGGATGCACCAAAAAGTTTACTGTTAAGCAATCAACGTTCCAGTCAAGCCTAAATACATGCAAGTCATTCGCTACAAAATTAGAATCCTACTCCACATGGAAATTAGAGGATAGAAGAATAGTACAGCAATGACAAAAATACTAAACAAGTTTTCTCAACAACGCCTAATCTTAACTCTTCACAACTTATAACTATAGAAACTCTTGTTTCCGAAAGTTCAGACTCAGGTGGACTCATGCATTTATTTTTTCCAACACACCAATTTTCAGACAAGTATCCTACAATTCATAGCTAGGAGCCTAGGAGTATTTGCCCAAGTTTGCAACCAAAAGAAAAATTATAGAAGTGGGAACTCACGGCCAGGGGTCATCCCCGAGGAGAAGAACATCATTCTCCCGGTCAACAAATACAAGCTGCCAGCCTGATCTCACACGGTCGTCCAACTCGCCTTCAAGGCCAAACATACGAGCAAGCTCGTTACGTAGCTCTTGGTAGCTGCTGAACTTGGTAATGTCCAGTGACCTCCCAAAGGACCCTGACTTATAAACCTGCAAATAATTATGGTTTTGGTTAAAAGACGAGAACATTTTAAGGCCACTATCATATCAATTGTGGTTTAGTTGAAAATTATTGAACATTACAAAATAATTTATAAACCTTAAGCAGGTCATTGCAACTTACCTTAACAAAATTTCTGTTTAGTGGGTCTCCATGGTCCGCATTTTCTGGAGACTGCAGGAAACCTGATTCATCAATACAACTAGAAGGTGTAACTGCTGGATTAAGTGAAAAATCAGTGCCCGTAGTGCTCATGTAATTAGAAGAAGGAAAATGCATGGTTGTAGAATCACAATCGCTGCCAACTCCTCTAAGATTTGACATCCCGCTCTGCATAAGAAGAGGTGAGGACTCTATATTGACACCGAATAAAAGATGGCTTTGAGGATCAGTACCACCTTCTTGGTCTAGTGAGCACTCTCTCCCTGGAAAGGGTGGCAATGAAATAGAATTCTGAGACATAGTTGTGTGGGGAGGTCCCAACTGTTCCACCCGGGGCAGAACACATTGAGAAACTCCAGAGGAAAGAAGAGGGTCAATCGCTGCTCGTTTTGATGGCCAGCCATCAGAAGATATTAATTGATTGGTTCTAGGCAGGTTGAGCAGGTGGGATGATTCATCCTGTGGAAATGAACCCATGAGACTGTGCAAGGGAGATAAAATGGGGCTGGTTGCAGGGTTCCCATTAGAATCAGAAAAACTCTGTTGCTGGCATAGCGAGGTGACGGTTTGCAAAGATGGTGACTGGGATTGTGAGGCGGAAGCAAACTGAGTCATGGAAGAGACAGCACTTGGAATCTGCTGATGATCAACTAATTGCTGCTGCTGCTGGTTACTGAAAGAATTCTGATGCTGCAAATGCTGCTGAAGGAGGTGAGACTGAGTTTGCGCCTGAGGCTGCGACTGGCGATGGTTCTCTTGAACACCTTGGAGAAAGGCTTGTTGAGATTGAGAGTCTTGCACCATCTGGGGCTGCATCAAGGCAGCAGACCTATTAGGGAAGCTTTGCGGCTGCTGGAACTGCAGAAGTGATGTAGGCAGCGGTCTGGAAGGATCTACTGCTCTCATCTCTTGAAGTGCTGCAGCAGCCATAGCTTGGTACATGTCTGATTGCAAGCCAATCATAGAAGCATCAAGTCTTGGCTGCATCCATGGTGTGACCCCCATGCCAGGAAAGTTCAGCGATTGCATTCCGCGGTCTCCATTATTTCCTTGAAGCCACATAAGTTGCGAATTCATGCCAAGGTCGTCCTCCCTCATACCTGAGAGAACAAAAATTTTCTTACTGCCTCAATGCTAGAAGATATAAACTCAGGAGTTGAAACTAGCCTAGATGTAGCAGTAAATGAGCATACCATTGAAAGAAGGTAGTCCAGGTGGCCACGGTCGCTTAAGCCTGAGTGGGAACGGAGATGGATACATGGGAAATGTTGTTAATGGTTCAACCTCCCACAGTGAGACTCTTGGCTGTCTCTCCCCAGCCGTGGATTCATCCCAACCCACCTGAATTAAGTTAATTTCCATCAATGTTCCAGAAAAGTTACAAAAGATGTAAAACAATATTTAGAAGGAACTTAACCCTCTTCTATCCAACAAAATATTCAGTTTATGGAATTCAATACATATCTACCCATATAAAGATGTTATAATTATTAATAATCATACAACAAACCTTGACTGAGCGCCAATGTGAATTAGGCCACCGAGCTGGATCTAGGTCACTTATGCCAGTTATTGTTCCCATGTAGCTGATAATGTATAATCATCAGATATCAACAAATAATAATTGTAACTTCCAGAAAAAAATCAACATAAAGGAGGCTAGCAGACTTCAATGTACTGAAACCCCCTCATATTCTTTTGTATTATTCTAGTTTATAAATTACCACCAACACCCGACCCATAAATTTATTATTTTATTTTTCAGAATGAGAGTACAGCCATCCAAGACTTATTGAAAGGAGAGAAGCATTTGGAATTATCTAGTAATCGTTTTGATTATAACATCATAACGAAATAAAAGTGTAGAACCTACCGGCGGACACTTGATTCTTCTGTTTCAAACAACATCCGAAAACGCATGCCAACAGAAATGCAAGTATGATAGACCGCTTTAATGTACTTGGCCAGGGGAATGACAAACTCAGATGGGCTAGCCCTGCATGAGAGGTGTTGTAAGTTTCAAATTAAAGGAAGGGATAAACCTAAAAAACCTAGTATCGTCAGAATACATAGGCCCATACCTTGGATTATAAAATATGGTAAAACGACTATTTGTTGCAGCTGCATGAGCTGCAGCAGCAAGAAGTCCCAAGTGCATGCTATCGCTTGATAAAACTGATGAAGGCATCACAGTTTGTGGTCGGTTGGCTCTCCGGATACCAAGGAGGAGTTGATTCTTTTCATTCCTGCAAGCAGGCAAAAAAATAGTATGAGCATTGCAAAAGATCACATTATTTATAAGACCAAAACAAAACAACACAGCAGAGAACGGGTGAACAGCCTACCAGATGAAAAGGACCGAGTCTCCAGCAACAAGTCTTTTGGCACTTACAAACACACTCCAACCTGTCGTAAGGAGGTGCCTTTTGGGCTGGCCTGAAATAGAAAAAAAATCAACAAACAAGTCAAAATTCATTTTATAGAATGAAAGGCATTGTAACATGATATCCTCACTATTCAAGTAGGGAAACTAAAAGAAGTCGCAATGGCTGGAAAGCATCAACAAGTGTTTAAGTTTGTACTCATCTAAAGTCAGACTTAATTCTCACTGTCTACTTCTCTCCTTCAAGATATGAAGACAGGTTTAATATTTTTCTTCATTTTTCACAAAAATTGTCCTTAGAAAACTCACCTCGAAAAATGTGTCTAAACTTCCATTCATTATCATGCAGATCCCTTGCAATTAACTCTTGCGCTGGTGGTTGTTGGGAAAAATCCTGCCAACAAAAAAGATATCAAAAAACAAGGGAAAATCCTATAATTTGCAGACAGGAACACTAAACGTCATTTTTTCACAGACCAAGTGCCAGAACTTTTGCACAAACGCTAGTAATGCTCAAAAGTGATGGTCATACTGCATATAGTTAGAGAATTTACCAATGGAGGAAACACTTTTTCAGCTGCCCGGCGAGGGACAGAGAAACCACCATGAGTACTTGTGTCACTGGCTGTCAAGGTTTTACAAAAATAATTTGTAGGCTGTTTGTTTGGGCTGCCCAACCCTGCTGGAAGGTAGCCATCCTTTTGCTCTTGCTGCAGATGAAGGTTAACATGAGAGAAAGCGATAAGACCAATGGTTCCAAAAGCCAATCAAGGTAAAGTGGTATACCGGATTTAGAGGTTGCAAGGTCATCTGGGCATACACTTCATCAGTCTCAACATCTGCCTGAAGTTAACAACATCGAACCTTTAGAAATATAGGGATATTAAGAACTAGAACTAACCAAACCAAACAAGTCTTACATGCATTGTCACATTGTGGAGTTGACAGATAAGCTGCGGTGGCAAGCTTGGATAGTTAGGAATATGGGCGTCCACTTCCTTGTTGGTTGATGCTGCAACCTACATTATGAAGCATTTCAATTTGCATAGGAGGAAAATGAGCGAAAAAGTAGAACATGTACAGAAGATTCATCACACAGAATACTACATCTGTTGCCCAAAAAGTGGACAAACAAATTCATCCTCTCGCCAACATGAATTGACAAATATATCAACATGTCACTAAATCTGGTTCAAACCATCATTGCGAAGCCGAACTGACAAATTATTTATACAAACCTGTTCGCTGTGACCTTGAGGAAAATAAACCACACGGCTTCCAACAGCGGGCAAAGAAACAAGAGGGCCGGCACAAGCATGCCAAAGTTCAGAATTCAAAACTCTCTTCTCCCCTGCAAAATGGAATTCAAGAAAATGAAGACCAATTAAAGCCAACACTTGGTTTCAGAATTTGATTAAATCCACCAATTAAAGAATACAAAGAAATACTAAAATGTCATCCGAGGTTCTTATTCTGGAAATTATGGTAAACTTCCAAATTTCACACTAATTTTTTAACTTCCAAATTTAGAAAGTAAGCCAAATTAAGCCACTGCCAGCTGAAAAAAATGGTGAAAAGAGAAGAAACCAAACAATATATAACAAGCTTTCTGAGATTTGGGTCTCCAGGAGCAAATGAAAAGTAGAAAACAGAGAGAGAGAGAGAGAGAGAAGATAGCTTAACACAACTGCTAACTTGGGTTACGAAAATTCTAAAATCTAACTTTTCCCCACAATTTCTTGGCAATCAAACAGAACTATCAACATCCCAAATCCCAATTTCATACAACATATTACAACTATATCTCAGTTTAAAATCCTGGCAAAAAATAAAAATACACACAGAACAATTCTGCAAGCAACATTAATTGACCATACCTTCCTGGGATTGAGGACTAAAACCAGCAGAAGAGAGCCTCATTATTTGCAGAGATTCAAAGACACTGGAAGCCTCAAAAAATTGACTCCACAAAAAGTTATTCAACCCCGGTCACAGTCACAATAATTTAACACCAAAATGCACCCAAATTACAGGACAATCCTTTTCCTCCCCTTCCCTTTTTTTTTTACTGCAAAATATCATATTTCACCATCAAACACACATCCAAACCCCCCAAACAAACAAACTTTCATGCAAAACTTTACCAGGAAATCACAAAAGCATGAAGCTTCACATTCATGCAAAAACAAACAGAAGAACCCTCAATTCCCCAAGTCCTGAAACTTCAGCCGAAACCGGTTTCGCTGAAAAAAACGATCAATTTCAGCCTCATTCGCACTTAGCCAGCCTCAACCAAACCCCCCAAAATGTCCAATCTGCAACTAAAGACTTCATGCCACAATCTTCAACAAACCCACATAACCATTTGTGACAAACAGAGCTTCAAAGTCACAGATTGTACACTCCCAGATAGTCCAATCCAAAAACCCAGCAATTACAGCAAAACCCAGAAGCCTAAAACCCCAGAACTGCTAACAGAAGCACCAGATCTCAGCCTCAGAATACCAAGTTGCTTGTGCCACTACGGAAGCAGGAAAGGACCAGATCTCAAACTGCAAGGAACAAGATGCAATTAAACGGCCTGTGCATTATTCTGAGAGGAAACTGAAAGCTACGCGATGATCAACTCTGCAGAAAATAGGCTCACAGATGACAGAAACAGAGACTGTTGAGGAAGAATATACGCACAGATGGAGATTCCAAGAGTTGGGTTTGGTTCCAAATTTTCCAGTAATGGAAACACAAGGTTTGCTGCTGGGTGTGGTAGCGGTGGTGGTGGTGATTGTTCTAGTACACTACTAGTGCTTGCTGGCTTTGCCACTATTGCTTTACCTCTCTCTGTGCTTCAATCAATCAAAGCACAACCGCCATTATTTTTGCCTGTCTTTTTTATACCAAGGAAACAAGTAATTAAAGAAAGACTTTGGGACAGTATGAGAGAGAAAGTGTCAGATTTTTTAGAGGAGAAGGTTTTGCAAATTTTCCTTTTTCTTTTGCCCTTTTTGATTAATGTGTTTTCCTGCTTATTTTTTAGCTTTTCAGTTTTCAAATGGAAGAATAATGGACACAATGGCGATGATTTTTGCAGAAATACCCTTAAAAATTAGAAAGACTCAATATGAAATAAGAGAAGAGAAGAATAATACTTGCATTTTCTTATGGGATGAACTCATTCTTTCATTTACAAAAAAATGTATCTTTATTGTAGAAATTTTATAATCAGAATAGTTTAATTTCTTAATCTTCATATAAAACAATCTTTCGAATCGGAGATTTTTTAGTCATCTAAATGTATCAAATAAATCAACAGTTCATCATGAATATGCTACTTGATATCTAAATTGTTGCTTTATTTGAAATATTTTGATACCTAAATGATCTCAAATTCGAATGATTTTTTTGTAGAGATGATCTTCAAACGAATATTAAGAAAGCGAACGGTTCTGATTGTGAAATTTCTACGGTGAGAATATATTATTTGCAACTAAGGGAAATGAGTTCGTCCCTCAATGAGAGAATGCAATTATTATCCGTAAGAAAATAAGTTGCTTTAAAAATGAGAGTGTTGTTATTGACACTCTAAAAATTTTATTGAGCACTCCTCGTAAGTGTATTTTTTCTTTCTAAATATAGAAAATTAAGTGCACAATGAAATTTTTTGAGTGTCAATAACAGCACTCTTCTAATATACTCTAATTTACGAAATAAAATTTTGGTATAAGGAGTGATTACATAGCTTTTCTCTTTCCTATTTATCCAATGAGAGGATTATCTTTGCCCTAATCCTTTTTTTAAATATCCTTGGTATAATTTTTTATCTCTTTACCATGAGGGCCTTGACTAGGTGTAACTTGTTTTTTTTTTCAGATTCAATAAAATATCTCTTTGTACCGTCAAAGTTCTCTTTAAAAAAAGAAAAAAAAATAGTCTTTTTATTTAAACCTCACTACTCATCTAAATTCAACCCACTAATTAATTTTATTTTTCTTTTGATTTTTAATTAAGTAAAAAGACAAACTAGGACATATTACTGAAAACTTAAAAAAATATTTATATCTACACCTACACAAATTCTAATTTTTTATTATAACAAAAAATTTATATCGTTTCATTTTCTCCCTCTCAAGTTCATACTTTTTTCCACACACTTCCTCCCTCTCAAGTTCATACTTTTTTCCACACACTTCAACTAAGTACAATTATGAAGAGTCAAATAGTCGTTTTGAAATCGTCAAACAAGGTACGAAACTTCTTTTTTTCGATTTTATATTTACAATTTGTTTTTTTTGTAGAGAGTTTGGCATTTGGTTAGAGAGCAGTTTTTTTTTTTTTTTTTTTGTGGTGTGGTAGTGTTTAAGGGTAATTTGAGAACAAATTGAGTATACTTAGATAAGATTTAAATTCTATTTTTTTAGTGGGGTGTAGATAGAAAATGGAGTGAACTTAAATAGGCAGTGGGGTTTAAATAGAAAAACTAAAAAAAAACTATGTGAACGTAAAACGCATTGAAGGCCCTAAAAACTCAAGGGACCCTTTCCAATGGCTTGCCTCGGGCCCCCGAAATCTTAGGGCCGACCCCGGAGAGATAAAAACATAAAGATGTATGACTAGTTAAAAGATAGAATTCCTCACGTATGTAACCGGTTGCATGGTAAAAAATTTTGTGTGATGTGAGATATAGAAAGAGAAAAATATATGTATAACTATTTACACAGTAAAATCTCTCAAGTTATACAATAGATAGAAAAAAGACAATGTATAATCAGTTAAATCCCGCACTTGATGCGAGAAATAAAAATATAAAGATGTATGATTAGTTAAATGGTAGAATCATTCATGCGATGTGGAAAATAAAAAGACAAAAATATACAACTAGTTGCATAGTAAAACTTTTCGCGTCCAGTAAGATTTCTTCGTAAAATACTAGAGATAAAAAGAGGACAATGTATAACCAGTTACATACTAAAATTCCACTACCTTATATACAATGGATGGACTGACTAGATGGCACTATACATTTGAAGTATGGTGATAGGGTGCAAAAATTCTTGGATGCTCCGGAGTACTCCGTACTCTGAATTTTTTAACCGTTGAATCTTGATTTTTATATTTTAAAACAAAAATTCAACCATTAAAAAACCCGGAATACCCCGTACCCCGGGGTGTACAAGAAAAACTCGATAGGGTGATCGCTGATGGCTATGGCTTGCAACTTGCAAGTTATTGGTACTACCACTGCTCACTCACTACACTGCTCATCTACTCAGTATTCATGCACGGTCGAGATGGGCCAACACGGATTCCATCTACACATGAAATTATGAAAGTGCTTTAATTTAATTCTGCCCATATTATGTCCACTACCAAACTTCAATGGTCTAGTTATTGAATGGTCCCAGATTAATTTACGGTGAGCTCTAAATAAATCTTAAATCATTCAACAATATTTATCATTAAAATATAACCCATAGTTTAGAGCCTTTTAAGAAATCTATGAGAGATCTTTAGGGAAAAAATAATAAACAATAGTGGACTAGGTGGAGTGGCGGCTATGATCATTTGTGACTTTTTCTTTAAAATAAGGTCTACAATGATAAGGAGGTTAGTTTACCATCGTTCAATGTTTGGCACTACCTCCTCTTACATGGTTTTCGACTTTGATCTCTCTCCTATTCAGGCTAAACTACGTAGGTCTCAGCCATATATCGGAAGGACGACAATCAACGAAGAAAATAAAATCTTAGTTAAGAAAACAAATAAAACGATTTACAAGAAAAGCTCTGAAAAAAAAAACATGGGAAAGAATTATGTTCTCTTAATTCAAAATTACACACGATTATTAATACTTGATTTTATATGATTAATAGTCTGTTACTACATTAGATTGTTCAATAAAATAATTTTATTCTGAAAATCTTTGTTTCTCTCACTCCTAATGTAAACCCTAGTAAATAAATGATCGGTATTGTGGAGAAAAATGTGTCTTCAGAGAACCATCACATTCAAGATTTTTTTTAGATGATAGGCGACATAGTTTGCTATTTTTCTTTCTTTAGGTCCACCCGATCCATGGTTGTAGAGATGGCCTAGTAGAGATATATTCAGATCATAGTCCCCATCTCATTTAATTCATACAACTATACATGGGACCGTATATAACTAGATTCCTTCTTTTAACATGGTCTATATGTTATTTTATTTTAGTATAACCTAATCATATGTTAGCGTTTGCTAAAAAGTTATAAGGTCGGAATTGGATGGTTCAAAGTTTTCGAAAGAAGTACGATTTTTATTAAAATAGTGATAATAATTTATATCATACAAAGACGATATGGTATTTATGTGGCCTTGTTAAAAAATTTCCGAGAGCTTTTAACACTATCGAAGGAAATGTCACGCACTTAAAACTATTGTTATGCTCTAACAAGAGGTCCGATGGTTCGAAGTTAATATTCTATTTTTTATTTCTATCTATCTTATTTGAAAGTTAGAAGGTGTCTCAGTTTCAATTCTTAATTTTCTTATAAGAAAAATTGCACCTATGCAAACCATAGACAATGGCTACGACGCTTATAGGGTTTGTCATTATAAGGATTGTCCGTTCGAAGAGACGAATAAGGAGAGGAGAGGAACATTTCCTTTGTAATAAGACTATTATTTAGTAGGGGTGTATTCAATTGGGATTCTTAGGGATTTTTTTTTTTTTAACAAATCCAGGAGTATTCGATCAGGATTTTAAGTGATTTTCTAAAAGTTTAGATGTATTCAAACATGATTTTAAAAGAGTTTATTACATTCACATAAATCCGGATGTATTCAATTAGAAACCGATTTTAAAGGATTTTAAAAAGTTGAGAAATTCGAGGGAATTTGAGAGATTTTGTAGTGTATTTTAAGCATTTACAAATCTCACCCCTCTCTCTGAGAATTTGAGGGAATTCACTCAAAACATAACATGTGAAATATTTAGAAATCAATTAAACTTCACCAAAATCCATGGATTTATAAATCTTTTAAAATCTCTCAAAATCTTAATTGAATACACCCTTCTTAAGTATAAATTGAAAATAGCATGTTAATTTGTTGAGAAATGGAAAATAAAACCTCAAAAGTAAGAAATACTAAACCATTAGAGTTGCTTAACTTGCATTTAACTCTTTATTTTTTCTAAAAGATTTGTAATAACATTAACTCTTACACCCCAAATTCCTAATACAATATTATTTTCTTCCCGATATTGCTTGTATCAAAACTCTCTTTTTTTTCATATTTTGCAAACCAACATTGCATTTTGGGGTGTATTTTTAAAACACAAATGACGTAATAACAGAATATGGGAGTAGGCTACAGTGCTCGGAAGCATTGAATGCTCACACCGATCTCACCATTAAAAGGAGGGAGGAGGGAGGAGAGAAGGGGAGAAGGAGGGTGAGATCGGTGTGAGCATTCAATGTTTGCGAGCACTGTAGCCCGTCCCCAGAATATGACCATTGTATGGATCATATATAGAAGAATATGTACACAAACACCAACAGAGGCAAAACGACGAATCCTAACCTTTCACTGAGGAGTGAGGAGAAAAATGGGTCTCAAGGGATTATGACGTGAGATGACCGCAACATTATTGCCTTTCATATTGGTCGCTGCAACCGTACCGTGAACTATACCGCAAACAATACGTTACCCCACACGTTATTACTACAATTTTACCACAGCTATACTACTACAAGCGACGTCAGTGGCAGTGGCAGAAATGTAAAATTGGACCTTCACCATAACCATTGTCTTCCTCTTATTATCGTTTGCCACTGGCTCTATATTGAATTCTTATTTTCTTGTTTTGGATTTCCCCCAAAAAAAAAAATTTTCTTGTTTTGGATTTCAAAGGTTTATAGTACTAGATAAATATATATATATTTTTCTTGTTGATGGATATAAAACAAATGTAATCTAACAACTTTGAAGGAGCTTGATAATAAACTGAAATATTTTCATGCATTAATACATCTCATGTGTTTGTGAATCAATCCTCTAGTTTTGGTTTATAATTTTGGCATTTTAGTTTGAGAGTCCATAAAATTCAGTTAAAATTTGGCAGTTATAATATAGTTGCTTACACTGAGGATGTTTGTATATAAAGATAGATAGTACAGTGACGAATCTAAGAGTTTTTTTTTACCTAGTTTACTTGGGCGGGTCTTAGCGACGGTGGCATCAGAAAGATTGAAAAAAGGAAGTTAGGATGGAAAAAACGAGTAAAATGAGTGATTTTGGATGAAATGGAAAAAATAAAAATAAAAATTATTGCTGATTTTGAGTAAAAAAAGGGATTTGAGCCCCACGCCACCCCGCCTTTCTCAACTGCTAGGTGGGTGGGCAAATGCTGTCGGTAATGAGATGTTTAGAAGTATGGATGAACAGCTGCCCACCCTTGCCACGATCAATGAGTCCACCCACTGATACGGATATACTCCTTCTTGAAAGTTCTCCCACCTTTCTTGTAAGAGTTGCATATACCAAAAATATACACGTGATATTAACCTATATATACGAGTCCAACAAGGCACTTCGACCAGACCCGAATCCAATGACCCTGCTTCATATGCATGAAGGTTATCAATATCATGGTACGTATTTCACACGACAATAATACATGTAAATTAGTTTTTGAGTTAGTGACCGATCATTGGTGACTAAATTTGTCAAAAAAAGTAAAATATATGTATAAAAAATGAACAAAAGTGGCCACGTCTTAATTTACCAAAAATTAGTTTTATATATCAACTAAAATTTCCCATTGACTTCCTCCCATGTGAATGAAAAATAAAAGATATATAAGTTGGAAACATCATCTTCAAGCAACTCCAAATTCTTAATACATGTGAGCATTTGGATCGAGCTTCATAGAAAGGAAAAGGTATACCTTTAATTCTTTCGTGTTCAGTTACAACTCAATCACCATTGTTCTAGTTTTGGTATAAATCCAAAGCTAAATGTCATCTATATATGCAATTTTGGTAAGCATTGGGAGAGCTTCATATTCAATGAACATGGCCTCTCTTCTTCGCTATGAATTGTGGGATGTTAATTGGTTTGTTCATATATTCAAACTCATTGTTCCACTAAAATTTCTAATTGCATGCATAAAACGTGATTAATTTCTGTAAATGAAGGTTGCATGTGGTAGTAGCTAGCATTCATGCATAGGTATCCTAATCATGCAAGTGCTAATTCACATAGGCTTCGTTTGGCAGCTCGGACTGAACTGACTATTTCAGTCGGATAGGATAATCTGTCATCGGACAGTACTGACTAAATTAGTTGGGCGTTTGGTGCAGTATCAGACTAATATTAACTATTTATATTGTGTTGGCCGGCCCTAGGGTGTGTGTGAAGAACACAATTTGTTCTTCATACAAACTCACTCAAATCTTTATCAAATGCAAGAACTATGAAATGTTTGATTTTTGTAGGAGACGAAGTACGTATGTAACCTTCAATTTCATTCAAGGTGCAACCACAACTCCTCCAAGCAAAGGTGTTCATCCACGATGAGATTGAAGGCTCACTTGGGTATTTAGCTTTTGCTCATGCAAAGAAGATTCTACAAAGGTATAGGATGCTACAACTTACTAATGTGATTTTGAGTTGTGTCTTGGTTCACAACATCTAGGCTTCAAAAGTCATGAGTAAAATTTTATTTTTGAGTACTAATATGCTAGCTAAGAGCCTTTAATTTGTTAACAGCATGTCTAAGTGTTGCTCAAATGAACTTGTAATTCAAATATTTTCCTTCAAGAGAGACCAAGAGAGCGAGAGGGGCAGACTCGACTAATTATACACAGGTTTTTTGAGGTATAATTAGTCGGGTGTGAGGGGTACTAAATGGTGGGCCCGGTTTAAATAGTCAGACGACTATTTTAGTACGAAGCGCACCAAATACCAGAGACCGAATTATTAGTACTATTCGGTGCGCTATATGGCGTACCAAACGAGGCCATAGTGCCACTATTGTCTCATTAGGACAAATCCGAATCTAAATTTGAAATTACCAATATATATTCCAAATTATATACATACAATTATTCTCTTATTCAAACGTTAATGTCTAATCTTTCATCATCTAGATGTCAATGACGGTTGATTGGTCGGTATAATTTTTGCCATCATCATTTCACTAACATAAGTTTCTTCCTTAGATCGATTCAAGGTTTTAACTCAAACCCTATCGAGGATGGGGACAAAATCTGGTAAAAAGATTGATGAAAATGGTGTTATTTGAAGAAATATATGTTTCGGTAATTTTGAACCTAAACTCTGATACCAACTTAGAATTTATGAATGCTTCGATATATTTTTCTCACTAGAAGAAAATATATATAGTTGTACAACCCTAATCACAATTAATCTAGAAAATAATTTAAGAAACCTATTACGGAAAGGAAACTTCAATACAATCAATTACAATATTTATATTCATATTCTAACACATTGGCACTCTAAAATACCACTCAACTAGCTTATAGAGGTGGCCAACAACACACCCAGACGAAATTCATAGATTATATCATCCAGAAGGAAATGTGTGTATGTATATATACACTGTCACATCCTGAACCGGCTCCGGCGTAGCACAATATTGTTCGCTTTGGGCCACGCCCTCACGGTTTTGTTTATGGGAACTCACGAGCAACTTCCCAGTGGGTCACCCATCATGGGATTGCTCCAGCCCAAACTCGCTTAACTTCGGAGTTCCAATGGAATCCGAAGCCAGTGAGCTCCCAAAAGGTCTCATGCTAAATGGAGGTGAACATGTACATATAAAGCACATCGACCAACGGAGAGGGGGTGATGTGCCTTATATGTACATGCCCACCTCCATTTAGCACGAGGCATTTTGGGAGCTCATTGGCTTTAGATTTCATCGGAACTCTAAAGTTAAGTAAGTTTGGGCTAGAGCAATCTCATGATGGGTGACCCACTGGAAAATTGCTCGTGAGTTCTCATAAACAAAACCGTGAGAGCGTGGCCCAAAGCGAACAATATCGTGTTACGCCGGAGCCGGTCCGGGATGTGATATACACACACACATATACTTCATACAATTTTCCCCTGACTTTTTTCTACTAAGTTACTTATCTTTTTTGATAAGGAAAAAGGTTTAATATCCGATACCCGTCAATAAGTTGGCACCTCATATTTTTAATTTAATTCCCATCATTTTCAGTTTGGCACGTATGTAGTTGTACATTAATTAGCAACCTTATTGACTGAGATAAATAAATATGAATTATATGATGTCCGTATTCTAATGCCATTACATCTGACAAAGTACAAAAATTGAGAATGTGTATGGGCATGCATGTATAACTTAACTTACAGTACTGGGCCATGCATATATATACTTCCAAGGGATTAGGAGCCATAAAAGTTTAACCCTAACACTGTAACACAGCCGACACCGCTGAAAAATGAAATTAATTCAATTCGAAATACATTTGAGAATATAACAGACGAAGCACAAAAGTTTTTTAAAATGTTTATAAGATTATCATTATTATTTAAATAATAATAAAAATGAATTATATATTTGTATTTGTGATTCACAAAAGGGAGAAAGGAATAACAGAAATGATAAATTACCGTTTGACCTCCTGAACTATCACTCTAGTTGAAATTGACCCCCTGAACTATTTTTTTGGTAAATTAACCCCTTAAACTTTTCTAAATTAGTAGAATTACCCCCTACCGCTATATTCCATCCAATTTGCTGTTAATTCGTTAGAATGTCAACTAGAGCTACCAATTAAAATACGACATGTGCTAGTATTTGATAGCAAAGTGAATGAAATTTCGTTGAATCTAACGGTGAGGGGTTAATTGGCTGATTTCAAATAGTTCAGGGGATTAATTTACTAAAAAATTAGTTCAGAAGGTTAATTTCAACTGGAATAATAATTCAAGGGGTCAAACGGCAGTTTATTCTAACAAAAAAGAGTGCATTTTGCTCAAGAGAGATGGTAGTACTGCCTACTACTAGGTGATAAACACAAAGGTATAGACCAAATCACGAACATTTAAATTAAGTGATGTGAATTTGAATTCTAGCTAAAGACCAAAAGTCCAAGTGGAGAATATTACCGTCCCTTTCAATCTCTAATCGTATTCCTAATCAAAGCATGTTTAGCTTTTAATATATCCAATGAAGCAATTATATACGCTGTTTAACAAGAAACCAAGATTCTCAAGTTTTTCTTTTGTTTCATCCTCTCAAATTATTAGCAACAAGAAAATTAAGGAAATTTTTTCTTTGAGGAGTGAACTTGTTCTTAAAAATTTTCTTCTAAATTCATCCGAATATGTAAAATGCTATTTGTTCTACATGTTGCCTATATATGATCTAATGAAAAGCCAAAAAGTGACAAAATACAAGTATGGTTTATATATTATATTTAGAACTCATCTTTTATTTCACAAAATACCCTTCTTGAGAAAAAGATTTTGCAACTGAGAATTAGAACATAACAACTAGATGATCTCTTAAAGCGTTTCTCATTTTATTTTATAAAACTTATACTTGTTAGTGTTTTTTTTTCTTTCTAATCTGTTAATTATTTTTTAATCGAAAAAATATATAGAATTATATATAGAATGATATAAAAGGCAATAAATAAACACCATCAATTGTATTGCATTATTGTGTGGAATTTGAAACCAAAGCACCTATTATCCTAGTTGCTATCAATCTGAAAACTTACAAGTACTACCCACCTCTCTAACAGTCAAATCATGAGTACGAGAAGTTTCAAATATTTTGGACTAGAGAAGCACCACCGACTCATGTTACTCATCAAGTGCATTGTATACTTATAAAACATGCAATCGATCTTTTTCTCCAGAATACAGAGGACGATAGATAGGATTTCAGTAGGGTCCCTTTGAGTTAGCCGAATTAACGACCTAATTGTATGGCCAGAGTTGCAAAATTATCACACCCCAACAAATTCCTGGGTCCTGACTTATTTGACGGTAATTATATATAATATTAGAGCAGTTTTTTTGTTTTGTTTTTAAATTAGCTTAAGAGGAGGGAGAGAATTCGAAATACAGCGAAATAAAGATGAATACCATATTCATCAAAAATTTAAATTAGCTAATTATTTTCCACATTCTCATTCTTTTCGTTTGCACTTTATTCTTATTTTATGTTTTGTTTTTCCTTTTATTAAGTTATTCTAAAATTTTGGTTTATCATACCAAGCATCTAAAATTGGTGGTGAATTAAAATTGAAAGAAAGTTGCTATAATTCGATGGAAAGCATAACAAGTCCTCTTTTGTATATCATTCTACAATATATAGTGTATTTTAACCAACTCATATACACTCATTTAATTTTCTTAGATTCTTCATCTCACATTTATATAAAACAATATACTTTATATATAATTGTACTCCAAATTTTCAAAGCAGAATATCTTGAAAGTCTGCTAAGATTTTGACTTCATTTTCCTTCCTTCCAATAAATTACACCAACCATGGCAACAATGTTATTGTTAAATCCACATAGGGCAAAACATAAGGACAAAAGAATAACAAAAAGAAGACCCCCAAAGAAAAAGAGTAAGGTAGGTGGATGGGAAGATAAATAATGTCACGTTGTCACATACCTCCCAGTTCCCATACTATTACCAAGTAAAAAATAACACTTGGTTTGTATAAAATAAATTAATAAATAATCAACTAAAGTTTATATTTCTTAAAAAAAAAAAACTAAAAATTATTTGAGTGAAAGAGGAGCATGTAAGCTTTTTGATACTGATATTATCTCTCTCTCTCTCTCTCTCTCTAGAGCCAGGAGAGAGAGTGATGGATGGTGGGGAAAGGAGGAAAAGCGATAGGTGTCAAGAGAAAAAGCAACAGCTCACCTCTTAGATTTGTGGGTCCCCGCAATTTCCTCTCTCTAGATTTCCTCGTTTTCCCTTTTTGACGCGACGTGATTGGAATATGGGCTGGGCTCCCACACGCGCGTGTGCCCACACGCTCATAATTCATCTGTATGATTCAATGGTAATCCATTGCTCTACTACGCACCTTTATGCATTATGCATTATTCCCCCTCCCTTCCCACTCTTAAAAAAAAAATGACATATATAGAATGAGTTTAACACACATTTTTAGGTTTTTTGTTTAATATTATATTGTTATATGTAAGTTTTTTTTTCACATGAAAAATGTATGATTGAGTCGGAGCATGACGTGGCGTTAAACCGATTTCATGTAAGTTGATCTCTTTCATCCTCTAGGCCTTTAATAAATTCTCCGAAATATGTGGATAATCTCAAAACACATGAAGATAGACACAACATGAACATGACCTAATATTCCAAATTGGAAATATAGTATATTTCATGTGGTTTAAAAGCTTTGGACTTCATTTAATTGAGTAGTATCGATTCTGTAGCTGCAAGTTTTATTCATGTTGTTGACGAATACCGGGAAATGAGTGAAGTGATTTCAAATGAAGAAAGGACCACCACATAGCCCAGTGTTAATAGTATGGCAATATATATAAGCCAGTTTTGTAGTTGCAATTCCACCCTTGGGTCTCATGACATTACTTCCTTAAATATTAGTTTCACATTTTTGTTGTGACGGGATTAGTTTCTCTTAATTTGTGTGGATGAAAATTTAGTGGAAATTTAATTACTTGAGAAACAAGCATTTAGTTCCAATTCTATAATTTAATGTTCAATTCTTATGGACCACATAGTGAGACCTAAAGGAGGATTCTTTTGTTTCTTTATAATTAAGGTAAAATTTCATCTCAAATTTCTTACACAATTCTAATTCATAACGAAAGTAGCAAAGGCTTTTGCGTGCATGCAACTCTTATTTCTGAAAATGGGTTTTGTGGAGATTCATTTGGTCACGATGTTGAAAAAGAACTATAGCCCACGCTCAAAAAGCTTATAGTTGAGATGACTCAAGTGATCAAGCCCAAACATTTGTGGTGCTTGAACAAGTGTAGAGGGGAATTGGGGATAAGCACGATGTCTAATTTGTTCACCAAATCCCTAATTTCTTCACTAATAAGAAGCATTCACTCATACGATATTGACCTAGTTTGTTTATTGTTTTAGTTAAAAAGGTTGCGTCACAACTTCATATCAAGTATTAGTCAACTTTGAGCCGCTGGATTTGTGTTGAGTTTGAGTGCGCCTCTAATTGGACGCGACAGAAAAAAGACAAGACGCAATTAAACTTTTAAGCATATGTTACTAAATCAAGACGCAAGTTTACACTAAGCAGATGAAGAATATTGGAAAAAGTACATAACAACATGACATGCCAATGGACAGGCAAAGACTAACAAATAGATGATTAGCATGGAGCCCATGTGTTAATCATGATTAAGTGTAGGTTGTAAGAACATACACTAATTAACGAAAATGAAAGGTCGAAAGGGCACTTAGTTAACGATGACAATTAACATAATTAAAAAGGATTATAACCACTAGTGAGGAGTGACCCTTCGCAAAAATATGATCCCATCCAAACAGCATACAATGCTGGAAAGACAAACAAAGAATCAAACACAGTTGACCAAATAAAAATAAAAATGGTGGTAAGGGGGGCAAGGCAAGAAAGCAAGCCAGCATTACTTAGATTTTTTCTTGACCATGTTTTGGGTGACAGAAACTGTCCTCATTAGTAAAATTTGTTTTGATTAGTTCTGATGTTTTGCTGCCAGCAGCATCCCTAATCATTTCTCCATCATCTCTTGATTTCAAGTCAAAATATATATCATCTACAGTAATCAAGGTTTGTGTCCCAATTAGTAAAATCTATTTGGGGACATAAGCAGAACCCTAATAATAATGTGTCTTCTTTTAGGGATAATTGTCTGCATAAAGGGTGATAAATGTTTAGGGTTTATACTCAATTGTATCAATTGTATCATGGACCACGGTTTTTGCGTCCTTTACCTTACGAACATACATAATATAATGGTATGAGCATTCAAATGTATTAAAAAACGAATAATAATAATTTTTTTATATACAACGATACTCTAACTTGAAAAATATTTTTTTTTTTACAATTATGCATGGAAATGATTTATCAACAAAATGATAATCTGAAGTCGAGCTCAGAATCTGTGCTTATAACTAAATGAGTTCACTTCATGAACCCATAAACTTTGACCCCTACAAGCATGAAATGTTTTAGTTAATTTATTTTAAAGCTTCAATTTTTGGCTTTTTTATATTGATGACGGAACCTAAACAAAATAATGGGATGCAAATGATTATTAAATTTAAGGTATAATTGAGAGTTTAAGATATAGTATTGAGTGTTAATATGAAGCAAAGAAGAGGATAATATAATTAAAAGCACTTTTAAGATCTTGCAGAGGCATCAGATAGATATAGTGTAGGCCAGAGGGAAATTAATTAATTAAGGTTACCTAAGCACCTGAGCATCTTGATTAGCAAATACTAATGTGTTCTGGAAGTCACTAAGCTCCAAAAAGAAAGTCTCTGCTCATTTTTCAATTTTTCAAAAGTGGGCAATTTGCTTACATACGAGAATCTTACTAAAACCTAAAAGAACTTTTCATCTCATGATCGAGAAATATTTTGGGTGTGATCGTTACACTTTACACAATATTATCTATATATTTATGTTGTAGCACATTGTTTATGTATTATTTATTCACATTAAATTATGTTGTATAATTATATTATAATATGTGAATTAGTAATATTATGCGACGTTATGAACCTCACAGTTAAAAATTTCCTCCTTATTTTTCTGTATGTTTATTGCATGAAATTACTTACATAAGAGATTCTTACATAAGGCTAAAGCCTAAAAGAGTTTTTGCTCTCAGAATCGAGAAATATTTTAGTGTAATCGTCACACTTTAAGGATTATTATCTGTATATTTACTGTTTGTAGCGCACACGTTTATATATTTTTTATGTTGTATAACAATATAATACGTGAATTAGAAACGTCTTTTGCGTTTATGAACTTCACAGTAAAAAAGTTGGAGTAGGCTACAGTGCTCGTAAGCATTGAATGCTCACACCGATCTCACCATTAAAAGGAAATAGGAGGGAGGAGAGAGGGAGGAGAGGAGGATGAGATCGGTGTGAGCATTCAATGCTTGCGAGCACTGTAGCCAGTCCCCAAAAAGTTTCCCCTCGTTATCTTTTATATGTTTCTTGCACGGAATTGTTCGTTACTCAAATTTATGACTGATTCTTTTTGATCGGTCTGGCGTTTCTGTACAACGTTGGACGGTCCACTTATATGTGGGCCGTTGGATCTTGTAAGGCCCACACTTGTTTTCAGGTTTGGAAAAATATTATGAGAACTTATTAATCTTTCAACTTGCTTATATTATAACACGTGTAATAGTAACACCATATAACGTGGCTAATATCAATCCATACAAATGAAATATAACCAATCATGAGATTACATTTTTCTTTTGAAAAAAAATAAAAAATAAAATTGATACATGTCTTACCAACAAAGAATGCAACGAGTGTTCAATCCTCTTGCTAATGATGTAAACATTTCTCAGATAATCTAATTAATCTACTTTTGTTTGACAAAAAAAATACTTCTTTATAAACAGGAAATGATTTTTTTTTTTATATAATTTTTCTTCTCTAAACCTCTGTTTATTTTTGTCTCATGATTCTTTTTTTATTATTCTATTTAAAAAGCTAGAAATAAACATGCGTGAGAAAAGAAATGCACGATGATTTTTTTAGAGTTTCGAGTGCAATTTCCTTTGACCAACCTTCAATAACTTTCATTCATATAGAGAGAGAATTCACTGTGCCATTTGTCTAATTCAAATAAATAACTCAGTTTTGCTGCTGTATTGCTTGCACCTATTACTTATCGCCTACTTGTGAATCTCAAAAAACCAAAGTCTTCTAAAGAAGAGTATTTACACGTCTTCCTCAAAGTCCATCAGAAAATCGGTTAGGTTCTCTGAATCGTCTACAGCCTCTTCCAAAGACATGCTGTCGTCCTTTTTCGGTTTACTCTGCACGATTGAAGAAAAAACGTTAAAAATGTTTTCGCTCGAAATGGATAAGAAACGGTAAGCATGTAAACATATGTGATGCAAGTTTAACTAGCTAGCATTCGATAATCTTTTGCTGCTGTGAACAGAGATCCAAGATCATCTACTACGATACAAGTACGCCATAAAACCCAATATTGGAACAATATCATAGGGCAACCAAATTGCATTTAGATAAAACGACATTCGGAAATGTCAAACAACCAAATGTTATAAAACAAAAACATGCCGCAAAACTGAGAAATGAGAATCACCTTTGACTTGGTAAGCTCGGGAGTAGTTTTCAAAACACTCCAATTGCGTGTGATTTTCTCTCCTTGTTCATCAACCTCGGTTTCACTATCTTCTCCTTCATCCTATTATAAACAGTGTCAAATGAGATTTCATACGCAACAACCTTAACTGGATTAGAAGTATGCTGGATAGCTACATCCAAGCCGCATCAGCATTGGTGTAAGAACATGCAATTATGGAACTAATGTATCTGAAGCAATCAAACTTACATCTTCACCAATGTCAACAGCTTGTGCCATAGCTTCTTCTATATCAGGTGCCTGCTTTCACACAATAATTTTAAGAGTTAAACAAAGAACAGCTGGATTAGATGTTTTGTTTCCTCACATTCTATTACGATTCAAATCTGCCCACCAAATAAAGTTTTGTACATTTAATTTACAGTTATAACCAGAATATACAGCAGGTCTTTAACGAACAATGGCGGGATCTCATATATAAGGTGCTCTTTGCCCTATAGGGGTTAGATACGATAATGGTTGTCGCTAATAAAGAAAGGCATTGCCTGAACTCGTGATAGGTATATCATATGGATGCTGAACTTTTAATTCCATTCAATCAATGTGCCTAAGAGCCTCAGAATTTAGTTTTTATGAATGCATGCATGAGCCTTTGTTTGCCTGGTATACACCGCATGTGGAATCGTTGCACAGCCCTTTACAGGGAGTTTGCCACCCAGGCAATATGCAGTCTTGCAAAGAACTTTTACATTAGTTCTCCAGGCAAGACAATTTGATGAACCTATCTGTTGTGTTGATTTTTAGTCCAAACGAACAAAAAAATGACACATTTAAAATCCATAATATCACTCTAGGAGCTGGCCCAAAGCTCATGAGAAGAAGAGCAAGCTTCTGGAAAATTGATAACTCAACTTGGAGAAAGACTAATAAAGCTTTGTGTAACAATGGAGCGGAATCAAGAGAGAGTATTTTCATATGCTAACAAAAAATAGTTAACTGTGTGCATATTCTCTGTCATTTGAGTTTCTAGACAGATAATTCATCAAACTAACTAAAGTTTTCACATTCAATTGATTACCTCAAGCTCTTGAGTCTTCTCCTTCGACAGAATTTTCTCAAGCTCTTCCCTTGATATGATTTTTTTGTGCTGATCAGAGAGCAGGAAAATAAGAACTTAAGCAAAAGAAAATGAAACAGCAGATGCTAGAGAAATCCAGTAAGCCAAATAATAAATAAAAAGAAAAAAAAGGGAGGGGAATTTGAAAAGTGCTTACCTCCTTCAGAAAAGACAGCATATTTGGTGTCGGTTCATGAAAATCTGCGCCTCTGTAATCAATCACTTCATCTGGATCTTGAATATAGTTCACAGTTGGGTAAACAGGATCTCCACCCCATACTGCAGGGCCAAATAAATTAGTCAACAAACTAAACTGCACTTTTTGTATTTCTTTCTTTACGAAAACAACATCAACACATATTCAAGATCTGAAAGTTATAAGAAGGGGAAAATAAGATTCAGATTGATGTTATTACATCAAGATCATTAAACATTAATGAAACCACAGTGTAGCTGGTGAATAACAGATGACAACCTAAACTACTGAATTAAAACTGCACACAAGTGCATCACTTATCCATTTAAAATAAAATGAATTAAAAACCTTTTCTAAATGAACTGAACTCTCTCAGGGGTTGAAATGATTAATAGTGATATAAAGAACGTAACACATGATAATAACGCACAAAATTATCAGCTTTGGAGTGAGTACTTTGCTTTATTTGATCCTCTCGCATACGCATTGCTAAGGGGTCCCTACGTATACGGATATCAGTCCCCATCATTATGCGATACTCTCGATCAGTTTGATGAGAAAACATTTCAATTAGTTGGGTTGTTTCATTTTCACCAGTCTCTTCATAATGTTTCTGAACAGCTTCTCGAGAAGTGTCTCTTTTCCACTCTTTTACCCATTCTGAATAGTATGCAAGTGGACCTGTTCTATCCAGTCTCTCTTGTTCTGCTTGAAGCCTACAAAATCAGCAGTTACTTGAAAATTCCATATAAGGAACAAAAAAAACTCCATAGAACTTTTCAATGAAGCAGGTGTAAGGAAAAACCTAACCTATATAAAACCTAAACTAAGACACAAACTACTCTAAGTTGACAATGCAAAGTCCCAAGAGAGACTTCCATAAGCAACGAATTTGAAAACCAAGAGTTGAGCACTGGCCATCCTTTTCTCTCTTTTAATTTGATTAAGGGGTGCTACTAACAATGTTTCTTAAACGTTATCACTCTCCTTTAAAGTTAATACTGACCGAAAGATGACAAAACCAATCATCAATTTTCACCAGATCCTAGTTTTCTTTAGCTTCAGTTACATACATAATCCTATACTACATATATGTTTACCAATATAATATCATATGCATATACCGAAGATTACTATGTTACTCATCAATTATACCTTTCTTCCTTGAAAAGATGTCGTCTTGCTCTGTAAAGTGAAGTTTCAGTCAATGTTGGATTTTCACCATAAAGCTTTACCTGCCCAGTCTCTGCCATTGCTTTGAGAAAAACCTGAAGAAGTCAAAAGACATTATCAAAGTCAAAGTCAAAGACCATTTTCCTTCTGATATTCCAGTTCCCCAGTTCGTTTATGGATTGATTACATGGGCGCTCTAACAAGGAATGAGCATATATTGATCTCATCCATATATATAATACAAGCAGCATTGCTTTTTTTTAACAACCTCATGTAAAACAAGATCCAAATGTTGAAATCCAAAATGATATACATGGTTCAAATCACCTAGACATCAAAAATTTGGTTTACGGATCCCTTGTATATGGCCTGTGAGCCTTAAATCATAATTTTCAAATTAAATACAACATTATCATATTTCTCCATTATATATGCGAAAGCACTAACCGTTTCAAGATCTGGTCGTCTCCTTTGCCATCTAGACCAATTTTCCTTCTCTGGTTTTCTCCAGTTCCACCATAGTTCATCACTTGTGAGTGGCTCACCTAATGGCTTCTTTGTTTTTGGATCAATAAAGGGATGAGGACGTCCGAGTTTCTTGTCCAGGTCAAATCCTGTTTCTTCTTCTTTTTCAGGTTCAGTCTGATAGACAACATATTCAGATGGGGTATCTTTAGGATCCTCTAGTGTGTCCTCTGAAATTTCTGGTTCCAGCTGTTCCACTGCCACTGTATCACTTGACTCTACACTTGGTTCAGTAGATTCACCGGCAGCAACTGATGTTTTATTCTTCCTCCTCCTACTTCCAGGATTTTTACCATAAGATGGTGATCCAACTGATTTACCAGTGGGCTCAGGAGCCCTGGCAGCCCTAACTCGACTAGCTGTACCTTCAGGCCAATAATCCTGCCCTGGAATGCTGGCACGAGCACCAGATGCAGGTTCAAGCTGCCCAGATGTTGAGTCCATATAACTATCGTAGGGTGGACGCTCAATAGAGACCTTTTTGTAGGACTCATCATCCTTCTCACACTTTATACAAGGAAGTAAAGGTGCCCTCTTTGGTAATAGATTCGAGCCAACTCGAACTTGGAATAATCCAACTGGAAATGAACTTACAGTTGATGCCTGTACTATTCACATACAATTATATATGATCAAATTAGCATAACGATAAATGGCTAAAAAACAATGAAACCAAGAAGTAAAAGTTTAGTGGCGATGAAGTGTCTTTTATATTACCAGAGCCGGGAATTTAAAATCAGGTCAATAAATATTGTAATACAAAAAACAGAAGCACCAAAAAGCTGTGCATGACATATAGACATGAATGTGTGTGCATGGATGCAATTGATTCCAGAAAATTACAACCTACAAGGAAAGCTTTAATGCTTAGGTTCAAACAACATCAGCCCAAACTCAAAAACTTTCCTCATGTAACGAAACAACTATGCTTCCAAGTAGCAGTTGCAAAACAATTTTACAAAATTCCCCAACTAAAAGTTCTTGTCTCAACTAAGGCAAATGGCCACTTTAGTCCCGGCATTGTTACCACAACCAAATAAAAATTCAACCAAACAAATCACCCATGTTTAATTACTAAAGAAATTATTTCACAAGGAAATAGAGACTTGAATAACGAAAGCCTAAAATTCAAGCAACACAATTAATAAGATCAAATAAACAGAAGAAAATTCCAAAATAACTGGATAGATGTATAAAAGTGAATAAATTGGAGAGAAAATAAACCTTGAAATGATTGAAACATGGGATGCTGGTAGCATGGCTCTGTGCTGAAACAGTACCTATCAATCCTCCACCTGCCACAAGCACACCAAAAACTGTGAAAAAACGAAAACTTGTATACGAAACTATCTTCGTTATTAGATAAGAACAAATGGGCACACCTTGATACAGCCAAGTTCCTGGTAGAGATGCCATTTCACTTTAACTCAGCATAAATATCACCAAAATCTGAAAAAAAAAAAAACTTTGAACCAAACCAAACATTATTTGTTAAAAACAAAAAAACTCGATTTGGGTACCCAGTAAATTTATACTACAAACTGTTTTAATCGCAAAGAAACTTAAAAGTTATAATCTTGCACTGTAAAAATCAATTTGCAACCAAAAGAAAAAGTAACGTGGGAAAAACAGTAAAACTGAAGTTTGAAGGTATGAAATGAACCTTTATATTTTCCAAATTTTGAAGATTGGAGTTGGAGAGGGAGTTGTTGAGCTGGTTCAGCTGCTGGGTAGGGCTGCTTTTCGGTGGAGATGGAAGTTTGAATCGGTGCTGGGGATTAAAGTTTGGAGCTTTCGGTTATGGGGTCATCCGCCTCGAGAGTGGGAAGTGAGGAGGGAGGGGGACTCGGAGGGTTTTGGAAAATTGGATAAGGGGCTTTGCATTTATTTAGTCCAACATGACAGAGAAAAAAGAAGAAGAAGAAGAATTGCTTCAAATAATATTATTTCATGTAAGAATATCAGTAAACTAGGTTAACTATAAAAATGAGAATATGACTTTGGGTCAACTTTATACAAGTAAGAAGTAAGAAATTGAAACATTAATACTGACACATTATTATTTGATAAACAAATTTGGTACATAAATTTCGTAATTTTAACCCTAAAAATTAGGGTTTGATTGATTTTTAATTATTAATTCACGAAAGACTGAACTTTTTTTAATTGATATGATTATCAACCTCAATTGCCACAAGATGCTTTTTAATTGATGTGATTGGCCACTTCAAATGCCACATAAGATAATATAGAATTGTAGTATATTTAGATGATAAAAATAACGTTATTGATTATTCAAATTCTTATTGCTCATTTTATGAATGTAATGATCTAGTCAATATAATGTTGTATGAATTGAGTGTAATTGGTTAAACATTGTTTGAAATAATTGACAAATTAAAAAATTCATCAATATACCCGATAGAAGCATATGTATAGTTGTAACTTGTAAAAAATTAACAATTTCATGCTCCTGTTGCAACAAATTGACAAACTTTCAACTTATTGTTTGATCTTAAATAAAATTGAGCTAATTGAAAAAAGCGGTTTTTTTTAAAGTTTATATAAAAAAGAGAGGGGCGGAAAGAAACACCTGTATAGTTGAATTATTAAAACAATTTTCATATTGATTGAGACCACCGTAAGCAGAAAAATACTAAATTTTTTTGAAATCTTGTACTTAAATGTTTGGCGAAAGACGCGATGAAAGTCTTCGTGGGTGGTGACCAACCACCATCTCGCGAAAACACTTGTTTGAGTCCAGTTTGATCAATTTGTTAAATAAAAAAAATTAAAAAAAAAAGCAGAAAAAAGAAAAAAAGAAAAAAAGAGGGATTTAAGGAGCCAAAAACACCTGACGCTTCCTCCTCTACGAAATGGGGGACAAAAGAAAATAAAAAACCCAAAAAGAATCGGGGAATGAAATCTACTTACCAACATTAGCATCAGTTATTCTCTCTCTCGTTTCAGTCAAATATCTTCTTTCCCCCAATAAATTTTCCCTCCCTACTTCCCCCTCCTCTGGCTCCTCTGCTCTGCAATCTGGCAATCTGCATTAGGGTTTTTTCTCGCCCAATTCCATCTCCCAATCCAATCCCATCTGCATTTCCACTGCGGAGTCTGTTCATCTGGGGCGAGATCGAACTGGGTGCAGAATGCGGGTGAGACGTTGAGATTTTCAGCTTTTCTGGGTTGAAATTTTTTGATGGGTTTTCTACTTTTCTTGCATTGTGTTGCTGAATTGTGACATTGATTGGCTTCTTGAACTCGATCTCTCTGAACCCATTAGGGGGTTTGAGTTCTCTCACTGTATGATGCTTTGTATTTCTTGCCACTGTTGATTTGGATTGTATATTTTGGATGTGGGTTTTTTTCTTGAGGATTTGGGAAAGGTTTAGTTCGGGAGTTTTATTGGGTTTGGAGCTTGAATTGGGTTGCTTTTGGTGATTGAAGAAATGGGTATTGGAGGAACTGTTTGGTTGTTATTGTTGTTGTAGAATATATTGTAGTCTGTGTATTGGTTTCGTAAAGATGAAGAGGCTGAAAGTTGAACCTTCGGTTGCGAGGAGGTTCAAATTGCAGCATTTGTTGTTTGGTATAGCGGCATTGTACTTGGTCTTCATATCCTTTAAGTTTCCCCAGTTTCTAGAGATGGCAAAGACGCTGAGTGGTGATGATCGTTATGTTGGATTGGAACTGGTCGAAGATGTGGATTTGAGTAAACCGTTATTTAGTTCTGTTTATAAGGATACGTTTCATCGCAAATTGGAAGACCAAAACCAAGATGCGCCTGTGAGGCCTAGTAAGGAACCTTTGGAAGAGAGTAAAGGTGGATCTAAGCCAATAAAGCCACTACAGCATCAATATGGTCGGATTACTGGTGAGATTATGAGGCGAAGGAATAGAACTAATGAACTTTCGGTGCTTGAGAGGATGGCAGATGAGGCTTGGACATTGGGTTTAAATGCTTGGGAAGAAGTGAGTAAACTTGATGGGAAGGAGATTGGAGAGAGTTCTGTAATTGAGGGAAAACCTGAGTCATGTCCTTCATGGTTATCAATGAGTGGGGAAGAATTGGCAACAGGAGATAAGTTGATGTTTCTTCCTTGTGGGCTTGCTGCAGGTTCTTCTATTACGGTGGTGGGAACATCCCATTATGCTCATGAGGAGTATGTGCCCCAGCTTGCAAAGTTGAGGAGGGGCGATGGAACAGTTATGGTCTCGCAGTTCATGGTTGAGTTGCAAGGGTTGAAGTCAGTAGACGGGGAGGACCCGCCAAAGATACTGCACTTGAATCCACGATTAAAAGGTGATTGGAGCCAGCGGCCAGTCATTGAGCACAACACCTGTTACAGGATGCAATGGGGAACAGCTCAAAGGTGTGACGGCTTACCATCCAAGAGCAATGAAGACATGCTAGGTAAAATTTTTCCATTGATTTAGAAGATAAAGTCCTTCCCTTGTAGTCCCCTAGGAAGGGGGACACCCGAGGCCTGATCAAACAAAAAAGTCCTTCCCTTGTATTTCTACAGCCATGATATTTGTAAAAAGGCATGAAGATTCATGAAAGTACGAAATTAAAGAAAAAAACATGAGTATACCTGTGTATGAATAATACTAAAGCTTTTTATGAGGATGAGTCCCTTAACAAGGACAAGTTTGTTTGTAGCGCAAAATAGGAAGTATATTATGAGGATTAGATGTAGAACTTTTGTTTGCTTTTTCAGATTGTAAAAATCCATGTCCCTTTCTTTCTATTCTGTAGCAGTTTGTTACGTGGGTTATATATAAACCATCTGACTAAGCTGTTTACTATGTGGGTTGCTATGCAGTCATGTTGTTATTTCGAAGGATACAGAATTTTTTTATGCTTCCCAGAATCTTAGACTCCAATCTCCACCTTCTATCTATTGTCTTGCTGTTGATCCTGTAGATTATATATATAAACCATTGGATATACCTTTTGGGTTGTAACATAACTTTATTGCACATGTGACAGTTGATGGATATGTGAGATGTGAAAAGTGGATGCGAAATGATATGGTAGACTCAAAGGAGTCCAAGACCAAGACTACCTCATGGTTCAAACGATTCATAGGGCGTGAGCAGAAGCCAGAAGTAACCTGGCCATTTCCCTTTACAGAGGGTAGATTGTTTATCCTGACTATACGTGCTGGTGTAGATGGATTCCATATTAGTGTTGGGGGCAGGCATGTGACTTCATTTCCATATCGGATGGTATGTCGCATAAATGAGTAACTTGTATTGCTTATGTTTGCCTCTGACATTGCACGAATATGCTAAGGCCATAATTATGAGTAATGATCATATCTATTCTTTAGCATCTGGTTGTGTCATTTCAATTGTTTTCATATTTCTTCTCTATTAATAGTGCAATGCTCTTTTCTCTAATTATTTGGATGCTTTAACTTTAGGGTTTTACACTTCAAGATGCTACTGGTTTAGCAATTAAAGGAGATGTTGATGTTCATTCTGTTTATGCTACTTCTCTTCCCACTTCTCATCCAAGCTTCTCACCTCAAAGAGTACTGGAGATGGCAGAGAAGTGGAAAGCTCGTCCTTTACCCAAGAGTCCTATTCGACTGTTTATTGGGGTTCTGTCTGCTACAAATCACTTTGCAGAGCGCATGGCAGTGAGAAAAACTTGGATGCAATCGTCAGCAATCAAGTCCTCCAACGTAGTAGTCCGTTTCTTTGTTGCATTGGTAAGTTTCTTGCTTTTAGCTATTCAATAATTGATTCTGCATTAAGAGTTGAGCAGTCAGATCCCAGGATCTGGTGTGCTGATATTTTTACGTGATTATGTCCATTCTATTTCCAAAACAAAAGAAGTCCTCTCCATTTATAAGGCTGGAGAACAAATATTACATTAGTCTCTTTTTCTTTAAAAGTATAACATCCTTGAGTAGTTATATCTCATCATGCATGAGAAGATATAGATGTGGCTCTAATTGGTCAAAAGTGTGCGATTCAGTCTTTCAAGTTTTCTGTTTGTTATCTATTGTGAAGTTCTAGCTCCAATTGTAAACCTCTGTTTATGCGTGTAACTAATTTATTTTCCCCTTTCTAGCTTGGATTCTGTTTATGTTAAAAGAGTATTTGACTGAAAGAGAGAGAATTCTGGATTGATTCTGTTTCCCTTCCATAACGTCAGACAGGCAGATTGATGTTTAAATTTTATTGCGTAGATGCTGATGTAGATATGGTGTTTGAATTGTATGGGCTAATACGGAATGTACCTAGTAAAATTGACTTGATGAAAGAAAAGTACTTGCTCTAAATGACGCTAGCTTGGAATGACTTGATTCAAATTCTATACCCAGATCATTTTTACAATATTTATTTTAGAAAAAAGTGAATTGTTCCTACAGGGGCAGGACAGTGATAGTGTGACCCACCCTTCAGTGGGAATTGACTGGATTTTTAGCCTTAGGTTTGTAACCTTTGAAATTTGCCTAGCAATAAAAAGAAAAGAATTTGAATTATGCAACTCAGGTACTTGTAGATTGATGAGTTTAAATCTTATATTGAAACTGTTTCTGTTTTATATGAATTCGATATTTGGTTATATTAATTATTAAGTTTTGCAGAATCCAAGGAAGGAGGTAAATCAAGTGCTGAAGAAAGAGGCCGCTTACTTTGGTGATATAGTTATTTTGCCCTTTATGGATCGCTACGAGCTTGTTGTTCTGAAAACCATTTCTATTTGTGAGTTTGGGGTGAGTTCAGTTTATTCTCCAGTATTTCTTCATTGAGTAAACATATTACATATGTATATAATATATTATTATAAATCAAAGGTTCGTATGTATCTGTAGTGCGGTGTAATAATATATACATATGTAAAACATCTTGATGCAGGCTCAGAACGTGACAGCTGCATACATCATGAAATGTGACGATGATACATTTGTTAGAGTGGAGACTGTCTTAAAGGAAATTGAGGGCATCCCTTCTAAAAAATCCCTTTATATGGGCAATCTTAACCTCTTGCATCGCCCCCTCAGAAGTGGAAAATGGGCTGTAACCTATGAGGTATGCAAGTTGGTGTGCATCTCTACTTAGTTTTAAGTCATTCAGTTATCTGCTTTTGTTCAAGAGTTGTAGTTGATGAGCTGTCTTGACCCATCTGTTTAGTAGGAGCTACTTTTCTTAATCGTACATATATTCTGAAAATTGGATATAGTGGTTGGACCCATGCCACTTGGAGCTCCATGATACCACTAGAATCATATGAATGGACAAGAAATAATTTCCCTACATACGGCTCCTAATTTCCCTACTGTTGTTGCTGTTATCTAATTTTAATTTGTTTTTATTTTTCCCCTGAGAGGATTAAAAGTTTTCAAAGAGGATGCGTGTTAATCCCTTTATGTTTGTGGTTTTTTCTTCTACTCTTCTCTCTCTCCCTCTGAAGCAGTATTGTCTATTGTGACAGGAGTGGCCAGAAGAAGCTTATCCTCCATATGCCAATGGCCCTGGATATGTAATTTCCATTGATATTGCTAAATTCATCATTTCTCAGCACGTTAGTCGTAGCCTAAGGGTAAGTTACTAATTGTCCGACTTATTACCTCTCTTCGGAGGATGGTTTCTTCCTTTTTCTTTCAGTTCCTGTTCAAAATTAATATGCATTGGCCAAAAGGAAAGTTATAATATACGTGGTTGCTGAAAGATATTGTGTATTTGGTTGCAGCTTTTCAAGATGGAAGATGTGAGCATGGGAATGTGGGTTGAGCAATTCAACAGTACCACAGCAATCGTCCAATACTCCCATAACTGGAAGTTTTGTCAGTATGGGTGCATGGAGAACTATTTCACTGCACATTACCAATCGCCAAGGCAAATGATCTGTCTTTGGGACAAGTTGGCTAGAGGTCGAGCTCAATGCTGTAACTTCAGATGACACTGAGCAGTGTGCTTCACACGAGTAGATTGCAGCACTCTTCACCCTTCTTTCTGGTATCCTCACGCTCATGCTGATTTTTGTCTATTAGTTTTAATTGAAAGTACAAGCTCCTAACGATGAATCATGAGAAATGGTTTTTGTCAAAAATGAATCATCGAAGAGTAGTATATAGATTGTGTTGTAAAATGGGGCTGCTTGACAGTTTCTCCCCACTACCACTACATTGTACATTATGCTCATAATCTTGAGATTTAACAAAAGATCTAGAACGTCTTGTACATTTGTGGTTGAACAATTGCACCTCCCATCCCATCTTGATCATAAAATTAGTCATCACCATATACCATGGCATCATATGCAGCGTTTCACTTCGTTGTGAAGAGATTTTGCAGTCAGATTTTTGAGTAAAATTGTGTTTGTTTCCTAATTTCTATCAAATCAACATGAGTTCTTTTGTTGTTGAGATAAAGTGGATTTAAAAACTTATGGAAATTGTTTTTTTTTTCCCTTTTTTCCATCATTTTTGTTAATACAAATTTTGCTCACTTCAGATAAAAGACATTCTAAACCGTGCCACTTAGTATTACGATCTAGTGATATTTCTCTTTGCTTGTAAGTGGGAGGTCTTAGCGTTGACTTTCGTGAATGGCGAGTTCGATACCAAATTATTATAACTGACCTATCGTGTGGTTTAGCCCTAATTTTTGAATAGTATATCATTGTATATATGAAAAAAAAACATTGCAAGGTAATGGGACAAAAAATCAACACATCAGGTGTAACTAGGTCAAGCATTAGTTTTGGTGCGGAAATTAGTGTCCACCAGGAGAGAAAGTCTTTGCCTCAACTATCAATATAAATTGGTGCCCAAAAGCGAAGCCATGCAAAGCACAAGAATCTCGAACAACGTACCCAAAAACATGGAGGAAAACCAAAGAAGCCTTGAAAATATTGTGTCAGCTAGGAGTTTGATAAATTTCATTCCCATCCAAATGACTCTAAAAGCTGCAATTGAGCTCAATGTCTTCAGCATCATCGCCAAATCAGGCCCTGCAGGATCTCATCTCACAGCAAGAGAAATCGCTTCCCAAATTCCGACTTAGAATCCGGATGCAGCCCGGAATTTGGACAGAATACTAAGAATGCTGGCCGTACATTCCCTCCTCTCGACGTCTCTAAAACCATCTGCGAACAATGAGGGATTGCAAAAAAGGGCTTATGGCCTCACAAAGGAGACACTTTGCTTGGTGCCAGATGAAAATGGAGTCTCATTAGCTCCATTGATAATTTTCAATTGTGAGATTGACATTGTGAAGAGCCTTTCCATGCACAAGGATTCCGTACTCGAACCGGAGATTTTGCCCTTCTACAAGGCTCATGGAATCACCATATTTGAGTATATGTCCAAGAAACCTGAGCTGAGCCAGTTGTTTAATAAGTCCATGGCAGAAAGTTCTAACCTAAATTTTGACGGGGTGCTGAAAGTTTATAAGGGTTTTGAAGAGGTGAATGAGTTGATGGATGTAGGGGGTGGAATTGGAAAAACCATTTGGAAAGTAGTTTCCAAGTATCCCCACATCCATGGAATTAACTTCGATTTGCCTAATGTTGTTGCTCAAGCTCCTCCTTACCAAGGTTAGTAGTAGTATCATCAAAATAGTCATCATTAATTAATTAAAAAATAGGTTTTATAATGGTGTCTTGTTTTTTATTTATTTAAAGAAAACAATATATTGAGAAATGAGAGAACAAAATTACACTTAGTCTTGGATGAGAACGTCTTGAATAATGTCATCAAGAGGGTCCTCAAGCCATATATACCAGATCTTTGTCAATACTAAACTTGACTTTCAATATACATGTATCACATGTTGAAAATTTCTCCTTTATTTCTTATAGATTAATAAAGAAGGCAAATTTTTTTTTTTATATACAAACGCAGTCTCTGTCATATCCCGGACTGGCTCCGCTGTAGCACGATATTGTCCGCTTTGGGCCACGCCCTCAGAGTTTTGTTTTTGGGAACTCACAAGCAACTTCCCAGTGGGTCTACCATTCTGGAATTGACCTAGCCCAAACTTGCTTAACTCCGGAGTTCCGATGGAATTTGAAGCCAGTGAGCTCCCAAAATGCCTCGTGCTAAATGGAGGTGAGCATGTACATATAAGGCACATCACCTCCTCTCCTTTGGTCGATGTGGGATGTCACAATAGTTTAATTAGTAACCTTTATGAGTTTAATCATTATTATAGTGATATCTCATATAGGTGAGACTTATCCAGAGGACTACTGGGGCTACCCAGGACAGGAGGGCTACGACCCAGCTACTTACAGGTGAGTGAGTGGGTCTTTGTTTTGATAAATGTATTATTATGTATGGTTTTTCACTGCTTTCTTTAAATTGTTAGCACGGCTCATATAATATGTGATTGTTGGAGGTAGAACATCTGTATTATATTTGCCATACATTTTTCTATACTGTTGCTCATCAATAGATGTAGAACACCTAGGTATCAGTACTCAGTCCTATGGCCAGGACTAGCCTTGACGTTTGAAGGTATCACACCTAGTACCGCTACGCAACTTTGGATCCATTGTAGGTACTAGCCTGTTCTAGGTTGCACTAGGAAACTCGAACTTGTGTGTGACGCGTTTTGCGCACAACGATTAGCGTTAGACTCGCGTCATTGTAGTACTCAGCGTATTTCTCATATACCTAGCCTGTCCTCGTAGCTTATCTACTTGGGCTTGTGTGTTTACATATGGGTGAGCATTCAGTGTGTTTTCGAGCAATCCATTATGGTTTTACCATTGGTTTTCGGGGAGTACTTGTCTTACTATTATAGTATTTTGAGGATCATATCGGGGAGTATGACGTATTTTTTTCAAAAACTATACATGTTTTTCAGCGAGGGGATAGTATGCTCTTGAAAACAAAAATTTTATCAAACTTTACTTTTTGACCCACTCACCCTTTTATGTTTTGCGCCATTCCAGGAATTAGTGGCGAATTTGATTACCAGTGAGACGAGGGCTTACTTCGGCTGTGGTTGACAGTTCTGACAATTTCTCCAGACTATGTAGGATTTGTTCCTAATTTTAGTTAATTTCTACTTATCCATCCTCACGAGGGTGTGAATGTTTTTATTCTCTGCATTATTTACTATGCTCTGACTGTTATGCATATGTAATAATGGGTTTTACCCATTACCGCACTTTTACTTCTGCTTCCAACTTTAAATCTACTCACTTTTCTCATGCACATGCATAATTGATTTTCGTCACTTAACACGTGTCGGCCAACACTTCCCGACACCTGGCGTGTCAGGATCGAGGACGCCGGGTTCCCCTTAAGTGGGGTGGATTGTGACATCCCACATCGATTAACGGAGAGGGGGTGATGTGCCTTATATGTACATGCCCACCTCCATTTAGCACGATGCCTTTTGGGAGCTCACTGGCTTCGGATTCCATTGGAACTCCGAAGTTAAGCGAGTTTGGGCTAGAGCAATCCCATGATGAGTGACCCACTGGGAAGTTGCTCGTGAGTTTTCAGAAACAAAACCGTGAGGGCGTGGCCTAAAGCGGACAATATCGTGCTACGACGGAGCCTATCCGGGATGTGACAGTTTCGCTTGCAGTGGTAAATAATCTTAATAACTTGAGTCTTGTTGCCGGATAGGTGGATACGATTATTAATTTAGTTATCATCATCATCATCTCATGTACACTTCTTTGTTTTTAATCAATTTTGGTTATATAAATTATAACCAACATGTAAACTTGTCAATACATACATGTTTATATAACCAACATGTAAACTTGTCAATACATACAGGTGTGAATCATATCGGTGGAAGTATGTTTGAGACGATACCAAATGCACAATCAATTATGTTGAAGGTATGCATGGTTTGCTTCTTGTACTCATTTTAATTGTTCTTTTTCCCATTAATTATTGAAATTTTATTTATCATCATTAACCTAGATAATTAATTAATCTTATCTATGGTTTTCAGTGGGTACTCCATAACTGGGAAGATGATCGGTGCAATCAAATATTGAAAAGTTGTTGGGAGGCATTACCAAAAAATGGGAAGGTGATAGTTGTAGAATTTGCAATACCAGAAGTATTGGAGAATACTTAAGCAGTGTTGAACATAGTAACGTTGGACATCTCAATGATGGCATTGCCTGGTGGTAGAGAGAGAACAACAACTGAATTTGATAACTTGGCAAAATCTGTAGGTTTTGTGGAAACAAAGATTTTTCCAATCTCACATGGGATTTGTGTGTTGTGGAATTTCTCAAGAGAGAAGCATGATATAAATAATAAACAAATCCCATACTTTTTATTTTGTGGTCAAGTGCGCTTTGTGCGGTAGTCTATTATCTTTAGGTATGGGTTTCGAGTTCTTGTATTTAGATGTTGTGTATTTACCCGTATTTCGTAGAATCTTAGCTATCGAAACAATCCAATGACTTAAAGGAAGCTACATTAGCTTTAAGATAAACTAGCAAAGATGCCCGCGCGTTGCTGCAGGATTGAAAATTGTATGAAAGATTATGTTCCAAAGATATAAAACACTAGTACAAAAATGCACTTGGGCGACAAAACCAATTTCGTCGCCCAAAGTCATATTTCGTCGCCTAAACGTTTGGGCGACCAATAATTCGTCGCCCACTATTCGTCGCTCAAAGTCCGTCGTATGTCAGCTCTTGAAAAACATTTATAACGTTTTTTTAACCAGATTAATATGTGACAATATGATAACCCTATTTTTTGGAATTCAATTGTACAAAAATCTGTTTATATATATATATATAAAAATTAGCCATGGCATTAATATTTCCCACCCAAATGAAAAAATAAAAATAAAAAAAATAAAAAATGAAGAAATGAAAATACTAATTTTGGAATTCAATTGTTCAAACATCTGTTTATATATATATATATATATATAAAAGTTAGTCATGGAATTAATATTTCCACCCAAATGAAAAAATTAAAATAAAATAAATGAAGAAATGAAAATACTAATTTGATACAACTCACGTGCTTAAACTTCTTTAAATGGTTGTCCTGATTTCATATTAAAAATTCTTCCAATTATATCAGGTCTATCTTCTAGTTTATATTCAACATTTTTATTAAATTCTCTAAAATTTTTGTATTTCACATTAATTGAGATTATAAATATCATCCCAGGATGACCATATTCTCTACATATTGCCATAACATTTTGATAGTTATTGATCATATATTTAGGAATATCGGTATATGAGGAAGGTAATATGACTTTTTCCCAAATTAGTAGCATCATTTTCACCTCTTGAAGAGCATCATAAACACCTTTGAAAATTCGCTTCTCATATTTTTGATTTCGTCTAATGTATTCCAATCGATCTTCTTCTTCAAGAGTTGCAAAGGAGTCAACTAAATATTGTTGAAACAATCTTTCACCTTTTAATATATTTAATTGATTACCTCTTTCTTGAATTTGATAAGCTATAAAGATCTCATAGTTAATTTTTCTCTTTTAGATGCGTGATCCTCATAACTTAGTTCAATTTTAAATCAAGTTTAAAATCCATCTTCACCAAATGGAAGAATAGGATATTGCAATGCCATAAATTTTGGATGTAATTTTTGAAATATGTTTGAAACCTTTAGCAGTGACTATATAATAATATCTACATTTGAATAAAAAGGCCTATATCTCTGATCAAGCCACTAATTTCATCACATGTAGCTTCGTCATATTGTCTATTATCATGAGCTTGTTTATTTAATAACATCATCCTAAAAAAGAAGTAAGTGTATTATTTTCAAAAGGGTTCTTTAAATATAGACCCCTACAACTCATATCTATAATAAAAACTGACTTTACATGTTTAAAAACAAAAAAAACCCAAAAATTTAAATAGATTGCCACGTAAGAGAAATAAGTAACCTACTATAATAAGTTATTTACAACTTATACCACAGCATTCTATAACCGTTTCTCACACACACACATGTATTAGTTAACTATTATTCAATTTGGAATTGATAGGGCATTAAAATCTAACTAGTCCTCTAATTAACGTTTTATAGTTTTTTATTTGTCTTACAATGACTCTAACACGCATATATTATAAATTATTTACAACAATACACATCTTTTTTTTTCGGTAAATTATTCTACGAACACATAACACATATATATAATAGTAAAACATGAAATAGTATATTAGATTCTTAAAATAGTAGATACATTATTTTTGTAAGGTTAAACGGTGGGTAAGTTTCTTACATTAAAAATTAAACCAAAGGCAAAATTATCTCCATTAAACAAAACAATAGATACATTATGTTGTATAAAAATTGATGTAACATCCGTAAAAAAGTTTGTTATAAAATAATTCCGGAGGATATTTTCTACTGCGTCGTGTTTATTTTCGTACGAAATCGTGTAAGTTTACTGTTTTGGTGGGTGCCTTGATACCCCACGAAACCCAATTTTCTTTTCTTTCTTCCCCTTCCTTCTTCCCGTCACTTTCTTTCTTTTTCGGTTTTGTCTTTTTCTCTCTCTCCTTATTATTGTACCGCGATTACATCGTGAAAGACCTTGCGTCAGATCGAGGCGAACAAGTCACCGCCTTCTTCGTCTGGCATACCAGACTAAATGGTGCAAACCGTTCATCCAAACTCCCAACCGTTTGAAGGAAAATGCACCCGGAAGAACCGGACCTTCCGGGCCATTTCAGGCCAACCTAGGCCAGGTGAGTTTCTAACTACCACCATTGTCTTCCTCTCGTTGAGTAGATGAATTTTCATGAGTCGTTTGCCTAATTTGGTTGAGTTTTGTGTAGATCGACAAACTACGAGTGAACCGCAACTTTCGGGGCAAATACAGGCCATTTCGACTTGTCTGACCAATCCAAGGTACACTGTGATTCTACTCTTCTCCAGCTTCATTTTGATATATGGGCGATAAAATTTGGCCAAGAAATGAAGAAGATGTGGAGCTTGAAAATTTTCTAGAATCGGCCAAAATTCAAGCGCCGGCCCCGGAAAAAGACAGGTGGCCGGCGATGGTGTATCGCAACCCGGTCCAGGACCGCGATGGCGTCAACGTTGACCGAGCGCTTATGGGCGCGCGATGAGAGCGTGAATAATGTTACCGATTAGTCTTGGTGACTCGTGACAGCGCGTACTACCTTAAGGCGAATGCATTATGGTATTTTTCTTGGTGTTTTGGACCTCCGTGTTGAGCAAACAAGGGATAGGTGTAATTAATTAGTTATTTAGTAACCTTTATGAGTTTAATCATTATTACGTTGATATCTCCTATAAGTGAGACTTATCCGGAGGACCTACGCAGGGCTACCCGGAGACGAGAACTACGACAGGCTACCTCTAGTGAGTGAGTGGGTCTTTGTTTTGATAAATGTATATGTCATTATGGTTTCAATGCTTTCTTTAGCGGCATAACTCATATCATATATGATTGTTGGAGGTGAACATTCGTGATATATTGCCGTACATGTTTTATCTTTGTTGCTCGTGAGTAGATGTATACTTAGCCGGGTATTAGTGCCGATCTTGTGGCTAGGACTAGCCTTGGCGTTTGGGTAGTCCGCTACCCGATCTGCTTCTGACTTTGGATCTATTGTAGGTGCTTTGTTCTAGGTTGCACTAGGCAACTCGGACTTGTGTGATGCACTTTGTGCTGCGCGCTTGCGTTGGGCTTCGCGTCATTGTAGTACTCGGCGTATTACTTTTATACACAAGTATGTTCCTCGTAGTTTAGCTCACTTGGGCTTGTGTGTTTACATATGGGTGAGCATATCGAGTAATCATTATCGGGAGTACCCGTAGATTTTATCGTATTTTGAGGTTCATGCTAAAGGGTATGACGTGTTTTCGAAACTATACTTGTTTTCCGAGGGGTTAGTAGGCTACTTAAAAAACAAGGTTTTATCAAACTTTTGCTTTTTGACCCACTCTTGTTTATGTTTTGCGCCCCTCCCAGGACCTAGTGACGGGTTTACTTATTGGTGATTTGAGGACTTTCTAGTGGCGGTGATGCATTGATTCGACAACTGTTGATCGTTGTAGGATTCACTCACTGCCTTAGTTAACTTTTATTATCCATCCTGCGAGGATGTGAATGTTTTATACCCCTTTGCACTATTTACTTTGCTCACATTTGTTATGCATCATTATTATGGGTTTTTAACCCTACTTCCACACTTCTACTTCCACACTCTGCTCTTATTATTCTTACTCTTTTCCACTGTTCATGCATAGTGGCTTTCGTCACCTAACACGTGTCGGCCATCACTTCCCACAGAGCACTGAGCGTGTCGAGATTGGGATGTGTTACATCCCCGTCCGGGAATAATATTATTTTATTTAAGTGCGAAATGGCCAGATTTTGCCCTTGGTTGACCTTACGGTTGACTTTAGGCCGTAACAAATGCAGCGCGTTCACTTAATATTTTCTTGAAAGCGTGCTGCAAGTGGAAATGCAGAGAGCAGCGTGAAGCGCGAGCCGTGCGTCGTTAGGACTCGAGCAGTATTTTACGAGCGTTAGTTTTTCGGCGTTTCCGTATTTTCGATTTAGACGGTTTGGTGGTAGGTGGGGCCCAAACCTGGTGGCCAATGTGGCCTTGTCCACACGTCTTTTGACTCTCATCCCTCGCTCTGTCGCCGTGTGTTCTGCTTGACACAAAACAAGGAGCAAAAAAAGCTCCAAAATTCTCGAGAGCACCAGTGCCCTCCTGCTTCCTCTGCGAGCCATCTCTTGGCGGGGAGAAGGTCATGACCTTCTTCTCCACAGCCGAGCCAGTGCTCGACCCAGCAACCCTAGAAACCTAGGAACCCAAATACTCGAAATCGGTGAAAAACCGGGGAACTTCCCTACGCGATTTCTCGGTGAAATCGAACTTCGAATCACCTCCAAAACTACATCAATGGACTTAAAGACCACAGGATCCCGACCCGAGGCTGGTGTGTTGGGACATCGAGATCGTGAAGTTTGCGTTTGGCCGAAACTTTGGAGCCAAATTCCGGCCACCTCCGGCCAGGTGACGGCCTCCAAAATGGTAAATTCTGAATCCCCTCCTCCTAGCTTCATTTTGGTACTTGAATCGTCAATTTGGACTTAAAAGCGAGGAGATTATGAAGCTTTGAAAAATCCGGAAATTAAGAGCCCAGAAACCAGGATTCGGCGGCGGTAGCGCCGGCGACCCGAAGCTCGGAGAAGGCGACCGGCGCCCCAGCGTCATCGGCAATGAGCCAGGAGTTGACAGCTTAGCGGCCAGGAGTTGACGGCAAGCGCGAAACCGAGTTGGCCGGCAAGTAGAGCGAGTTCTGCGTAGCGAGCGAGTTTACCGGCTAGCGAGAGCGAGTTGACGGCTTAGCGAGCCGAGTTGACGGCTCCGATTCTTCCAAATCCGCGCGTGGGGGCGCGTGAGCCTTTATTTTTCTACGCCGTCTTGGCGGGCGACCTAAATGACGGCGGCGTACTACCTAGGGTGAATACGTTTGGTAATTTTGAGGAGTGTTTTGGACCTCCAAATTGAGAAAGCAAGGGATAGGTTTATTTAATTAGTTAATCCGTTATCCTTATGAGGTTAATCATCGTCTTCGAATTTCTCTTCGTCGCCCAAAATTTTGTCGCCCAAGCCATTTTTTCTACTAGTGAAAGATTGTGTTGGAAAATATTAATACTATTTACATTGAAAACGTTAGATAGATTATTATACATAGGTAGTTCATGTGGCCTTTTGTGATAGTAGTACTTACATACAAAATATTATACAACATTGTGCTATGTCAGCTGCTGAAAAACATTTATAACGTTTTTTTAACCAGATTAATATGTGACAATATGATAACCCTATTTTTTGGAATTCAATTGTACAAAATCTGTTTATATATATATATATAAAAGTTAGTCATGGCATTAATATTTCCACCCAAATGAAAAAATAAAAATAAAAAAATAAAAAAAATGAAGAAATGAAAATACTAATTTGATACAACTCACGTGCTTAAACTTCTTTAAATGGTTGTCTTGATTTCATATTAAAAATTCTTCCAATTATATCAAGTCTATCTTCTAGTTTATATTCAACATTTTTATTAAATTCTCTAAAATTTCTGGCCATTTCACATTACAGGTGAAAGTTATAAATAAATTAGGATGACCATATTCTCTACATATTGCCATAGCATTTTGATAGTTATTGATCATATATTTAGGAGTATCAGTATATGAGGAAGGTAATATGACTTTTTTTTCCCAAATTATTAGCATCATTTTCACCTCTTGAAAGAGCATCATAAACACCTTTGAAAATTTCGCTTCTCATATTTTTTTGATTTCGTCTAATGTATTCCAATCAATCTTCTTCAAGAGTTGCAAAGGAGTCAACTAAATATTGTTGAAACAATCTTTCACCTTTTAATATAGTACTTAATTGATTACCTCTTTCTTGAATTTGATAAGCTATAAAAGATATAGTTAATTTTTTCTCTTTTAGATGCGTGATCCTCATAACTTGGATTCAATTTTAAATCAAGTTTAAATCCATCTTCACCAAATGGGAAAAGAATAGGATATTGCAATGCCATAAATTTTGGATGTAATTTTGAAATACGTTGGAAACCTTTACTTGTTGACTATATAATAATATCTCTGTTTGAATAAAAAAGGCCTATATCACCTACGATCAAGCCACTAATTTCATCACATGTAGCTTCATCATATTGTCTACTATCATGAGCTTGTTTATTTATTAACATCATCCTAAAAGAAGTAAGTGTATTATTTTCAAAAGGGTTCTTTAGTTATAGGCCCCTACAACTCATATTTCTATGACAAAAACCCACATATGTTTACACTTTCAAAAAAAACCCAAAATTTAAATAGATTGCCACGTAAGAAAATAAGTAACCTACTATAATAAGTTATTTACAACTTATACCACAACATTCTACAACCGTTTCTCACACACATTCATTATTAGTTAACTATTATTCAATTTTGAATTGATAGGGCATTAAAATCTAACTAGTCCTCCTAATTAACGTTTTATAGTTTTTTTATATTTGTCTTACAATGACTCTAACACACATATATTATAAATTATTTACAACTTAATACATCTTTTTTAGGTAAATTATTCTACGAACACATAACACATATATATAATAGTAAAACATGAAATAGTAGATTAGATTCTTAAAATAGTAGATACATTATTGTTGTAAAGTTAAACGGTGGGTAAGTTTTTCCGTAAAAATTAAACCAAAGACAAATTATCTCCATTAAAACAAAACAATAGATACATTATCTTGTATAAAAATTGAACAATAGGTAAATTATATTTGTACAAATTATATTGTAGATACATTATTTTTGTACAAAAAAAAAATAGGTAAATTAAAATTCATAAACAAAAAGTACGTAGATACATTATGTTTTAATCAAATAACATTCCTTTTGAATCAAGTAAGTAGATACATTATTTTTTAATCAAATAAAATTTCTTTATTTTGTAGGTAAATTATTTTGAATGCATTATTACATATACTGGGCACATTTTATTATTAATGTATATGTGCAAATAATTTACCTATATTGTTATATAAATATAGGTAAATTAATTTTGAATCAAATAACATTTCTTTATTTTGTAGGTAAATTATTTTGAATGCATTATTACATATACTGGGCACATTTTATTATTAATGTATATGTGCAAATAATCTACAAAATAAAGGAATGTTATTTGGTAAATTATTTTGCATGTATTATTACATATACTGGGCACATTTTATTATTAATACATGTGTCCAAATAATTTTCTTATCTTTTATGTAAATTATTTTATAGTGCCCTTTCAGATTTTCATTTGGCAAGAAAATGGAAAAATTAAATTAAAATGGCCTAATTTTATACAAATTTGAAAACAATTACGAAGTCTTAGGGAAAGTACAGCATTAATGTTTCTTTTATGTTTTTATTTTTTTTTCGCCAGAAGCATTAATCTCCAATTTGTTATAATATGCAATGAATTTAAAATTAATGCATTTTCTTAGAATCTTTAATTCCTCCCTTCAAATTTGCATACAATTAATTGTATACGTTAAAGTCAAACATAATTAATGAATTTGCTTATGTCGAGCCTAGTAACTGGGTTTTATTTAAGTAAAAAAACCACGTTGGGTTTTATGTAAGGAAACTTGAGTTTGAGAGGCTAAAGTCATATTTTCATTTTTCAAAATTATCTCTGGTTGATCGGAAAGATTTAACTAATTCATTAGTTTCATCAAACATTTTAATTAAACCTTCTATGATATTTGGATTGAGATTAGCATTTCTTTCATTAGTATCAACAACGTTAAGGTGATTTGTCACTTCATTATGAGTATCAAATATATAAGGGTTTTTATCACAAATAGTCCCTGAAATTGATCTAACTCATTATTTTGGTCATTCAATTTGAAAATCGATCACGTGAAGCTGGCGCTAAGCGCATCACATACGAGTCGTAGCTGCCTAATGCAGGCTAGTACATGCTGGCACCTACAATGGATCCAAAGTGAGCATACGGTACGGTGTGAACATACACGTGAAGGCTAGTCCTGGCCCGGACGAGTACTAGACACTGGTGAATGCATGTATGATGAGTATATAAAAATATACATAATCATGCCATCACAATTTCACAAATCTCAACACAATATAATTATTTATACTTAACTCATAAGTAAAAACATGGCATGATGGAGAAAATCAATTATAAAAATCACAATGAGAAATAATATAAATACTATTAATTTCTCAAAACAAAGCCCACTCACTGATATGTAGTTAGGCCATAGCCGACTTGCCTTGCCTGATCCCTGTAATCCTCCGAGTAAGTCTCACCTATATGAGATATCACTATAGTAATGATTAAACTCATAAAGGTTACTAATTAATTTAATAAACGACACTAGTCCTTGGTTTGCTCAACACGGAGGTCCAAAACACTCCGAAAAATACCATACGTACTGCCCAGATGTAGTACGCGTCATCACGAGTCGCCTCGGGTCGACGGAAGTCGAAAACCTGCTCCCACGCGCCCACACGTGCGGCTCATGCGCGATCAACCCGAGCCGGTCAAACTAACGGCGTCAACTGACGCCGTTAGATCTAATGGAATATTCCAGCATCTCCGTTAGATCTAACAGAATATTCCTAACAGCGTTAAAATGAATATTCTCCGATCTGGACCGGTTGATGACGTCACTGCTAACATCACCGACCGGTTCGACCGGTCGCCGCTACAACTTTTTCCGGTCGCCGTCCACTGCCGGCCAACTCGCCGGAAGCTGGAAAAATTTTCTAAAACTCCTAACTTCTTCATTTCTCAACCATTTTACACGATCCACATGTCAAAATGAAGCTAGAGAGAAGGAGAACACGATTTTACCTATTTGGAGTCCAAAAATTGGTCGAAAATGTCCAGAATTTGGCCGGAAAACCTTGGCTTACAAACAAAGTCTGATCTACCTCAAAATACAACCAAATAACACGATCTTAGTATGAAAATATATCTACTCTACATGAGGGAACTAAAGGTGGTGGTTAGGAACCTCACCTAGGTCGGTATTTTCGCGAAACTCGTCAGAAAAGTCTGGTCCTTTTGTGTGCAATTCTCGCGAAACGGTAAAGAATTTGGGCGATCGGCTTGCACCGTTGAACTCAGTGAGTTACAACGAACAAGATGGTGGTGATGGTTTGGTTCGGTTCGATGGATTTTGTGTGGCCATTGTGCACAGTGTATTTCTTACGGGGAGAAGAAAGTGAGCAGAAGAAAAGATAAGTGAGGGAAAAAGAAATTAGGGGGAAAAGAAAGAAAGAAGAGATTTTTCCCCAAAATAGCTGGGCTACTGGATACCCGCACCACCATATTTCCATAACAGGAAATAATATTTAAACGTATGTAACGTTTCCGTTACACGTCGAATTTTTGTCCCGTTCTCGCTCACGCGCTCGTAGGAAAAAGTACTACAAGAATACGTCAAATGAGAATTTAAAATTCATAAAGAACTCAAACGTCCACGTAAGATTTCCACTTAACCCGTTCAAGGGCATTTTGGTAACTTTACACGTTTAGGAAATAAAATACGATAAAATTCGGGACGGGTCGTAACAATTGATGTCTGCAAAACAAATGTGGAAAAAGCAATATGAGGAAATGCAATATAAATCATGAGTGATCAAACAATTAAATTGTAATTTTGACGAAAAACTATACATAGAAAAAGAATCGTACATGTTCTATTTTGCTTAAAAGAAGATTGACCAACAATACTTTGAGTTTGAGTTACAATGTTTTCAGTTACATGAATACGATCGCATTTACCATTTTTCATGCTTTTAAGTCTTTTGTATGAAGGTCGAGACAAATAATTATAAGTAAACTGTTTTGTACTGCTACATGAAGCATTTTGTACGTCATTAAAGCTTTCAGATTGATTTTCCTCGAAGGCTTGTAAATTGTTTGAAATATCAACTGAATCTGTAGGGTTTGTGGAAACAAAGATTTTTTCAATCTCACATGGGATTTGTGTTATGGAATTTCTAAGGAGAGAAGCATGATATAAATAGTAAACAAATCCCATACATTTTATTTTGTGGTCAAGTGCGATTTGTGCGGTAGTCTTTTATCTTTGGGTACGGATCTCAAGTCTATGCATTTAGATGTTGTGCATTTACCCGCATTTCGTAGAATCTTAGCCATCTAAACAATCCAATGACTTAAAAGAAGCCCCATCAGCTTTAGGATAAATTTGTAATTTTATCCAAAGTTAACGGTGACAGTCCCCCATCTCCTAATCTCCTACCACTCTCTTTCACGAGAAACCCTTCTACATTTCTGAATCTCTTGTGGGAATAGCCCATTTAACCGCAACCAAACTTGTAGAACCAACATGAGTAAAGCCTTTGATCGAATTGATTCACCTTCTGATGACCTGTGTATCTACTGTGTCCTTCTCATTTTTGGTCAGCAGAAGTCCCACATGTTACACTCTTCTGTCTCGGGGTCTTAGGCAAAGGGATCCCCTTTCCTCTATCTACCTATTTTCTCATGTGTGTGCGGAACACCTTTCGGCTCTCCTTGCAAAAAAAAGAACGTGACGGTCTCATTGCAGGTGTCACCATTTGTCAAGCTGCTCCGCCTACTAGTCATTTACTCTTTGCGGACGATAGCTTCATCTTTGCTCGAGCCAAGCCTTCGAAGTGTACCCAAATCGTGGCGACTCTCAGTAGCTATGTGAAAGCATCGGGCAGCAAGTCAATCTGTAAAAGAGCTCTGTTTGTTTTAGTAAAAATGTCAAATGCCCAAGACAACTCGCTCTTGCTGGTATTCTAGGTGTCCAGAAGGTTGACAAGCATGAAATATATCTTGGGCAACCAACTTTGGTTGGTAGAAACAAAGGTCTGTGCTTTGGTCATCTGAATGAGAGAATTTGGAAAAGAATTCATAAATGGAAAGGCAAAATGCTAAGTGCATCGGGAAGGGAGCCCATGATCAAGGTTGTGGCTCAGTCGGTGCCTCTATATACCATGAGTTGTGTTTTATTGCCTAAATGCTTATGCAATGACCTTAATAAACTCATCGCTTTCTTCTGGCGGAACGGTAGGGATGATAATCGGCGGATCCACTGAATGGCCTGGGAGAAACTTTGCCTTCCTAAGGAAGATGGAGGTCAGAGGTTTTGCAACCTACATGCTTTCAATCTCGCTCTTCTTACAAAACAAGGATGAAGAACTATGCATGACCCTTCCTCTCTTGTTGCTCGTACCCTTAAGGCCAAGTACTTCTCTACTTCCTCCTTCCTTGATGCCAAAGTGGATCCCTGCAGTTCCTTTGCTTGGAAAAGCCTATGTGCAGCTCGGGCCGTCATCAATCTCGGCTCTCGTTGGCAAGTTGGGACTGGTAGTTCAATTGATATTTGGAATGGTATGTGGATCCCGGTCTCTTCGAATTTTCAAATCTACTCACCCAAACCAAACAACTGTAGCCTGATCCTGGTGAGTGATCTAATCAGCTCCAAATCCTAGAATGGTCATCTTCTAAACTCTTTCTTCCACTTCATCGCCCTCAGTTTTAAAATGCAAGAGGATAGGCTTATTTGGCACTATGGTAAAAAAGGTCTATTCAGCACCAAATCCGCTTATCATGCTGCTCGTGTTTGGATTAGTCAATCGTCATCCCTTGCCACCATTTTTTTGTCCCCCATTGAATCCTCTGCATTTTGGAAAAGACTTTGGAACACACGTATTAATTCCTCCTAAAGTCAAGTTGGGGCTTGGCGCATTTGCAGTGATATTATTCCAACCATGAGCAATCTAAGTTTAAAACATGTTAACGTCAACCCTGCATGTGTTTTTTGCGGGAGTAGCCTGGAAACCACTTCCCATCAACTGAGGGACCGTGAGGGACCGTCATTTTGTATTAAGAATATATTGTAATTAATGTAAAATATTGTATTTGCCTAAACTAGGAAAGGTCAACCCATGAATTGTAGATCACGGCTTTCTTGCATTAGAATTAGGTTTTGACTTTTCCATTGTATTTGTATATATGTTATGTACCTCTACTGATTATCAATATACAATATTTAGCCAAGTTCTTCCTTCATACACTATTCCCAGAAACTACCTAACTCTTTTAATTTGGTATCAATAGCAAGTTTCTTGATCCACTTTCAGTCATAGCAAAATTACAAATACCATGACAGACGAACAAACACCCGATCTGGATTCACTAATGGATTCACCACCACCCAAACCCACCAATTCCAACAAAAACAATCCTAGCAACCATAATACATCCATCATTCAGATCACCCTGGCCATATGCTTGTTTCTGAAAAATTAAATGGCACAAATTATTCATCCTGGAGCAAGTCTATGCTTCATGCCTTTCGAGTCAAGAATAAAATTGGCTACATCGATGAATCTCTTAAACCCCCTTGAGAAATCGAGAATCCAAAATGACTATGTCATATGGAGTTAGTGCAACAGTATAATCCTATCATGGATTTCACATTCGGTGGAATCCCATCTTGCCAAAAGAATTGTCCACGCTGATTTTTCATACAAGGTATGGAAATATTTCCAGCACTAATTTTCACAGTAGAACACACCAGCAATTTACCGGATCCAGAAAAAAATGGCCTCTTTATAATCAATTTGTGACGTTGAGAGACAAGTTGGGCGTTCATAATCTTCACCATCCAATTTGAGGGGGAATATTAAGAATATATTGTATTAATGTAAAATATTGTATTTGCCTAAACTAGGAAAGGTGACCCCATAAATTGTGGGTCACTGCCTTCTTGCATTAGAATTAAGTTTTGACTTTTCCATTGTATTTGCATATATATATGTTTTGCACCTAAACCGATTATCAATATACTAGAAATATTCAGCCAACTTCTTCCTTCATACACTATTCCCAGGAACTAACTCTTCTAATTTTTTGCTCGGTGTCTTTGGCTTTCATCACCTCTTGGCATGCCACCACAAGCCACCGCTTCTGCCTCCACTATGGACTGGGTGACCATTGCTGCAAAGACCCTGTTAAAAACTGACTTTGATTACTTCCTGGTGTTTCTTTGGTCTATTTGGGATGACCTACGGTGGAAGTGGAATGGCAATTCTGCTGCTCCTAATCTGGTAGCAACCAAAGCCATTAGTGGGTGGCAAGAATTTCTGAAGGTGAGCTTCTCCTCGATGCCTTCCTCTCCAGCTACCATCTCCCACCGTTGGTCCAAACAGCCAGCCGGTTCCCTAAAACTCAACATTGATGGAGCTTGGCGAGAACACACAAAGCTTGGGGTTGTTGGCCCCGTCTTCCTCGACGTTTATAGCTGCTGTGCCCGGTTGCTTTGATGCTGTCTTCTTTCCTCTTCAGGCGGAACCCTTAGCGGCTAGAGAGGGCATTGCTTTGCGGTTGAAAGGGGATATCAAAACCTTTTTGTTGAGAGCGATTCGCTCCAGATTGTCACTGCCTTGCACTATCGATCCCTCAACCTTTCGTCTTGGACCTATTGTTGAGGACTTGAAGGCAATGCTTGACCAGATCACTGGAATAACAATTACCCATGTCCGCCGCAACGCTAATGAAACTGCTCTTACTACTTATACTTTCCAAAATTGTAACTCTTGTTTCGAGGAACCACCAGATCTTGTCGCTGACTTGTTGTTTGAGGAATCTCTCTGTCATCAGTTTTCGTGACTTTCTGCCTTTTTGGCCTTTAATGAAATCTCTGCCGTTAATCTTCAAAAAAAAAAAAAAACTTGTAGAACCGACGAGTTTCCTTTGCTCCAATATTGCTATCATAAACTGTTCTTTCGGACTGATGCTTTGTGCTTTTTTCTTTGCTTCCCATCAAAATCCACAATCCCTCAAACCCAGAATTTATAAATTACATATCGAAAAATTCTATAGCTTTAGGGATGGGCATTTATACCCATGGGTTATAGAATTTTTCAGAAGGTTTTCTTAATTACATATTTTTTGTAGTTTATTTGTTTGAAGTCGACCGGAAACGGTACCCATTGAGAAATAATACAATCAGGTAAAATAAAGGGTGGATTTGTCAAGAAGTGTTCTTGTTTGAAATAATCTGTGAGAGGAAGTGAAGAAAGAGAGAAATATAAAGGGAGGAAATGGAGGAGCTAATCTAAACATGAAAGGGAGAGAGAGAGATAACGGCCGAATGGGATTTAACGTCCGCTTGCAAAAGAAAAATAAAATAAAGATAGAGTAAATGATGTGTAATGTCCTAAGTCATCGGATTGCTTGGATGGTCAAGATTCTACGAAATGTAGGTAAATGCACAATTTCTAAATGCAGATACTCGGAAGTCTTTCAGGTACATCGTTATTGTATCTATATTTCTATAATCACGTGATTTAGTTTCGAAATGAGCAGAATATTAGTATATATCCTTGACTAAGTTTTACCCTAGCATGAATTTGCCCCTCCAATATTTTTTCTTATATGTTTTAACTCCTCACCCCCAGTGGCTGATCCAGGGTTCTAACATCGAGTGGTCCCAATATGAAAGTTCCAAAAAGAATTAAACGGAAATAATATTGAAAAATTAAACAATAAACTACCAACTTTTCATTCATAATCTTTGTACAAACAACATTGCAAACTACAAAGACTAAATTTTTTCACGACAATGTTTCCTACTTTGAAAACATGTCATGATAGTTTCCTTGTCCATACAAGAAAGAAACAACTTTCTCAATTTAAACAACTAAGCTGTATCACTTCGCTATTGATCTTTGATTTTGTTGCGGAGTGGACACTTAATGATATTCATGGCGAAAATGCTCTCTCCACTGAAGCACTTGCAACCGGTAAAACCAAAGTCAATTAATTAAATAAATACATATTATTTAAATACTCGATGCCACCCTTTTTCCACCATTTTTTTTAGCAACATCACTAATCCCTTGCAATTGAGAAGTCACTTTTCGAACGCATAGGATGAATATAAATATCAAGTTGATCTATTATAAATCTAAAATTTGCATCCAATGCACATCAATTTTAATGTTTAGCATCCTATATTATTAATTTGGACTAAGATTAGAAAACTTACTTAAATTTGAAAATTAGGGGATTAGATGGTGGTGAAGAGAAGTGGACCATGTGGTGGTGGAGAGGAGAGAGGTAGAGTAGGTGGTGGTGGCGTGGTGGGGATCGATTGGGTAAGAAATGGGATTGGAAATTAACCAGATAAAGGGTTTCGGACTTGGCTTAATAAGACCTTTCTTTTAACATTTTTTTTAAATGACTTGGACAAAACGATTCCTTAGGGTTTCGTAAAGAAAAAATAGGATTGGGTGGGGGATAAAGGGTTTAGGACTTGGCTTAATAAGACCTTTCTTTTAATATTTTTTTAAATGATTTGGCTAAAACGACGTCGTTTTAGCCAAGTCATTTAAAAAAAAGTCTTTCTTTTTTTTAATATCCTTCTACAAAATCAGCAGTTCTCGCTGCAAAACCTCTCCTCCACCATATGTCTAGACTTCGGGTGGTCCTCGAAGGTCCTCACAACCACTTCTTCGGGCATCCGGATGGTCCTGGAACCACCCGAGTCCTCGAATGGATTCACCACTCTTAGGTTTTTATACATTATTTTTGCTACAAAAAACAATTAGTGACCCAACAATTAGCACTACAGTTTAATTAGTGGTATTCTTTTATATTTTTAAATGAGAGATTTTAGATTTAATTTATATATGTGCAAGTTTGATACCAAATTATTATAGCTGATTCATTGTGTAACTTAACACAAATCTTCACTACTAATGTAAATATCTCTTTGCAAAAGAATAAAATAAAAAATAGCTAAACCTAAACATAGGGACAGTAAATTAATTAAAGGGTGATAAAGAGAAAATATTTTAAGCTAATGGATTGGTTAAGCACCCCCTAGCTAAAACCCAGTTTAGGGGTCATAGTTAGCACCTCCCTAGCTAAATCAAAACATTAAACCCCTAGATCGTCACCTATTGTCATCTTTTATCGTCCTGCCAAACTTTTGTATATTGACTTGCGGATTCCAAATTTCTATATTTAGGGGGGTGTATTCAATTTGGAGTCTATAGGATTTTTTTGTATTTTAAAAGTCTGTGGGTATTCAATTAGGATTTTAAAAAGTCCTTTAAAATTTTGCTGTATTCAATTAAGATTTTAAAATATCCGTAGAAATCTAGTGGTATTGAAAAGTTTATTGACTTTCAAAGATTTCATTAATTGTTGGATTGTGTAGGATTCTAGGGTCCTTGGTATAAATAGAAAATCCATTCAGAAATCTCTTCTCCTACCAAGAGATTTTGACGCTCGCTCAAAATAGAAGATGAAGGGAGACGAACAGACTTTTTCTTGACCTTGTAGAAGACGAACAAACCTCTTCACTCAAGGTTGGTATTTTCTAATCTATTGACGTTATTGTTGTTATGCTCAATGGTTTGTGGAATTATGTATATTATTCATAAATATTAGGGTTTTAATCCAATTGTATTGTGCAGACGACTATATTAGGGTTTCTATCCAGCCCTGCTAAAGTGAAGGCTTCGGCCATATATTTGTTTGATAGAAGCAAACCATGTATCCGCGCACTTGCTTATGGGTTTTTATATATATGTTTCCTTTGGAACACATGCTAACTTGTCCATTGCATATTTTATTCATTCTTGGACTCTGATAGTTGCATATAGGTTTCGTTTTTGACTGTCTCTTGAAATATTATTGGTGTTAGTTGTTAATTGATTCATTGAGTCATAAAGAACACATGACCCTAGTCAAATCTATTAGAATGAGTTCACTATTGACTATTATAAGGCCAGATAACTAAAAGAAATATACACATCATTGGCATATATACATATATAAGTGGCTAGCCTGTATATTAGTATAACCTAGTGCAGATAACCTAGTGTATATTGGTATAACGAAATCAAATTGAACGATTTAGACATACATAACAAATAATTTGGAGATGACAACTCTTTTGGTTTTCAACGATGTATTTTTTTAATCCTATTATTGATATTAGAACAATCAGCAATCCATAGATTTATTAAAATCCATACAAATACTGAAATAAAATGCATTAAAATCTGTCAAAGTCTATATAGAATTATAACAATCCATGGAGTTTGCAGAATCCATGGATTATAAAAACTCTGACATAATGTTTTAAAATCTGAATTGAATACACCCCCCTTAATCTTCATGTATTTATCCGTATTTCGCTAAATCTACACTATTATAATAATTCAACGATTTAGCTCATGACACATCACCTATTAATAAGTTTAATTTTAGAGTCCGTTTTTGCTCACCTTCCTTAACCCAGGGTGACCATTACTCCCCTTCCAGATTTGCGCCACGTGTCTCTTTAATCAACATATGGTTAACTATGCATTTAATTAAACTTTTATGAAAAAGAAAATAATTAAATTAATTAAGAAAAAAGACTTACCATTTATTCATTCCTTATTATCCTGTCAATTAAAGATTTGATTGAATTATCTTATTTCTCTCTCTCTTCTCATCAAACAGCACAACTCCACTTTTTTTTTTTTTTTTTTCATGAGACTAACTCTCATTCTACACCAACATTCTGCTACGCCACCAACAGATGGGAAGAAAAAAAAAGAAGCACCAAATGGCAGAAGATATGAAAAAGTTAGAATTATGTGGTGCTCCTGCTTCAATTTATTGATAGTGCGTCAAATCAGTTGGAACTTGGAACCAAATTAACATTTTTTTGGTTAGGTCTATCACATCTCGGACCGGCTCCGCAGTAGCACGATATTGTCCACTTTGGGCCACGCCCTCATGATTTTGTTTCTGGGAACTCACAAGGAACTTCCCAGTGGGTCACTCATCCTGGCATTGCTCTAGTCCAAACTCTCTTAACTTCGGAATTCCGATGGAATCCAAAGTCAGTGAGCTCTCAAAAGGCCTCATGCTAAATGGAGGTGGGCATGTACATATAAGGCACATCACCTCCTTTCCGTTGGTCGATGCGGGATGTCACAATGTCATAGTCGAATGAGGTAGGACGGGAAAGGGTATATTAATGCCAATCAATTGTTTAATTTGATGAGGAGATAATTAGAGAGAATAAATGGTAAGCTTTTTGCTTGATTAGTTTAATTATTTTTCTTTTACATATTAACTAATTAAAGAGAATAGAATAATTACAGTTAGATTTTTAAACACGTGGCGCAAATTTGGAGTAGAGATAACGGTTGCCTTGAATTTTTTTTGGGGATGAGAGGTGAGCAATAACGGACTCTAAATTTTAACTACAATTAATTTTAAAAAATTTAAAAAGAAAAGAAAATTTAGTTTAAACCCAAGAGTATAAGCATATTTTAGAGAAAACCCTTAAACCCGTTGACCATATTTCCACCTCAGCAAAATTTCCTTATTCAACCATATGAGTCAGCCACTATTTACGGGTCAACTTTTCATTTATTTGTAATACTTGTTATGCGCTTACTTGATAAGTTTTCTAATTGGAATCAAATTTCAAACTCCATAATGTTTGCTTCTAATTAACATGATTTATGCAAAATTAAATTTATATATTTTGTATCAAGATCTCCAAAAAGGATTCATATCACCCTTATTATCATCATCTTTTCTTTCACATGCGTGGTCTGCATTTTTTTGTTAGTAAATATAAAATTAAATTGAAATTTTCTAATTATATAATTGTTTACCTATTATAATGATATCTAAAACACTTTTTGTTGTTGAAATAATATATAGTTACAATACTATATCTATGAAAAATATTTAATTAACATCTTCATTTACCGATAAAAGAGATACGAAACAATTATACATATGAAAAATATTACTATCTACCTTCAATAAAGATACCAAAAACAATTATATACCTAAGGCAAAGATATATAAGCATTTGGCAAATTTTAAGACATGTAGAAGCAAAGGGAATATATATTACTTGTAGTTAAGGTTTCACCGTGACAAATTTCTGTATAAATTATTTCTCCGTATAAGGTAGAATAACACGAACAAAAAGAAAAAAAAAAGAGTTGAAAAAGATGAAGAAGAAATAAGAAAAAGCAATAAATTTAATAAAGGTTGGCAAATTTACGTTTTTATCCATGTTTAAATTTAGGGACAGATTGAGAATGAAAAATAAAAGCATTTATTTGTATCGCACCGAAAAAAAAAAGTTATACTAGGTGATATAGTAGTCAAAGGGTTTTAATTAAAAATGGAATTTTTTTGGGTTTTCATTAAAATATGTTAGCAAATTCGTGTGCAAGATCTCTAGTATATATATATATGAATGAATATTCTACCTTTGGAGCTGGCCAGGCTAAGCAAAGCAATCAAAGAAAATGGAAGGCCAAGGAAGTTTAGAGAACTACATCTCGGCTTGGGGTTTGTCAAATTCTATCTGCGTTCAGATGGCTCTAAGAGCAGCTATTGAGCTAAATGTGTTGAACATTATTGCCAAGTCAGGGCCTGGAGCTCATCTTACTGCACAAGAAATTGTTTCCCAAATTCCGACTTCAAATCCAAACGCAGTCGAGAGTTTGGAGCGAATTCTAAGACTGCTGAGCGTCCATTCCCTACTCGCCACGTCTCTAAGACGACCATCATCCCAAAATGGTGAGACAAAATTGCAAGAAAAGGCGTATGGCCTAACAAAGGTTACCCTTTGCCTAGTCCCCAATGAGGATGGAGTTTCTTTAGCCCCAATAATATTGATAGGCTCTGAAATGGCCAATGTGATGAGCTTCAGCATGCTCAAGAACACCGTGCTTGATGCCACCGCTGCCGGGGTTTCGCCTTTCAAAAAAGCTCATGGAGTGACCATATATGAGTATCTGTCCAAGAAACCTGAGCAGGGCTTATTGTTCAATGAGACTATGAGGATTAGCTCTGCCGTACTTTTTGATGACGTGTTGAAGGTTTATAGAGGTTTCGAGGACGTTGAAGAGCTTATGGATGTAGGAGGTGGCGTTGGATCTTGGCTTGCCAAAACAATATCCATGCATCCCCACATCCATGGAATTAACTTCGATTTGCCTTATATTATTGCTCAGGCTCCCCAACACCAAGGTTAGCATCATCAGTGGATATCTAGATTATTATATTATCTAGTTATCTTGTTTTTATTTGCCTTTTAATTTAAGTTGTTTGCATGGCTCATGTTAAAACTAGCAATAAAAATAACAAGGAAATGATTTATGCAAACCTACTCTTCTTCATTTGCACGTCCCTATATATTTCTGACTTTTGAATTGAATGATTCATAGAACCATCAATAAACATAATCTAACAGACAACGCAAAAGGAGAAAAAATAGTGTGTGGTTGTGGTTGTGGATAGAGAATCAAACTTCCATCTTTTATTTGTTTCTTAACTTAAGTCTTGTTTGCATGGCTCATGTAGGAGAGTCTAAGGGTCATATACAATGATAAGACGATTCAATGAATCCATTATTTGGTTTTATCTTCATCACACATGTACACTTACTATACACAGGTGTGAAGCATGTCCGTGGAGATATGTTTGAGTCAATACCCAGTGCGAAGTCAATTATGTTGAAGGTTGGTACTTTTCTTCTCGTTCCTTAATACATTTAAAGTTACCTACTTCACATCTCAAACATGAAACCTAGCTAGCTAATTAATCTATATCTATCGTTGCAGTGGATACTCCATAACTGGGAAGACGATAAGTGCAAGAAGTTACTGAGAAATTGTTGGGAGGCATTACCAGAAACTGGGAAAGTTGTAGTTGTGGAATTAGCCTTTCCTGAAGAGCTGGGAAACACCCCAGAAACAGCGAACATAGCAGTGCTTGACATCGTCATGATGCTTAACTATGGCGGTAGAGAACGAACAATTGCTGAATTTGATAACCTAGCGAAAGCTGTTGGTTTCGTCGAAACGAAGATCTTTCCAATTTCCCCTGTGTGTTTTGTTTTAGAGTTTCACAAGTGATCGTAGATATCATTTATCACCTTATATAATTAATTATCTCTTTAGTTACAATATAGATAAGGGTTCTATATATGTTACCCAAAATTAATAAACTCATGTGAGAAGGACACATACAAGAAAACCCTGGGAATGCGATATGTAGTAGGTGCTACATATTGTCGTTACTAGTACTTTAGAGTTTACTCTTTAATTTGTGAGTGATGTACGCATGTTTGCATACATGATGATATGAAAATAAAATTGTTGTCACTCTTTCCACCTCCTTTTTTCTTCCATAAAATGTGAGAGATTTAAATTAATTGCGTGCTATTACGAAGAGACTTTGCATGTATGCTCAAGGATTCAGTGATTGAACCAGAAGGGCTTGCCTTTCTACAAGGCTCATGGAACCACCATATATGAGCAGTGGCGGATCCAGGATTTTTACCCCAAGGGGTCAAGATTTAAACATAATAAAGAAAATTTAAACGGAAATAACAATGAAAAGTTAAATGATAATACATTCATTTATAATTCAAGGTAAAAATATTACAAGCTATAATTGTTCACAGCGATTCTTCATATTTTGAAAATATTGCATTATAACTTCGTTGCCAGTACAAGAAAAAATCATATTAAGCTAAGAAGCACGGGAACGGGAGCGGGAGCAGGAATTCGGAAGCACAAACACTCAAAGAATCCTAATTTGAAAGCGGTATGGGTTTATCAATTAAAAAAATATTTAAAATACTTGAATAATTTATAATTCAGGAATATACTGTAAGAAGAGAGAGCATAATATTTTACAATCAATTTTTAGGGAAGTTAACTGGTGATTGTATCGAAGTTAGGATCAGTTTTGAGGGAGGGATGGACTAGTGAGAGATTTGAAGTTAGGATCAATTTTTAGGGAGGGATGGAGGGAGTTTAAAACGTATGAGGGAGTTTCTTGAAAGCCCAACTAGAAACCCCATCGCCGCTGCCACCATGAACACCCAAACCCAGCCGCAATTCCTCGCTTGATCCGTCATCTTCATCAACATAAAACTAACTCATTCTTCCCATCCCTTGCTCAACCAAAGCAAACCCAACACAACCCACAAGATCTTCATGATTATAATGATAGAGAATACGAAATTGATTCGAAGCCCACCTCCAATTTTTCTGTCTCTTCACTTCCTTCGACCCATTCGCCCAAATCCCAAATCCCAAATTCCAAATCAACCACTAGATCTTTGGTGCTGGAGAAAGAAAGAGACCTAATGAAAATGTTGTTTTGCCGGCGGCAAGGAGTGAGGTGGCTAAGAGCTTGTGTCGGTGAGGAGGCTTTGGTGGCCTGGGTTTTTCTAGTTTTCTTTTTTAAGTTTTTTGGTTTTTTTATGTTTAGTTTCATTGAGACTTAATAAGGGAGTTACAGAGAAGGGACATATGTCACCAAGGTAGGCTAGTCATAGGGTTGGCAGAGGAAAATTGGGCACAACAGATCCGAACTCCTTTTTAGGTCGTCTTCTCCAAAGAGGCTTACGACCTCTGTTGTTCTGCGCCACCAGACACCAGAATTGGCCAGATGCAGCCGCTCCCTCCCCCTCTCCTCAGTAGCAGCTGCAGTATCAAGCCATTTCTCAGCCGTATCAAGCCGTTCCCATGCGAATATCGGATAATCCTGTCGATTCTGATCCCGCTCCAGCTCCCCCCCAGAAAACCAAGGGGTCATCCATGGCTCTCCCCAGCCGTCTTCCGGGTATCCAAGGGGTCAACTGACCCACCTTGACCCCTCGTGGATCCGCCACTGTATATGAGTATATGTCAAACAAACCTGAGCTCCCAGTTGTCTAATAAGTCAATGGCTGAAAGTTCTATCCAAAATTTTGATGAGGTGCTGAAGGTTTATATATAAAGGTTTTGAAGTTGATGGATGTAGAGACTTATGGCCTAACAAAGGATACCCGGCCCTTTGCCTAGACAAAATTGTTGGAAGGCATTACCAAAAAAATGGGAAGTTGATAATTGTGGGATTTGCAATACCAGAAGTATTGGAGAATACTAAAGCACAGCTGAACATAGTAACTTTGGACAGGACATCACAACGATGGCATGTCCTGGTGGTAGAGAACGAAAAACAGCTGGTATTGATAACTTAGCAAAGCTGTAGGTTTTGTTGAAACAAAGGTTTTTCCAATCTCACTTGGGATTCATGTTATAGTTCTCAAGAGAGTTACTAGGTAAATTAGTTGTATATTGGGGTTAGTGGAGTCGAATTTCATGGCTTACAACAAGTGGGCTCGGGACGAACGGATGAAAATTCAACTTAGCTTACAATAAGTAATTAATATATGATCTTCCATAAATAGATTAATTAATCAGATAATAAATTGTACTACGTGCTGCATATATATGACCAAGGAGGTGGTGTTTTTGCTTCTCCAAGACCAAGAATGTCTCTCTTTGGAGGTGATCATTTTTTTTTTATGGCAACGATAGAAGTTTCATTAAAAAAAGGGGGAACAAAACACACAAAACAGAGACCACTACTGACTCCTACATTCCTCAACTAATGTCTGATAAAAGGTGAGGTTCCTCAAACCATGAACATTGATAGAATAGACAGTGATGCTAGGAATGTTGTGGAAAAATCTTAAGTGGTACGAACCATTTAATGGTACGGCCATTGAATGATTCCAGATTAATTTGCGGTGAGCTCTAAATGAATATTAAACCATTCAATAGTTGGACTATTGAATGGTACGTACCACCCAAATTTGACCCGAATGTTGTGGGGCTTTGTTGACTCATGTACAGCTGTTATTAGTTGTCATTAGATTGGCTGCCATGTGTCATGATCCTAGCTTATATGATGAGTGGAGTCTGATGTAATATGAGTGAAGTATAAATGCGAAAAATCTTTAACGATACGCATTATCAGGGCTGAAATTGATTCATGTTTAATCTAGCTAACGGTTGACATTAATTAAAAATAAGTTGTATTCAATAGTACGAAGTACTAGAGCGATACCCTTATAAATGCTCAATTCTGTCATTGTACTCAAGACACTGAAAGTAATATTACAGAGACCACAATTTTATTCATTCTCGATCTCTAGTTTCTCTCTCTAGTTTCCCTCCATACGTCCTCTATTTCTTATCAATCATGTGGTTTGATGAAGTTGCTTCGTCATTAGTTCCTTTAATATATAAAATTATGCAGGCATCAGTTACTATATGCAAGGCTCTCTTCTCATCCTCCATGTTATCTTTATTGAATATCATTTCTTCATTTGATACCAGTTAATAACTTCATTTATCATGCTAATTATAATTAGGTTACTAGGTTTCAACTATATGTATGTCTCGTTAAGAATTTGTCAGGCATTATATTATATATGTGTATATATGGAACAATTATACATAGAGTCAAATATAAGACTATATTTTTGCTGAGAAATCAAGTTTTTGATCTATATCAGAGGTGGACAAAACTTATCCATGTGGTAGATGATGTCGTGATTGTTTTTTAATTGCTTTTGCATTTACACATAAAGTCAAATTATAAGACTACACTATTATATGAAAATGAATGTTATGTTGTAGGTCTTTTTTATTTTTGTATCGAACTTATCATATCTAAAAAAGTCCAACATAAAACATTCTACTTACAACAGAAATATCCGTAAACCATACTTCACACGTTGAACGTCTAAAAAGCAGTCGTTGGTTGTTTTTCATCGTTTTGTGGCACGTGACACATCCTTATTGGGTACAAGTATAGAACCCATTATAACATGATTTAGCTAAGCCGAAAACAGGCTCACATGCTTTTCATTTTTTTTTTAATACAAGCGATATTTTTACTCTAAACTAAACTAACAAGAAGCAAGATGATTTGAACCCGTAATACAGTAAGTTGAAGAGAAAGACTCTATCCACTAAGGTAAATCACCACTTACAATTCACATGCCTTGCATTAGACATGCCATAATCTTCAATTCTTCAAAATCTTTAACGCTGATCAACCTTCATTTCGTGGCTACCGCTAGCTGGTCCAATGTCCACTTAAATTGGTTGATATATATTAATTAGGAATGTGTACGCTCGTTTGGAAAATGTTTTTAAATGACTCAAAGTGTTTTTAGAGAAAATGTTTATGAGTTCTATTGATTAACTTGCATTTTTACTAAGGATTGGGTTCAAAAATATTTTTTCTAAAAGGGCTTTCAGTAATTTAAAAACACTTTTCAAATGAGTTTGTAATTAGTGAATTTGCCAGAAGTGGTTAAATATTACACGAAATGTTGGGGAACTTGCTAAAAGTGGTTACTAGTTACACGAACTTAAGGGTGATAAATACTGTATAACCCTTAGGCCTCGTTTGGTACGCCGTATAGTACACCGGATAGTACTAATAATTCGATCTCGGGTGTTTGGTACGCTTCGTACTATAATAGTCGCCCAACTATTTAAACCTGGCCCACCATTTAGTACCCCTCACACCCGACTAATTATACACCCAAAAACCTCCGTATAATTAGTCGGGTTCGTCCCTCTCACTCTCTTGGTCTAGCTTGAAGGAAAATATTTGAATTACAAGTTCATTTGAGCAACACTTAAGCATGCTATTAACAAATTAAAGGCTCTTAGTTAGCATATTAGTACTCAAAAACAAAATTTTTCTCATGACTTTTGAAGCCTAAATGTTGTGAACCAAGACACAACTCAAAATCACATTAGTAAGTTGTAGCATCCTATACCTTTGTAGAATTTTTTTTTGCATGAGCAAAGGCTAAATACCCAAGAGGGCTTTCAATCTCATCTTGGATGAACACCTTTGCTTGGAGGAGTTGTGGTTGCACCTTGAATCAAATTGAAGGTTACCTACGTACTTCGTCTCCTACGAAGATCAAACTTTTCGTAGTTCTTGCATTTGATGAGGATTTGAGTGAGTTTGTATAAAGAAAAAATTGTGTTCTTCACACACACCTAGAGCCGACCAACCTAGTATAAATAGTCAATATTAGTCCGATACTGCACCAAACGCCCGACTAATTTAGTCAGTACTGTCCGATGACAGATTATCCTATCCGACTGAAATAGTCAGTCCAGTCCGAGCTGCCAAACGAGACCTACACGGTCTTTGATGTCGGGGTCTTTCATTTTGGATGGATGTTGGGTTTCCGTGGCTCGTGGATTGTATGGCGAGGATAGTGCATCGAATATAGGTTGAGATATTTCAATGTAATATGTTGGTATGTGAGTCTGTTTTTCGTTAAATGAGATTTTTCCCACTTGGTTTTATATTCGGGCAATATTTTCTCTGACTCAAATGGTTTTATCTGGACAAAGTTTTCTATGAGACCTAATTAGTTCTTACATGCATGCCGATTTTATGTTACATTTGTTTACACTAAAAATATTGGGTGATTATAGGCCTAGTAAGTGAGAATTATGAGAATTATGAGAATAAAGCATGTTTTGGCCTTTTTCTTATTTAGAACCGCTTAGGTCCAAGTTAGCCTTTGACTTGTCAAAGATGCCACAGGCCAGTTTATGACAACTGATGAAAGTTACATTAAATGTAAAAGTATTTGCTTTTGTATTTCGACAGAAGATCTTTGAAATTAGCAAAAAGGTTATGTGAATTTTGGGTAAAATCTCAAATATTTTGAGATTACTTTCCTTCTAAAGAATTACTTTTTGAAAAGTAATTACCAAGTTGGCTCCAAGTTTTTGCATAGTGCTCATTCAAAGAGGAGGTTGAGAGGCCTATAAATACAAGTGAAGGACTCAGAGTAAAGGACACTCAAATCATTCAACTAACAGACTGCAAGCTTTCAAACCAAAGCTCCCTGCCTATACTTGTTTCATTCCTTTTGCCTTACCAAAAGACCACTTGAAACCAAAACCTTAAGACTTTGGAAACCTTCCCTTAGACCTTTAAGACCAGTTAAAATTAGCTCTACTACCACCTCTTTTGCGCAGTATCGATTTACCAGCCTTAAGATAATTAGTCTCTTTGGTTGCAACCCTTTACAAGGAACCATCTTTAACCCAATCTGATGGCCTCGTATCCAATCCAATAAGAGTTTTATCGATTGTTCTAAGTTCATATATGTATGTATTTTGTTTGTTTTATGATATTCCACAATACTAATATTGATTTCAGTTGCTTATTGACTGTTTTTATTGCTTAATGTCTTTACTTTTCTTTATGATTGACTGAAGTGGTGTGCTTGAATATAATCAGTTTATATTCAATCTATCTCAGTAGTTTATGGTCCAACATCGAGAAACAATTAAAGTCCTTAACATGCAAGGCATGAAGGAAAATTTGTGGAAAAACAAGCTTATTTGAGCAACATCTATGGCATGCAATTAACAATTAAAGGCGGAATCATGCTTGTATGTACTCAAAAAAAAAACTTTACCCATGAAATTCAAAGCCTAGTAGAGAGGTGAACCAAGACTCAACTCAAGAACAAATTGAGTTGAGAAATCTTATACCTTTGTTGATTCCTCTTTGCATAAGCAAAGGCTAATCACCCAAGGAGAGGGCCTTCATTCCTTGCTTCTTAGCTCTATGGAATTCTTGGAGGAGGATGGTTGAAATGGATTCTCCAAGTTCCCAAAGTAGAGAACCTCTAATTTTCCACACCAAGGAGAGCTTTGATGAGGAGATGAGTGATCTAGAGGAAGTAAGATTGCTAGCTAATTTCCTCTAGGGTGGCCAGCCTCTTAGAGAGGAAAGAGAGCTTGTGTTCTCATCTTTTCTCCAAAAGAAAAATCCTTAATGATGAAATGTTATAAAGTTGCCTTTATACCACCTCACAATGTAGTGGCAAACTTGCAATTAAAGCAAGTTCACTACCATTTCTCTATATGGCCGGCCTTAAGGGTTTATAGGGCAGTTTGGGCCCTAATGTATCAATAGTCATTAAGTTGTCATACAACTTAAGTCAATGGGCTTGACGTTCGAAGCCCATTGGGCCTTGAGGCCCAAAACTAAACTCGAGGTCTGTTACGAACTTATTCGTTTGATTAATTAACATATTAATTAATCTTAGCCATAAATAATTAAACCATTTAATTATCCTTACTCATCTCCATTATTTCTTCAATCTCTACCTTACACGATGTACAATCCATTAGGTTTCTTTTAGCGAGGCAGTGGACGATTAGAACTCTTTCAAATCGATTGTGAATTAAAACATACTTTCAATTTTCCCTTTAGTGATTATACACCTTTAGGGCTTTCACAAATCATGAGTGACACCTAGTAGTATGTCATGGCTACCCAAGCTAATCAGAAGAGGTGGAGAACCTATTCAGTTTAGGATTGCAATGCAATACGGTCTTTCTCTAATACAATACTCTCGACCACATTGTTTGGTTTGATAGTTTATTCATGTCTACTATCCAATGTGATTCTTTTACTTATATGATTACCTTGAATATGATTTGGAACGACTTCCTAAATCTCATTCATACTCTGGCCAGAGATTCTTAATCATATCATAGAGTATTCTCCCTCAAACGGTTTGAAGGTTAGAGATCTCTTGTTGTGCATTCATTTGCCTCCATGGCTAAGTGGCTTAACCCCAACTATGCCGTGGACACCCTCTGATGGAGTGACTTTGACATAGTCAAAGATCAATGACCTAACCACAAGACAACTATGATGCCTCAGGTCAAAGGACTACTTTGCATTATCTCAACCATGAGTTCTCATGTGACATGAGTATGAGAACTCCTCGTTGATCGTGTTTAGTGGACTCATTCTATATTGAGCACCTACATGCTTGTCTTGGTGTCAGTCACACCAATGACTCGAGACTAGTCACTCTCCCTGGGAGAAGACATAGCACGTACTGATCTTAACGGACTGTCAATGCCCAATTGGTAATCTTATGATCAGGAACGTTTAGGATATGTATACGAATGAGAATGGTCTCATGAACCTAACTTGTTTAGATTACATTCTTCTAAGTACATATTCCTTGGACTAATTGTTTAAGCATATAACATTTATATGAGACAGCTTTAAACAATAACCTTGCCCTTTATATTAAACTAAATTAGTTTGACATGTGAAATGTCCGTAAAGTATCATCATATGATTGGTTTTAGGGCACATTTCCAACAAGGCATTAAAAAGAACCAAACTTGAGCTAAACATTGGCACAATCCTTTACAAAAGAAGTTTTATTACTTGTGGCGCAAGTATCAACTATACATATAATATAATCTAATTATAACACATTATTTTGTTAGCAAAAGCCAATGTTGGTACGCCTGATAATCAACGATCTAAAAGGATTCACTAAGTCTCTTTGAAGGCCGAGTGGTGAAGCCTATATCAATTGAGAAGCTAACCTTCCTCGCGAGCCAACTGTGTTTGTTTTCACGCGAACAATATTTCAGTTGTTGATTAATGAAGTTCTATTTACACTCTAATAAAATATAACCCTCACTTCTTGGGCTAACTCTAATAGCTTAATTATGAATGTAACATTCTTTTGGAGAAGTTCACACCAATTAACATTCATAGTTAAATTGGAAAATGTAGTAGATATGTCTCATATATATATATGAACAAAGCTTGGCTGCTGAACATGTAGCAGCAGCTCTTGCTAACAAGCCAATGTGGCTGTTTCTTGCTTTGCCACATGTCCAGCTTTTTTCTCCTTTTTAAAAAATTATTCAATATTAAAAATATCTATTTAAAAGACTAAAAAGCCCTTTTTAACACAGCATATATGCCTATTCTGAAAAGCCCATCTCCTCTTTTCTTCAGAGACGCCAATCCCGTTCCTCTATTCCTTTACTCTTCTGTAGGCAAAGAGTTAATTCTCTTACCTTTTCTAGAGTCATGGATGCTTTTTAATCTTCTTATCTCATCAGCAACAGGTGTGCACTAGCTTTAATTTTAATTTTTGGCAAATTATTTAAAGGGTTCTTGGTATTTAGGGATTACTGCTCTTTCACTTGTTTTCAAATCAGCTAATTTTCTATTCAACCGATGCTTGCTCCCAATAAAGGGTGCATATACAAACCGATAATCTATTATTTTGAAAAGTGGCTAATTTTTTCCATTTATTTTGTTCATTGGGTTGTGTGGTTCATCCAAAGCTTGTCTTTTTTGATTCATCAATTTGGGCAATACATATAGTGCAAACAATATTTTTGAAAAAAAAATTACTCATGTGGTGATTGTCTAAGTTTAAAAACTCACTTTTTCACACTATTTTTGTTTTCTAGGTTACTAAAGATGGATAGTTCAGGTTTAATCAATGGGCCATGTAGTGATTCTGGAGTTGATTTACAAGGTGAGTCACAATCTGATAATCCTCCTGTGAATAATTTATATAGACCGAAATTTCATGTGGATATACTTGGAAGGGAATTTAGTTCGTGTGAGAGTGCATATAAGTTTTATGTAGATTATGGTCGAAAAAGTGGTTTCAATGTACGAAAACATCACCACAGAAAAAACAAGATGGATTTGGTGTCACGAGTTTCTTATTGTTGTTCAAAAGAAGGTTACCGACAAGAAGACAAACGACGTGCAGTTGTAGCTTATTCGCAACCAATTTCAAGAGTTGGTTGCCGAGCACATATGACTTGTCTACTTCAGAAGAATGGAAAATTTAAGGTTGTATCATTTGAGGAGGTTCATAATCATGCTTTGGTTGCAACCCCAATGAAGCATATGCTTAAGATCAATAGAAGTATGTCTAAGGCTCAAAAGGCACACACTGATGATGCAGAAAAGGCAGGATTACCTATTAAAACAATTGTGGAGCTAATGAGCATAGAAGTTGGAGGGCGTGATAATCTTGGATTTTTGGATAAAGATTATAGGAATTATATACATAGTAAGCGAAAGACTAAAATGAAAAAGGGAGATGCTGGTGCTATATTGCAGTATTTTCAAAAAATACACTCAGAAAACTCCTCATATTTTTATGCAATGCAACTTGATGGCGATGATTTGATCACAAATATATTTTGGGCTGATGCACGTTCGGTAAGTGATTATAATCTCTTTGGTGATGTTGTGTGCTTTGATACCACATATCGAACCAATGAATATGGTCGACCGTTTGCACCCTTTGTTGGAGTTAACCATCATAAGCAAATTGTAGTATTTGGTGCAGCTTTGTTGTATGATGAAACTACAACTTCTTTTCAGTGGTTATTTAATACTTTTCTTTCAGCAATGTCCGGAAAGCAACCAAGAACAATTCTTACGGATCAATCGGCTGCAATGGCAAGAGCAATATTTGAAGTTTTTCCTGAAACTTGTCATCGATTATGTGTTTGGCACATTTATCAAAATGCTGCCAAGAATTTGAGCCATGTTTTTCACAGATCAACAGAATTTGCTCATGATCTCAACATGTGTGTATATGATTATGAGGATCAAAATGAGTGGCTACTAGCATGGAATAATATGCTTGAGAAGTATAGCCTTCAAGAGAACACTTGGTTGCGTGACATATTTAAATTACGAGAAAAATGGGCTTTGGTGTATGGGCGGCATACTTTCACTGCAGACATGAAGAGCACACAACGTAGTGAATCTATGAACAATGTCTTAAAAAAATATTTGAAGCCTAAACATAATTTCTAAGATTGTTTGAACATTATGAGAGGGTGCTGGCAGATCGAAGATATCAAGAATTACTTGCTGATTTCAGGATGATGGAGACCAGTCCTATATTATTTGCAAATGTAGAGATGTTGCAGCAAGCAGTTGATGCTTATACCCCAGAGGTATTTAAACTTTTCCAAAAAGAGAATACATGCTTTCTTGGTTGTAGTATTCACAAAGTTGACAAGTCTGAGACGATTACAAAGTACAAAGTGTTTTGTGCTAGTAAATGTCAAGAACACTTGGTTAAATTTGAGGCTTTAACACAAACAATTGATTGTAGTTGTATGAAATTCTCTTTTGTTGGGATTTTATGTGGTCATGCAATCAAAGTGCTTGATAACAAGAATGTGAAAAAAATCCCATCCCATTACATAATAAATCGACGGACAAGAGCAGCAAAGGCTAGAAGTATGAAAGATTACCATGGAATGGGTGCTCATGACAATCCTAAAGAGTCTATGGGAAAGCGTTATAGTCATTTGTGTCGCAATTTTAGTGAAATTGCTTCCCTTGCTGCAGAACATGACAAGTTAACTGAATATGCACATCAACGTTCAATTGAGATGCTTAAAGGCTTGGAAGAAATAAAGAAAAGCCTTGGTGAAAAAGATTGCACAAGTGTGGTTCAAAATTCAAAGGGTAAGGCTGATTCAAGTGGTAAAGAACATGTTGAGATAGTGGTTGAACCTAATAATTGTGAAACAACAATTGTTTGTGGAGTTAAGAGAAAAGCTACAGTCGGACGTCCACGGGGTCGATTGAAGGACTCGCTTGAACAAAAAAAGTCTAAGCTGGCGGTCAAGAGTAAAAAAGCTCCCATAAGACGACAAATAGCTATGGAGGTACCTAAATTGTATTCTTTACATGTATGAAGTGATTAATGTGTTATCTTGCTAATGTAATTTTAATTTTGATGGTCAAAATTTTTGGTAGGAATTTGGTTGCACAGGTGAAAGTTCATAAACACGCCAGAGTACAGGACATGAGGTTCATTTATTTGATAGTTTGTCCCAAGTAAGGACTTTTTAACTCTTTTAATTTTAATAAAGTTATATCCATTTAATTTCTAGACATAAGAGTTGAGCTTTAAAATTCAAACTTACTTTATAAACATAAATGTAGGGATATGTCAATGCTGGTATTGATTCGAAACAACATTTTCAAGCTACACAAGGAATTCAGTGCACCAATGTATTGCCTTACTTTGAAAGAATTCTTAGTTTGCCAGCTTCATTTATCTCGCCTTCATTTTCTAACATATTAATTTGAACTCTCATTTTTCCTTATGCTTCTCATAGGATATAGCAAATGGAAACAAGTTTTCATTTTCAACTTCTGAAAGTGTGGACGAGATGACAAGTTGGCAACAAAATGTCCCTTTCACTCAACTGCTTAATGTGAGTATAATACATATATTACAACTATAAATACATACAAACAAATATAGATGTGTACTCAATGTTCGAAATGCTAATCATATTATATATTTAACCGCTTAACTTTCTGTTTGTAGGAATCAATAACAAATTTTAATGCCTTTTCACAAGATGAAGGAGGCAAACAATATGGAAACTGAGCAAGACTTTCTTTTGTAGATTTTTTGCAAAATGGAAAATTGGAGGTGCAGAGATTTTAGCGTCATGCAACATGAAGAAAAAGTATTTTTGTTTTTGTTTTGGCAAATTTTGGGCAGTATAGAAATTTGAAGTGGAGGTTGCTTTATTTTCCTTTTTAATTGTACTATCTTAAGTTAAAACAAATTTTACTATCCTAAGCAGCACGATGGCTTTCTGTTTGAAAAAAAAAAAAAAAGACAGATAGCTTTGCTAGAAAAGACTGAGTGAGTAATTTTTCTACTAAGTAAGCAAAGATTGGAGGACACTAGTAAGTGAGGGCATTTTAGTCTTTAAATAGGTATTTTTAATATTGAGTAATTTTTTTTTAAAAAGAGAAAAAAACTGGACATGTGTCAAAGCAAGAAACAGCCACATTAGCTTGTTAGCAGGAGCTGCTGCTACATGTTCAGCAGCCAAGCTTTGTTCTATATATATATATACCAAATAATACTACTTTTTGAATGGTTTTCCCTTGAGAAACTCAATCGCATGACATCCATATGAAATTGGAAAAAGCTTTGTTCCAACAAAACCTGCAGATTTTGCAGGTTATCAAATTTAGCAAGATCTCGGGTTTCCTTGATCGTTGACCTAAAAAAACCCCTTGTACTATGAAAAATGTACTAGACAAATAACCAAATAATATTTTTGTTATGTATTTGCATGATATATATTTCATTTATGTCGCAGTATTATTCTGTAATTCAGAATTGTCCCTGAATATGGCCACAAAGTGTCATTATTTGAATCACGTGTTCGATGAGCATCCTCAATGATCGCTTTGAAAAATCTCGGAAGTTACAGTCGTCGTCAAATTAAGTTAATTGCTACTAAGAAATACTAAGTACAATAATCTAACTCCAACCTACATGAAAGCAGTACAGCTACATCCATCAAATGCTGGGCAAGCTATATATACCTAACACCAAAATGGAACCCCACTTTTCCTGCACTGTTTTCCAGGTGTGTCATCATTTGAGCCACCAAGAACAGTACTGCAAGCAAATGCATGCATTATTGATAAAGCAATCATTTATGCGACCGGTGTTCATTGAGTTTTGTCAGATCAATAATTCGAAAGCTTTCCATTCTGCTTGCTTGTCACTCAAGGAATCAGCCAAATAGTATCTAGAAGTACAGTCGCTCCCATGCATGTAAGCACGAATGAGTCTGGCCGCTGATGTGTTGATGTGTTTTGGTTGATCCAACCGTAGCAACAGAGAAAAGTCGTCAGCCACTCGCATGATCAAAGAATATATAATTCTTGATAGAAATTCGTCCACAGCTTCTTTGGTGTCGATAAGATTAAATGTGCCACATCGATACGTGGGTCGCACTGCTTCAGTCCAGTCCTTCTCATACAACAGCCCTTCACAACCTCCAGCATGCTACCACGTGTAAGGCCCCACGAGTCTCTTGTGCACCGCGTGGCATCCAGTCACAAGCTTTAAGCCCCTCAAAATGGGACAAAATACGCGAAAACAACACTGACTCGTATCGGACAAAAGCAGCAATAAATCAACCTGTCCGAATGGGGGTCCCTCTAAGTCAGTTGGGACCGCTGCAATGGATTGCCATACGAAATGCGCAAACGGTCAAAAATCAACGTACACTGTTTGTCGGCAGCCTGGATATCTGACACCTGTCCGCTATCATGCGTGTTACCTTTTATGCTTGCAATTTTTTCCATCAGAACCTTTTTATTTTTTTTTTAAATTGGATTTTCCATCTAGACATGAAGTGCAGCCGATCTACCGTCACGATAATGTCTCTACTACTAATATAAAATCATGTAGAGACGTTTAAAAAATCTTCAATATTACTTGGCATTACTTGTATCTTTAATATTTACTTTTATTATTTTATTTCATTTTTAACATTTATTTTTATCTTTTATTTTATTATAAGGGAGATGTTGAGTTTGATTTGCCTACAATTTTGAAGTTGGCATCATTGCCTACTTTGTGGGAGTGTGCAAATTTTGACTACTCAATTATCTATATCATTGAAGCAACGTTAGAAGGCTTGTCAAAATGAATTTGATGACCCATTTGCTTACATTATTGGAGATGCTCTTAATAACGTGAGGCCCCACAATATATTCGTTTCGTGAAGGTCTTTCTTTTTTATCAGACGTCGTCAAACTGAGTTTAGAAACAACGCATCTTTACAAGGTGGAGAGTAAAAAAGTTGGCGCAACTCATTTATACGAGAGACACTTCTACATAACAAACTTATCACTACTGTAACGTTTTAATCCAATCATCATTGAATCAAAATGTTATGTAAATTACTTTCCATTTACATTTGGGAGGATGAGGACTGTGGTACCTAGGTTCCAAGTACCCCAATAAAGCTTAGCCATAACTCCCGCAACATGACAACTTTAACCTTTCCGGGCCCAACTTTGAATCGCAGCTTTCAATATGGATAGATATTGCAAATCTGGACCAATGGCGTTAAATTTAACAAAGACATAATAAAATTCTTGGAAAAGAAGATCTTGAAAACCATATCTCTACCCTTTCAAATAGAGAGGTAAGGGTACTTGTGTAGACATTCCAAAAGTCGTTATCCGCACTCACTTTTTTTTCTTTTTTAAAAAGAAAACTAAAAAGGAGTGCAATAAAAAATAATAATTAACAACCTTTTGATTATTTGCATTTGATGAAGGGGTGCTTTTTTTAATCAGTAACGGAGGAGGATTTATTAAATTCACAAAACCATGACCGACTTGATAAATGTAAGAGATATTCAATGAGTGTAATTAACGCTACCATAAGGCATATGTGAATTTGATCACAAAAGGATTTATGCTTTTCTTTTTTCGAAGGAATTCAAATATACTTGTCTTAAGTTTTAACAATTTGTTTTTCCAAATCCTTAGAAATCCCATACTTTTCTTGCATTCCTCCTCTTCTCTTCTCTTCTCACATGGTTATTTTCTTCAGTAAGACAATTACGAGTTTATACTTATTAATTCCAAATTAGTTAGAGCCTATACAAAACAAAAGCATATATTATATTGTCAAGATTGTCAATCTTTACACTTGATTAAAATAAACCCAAAACACATACATGGTCAAAAGCAATAATTTAATATTTTTCCAAGTGTGTGGTAGTAGCGACAAGGGTGCATGTTTTCCTTAATGCGAAAGACTTCAAATAGCAATTAAGGGTTAAACTTTGATTAAAAAATCTCACAACTATTGTTAGTTGCCTAATACAGAAACAGAATCACAAAAGATTGTTTTTTAAGTCAAAAGTACTTGATCGACATCACTCACCAAACACTGCCTATAGTCTTTTGTATGTAAAGTTATGAAAGGCCCTACCATTGCCACTACGATGCATAGATATTATATTTTAATTGTAAATCAAAAGATTGAGAGTTGACTCTTATAGCCGACGAGCTTGATATTTATTAGGTTTACACATAATTTTTTATCTTTTATACACGCTTTTTAATTTTTGTTGTTGAATAGATTGAATTGAAAATCATCAAATGACAGAAATTAAAAGGAGATGTGTGAGAGGTAAAAAAATGTGTGCGGATAACATCACTCTATCTAATAATGACTAGTCATTGAGTAACTTCAATTTTCTTTCAATAGTTCGGTCTACTTAATAGTACAAAAAATAAATAGATAAAATTGAATTGAAAAAATACTATTTTTTCTTACTTGCCAATCTGATGGATATAAAGTCGTACTACCTAATAGTCCGGACTATTGAAGATTTAGAGCATCTTCAAGAGAAGCTGTAAAACTACTAAAATTCTATTTTAAAGAGCCAAATATAAAAGACTCATCTCCAAAAGACTTTATAAAGGACTCTATATAATAGCAAAGTGAACATTTTTTCTTTAAATTTATAGTCACTGTTCACATGCTAAATATTAAAAAATTAATAAAACTCAATGGTGGACCCGTGAACCAAAGAGAAAAGGAAGAGCGAGAATGTGATTTTAGAAAATGAGTGAATTGAGTTTGAATTGTTAATAATAAAATATTTAAATTTTGTTACATGTTCGAATAATATGAATAGCCAATTTCATGCGCCTAACCAAAAAATCCCTTATTCTTCCAACTTTTCGATCTTCCCATTCGGTAGCTAAAATAATTTTTTGACATTGTTTACTTGCTAGTTTAACAAAAATTTAAAGTTTCTCTTACAGATGATCTTACCCCAATAACTTAGCTCAAAGCTCTACTCCAGTGTCTTTCTATATAAAAATAATAATAATAATGAATGGCCCTTAAGTTTAAAATGGATGAATTGAGGTACGGAAAGTTTCACATGCAAATAAGAAAAATACTTGCCTCATTACTTGTAAGTCACTTAAATATATGCATCAATTTGCCATTTACTGGCTCATCATGAAAATTTTCTCTTATTTTTAAGAGCCAAACAATGTTCTCAGAAATGACTATTTTTTTTACACAGTTTTGAAACCGCCAATTCTTGTTTATTTGCTTCCTTCAATGGACAATTTTAACTTTCAATAACAAAACGTCTTTTTCTATTTAAAGGGATCACATGACTCCCAAGCTGCACCGTCACACGTTTGCAGATTTTTCGTTTTTACCACATTTATGTTTCCTGCAACTGCAAGCAACATTTTCATCTTTGGAAATAACAGTCCCCCCGATCTCTCATAATAAAAAGAAATTACTCCACATAATTAAAAACATGTACTATATAGTTTTTGTTTGTCTATGAAAACCAATCATCTATTGTTTACGCTAATATGTGTCAATATTCGTACAGTTAATAAATTATATTCATATTATTATCAATAATATTGACATAATATTATGACACAACGAACATCTTACGCATAGAATTATTTTAAGACTCAGATTGAGAGCCACGCCAATTTAATAAAATTTTATAAAGTGAGTTATGCATCGTATTTTTGTCACTTTCAACTAAAACACTCCCAACTCCATGTCCCCCCCAAAAAAGGTGCCAACCCATCAAAAGGGCCACACAACTTGCTAATCATGCTTTCAGATATTTTCATTTGGGTTTGGCATTTGCATTGCCTTTCATGGACTGTAACTTCACAACCACCAAAAGCTATCAACCTTCCTTCCTTTTTAATTCTCTCCCTACTCCTCCAACGGTTACTTTCCCCTTCCTCCGATTCAATGCCCCTCTAACGGCTCCCTCCCTCTCCCTCTCTCTCTCTCTCTAACCCTCCATTTTCTCTCGTTTTATTTCCATTCCTATCTGATTTTTTACTACTTCTGTGCATGTTCTCTCATAGAACTTTCACTCCAAACTGCTTAGAGAGAGAAAAAGCTTGAAGCTTTGGCAATTTAGAGAAAACTCCAGATGGATCTCACTTCGTTCTTGACGTCCTTAGGGACTTCCTTCCTCATATTTGTGGTTCTGATGTTTTTGTTCACATGGCTTTCGAGAAAGCCTGGTAACACTGTAGTTTACTATCCGAATCGGATCTTGAGAGGGTTGGATCCGTGGGAGGGCGGGTCCATGACCCGGAACCCGTTTGCTTGGATCAAAGAGGCCCTGTCTTCCACTGAGCAGGAAGTTATTTCCATGTCAGGGGTCGACACTGCTGTGTACTTTGTGTTCTTGAGCACTGGTTTGTTTGTCTCTCTGCCCTTTTAACTGTTTGACGGTTTTCGAATTTACTTTTTGTCTCTTATGTTTTTACCACGTTACTGTTTCTGGTTTTTTTTTTTTCTGTTTGCTGAAAAGTTTGAAATTGTTGCTGCGTTGTGGTTGTTTTTGTTGGATGGACTAATTCAGTAGTTTACTCTCAGATTTCTAACTTTTTTACTGCTGTAAATTTGGATAGTTGAAGTTTGTTTGATGAAATTGGTAAAGTTAATTTCTTTCTGGCTTTGAGAAGTGAAATTCTGGAACTCTTAGAATGATTTCAACGTTTCGAATAATATTTGTATTAATGAGGAGTGTGTACCAGTTTTGCTTGTGCTCTAAAAACTATGGATTTGTGGAAAATGAATGGAATTTATGCCATTGGCACTTGACCGCAGTGGTTTTACATGAAAGCTGTTGCTTTGGAATTGATATTCTACCATTTCGCTAGCGATTTTCAATATCATACCTGAGTGGATATGACTCAAGTATTAAAGTTGTATAACAATTTAGAGAGAGAGAGAGAGAGAGAGAGAGAGATCTTACTTCCTGTCTTCCTGTGATTATATTGTTTCCATGTTTTGGAATAACAGTATGCAATGCAATGCTTGGCCTAATTTATAAAGCCAGAAATCTAAAGGTAGGTTCTAACTTTCTTATTTGATGTGGCAGTGTTGGGTATATTGGTTTTATCTAGCCTTGTTCTGCTACCGATTCTTCTGCCAGTTGCTGCCACAGAAGTCGGTCAGAAGTTAACCAACGCAACCATAAGCAATGGCACTTTTAGTGACCTTGACAAGTTATCCATGGGACATCTCAAGGTAAGCTATAAAACATTTTCATGAAATGTCTTGGTCTTTTTCTTATTTTCCCATTGGTTTGTTGTAGCTGTGGTTTTTCGTATAATTCTCTCAATTGAATTGTCTTCTGAGTGCTGATTGCATTGCATTTACAGGAGAAGAGTCCTAGGTTGTGGGCATTTCTCTTCGGCGTCTACTGGGTTTCTTTCGTCACATATTTCTTGCTGTGGAAGGCATATAAACATGCCTCCGACCTGAGGGCCAGTGCTTTAATGTCTCCTCAAGCAAAGCCTGAACAATTTGCCATTCTTGTCAGAGACATACCTAACGTCTCCGAAGGTCAAATTAGAAAGGAACAGGTCGATTCTTATTTTAAGACCGTCTACCCTGAGACATTTTACAGATCATTGGTTGTCACAGACAACAAAGCGGTATGCTTGTTTTTCCCCCTTTTCTCCTCATTTTGTGCCTTTGTTAGCTGTTACGTTTATCTGGAATCGTCGTTTAGGTAATTTGACTGTTTGATGGTGTGTTTCTCATTTTAGTAGTACTATTTCTCTTCCATTCATGTTAAGTTTATTCTTGTAGGTGAACAAAATTTGGGAAGAGTTGGAAGGGTATAAGAAGAAGCTTGCACGCGCTGAAGCAGTTTATGCACTATCGAAGAAAACTGGCAACTCAGAAGGAGCAAGACCCACTAACAAAACCGGGTTCCTTGGTCTTTGTGGGGCAAAAGTAGACAGTATTGAATACTACACTGAGAAGATTAATGAGTTAACCCCGAAACTGGAGGTTGAACAGAAAGCCACTCTCAGAGAGAAGCAGCAAAATGCTGCTATAGTTTTTTTCACCAGTAGGGTGACTGCAGCTGCTGCAGCTCAGACTCTACATGCTCAACTTGTTAACACATGGACAGTCACCGATGCTCCTGAGCCTCGTCAATTACTTTGGCCTAATCTCAAAATCAAGTTTTTTCAGAGACAGGTGCGGCAGTATGTTGTGTATATCATTGTGGCTTTGACCATAATGTTTTTTATGATCCCCATTGCTGCTATCTCTGCATTCACAACTCTGGACAATCTGAAGAAACTTCTTCCGTTTCTAAAGCCAATTTTGAAGAAAGAGGCAATTAGGACAGTGCTAGAGGCTTATCTACCCCAAATTGCACTCATACTCTTTCTAGCGTTCTTGCCAAAGTTCCTTCTGTTTTTGTCCAAGGCTGAGGGAATCCCTTCCCAGAGCCATGCAATAAGGGCTACTTCCGGGAAATACTTCTACTTCACTATCTTCAATGTTTTTCTTGGAGTTACGGTAGGTGGAACCTTATTCCGTGCATTCAAGACCATCGAGAAGCATCCTAACTCTCTTGTTGACATACTTGCAACTAGCCTCCCCCCCAATGCAACTTACTTCCTCACCTTTGTGGCCCTGAAGTAAGTAACAGTTTACGTCTTCTAGCTCTTATTTTCCATATCAGTAACCGAAACAAGATTGCAAAATACTTTACAGTTTGTCCACACTATTTAAATTATTCCTGTATTAGTGAACTGATTTTCGTGATATGCGTTGATGACAGGTTTTTCGTTGGATATGGTCTTGAACTGTCCCGACTAGTTCCTCTGATCATTTTCCATATAAAAAGGAAGTATCTCTGCAAGTCCGAAGATGAGTTGAAAGCAGCTTGGCTTCCTAGTGATCTTGGATATGGGACTAGACTACCTGGTGATATGCTCATCATTACAATTGTCCTCTGCTACTCTGTTATTGCTCCGCTGATTCTTCTATTTGGTGTGCTGTACTTTGGCCTTGGATGGCTTATCCTTCGAAATCAGGTATCCTTCAGCCTTTCTCGAGCTTGCCAGTTTTTAGTCGAAAAAGTCTACCAAGGGACATACAATATGCGATCAAAAACTAAAGCTTTTGTTGTTTAATTGAGCAGGCACTCAAAGTTTATATTCCATCGTACGAAAGCTATGGAAAGATGTGGCCGCACATGCATATTCGAATCATTGCATCTCTGATATTGTACCAAGTTACCATGTTTGGTTACTTTGGGGTGAAGAAATTCTACTACGCACCTTTCTTAATTCCACTTCCTATCATGTCCTTGCTTTTTAGTTTCGTCTGCAGCAAGAAATTCTACCGGTTTTTCCAACACGCTGCGCTTGAAGTTGCTGCACACGAACTCAAGGAAATTCCTAACATGGAGCAAGTTTACAGAGCTTTCATCCCACCAAGCCTGAGCACCGAGAAGATAGACGATGATCAATTCGAAGACGCTCAATCTAACGTTTCGAGAACAGCATCGTTCGCCTAGCGTACGATAGTGTTGTGTAGTTAGAAGTGATTTAGTTTGATTTTAGTGAAACCAGTTTGGATTTGGAGTGTCGTTTGTTTATATAACATGTGATTAGGAAGCACAAGATTGATCGGGTTGGTTGGTTGTAGCATGCATCTTTGGTATATTATTATTCCTTGAAATGTTTATGTTTGATGTGAATTGTGGGTTCATTCTGTTTTGCACCAGCAAATATGTATGCATATTGTTTACCACTTTGGATTTCATGAATTAATTTATTACATTGTTGTTCCCTATTTTTACCACTTTGCAAATTATGCCCTTTCTTGTTGGTTAATGCAATTTTGCAAATTAATATTAGTAATGAAAAGTGTGAGTCAATATCAAGATTTTGCTTTTTGCTAAATACTAACAACTTAACTAATAAATGGTGAAAATTAAGAAAATACCGTTTCTGTTGGAAATGTATTCACAAATACCATCTATAAAGTGTGATGTTATCAAACGCTTATATGTGAAAACCTCAAATATATTTCTATCTACCTCGCGTTGGTCTTTCTCTCCAATTTCCAAATTTCCCCCCTTTTCTATCTCCTCTCTTCGTTTCAAAATCCCAAATTTTCCTACTCTAAAATCTAGCACTTGTCGACTTCAGCACGCAAAGAAGACGCTCACTAAAACTTATTGTTTTCGTTAACTCTTTAGAAAACCATAAAATTTAGTGGAAGAATTCTAGGTTATGTTGTCGTTGGAAAAGATAACAAAGTGTTTTCATACAGTTTCAAACAAATTTGGAGATCTGTTGGTTAAAATTTAATTGAAAAAATAGAAGTTAAATTTATTGAAAAATATGCAATTTCGAGTACGCTCATTAAACCTTATTGGTACCACATGAGACGGTAGCGTACTTTTGATCCCTGATCGAACGGTACGCCAAAGCGGAGCCGGTGGCCCTAAAAATGCATTTGTGAAAGTTCGAACTCAGACTAGGGGCTCCAACTCTATGTGCTCACTTTCTACTAGACCAACTTCATGGGGTTGGTTTGATATAAAACCTTAATTCTTTTGATTGTCACTCCGTTTGAAGTGTTATTGCCAAAAAAAATTCATATTTGATCATTAACTTTTTTTTAGTAGAGAGATAGCGTTAATGGGTTAAATAGTTAGGAGGAAAAAGAATCAGTGAGGATCGAACTCACACCAGAATGCATACACATAATTGTTTTCTGCCAGTGTGTTAAATCGAAAATAAACCTTATTGACAAAAATAAAAAATAAATAAACCCAAAGGGGAGAAAATATAATTTCAAAATAAAAGTAAAAGCAAGGGAGACTCACAAAATCCCTCTCCTCAGTTCATAGTTCACAGTTGGCGCCCCAGGACCAAAAACCCCAAAACGCCACCACAAAACCCTCCCATGAAAGATTTCAAATCCCTTCCCTTTGTCTGAACCTCCAAAAACCCACCTAAAACCCTCCGCCAACAAATCAATGCCGCCTCCAGCTTCGGCGTCGACGCCGCCGGAGATGGTGGTCCACAACCGCTTCTTAGGGTTCCTCATATGGCAATCCATCCCCTCCACCGTCATCTTCTTCCTCTTCAAAACCCTCTCATCCGTCTCCTCCGCTTCCCCCTCCGCCGCCAAACCTCCATTCACATTCCCCTTCGCCCCATCGATTTTCGCCCTTTTTACGTTTTTGACCTTCCACCTCTCCCAGCTCCTCTTCTCGTTCTCGCTCTCCCTCGTCTCCTCGCCCAACCCCCACCGCCCGGCCTCTCTTCTCCAGCTCGTTCTCGGGCTCGTTCGATTCCTTTTTGTTCCTGGCGGCTCCGATTTGTCGGAGACGCCCGATTCCCGGGCCCGGGCTAAGCTTTCGGTGGGTTTCCTGATGTTTTTGGGTGCGGCGGCGGTGTCGGGGTTCGTAGCGGTGGCGTCGGTGTGTGGGGGGTTCGGCGATGGGGTTTCGGCAATTGGGAGAGTGGGGTTTAGGGGTTTTGTGATGGGGTTGCTTTATGGGCTGTATTATGTGTATAATCGCAGGTGGGTCTTGGAGTTTCCCATTATTCAGGTCAGTTGGCTACTTTTATACAAAGTTTGAATCTTTCTGTCTGTGTAATGTGATGTTTCATGATGTGTATTAGCAAAAGAAAATGCATGGCTGGCACAGTATATGCAGGGTATGTGATATGATTTTTTATGATGTGTTAGTTTTTATCGGAGGAAATAGCACTTGGGGTTGGATAAAAATGGTAGACATTGTTGTGATTAGATGCTTAAATGTATAGGAGCTTGTAACTGGAAGAAAACCCTGGTCAATTGATTGTATTTGTAAGTACATTTTCCATTTTTTACACATAGGTGAGCAACCATATTTTGGTAAGTATGTCTGTACCCTCGATATCTAGGTTGATTATGGTAGTCAGGCGTTTTGAAATGTAGAGCTCAAAGGTGGTGAAAAGAAAGAAAAAGAAACTATCAAAGTTTTCCTATAATTTCCAAATCATGTTGCTAGCGTTGTTGAATTATGATGAATCCCTGTCTATCATTGTGTCCTCTGAGCACTATAGTTTTTTCATTTATAGTGTATATGGTGTGTAGAATTCCTCTTTTTAGTCTAGGAGATCAGATCACCAAGATGGGTTGGTTTTTCATTGTATTTCTTGTTATTTTGAATCAGGGTCCTGGCCTATCTCTGTCTACTTTTTGGCTGGCTTGCAATACATTGCGTGTGGAAGCATGTTCAATTACTGGTTGAGATTTCAGACTGCTGTTTGCACTTGTTTACTAAGTTTTCTGTCATAATAATTATTAGCCTTGCTTTGATATTCTCATGTTGCCTTTTGCTTTCTACTCACACAAGTCATGGTTCTTACTCTAATTGTTTATGTCAACAGCGTCCTCCTTTTTTCAGCTTCAAAATGGGGCTTCCTTCAGCTATCACACGATCCTTGAAGCTTTCCTTTGTGGCGTACCTGTTTTCAGCTGCTCTTCTGGTGTTTCTGCCCTGCCACAATCAGAACCAGGCTACAACTGGAAAGTTCATTGCTGAGCAGATCAGATTCTACATTGGGAGTTTCTTAGTGTTTCTCTGCTGGGAACTAAGTCACCATTTACATCGGGTTGGTTCTTCAAACATATTAACATGGTTGTTAATTTTTGTTAAATACTACTGCAGGTATTTGAAAGAAGCATTGAATTAGCAATAGTTTTTATGACTTGTGTTTATGATTATTTGAATATAGAAGTTTGTGGAGCTTTCTTGCTTGTTTTATTAACCCCTTCAAATGCTTGCTCTTCATTGGTTCCCCTCCCCAACAGTTATAAAGAATGAATGTAACATAAAATTAACAGAAGTCAATAGAACTTCATGCAGCATTGACCTGTTCAATTGATGAAGAATATTTCTTGCAATATTGTGCTACTTTAATTTGACCCATCTTATTGATTGCAATAGGAACCTTGTGGGTCTGGTGTTAGCATTGAACATTAAGACATCACTCCGTGGACATGCATATGAACATTTCTGAGCTGTTTCTTCTTTCATTACTCAAATACAATTTTGAATATTTTCCCAACACTTTTAATTCTCCAATACTTCTTATTACTCTCAACACCTAAGTGCCTTATTGCTTCACAGTTGTGTTACTTATTGCTTAAAATTTCCTTTAGTGAGAATTAAAGACAAAATTGTTTTTACTTGCCCAGTATAATTCAGTTTAATAGGTTTATTCATGTTTCTTCCAATCAGAACCAGTTGGCTGTCGCAGAAGCTTCATTTATAATTTAAACCTAATAGCTATATCAGTGTTTATTGTTAGTAGCTTTTGATGGGATTTTAATATGACTTAGCTACTCTTTCTTTTTTCGGATGTGAACTTAACTGCTTAATGACACTAGAAAACCTACATCTTGGTCATATACCATGCTATATGGCATACACAGCTTGATCTCTTGTTAAAGAATCTGAAGACTTGATGCTTTTTGTTTGCTATAACAAATTGCTGGATCCGTTGAGTCAGTTTTCATTTTCATATTCTAACCCCCTTCCTTTTGTAGTTAACCATGGCTGTCTTCTGATTTGAAATCTATGTGTTTGAAATTGTGTTGTAATGTAGGTGCTTCATACAAAGAGATTTGTATTTGCACCACCTAAAGGATCAGCAGCAGCAGAAACAAATCCAAGTGAGATTCTCCTCGCAGCTCTGGAGGAGAGCAGTCCTAGTTCTCTTCTTCAGTATCTTGCATATCTTGATCTCTGTATGGTTTGCGAGAATAATGTGGATGCTTGGAGAAGAGCTGCATTTTTTGAGGAAACTGGTGAAACTTACAAAAGAGTTATATCTGTATGCTTGCGGCCTCTGGAGCAGCTTGCGTCAAAGCTGGGTGAGGGCTTGGAAAGTTCCTTTGAAAACGGCTCCCAAATATCCAATCAGTTACTGTCCCCAACTGACCTGCAACTAGATTCAAAGTACTCTGAACCTTTGAACAACTTCCAGGTAAACAGATCAATTCTTGATCATACTTGTGGATATAACCTACATGTGTGTGTCTGTGTGTGTGTATGTCTTGCCACTTTGTTTAGTCGATCTGTGAACTAACATACGGAGTAATAACTAATAACTTTACACATCTTTTATTTCAAATCATTACGAGTGAATGCTGCACTTCACAAACTACTTGTTGATATGATGGCTGAATAAATTTTCTGGTTCCCGGAGGACTGAAATTTTGGAGGATTGAATAATACTAATCTGCCATTCTCCACTTGTACTTCTGTCTGAAATTCTATCATTTAAGTTTTGTTCTCTTGTTATGGACCAGGGCAATAGCTCTTAGATTGGTACAGTTGACTTTGTCACCTTTTCTTTTTTGGCATTGTTAATTGTTATCTATAGGAGCCAGTTCGTCACAAATGGATAGTCGGTTATGCTAATTGGCGGCAACTTGCAGTTATGCATGTCAAGAGAATGTTATTGAATATTTGGAATAACTTTCACTTGTTTTTCTCATCAACTAAAAAAGCCTAATATATTTATTCTTTTAATGCAGTTATATGCATGGTGTGCGTGGACAGCTGCCTCACTGACTGCATGCTCACACAAAGAGGACAGATACGGGGTTGCCCAGATCTCTGGTAGTAACGCTGCCGTGATGTCGACGCTGATTTCTTGCCTTCTTGCTGTTGAAACATACATGGGGAAGAAGACCACTTTGCAGTCTGCTAATCAGTTCATGGGGTCAACTGGTTTTAAATTGAGAAACTCAAGCACGGCTAATACTGGCATGAGTAGAAAGAGACCCGGCCCGCTTCATTCAAAAGCATATGCTGTTGCTGATGTTCTGAGGAACTCAATCTACCAAATTGTGTCTGCTTTCCATGATCAGATGGCAAGCAATGCTAAAAAGGGCTTTCTTGAGAAGGATTGGATCATTAGCGGCAAGCCTCCTTTCGGACCACGCGAACTTCTCGTGCAGAAACTGCATCTATTCCTTGACTTTCGAGCCAGCTAACTGCTCTCCATGATCAGCTGGTTTTGTTTCTTAACCCTAAAATGGCCGGTGGATGGGATGAGCTGGAGGAGATAGCATCGGATTTATTACAAAGAAATATCAAATTTGGATCCTATAAATTAAGTTGTATGGTTGATAGGAAGCACTTTCATCGACTGTTATACCGAAATAAAAAATTTCCGGTTTACTTTGTGTTATCGCCTATTAAACCCTACTAGTTGGATTAAATTGGATTACGTTGGCCGGAAGTCAAAATATTTCCCCCGTTTACTTCGTTCTTGTTGCTTATTATACTCTGCTAGTTGGATTAAGCCTGGATCAAATTGGTAATATTTTACTCAAACTTTTGCTTAACATGTCAACTGAATGATTTGAGTATTTCTGGCCCTGCTTTGCTGGGATGATGATTTGAGCAAATTAAACGTTGACAAAACGGAATGACTCTTTGCTTTCTTGTTTTGTTTGTTTGGCTTTTACTTCTGTAAACCTTCGGCAATTAGGTTGGATTGGCTTGGTTTGGACTACGCACTATGAGAATAATGAAACGTTTGATGCAGTTATACTAAAATATTAATGGGACCCAAATTTTAATTTTTGAAAATTTTTAATTCACTTTTGCTTAAAAGAAAATTTCACCACCGTCTCTCTCTCATCCTCTCCACTCCCCCCACCCCAAAAAGTAATTTAATTGAAGAAGAAGATATCCCAGCCACCATGAACCTCTGCCAAAGGCTACATAGACTTCTGCCTCAAAGAGAAACATCAAGCCTCGATCAAATCCACCATTGAAGCCTCCCTCTCCGCCTCCGCCGCTTCATTTTTTTGCAAGTCGAGTCGACTTCTGTCCTGTAGTCGTTGAACCCAGTCGAGTTCGTCCCATCTTCTAGTTCCGGACGACTTTTCATGGCATGCGGCGTGGACTGACGGGGTCGAACAGACAAAAGAACAGGCATCCAACAGACGAAGCGGGTGAAAGTTGCAGACGGGATTCGCAATCCCCCGCTGGAGCACGGGATTAGTATCGAGGTGTTAGTGAGGCGCGGAGTGACAGAATCCCTTTTAGCCTCATTTATTGTTAACTGTGAAATTCTAGTTTTAAGTTTAGACAATTTTCTTTTAAAATGTGTAACAAACGGAAGAAGCACTTTAAAAAAAAAATACTTAAAGAACCAAACTATATAAAAAAAAAGAAAAAGAATCTCACTTATCAACTGCTGGGGTCGGGTGCAATAGCAGTAACTAACAATTGGGTCCACGAGTTTACAAATTTATTTTCTTCACATTAGTGTTTTTCTTATTGGATTCAAATTAGTGTTTTAAGTACTTTTTCAAGGCGTATCACGTATTCCTCAATAGTGAAATAAATACGAGGAAGAGGAGTGCGTGCAAGAACAATTTCTATTTTTGTTATTTGGGTCAAGTCATCTAATAGACCAATCATACTTAGATATCAAACTTGCTATATGTATACGAGATAATAAGAGTTTAACATGGCATCTTCATTTTAAAGTGAAAAGATATATCACCATATCATAATTCTAGAGGCTTATTTATAGTGAGCTTAACGAGAACTAGTATATTAGCATTTTCATTCTCCCGTAACTGTTGGCACCATTCCTACATTTTGTCTATTTAGATTGAGGAGAAATGGGGGCTCAGCTGGGAGAGGATCGTAACATGAGAGAAGCAAGGGGGTTCAACGTCCTTCAAATATACAACATGGATTCTAACAATGCAATGTAGTTGAACTCTCAAGTTGATATGAATGAATTATTCTTTTCACAAAAATAAATCTTTATCTGCTAGCGTGTAACATCAGGCTCCGTTTGTTACACATTTTAGTGGGTCCAACTTTTGATTTATAAATTAAATTATTGAAAAACATTTTATCCTATTGATGATTATAAAAATTGGACCTTAGATTTTATATTATGAATGATTATAAAATTGCACTTAACAAACCACCATGCAATAATGATGTTTGTAACGTGATTGACCGAATGAATAGATACGATTTAGAATTCGCGTGCTAGGCAAGAAATAAGTGTGAAAAGTGAGACCTAATTCCACCACTGCGTGTTGAAAGTCCAAAAAGGTCATTACGTTGACATGATCTGCCTATGTATTACCCTCGTTATTTCAAAATATTACCAAATGCGATTACATAATTTTGGGAGTGGCAGTCTTGATAATTTCTCATCGAACAAGGGTAGACTTGAAGAGGTTTGGAGATTTGACAGAGTAGATGGGATTCGCCGCATGTGAACTTGTCCCCATCAACAAGAACAAGTCTAAATTAAATACAAGGAGTAGGCTACAATGCTCGCAAGCATTGAATGCTTACACCGATCTCACCATTAAAATGAGGGAGGAGAGAGAAGAGAGGGGGGAAATGAGGGTGAGATCGGTATGAGCATTCAATGCTTGCGAGCACTGTAGCCAGTCCCTAAATACAAATGGTCAATCAAACTCAAACATATGAAAATTTCCATGTTGTAGTCCTTTGTCCCACGCGTGACAAATTCATTATTTAATTCCAATTTGCTTGTATATAATTCATCCCTCTATTCCCCATTCTCTCATTTCCAAACTCAATTCCTCCGTCTTCCAATCTCGACTAGTTCATAACTTTAGCGATAGAGCAATTTAACCCTATACATCCACAACAAAAGTTCGACTCTAATTTTCTGGCCGTCTGTTTGGAAATTGAGCAGCATCAACAGATGGCGCTATCAACTATGATGTACACCAATCTTCCGGCCACTCAAGCCGCGGCCGGCGCAACCCGGTTTTCCCTAATCCGAGCGAGTCATCAGCAAGAAGCTGTTCTTGATCATCCCCATCAAACCAAGACATCAAACAAAGCCAACCGTCTAGCTGAATCACTAGCCAACCTCCTTCACCTCCACATAGATACTCCTCAAAGAACCAACATTCACCCTGCTAATTGGAATCTGTTCACAGAAGAGAAGCATTCAACTCCCACAACTTCTCCGAAAGACATCATATCCGAAAAATGGCGCGAAATCCACGGATCAAATGATTGGGAGGGTCTTTTGGACCCTCTCCACCCTTGGCTAAGAAGAGAGATTGTCAAATATGGTGAGTTTGCACAAGCAGCGTATGACGCCTTCGATTTCGATTCCTTCTCTGAGTACTGCGGGAGCTGCAGGTACAACAAAAACAAGCTTTTTGATGTGTTGGGTCTAGGCAAAAATGGCTATAATGTTAGTAAGTACATTTATGCAATGTCACAAATCGACATGCCGCAGTGGCTGGAGAGGTCACATTTGGCTGACACATGGAGCAAGCATTCCAACTGGATGGGGTATATTGCCGTGAGCGATGAGGAGGAGACGAGGAGGATTGGGAGGAGGGACATTGTGGTGGCGTGGCGGGGGACAGTGGCGCCATCCGAGTGGTATGAGGATATGCAAAGGAACTTGGAGCCAATTGGGAGTGGAGATGCCAAAGTGGAACATGGGTTCCATGGGATTTACACTGCCAAGAATGACACCACAAGGTACAACAGGTCTAGTGCATCAGAGCAAGTCATGAAAGAAGTGACTAGGCTTGTGGAGTTGTACCAAGCAAAAGGTGAAGAAGTGAGCCTTACAATCACAGGGCATAGCTTGGGAGGTGCATTGGCTTTGCTCAATGCCTATGAAGCTGCCGAAAAACTCCCCGGCATTCCGATAAGTGTAATTTCCTTCGGTGCCCCTAGGGTTGGAAACATTGCCTTCAAGGAAGAGCTACACCAAATGGGAGTCAAGACATTGAGGGTTGTGGTTAAACAAGACATGGTTCCGAAAATGCCGGGGTTTGTTTTGAATGAGGGTCTTCAGAAGTTTGATGACATTACGGGCACATTGGATTGGGTTTACACACATGTCGGAGCTGAATTGAAGCTCGAAGTTGGTTCTTCGCCTTATCTCAAGCGTGGCGGGTTCAATCTGCCCGGGTTTCATAGCCTCGAGACCTACCTTCATCTTGTGGATGGGTTTTTGAGTACAGAAACTACTTTTAGGTCAAATGCTAGGAGGGATGTTGCCTTGGTGAACAAGGGATGTGACATGTTGGTGGATGATCTTAGAATCCCACAGTGTTGGTACCAATTGCCGCACAAGGGGCTAGTAAGAAACGCTCATGGGAGATGGGTTAAACCGAAACGAGACCCCGAAGACATACCTTCACCTACAAGAGAAGCACAAGCACCAGCTCATGCTCTTCAAGTAGACATGATGCAATCATCATCAGATTATACACTTAAATCTTTATGTAGTGCTTAATTAACATGTAAATTTTGACAGTTGATTAAGAACTTGAATTTTGGCTTACTTGTTTGCCTTGTTTTTTAAGCTTCCTCCATGTGCTCTGTGTTTTAGTTTGTTCTTCGTCATTTTAATTTTGGAATGCTTAGGTCGATTGGTTATCTCTGAAAACGCTTGCCAGATTCCGCCCGAGATGCGCACAGGATTTCTAGGCACTATGCTAGCATCAGCTGCAATTGGATGGCATTACCAGATGCAACTGAGCTTGAAACATAGTCATGGATTGGCTTGGAGACATGCTCAAACTCCCCAAGTCTTGGAGTAGTGAGGCAGCTGCCAGGGATCAAATAATGCTAAACCAAATTGGTAGACACAGCATTGGGAACCTAGTTTTATATGAATCATATCAAACACATAGCACACGTAAAAGAAAGTTTTCCAAACTGAGCTTGATAACTATTTCAGTTTAAAACTGAAAATTTGTTTGCCAACTATTTTTCTAAAAACTGAAAGCCAAATTTTGAAAACTCAAAGTAGTACTTTGACTTTTTGGTTTTCAATTTTTTGTTTTTCAAAAAAAGTGAAAATAAAAACTGAAACATGAAAATGAAATGGTTATAAAACATCCCCTTAGTGTTGCAATATTGTATTACTAGCCTCTTGCCACACGCTTACGTGTGTGGCAATTGACATTTATATGTTAATTTAAGTTTTTTAATGATTTTTTAACCAAAAAGATTTAGGAAATTAAGTTTTTTTTTTTCTATTTTTTTTATCAAAAAATTATTCTAAAAAAAATGGAAGTGAATCATAAACCACCCACTAACGTGGGTCAAACTTCAAGCCGCAAATTAATCTGGACCATTCAATGACTATACCATTGAAAAATACGTACCACCCAAGATATTTCCCACTAATGTGGGATTAATTAATTAATAGAGTGACCATGGTCACAACCTGTACCAGTATAATGAGGGGCAATTTATGGTATTTTAAATGTTTTACTATTTTAGGGTGCTCTTTTTATATATATAGATGTATAGATAATGAATTAACTAGTAGGGAAATTTTATTTGAACCAAACTTATGTTTTCTACACCCAACTTTCTCTCTACACCCACCAATTGACAATATGGAAAGTAACCCAACCTTTTATAAGCCTTTGTAAGGTTTCTCCTTTCACCGATGTGGGACTATCTTCACATTCTCACACGTCCCCTCATGTGTGGCTAATTTTCAAGCCTAACACGTGTGACGTGAAGCATGTGTGGCCGTTGGACTTCACACGTGGGACAACTTGTTGTAATACCATGAAGAAAGCTAAGGTTACACCATAAAACCAATTGGCAATATGGGGAGTAGCCCAACCTCTTATAAGCCCTTGTAAGGTTTCTCTTTTCACCGATGTGGAACTCTTTTACCTTCACATCCTCACACGCCCCCTCACGCGTGACTAATTTTCAAATTAATAAATTCGATGCAACGAATTGGAAATAGGAATGAACATAATGGGTATCCTGAGTTCATAAGAAGATGAAGAATGTAGCCTAAAACCAAAGCCTAATTACAATTTTAACTTACAAACTCATACAAACCTCCCCTAAATACCCAAATTACACTATGCAGAGAGAGAGAGAGAGATCGGAAGCGATGAACGGAGGGGAGGGGGTGGTTGGTGTATTGCATATTAGGGTGAAGAATGAATATGTTAGATAACTAATTATTAATTAGATACAGTTTTCTCGTTCTTATAGCCCCGTAAAATAATAATAGCAGCATATATGAGACTTTTTTGTGACGGCCATGGTTGGGGCAAACTGGCAAAGTGGGCATGCATGGTGCTTGATAAAAGATAGGTATGAAATCAATTTGTGTCGACCTTCCAGTGAGTATATTTGTATGTAGGAAATATATTTGTTGGCTTCGAAAGTGTAGAATTTCTTGCTGAGATATATGATTCAATTGGTTTCTCTATAGATTTGTATTCAATATGGTTACATGCCATAACTTGAATGATTTGATTATTAAAATAGTCGAGATAGTTCACTGCGGGTAAATGCACAGTTTCTAAATCTTAAAATTTATCTTATGAATGTAGAAGCTCGGAATTCAATACTGCAATATCAAATAGTCATTGTTAATGATAATTATAACCAAATTAACAGGGGAATAACAACCAAATAGGGTATGAAAACTGAGCGCTTATCTTATGAGATGATAATTATAACCAGAAATCAGGAAATTTGTTAAATTTTCAACAAGAATCGTAGGGCGACTGTAAACTCTTGTTTGGTGTGGGATTCTATTGCCAGACCACTTCAATTAGTGGATGAGAATTTTGCACGACATTGGACAAGACATATCATTATTCTCCAGCCAAACAAGTTAACAAAACGTCCAAAACTCCCGGCAGAAGCAATTGCCCACCAACTATATATATCTGCCTTGATTTGGCCCCTGAGAGAATTGTACTACACAACAACGTACTAAGATACGGATCGTGATTAATTCTACTATCGACAAATTACCAGAGTTTGGCCAGATTCTTATATTCCTTGTTAAAGTTAGAGCATTCAAGTCTTAGAATGCATTCGTGTCTTAGAATTACCGATGAAAGTTTTACAAAGTCTTCTCATGTGTGAGGCCAAAATGAGCCATGATTATATTGAGTGATGTGTAGCACATCGCCAAATTGTTCGTTCGATCGGATACTAGTCTCGAACACATCTATATAAACAAACGAATACATCCTCGTATCGTACCCTGAAACTCAAGTACTACTCAAAAACTATTTTGACTTCGTCTTCTACTTCGTGTCCTTAGTTTTAGTACGTCCTCAATATCCAAATAGGTAGCTTAAAATTCAAAAATCCACCAGAAAACAACTCTGCCCACCACATGATTAAAAACCCTCTGGACCTTGTGGAGTTCAGGAGACAAGGACACATGATGATAGACTTCATTGCAGATTATTACCAAAACATAGAGAAACACCCGGTTCTAAGCCAAGTCCAACCGGGCTATCTCCGAGAACTCTTGCCAGATTCTGCCCCATATCACCCTGAACCCATAGAAACCATCCTCCAAGATGTCCAGGACCATATTGTTCCTGGCATAACACATTGGCAAAACCCTAACCACTTTGCCTACTTCCCTGCAACTATCAGCACCGCAGGATTCCTTGGTGAAATGCTCACCACTGGATTCAATGTCGTGGGGTCCAACTGGATGGCATCACCAGCTGCAACTGAGCTTGAAACCATAGTCATGGATTGGCTTGGAGACATGCTCAAACTTCCCAAGTCTTTTCTTTTCTCTGACAATGGTGGCGGTGTGTTACATGGGAGTACGCACGAGTCTGTGGTTTGCACCATGGTAGCTGCAAGAGATCAAATCTTAAGTCAAATCGGTAAAGAGAATATAGGAAAGTTAGTTGTGTATGGATCAGATCAAACACATAGTGCATTCCAAAAAGTTTCCCGAATTGTTGGAATCCACTCAAAAAATTTTCGGGCCATTGACACTACAAGATCATCATCATTTGCACTCTCGCCCGAACTGCTACAATTGGCGATTTGTTCAGACGTGGAAGCTGGTTTGGTTCCATTATTTATGTGCCACGGTGGGAACAACCGCAACCACTGCTGTTGATCCATTGGGGCCACTATGCAATGTTGCAAAAGATTATGGCATGTGGGTTCATGTGGACGCTGCATATGCCGGGAATGCTTGCATTTGCCCCGAGTTTTGCCATTTTATTGATGATATCGAGGGTGCAAATTCGTTCGGTCTCAATGCGCATAAATGGTTCTTCACTACTCTCAATTGTTGCTGCCTTTGGGTTAAGAATTCAAGTGCATTGACAAACTCAATGTCTGTGAATCTTGAGGTGTTGGGGAACAAGGCCACAGATTCAAAGCAAGTGGTGGACTAAAAAGACTGGCAAATAGCCTTAACCTGGAGGTTTCGGGCCATGAAGCTATGGCTTGTGCTTAGAAGCTATGGAGTGGAAAACCTTAGAAACTTTATTAGAAGTGATGTAAAAATGGCCAAGCGTTTTGAAGAGCTTGTGGAGATGGACAAAAGGTTTGAAATTGTTGTCCCGAGGAATTTCTCTTTGGTCTGTTTTAGGGTTTCGTCATCGGCAATTAGCAACAAGGCTCCAACTCCAAGTGATGAAAATTGTGTAATTAACGAGGTGAACTGCAAGTTACTGGAGGCCATCAATGGGTCAGGTCGTGTGTACATGTCTCATGCTGTGGTGGGAGGTATGTATGTGTTACGTTGTGCAGTTGGTGCAACTCTCATGGAGGAAAGACATGTAGTCATGGCTTGGAAGGTGGTGCATTGCCAGACGTCTAGGGGTGTTTTGTATTAGTAGAAATTCAACTCGGACTAAACCCTTTATCCTTGTAAACATAGCAGGGATGAGTTGTACTTTCTCTTATACAAATAAAAGTGGAGTGCACAATAATTTTTTTAAAGTGACAACCGAAAAATTTAATGCGGAGTGGAAAGTAACATGATATCATATACAAGTGCCAACCGAAAAGTTTGACAGCTCCATTCTTGTTATAATGAAAGTTTATTTGCTAAGGGTTCACTTCAAGAAATGTTGGCATAGGGCATGGTTTTCTTACGCACAGATGGTTTGGTTTTGGCGCCTAATGATCTTTAGAAACTATGTTATAGGGCACCCTCGATGGTAGTGTGCCTACTTGGTGTCTAATGCTCAGTGGACACTGTTGTGCGGAAGCAACAATCAAGTGAGAGTGAACAGATAATCACAGTAGCTAGGTAGAAAATAAATAAATAAGGACACCAAGATTTATACTGGTTCGGCAAATGCCTACGTCTAGTTTGGAGACGATGGAGATTTCTACTATAATCAATGAGAATATACAATAGTGTTTTATCACTCAATTTCCCAATGACCCAATCAACCTAAGCTCACACACTCTAAAAAAGAACAGAACAAATACAAAGCAAAACAACTCTGTCGGGATGCTCAAGCTCTTCCCACTTCTCTATCGGGTTGCTCCAGCTCCTCTATTTTCTATATATCACTGGAATGCATCAGCACCTCTCCTTTTAAAGCCAAAGAAAAAACTTCTCAAAGACAGCAAAGGCCAACAGACACATAAATGCATCCACTAATGTTTGTCTCCCACATGCATTAGATGCCAATTAACAACTACCATATTAATAGCTGTAATAATTACTAGTTTGAGCCAATAATCAACAATCTCCACCTTGGCTTAAACCCTCCAAGTAGAACTCCAACTAGTCGTCTCCCATTCCCTCAAAAGGCAATCAACAAATTTTACAGATTCCAATCAAGTCTAAACAACGCTTAAACTTGAGCAAAGAGATTGGTTTTGTTAACATATCCGCTGGATTATCAGCGGTCCCAATCTTCTGAAGAAGAACATCTCCCTCATTGATAATCTCACGAACAAAATGGAACCTCACATCAATGTGTTTCGTACGTGCATGATGAACTTGATTCTTTGCTAAATGAATAGCACTCTGACTGTCGCAATGAACATCCACATGATCTTGTTGAACTCCTAAGTCATCAAGTAGCCCTTGAAGCCATATGGCTTCCTTTATAGCCTCTGTTACTGCCATGTATTCAGCCTCAGTAGTAGACAAAGCAACTGTAGATTGTAGAATCGACCTCTAACTTACTGGACCTCTAGCTTGTCAAATCACCTGCGTAATCAGAATCCACATATCCAACAACACATCGACTAGTAACTTTATTCTGCTGGAACGAAAAACCAACATCCACAGTACCCAGAATATACCGTAGTATCCATTTCACAGCTTGCCAATGCCTTTTTCCTGGATTATGCATATATCTACTGACAATACTCACAGCTTGTGAGATATCAGGCCTAGTACACACCATAGCATACATCAAACTACCAACAGCATTTGCATAAGGAATTTGAGCCATGTACTGACTCTCTTCAACAGTTTTAGGAGACATAGAAGCACTAAGTTTGAAATGAGGGGCAAGAGGTGTACTGACCGGTTTTGTATTTTCAAACATCTCAAAACGATGTAGTACCTTCTTCAAATACTGCTTCTGACTCAGACTAATCTTGCCCTTTGCTCTATCTCTTTCAATTTCCATACCTAGTATCTTCCAAGCTTCTCCCAAGTCCTTCATCTCAAATTCATTACTTAGTTGAGCCTTCAACCTTTCAATCTCCACTTTGCTCTTACATGCTATAAGCATATCATCAACATATAAAAGCAGATAAATGAATGTTCCATCTTGTAGTTTGCGAAAGTATACACAACGATCATAGTGGCTTCTTGTGTATTTTTCCCCAATCATAAATCGATCAAATCGCTTGTACCATTGTCTTGGAGACTGCTTCAAGCCATATAATGATTTTTCCAATTTGCAAACCCAATTTTCTTTTCCAGCAACTTTGAAACCTTCTGGTTGAGACATATAAATTTCTTCCTCCAAATCGCCATGTAAGAATGCAGTCTTTACATCAAGTTGAGCCAACTCAAGATCAAATTGTGCAACCAAAGCCAACAGAATCCGAATCGAAGAATGTTTTACTACAGGAGAGAAAACCTCATTGTAGTCAATGCCTTCTTTCTGAGCATAGCCTTTAGCTACCAATCTGGCTTTGAATCTTATATTATCTTTTCCCAACGATTCCATCTTATTTGCATACACCCATTTGCAACCAATTTCTTTCTTCCCTTTCGGTAACTAAACCAGCTTCCAAGTCTCATTTTTATGAAGAGACTTCATCTTTTCATCCATACTTTTCTTCCACATCTCGCTTTCTGAACTTATGACAGCTTCTTTGTAGGCGGATGGAATATCATCTTCAATAACTGGAAGTGCATATGCCACAATATTAGTAAATCGAGCCGGTTTTCAAATTTCCCTTCTCGATCTTCTGGTTGCAATATAGTCTTGTTGCTGTGGAGGCTCTTGAGTTGTTACCTCTTCTTCATCATCATCGTTCTCATCATCAAGATTAACTATATGACTAGAATCTGTAACATCAGACCTTACTGGGACAACTGGAGTCTTTAGTAACTCCACATGCTTTGAGTTACTCATGGTCTCAATTACTTTAGTTTCACCTTCATGCTTGTTCTGATTTACCATAGCAACCTCATCAAAAGTTACATCTCTGCTTACAACAAATTTCTTCTCATCTGGACACCATAGTCGATATCCCTTCACGCCAGTGCTAAAGCCCATAAATAGAGCTTTCTTTGCTCTTGGATCCAGCTTGCTTTCTCTGACATGATAGTAAGCATAACAACCAAATATATGTAAGAACTTGTAATCAGTACAAGGTTTACCAAACCATACCTCCATGGGCGTTTTGCCCTTGTTTGCAGCAGCTGGTAATTGGTTAATGAGATGACTTGCATAAGTGATTGCCTCAGCCCAAAATGCCTTGCCTAAACCAACATTAGACAACATACACCGGACTTTCTCAAGCAAAGTGCGATTCATACGCTCTGCCACTCCATTCTGTTGCGGTGTCTCTCTAACTGTGAAGTGCCTTCTAATACCCTCATCTTGACAAACCTTCAAGAAAGGATCAGACTTGTATTCACCTCCATTGTCTGATCTGAGAGTCTTGATCTTTCGACCACTTTGCGTTTCAATCATCTTTTTCCACTTTGGGAATTTCTCCATGACTTCATCTTTATGTTTCATGGTGTACACCCATACTCTTCTGGAGAAATCATCAACAAAGGAGACAAAATAATGGCTTCCTCCCCAAGATGCATTCTTTGAAGGTCCCTATACGTCAGTGTGCACATAATCAAGAATGCCTTTAGTGTTGTGAACAGCAGTGCCAAACTTTACTCTCGTTTGCTTTCCCAATACACAATGCTCACAAAATTCCAATTTGCATGTCTTTGCACCTTTCAATAAGCCTTGCTTTACCAATCCTTGCAATGCTTTTTCACCAGCATGCCCAAGGCGCATATGCCATAACCTTGTGGTATCTGTGCTATCTGCATCAGCAGCTTCGGTGACAGCCGCTCCACCAATAACTATACTCCCCTGCAGGAAATACAAGTTATTTCGTCTTGTACCTTTCATTACCACCATTGCCCCATACACAACTTTAAGGACTCCACCTTCCATGGTGATCTTAAGACGCTTGGATTCTAAAGCTCCCAGAGAAATAAGATTTTTCTTCATTTCTGGTATATACCGAACATCACTTAATTCTCTGACTGTTCCATCATGCATTTTCAAACAGATTTTGCCTATCCCTTGTGCTTTGCAGGCATTATTATGACCCATCAAAACAACTCCACCATCCAGTTTCTCGAAACTAGAAAACCATTCCCGAATGGGACATATATGATAGGTGCAACCTGAATCCAAAATCCACTCCTTGGGGTTACCATCAGAAGATGAACTAGATAAAGCAAACTCGAAAACATCTTCTCCAGATTTTGTAATATTTGCTTCAGAACCCACTTTCTCCTTCTCTTTATTCTTCAATTTGGGGCAATCTTTCTTCCAATGACCCTTTTGGCGACTGAAAGCACATTCATCTCTAGCAGGAAACTTCCCTCGTGACTTTGAACGAGACTTTCCCCGCTTTCCAAATTTTCTTCCCTCTGTTCTACCTCTTGCAACCAGTGCCTCGGTTTGTGAACTGTGAGTCTTTAAGTCCTTCTTTCGACACTCTTGATTCACCAATGCCGCAGCCACCTCATCAAGTTTCACCTCGGATTTTCCATACAACAGAGTAGTTGTTAAATGATCATAATCATCATACAACATAGTGCCTTGTCTTCGTCAGGAATTTGCACATCAAGGTTTGCTAAGTCAGCAAGTATTTTATTATAATCATTTAGGTGTTCATGCATAGAAGTACCCGAACTATACTGAAAAACGGAAGAGTCTTTTCTTCAAGAAAAGCCGATTTTCTGCGCTCTTAGTCATATATTTTTCCTCCAGTTTTGTCCATAACTCCTTAGCAGAAGTTTCCTTCATATAAGGATATTTCAACTCCTTATCAAGGAATGATCGAATAGCAGCACATGCATGAAGATTCATCCGCGTCCACTGTTTGTCCTCAATGTCTTCCGGTTTATCTTCCAGAACCATATCCAATTCTTGTTGATACAACACATCCATAACTTCGCATTGCCACATACCAAAATTATTAGAACCATTGAATTTATCAACCTCCAACCTTGTAGTAGCCATTTGATGTCTGTTGGATGTAGACGAAGACGAAGTTGACTCCTTCCCCTTTGTAGATTCATCTTCACCTCTAGCCATCTTCACTCCCACTGCCCAAGTCGAAACAACTGGACTCTGATACCACTTGTTGTCCGGAAGCAACAACCAAGTGAGAGTGAACAGATAATCACAGTAGCTAGGTAGAAAATAAATAAATAAGGACACCAAGATTTATACTGGTTCGGCAAATACCTACGTCCAGTTTGGAGACGATGGAGATTTCTACTACAATCAATGAGAATATACAATAGTGTTTTATCACTCAATTTCCCAATGACCCAATCAACCCAAGCTCACACACTCTCAAAAAGAACAGAACAAATACAAAGCAAAACAACTCTGTCGGGATGCTCAAGCTCTTCCCACTTCTCTATCGGGTTGCTCCAGCTCCTCTATTTTCTATATATCACTGGAATGCATCAGCACCTCTCCTTTTAAAGCCAAAGAAAAAACTTCTCAAAAACAGCAAAGGCCAACAAACACATAAATGCATCCACTATGCCAATAGACACATAAATGCATCCACTAATGTTTGTCTCTCACATGCATTAGATGCCAATTAACAACTACCATATTAATAGCTGTAATAATTACTGGTTTGAGCCAATAATCAACAGACACCTTTAACAGGTGCCTAATATGCCATAGCTACACTTCAACAAAAAAAAAAAAAGGTGCCCTATGCCAGGATTTCTAGTAGTGGTTTAGGGTCCAGAGCTCTTAATGTTTCTGAAAAAGTTTATTAATACATGTAATTGGATTACAAGAAAGTATAAAGATGTTTAGATACTCCATATATAACTAAACGAGACAATCACAACGAATGTAAAGGTATGCAGTAACAATTTTTTAAAAATGTGGTTTCCAACTCATCTTAATACATGGTGAAAGTTTCTTATTTGTTAAAAATATAAGACGTCCAGAACACATAGTACGACTGTCACATTAAGTGGGATCTAAGAACTACTACAACAATTTACTGCTTATTACCAATAACAACAATTGTCGTTGTAAAATGTCAAAGCCAACCACTGCGACAACGTAAGTAATTAAACTGGGAAACGAATGGAGGATGCATATCGGAAGAAAGTCTTTGCTCAAGAACATAATTTTACAATTCAATCACATCACCAAACAGAGTTTTTCTTTAAGCTCGAAACCAATCCCTCACCAATTTATAGTGTTTGGCTACACTTGCACATCTTCGTTGAGTCTTCATCTCTGTATCTTCATCTCTTTCAGTATGTATCTTCATCTCTGTGCTGGACTTACAAATTAAACTGCAAAGAATGGAGGGAAACAAAGGAAATAAGTAAAGCAATAATCATTTAATTAACAATTCATACACCCCCCTACACAATGTACTGAAGGACATTAAGTTGCGATTACAACATCCACAGTTCTAAACCTCTATGTTATAGCAAATTCAAATAGTTACGCACATAGAGCTCCCTGTATGTATAGGGAATACATATAGCACCCTTATATGTTTTAGTCATGATGTCTTACATTTCATCAACAAAATTAACTAAAATAAAACCTGAAGGAAAACTACAATAGTACAAAAGATAAGCAAAGAAGTATATGCAAGTACATCTACTAGCGTATGTGTTAAATTTACACAAATAAATTCTAATGTGTGGTTTAGTATTTTAATTTGACAATGTTAATATTTAACGCAAATAAATTAGTATCGACTAATTTAATTCATGACCAAATAATTTAATTTCGAGTTTCGTGTGTGTATGTGTGTATACATATATAGTTGGTTATATGGTTTTAACATAAAGGAGTTTGTGATCTTCTCACATTGGAGAGTGTGGTTGTCTGAGCTAGTTTTGACAAGAAGACTAGATGTATCAAAGATAAGAAGAGAGAGCGTCTCTGTCAAGGGGCGGCTGCTGTCAAGAGAAAGTGATTGTGCCAAGAGAACCCAACACAAAAGGGTGCAAGGGTTTAAGAAAACACCAAATTAATGAATGTAGGATAAACTTGAGAGCCAAAGAGTAACGAGCCCCCGGCTTATGAATATTTGGGTAAGTTGAGAGCTAGCCTCTAGATTGTGACTAGTCATGAACGTGTGAGAAATTTGACAGAGTACAATGGTGTAGTTGGAGCTCTAGGTTGTGAGTGGTTTATGTGTGAGCCTTTCCATTACATATACGCCAAATGAAAATTCGAATTACAACTTTTGATATAGAAATGACAAATTACAAAGCATGCACAAAAATGGGCTTGCAACTCAAGTGACTAAAGGCAAATTCAAACTTATATCAAGACAAATTCAAAGCACACAATATTCAGCAATAAACTTTAGAGTACAGAAACCAACTTTCTCACCACAATAAACCAAGAAAGAGACACTCTTCTCTCAAAAAAGGGAAAATAGAAAAGAAATTTAAAGAACTGTTTTTGCACAGAAAATACGTAAATACGTAGACCTTGAAGAAATGATAAAGGACAACAAACTTATTAAGAGTATACTAGTGATCAAATACTGTTCATGAATTCTGAGATACCATCTAAGAAGTTTAGATCATGTTTCATGTTTGGTATCCTTCTTGGATCTATTTTTTTGGTTTTTGAAATCAAGGAGAGCCAAGAAGGATACCAAACATGATCTAAACTTCATGAAACATTAAATCGAATTGCACGTCAAACCATTATAACATTTGCCAGAGCATACATCTAATTTGGAAGCACTTTCATGGGCACAAACTCAAACCTAAGACCGCAGTCACTCAATACAAATAAAACCAGTAGAGAACCACCAAACAGGAAAATTAACCAGAATTTTATTTTATTTATTTTGGCCTTGTTGCTGTTATTGGCACTCCAAAAATAATCACACACTTCTTTCTATACAAATTTTCTTTGTATTTTTATAAAATTTGAGTGCATAATAATCTTTTTGAAGAGCCAATAACAGCTTTTTTTTTTAATTTATAGTACAATTTTACTCTGTCGATAAATAAATTAATAAAGAAAGTGTACTACGTACATTGTACATACCAAGGATGGGAAATTATTTATTGAAGGAAGGCATGCAAGGGAGAATCTCAACTCTCCTCGCCTTCTGATTTCTGCTGTGATTGCTGGGCCGCCGGGTGTGGTTGGAGCATCAGCTGAGCCTGAAGCTGATAGTCAAGGGAATTCTGATGATGATGTGCAGCTGCTTGCTGTTGAATCTGGTTATAATGATTACTATCAAAAGCTCCACCCAACCCCAATGAACCAGACACCACACCATTAGTAGTAGCACCACCTGCAGGCATCTGATTAAACCCATTTCCAGTAACCGAACTCGCCGCGGCGTCCATCCCATTGATATTAAACCTCACAAGGTCTTGCTGATGAGCCTCCAACAATTGTTGCTGATGTTGGTCGCGAATCACAAGCTGGCCTCCACCACAGCCCTGCTGGAGCGGAGCACCAGTGGAAACCCCCAACATAGGCATAGACCCGTTCATGTCCGTTTGTTGGGGCGGATGAAAAACGGGGATCATCAATGCCTGTGGGCCAATATAGGCAGACAGATCTTTCTTGGCGTTGTAGAGATCAGTCTGGACTTGCTTGAGCCTGTTCTGGAGCATTGAGATGAAACCAACACACCCATACACCGGGTCCCGAAGACGAGCCTCAGCCTCATAGGCCAATGACGTCACCGCATCTTCACGGTGTGCAACATTGAGTTCGTTCAGGATCTTGGCGACGTTGCTCGCGCCGTAAACCCTGTGAACGTTTGCGAATTTTTGAGGTTGGTCGGGTGGGAAATAGGGGGCGAACACGCATTCTTGCGTGCATTTTCGCCGTAGAAACTTGCACGCAGCGCATGGTGAGTGAGTGTTAGACGACATTTCTTTTTAATGTTTTACTTGATTTTTCAAGACAAACTGCAGAGAGGAATTAATAAGAACAAAAATCAGTCATCATTTCTCGTTCGCATAAATTAATCAACAGAGAAAGATAAATGTAAGCAATTGAGACTAAGAAAAGGAAAATAATTAATCAAAACGTAATTAACCCTAAATTTAATCCATTTCTTGATGATCCGTAATTCTTTAACCCAAGATAAGAATAGTTTAGAGCTCTCTAGAGCCAATTTTGTGAGTTTATTGGGAAAAAAACCCTAACCCTAGCTAGACAGTTAATGAAGGAACAGCGAGGGAGAATGATATGTATATACCTAAATAAATAGATAGGCGAAGCGATCGATATCTCCACAATTTCGAATCTCCTTTTTCGTCTTCGTCTATCGGATGAGGAGAAAAGAAATGCAAATTAATTAGAGGAGGAGTGTTTAAGAGAGTGAAGAGGGGAAGCGAGAGAGTGGTTATTTTTTTTCTCCGGTGCCCTGTGCTACTAATAAAAAAGAAAACTGGCAGAATCTATATATGTGGTATGTGTTAATATAGAAAGTAATTAGGAAAAATAATATATAGAGAGATTTTGATATAGACGCCTCGTGTTTTAATTTTTTAAATTAAACATTTGTTCTTTTTAAAAATTTAATTAAACATTTTTTTTCTACAATTTTTGTGATTTGAAATTCTTTTTAAGAATAAACAAAATAGATAAAGAAAATGAATTGAAAATGGGGTATGAAATTCTTAAAAAAAATGTTCAACATTAATGTAAATAGATAAAAAAAAAAGAAAAATAATAAACTAGAAAGATATATATTTTTTAAATCATTATTATTAAGGGGAGGGGGGATTCAAAACCATTACAATAACATAGGGGTGAGGGGAGTTTCGGACATGGGACGCATGAGTAGAAACAACATTCTATCCACTAGATATTGGACCACATGAAAAAAAAATAAACAGATTGATGAGAGTGATGTTAATATATATACTTTTGGTAAATCATCGATTCGATATTTGGTTATTGCACTTGTACATGTCAAGTTGTTCAAAACTAGCACCATATTTCGCTTCATCTCCTCAAAACCTTTCATAATTTTCTTTGCGAAAATCAAAACCTAAAACAATTATAAATCAAGATATGTTTTGTTTGTAATCATGTACAAAACACACCGGGCTCGGGTTCCTTTTAGAGATGAAGAGGAAGGATCTAGAATGGCGATTTTGAAAATATGTTGGCCATAAATCTGTGGGCGGGATTATGTTTTTATAATACTTATCTGGTTTTGGGGTCCAACTTCCATACTACGAGCATTAGATGGTTTGGATTCACGGGACCCATATCATCCAAAACAATCCACGTCATCCAATGTTCGTAGTATTCCATATTACGTAGTATGGAAGAATTTTCGCTCGTTTTGTTCCTTTCATGCCTATTTCGCAATTGGACCCTGGTATTTATCTGGACCTAATTTGGGCATTATCACATCCTTAGCCCGTCCTTATCTTTGTATTAACTACCTAACATAAAGATAAATCTTTTACAAAAGAATAATACACACGTTTTGTGTGAAGAGATTCAATGTAAGAAGAAAGAAGAAAACTAGGAAAAAATGGAAAAAAAGATAAGAGGAAACACTAGTTATCTTTCTCATTTACCTTCTCTTTTGTGCATTTCTCACCTATCTTTTGATACGTGGAATACATTTACACATTAAACTAGAAGTTAATGTTTTGAAATTATAATTTCCTTTTTTCCCTCCAACTAATCTTTTGCCCTCCCAACCTTTCCTCTTCCTGACCAAAAAAAACCTTTCCTTTCCGTCTTCCTCCCCGAGCTGCCACCATGGCGACGAGATCACCTCCACAACTCAGCCCCACAACCACTGGAGTCCTCTCTTTCCCAATCAACTGCTCTTCCGCTGCTTCCATCCTCCAAATCCAAACTTAACTCATCCTCATCAACGCCACTCAGACACCACCTTCGTCTCCCACTTCATTGCAGCCTGCCAATCCCTCCGCCTTCTGGACTTAGCCGGTCGTCCACTTCCTAACCCTAATCCCTAAACCCCATGTTTTCACCTCAAACAATCGCGACTTCAAACATGCATGCAGACCCATGTCGTCAATTGGGTCATCTGTATGATATTTACGTGCTGAATCTGTATGCGCTGTCCATTAATTAGTCATATTCGTATTAACTACATTGAAATACTTGAGAATTTAAGAGAAAATGAAGAAGTAAAGATGAACAGTGAGAAAGATGCAGAACTAAAGAGAGTAAGGCTTTCATTAATTGGTTACTGTTTACATAAGAGATTAGCTTTATATAGTAAGGAATGATAGACTAAGCATCACAACCGACTCTTAACAAACCAACACACACTAGCACATAACTAATACAACAGACCAATACTCAGGTGACACATGTTACTACATTTATACCATTACAGTAATTACACCCCCCTCAATCTTAGCTAGGGCTTCCTAGTCTAAGATTGACACAATGCTTGACAAATACTGGACTATGTAACCCCTTTGTAAGAATGTCTGCAATTTGGTCTTCAGCGGAGACGCAAGGAACAAGCAAGCTGCCATCTGTTATAAAGCTGGCTGATCTCATGCCAGCAGTGTTGTGTCTTCTCATGCTTAGGTGCCAATTGTTGTGTTCAATCCCTTGAAAGAGAAGCATATCCATATTGAAGAACTGGCGGAACCCGGTCTATCCTTTCCAAGCATATCCATTTCAGCAAAATTTCAATTAGCCCCAAGACTCATCAAAGCACCTCTCATCATTTGACAGCCACCTTATGAATCAAAATAGCAATACTACATCCCACTTCATTTCTTCTCTGCACATCATGAATTGCTGTTGTTCTCAAACTTGTCAACTTTATTTGCCTTACTGACTTTTGAACCAAAATCAGATGTGCATCCGAATGAAATACCAAAACAGCCTCAATATAAGAGTTGTAACACACCCTCATGCCGGTTATATCAACTTCTATGCAGGATTACCCTTCGTGGGATTTACTGGAAACAACTTTTAACAATAGCTTTCGCCTTAGCATTTTAAAAAATCAGAACTTCAACTAAACTATAGTGTGGCTTCGGCTTTAACAATAGCTTCTCACAACACGGAATTACCCTTTGTGGAATTTACCGGAAACAACTTCTTTTAACAATGGCTTTGGCCTTAACATTACACAATCAGAAAATCTACTTAACCATGTGGCTTCGGCCTTAACTATAGCATCCCACACTACGAAATCACCCTTCGTGGGATTTACCATTAACAACTTCTTCAAACTTCATCTTTTTAAGACACATGTAACGGGATTGCAGTAGATACATGCTACAACTAATTAGACTTGACATTATAGGCTGTGGTAAGGTAAAATACTGCAGAAACATCTCAATAATACTCCTTAACAATCTCCCCGATATCACACTTCACAGTTTGGCACAAATCAACAGTTTGGCACAAATCAGCAATTGTAATTTCAAGATAAGAACCAAACAGACTTCAAGCAGAGAGACATGAGTAATTGGATATACATACAGACCACTGCATCAAGTTTCCAAAAAATTAGGATTTTGGCTCATTAATTAGAAAAATTACCAGACTTTTGAGATGCAGAGGCAACCACACAATTGTTTTTGTTGAATGAGAGAGAAAGGAGGAGGAGGAGCTCCTTAACAATGAGTTTATATTTGTATAATAAAATAAGATTCTTGACAGATATAATTAATTATATTATCTCAATAAAAATAAAATTTCTTAAATGGCGCATACATAGCGTGCGTGATTAAATGCCTCTTGCACACAGAAAGTGTGTGTGAAAAGATTAGTATATATATGGTATAGAAGAATGAAACAAAAACAATATATCTAATTCCATTTGGAATCACTTCAAAATCCAACATAGCATGCATGGTGTGAATAATGATGAATTTCATTATTTTTTTTCTTCTTCTTGTTTTGATTGTCTTTATATGTATATATTTACAAACAAGTACTGATCTTCTTCAGTTCATATGTCTAGAAGCTTTTATGTTTATTATTTCACAACTTTGTACTAGCTAAGAGCCAAATGCTAGTACTACTAAGTTTGGAATATATCGGTTAGAGACCAAACCTTTTTAACATAATAACATGCTCATCACGTACCATTATTGAGGAGGAGCTCATTAATTTTATACGTATATGGACCCATTCAACCTTCCAACAAACACACACAAGAAAAATAAAAAATAAAAAGGAAAACCCCCTCATTTCCTATTTATCAACTAGAAAACAGAAATTAGTAATTAGCTAGGGTTTTTGAAAATTAAGCATCGAGAGGAGCATGGTCCCATGCCTGCAAGGCTGCAATGCCTCCTGCAGCTCCCAGAGAGAAGTTGGGGTATATATCTTGATTAATACGTCTAGCCTCAAGTAGGGGGTGGAAGGAGAGCAATTTACATGGAACGGGTTCACCGTTACGTGGCATCTCGATCAATTCAATAATACATTGTCATGTGGAGAAAAACTTGTACATGGCAATGTATTATTAGATACAAAACGTCACGTGGCGTTGAACTCGTTCCATGTAAATTCTTCTAGCGGAGAGGGGGCGGCATGGTTTGACCTAACAATGACTACTCGTCCCTTTCTGAAAATAGTATATCTTGAAAATTAGGTTTACTATTATTATTTGTGAACCTTTGGAAATGATATATCAGAGTTGTAACCACAAAGAGAGAGATATATAGATTCGTGTAACTTTTGGAGGTGGTTTTGAGTTTGAAATAGACTGCACATATATATATATACCTACTACTGGATGTGTGTCATGCATAAATTTGGTCGAAGGTTGAATTGAATCGACCCCGTAACCATAAAGTGGCAAAGATTTCTTCTTCCAAAAGCTTTCACTTCCCAATTAACGAGTAGATCCGCAAAGTTTGAAATGGTCACCCAAGTCATTACTAATTGATAAGAACGCCTAGCTAATTGGCAAAGATTTTTAGTAGTGCCAGCAGCTGGTCTTGCCACGTAATGTTTTTGCATGGAAAGACGTATTCTTTGTAGTTATATCTCATATATTGGATAACTTTACTTTTTTGAAAATTAATAGAAAACCACAAAGTTCCAGACATGCATGGAGAATGAAATATAGACAAGTTACAAGTTACAACCCATTCAATTGATCACATTTCTCGTATATTACACCTTCCAAGCCAAATGTATTAATATAGCATAGACTTAGTTAATTTTCAATAATGATAGGGAGATCACATATTTATCTCACATTGTTGTATAATTTCATGCGGCAAATGAAATTAACGCAACATATACACATCATTTGCAACATCAAATAGTACACTAAAGTGGTCTCCCTATCAAATTAGTTTTCATCAATCGACTCAATACTTGGTGAGGATTTGATGTGCATGCTCTTGCACCACCTTCCAAGCCTCGGCAATGTGGTGTTCCTCAGTCAAAGTTGCACCAACTAAACGTAACATGTACAAACCTCCAACCACACCATGAGTCATGTACACATGACCTGACCCATTGATGGACTCCAGCAACTTTCGATTCACCTCGTTGATAATTACACTATATTCATCACCATTAACATCACAATAATCTGTCTTACCGTTCTGATCACTTTGAGCCTTGTCGCTAATTGCCGACCGCGAAACCCTAAACCAGACCAAGGAAAAATTCCTAGGAGCCACAATCTCAAACCTTTTGTCCATCCCCACAAGCCCTTCAAAATTCTTGGCCACTTTCACGTGGCTTCTAAGAAAGTTTATTTCTACGGTTAGCCACCCCATAGCTTCTAAGCACAAGCCATCATGGACCGAAACCTCCGGCTCAACGCTAGCTATTTGCCAGTCTTTGTAGTCCACCACCTGCCTCGATTCTGTGGCCTTGTTTCTCAAAAACTCAGGATACGTTGAGAGTGAACTTACCAACGCGTTGGGATTCTTAACCCAAAGGCAGCAACAGTCGAGAGTGGTGAAGAACCATTTGTGCGCGTTGAGACTGAATGAATCTGCACCCTCGGCGCCATCAAGGAAATGGCCAAAGTCGGGACAAATGCAAGCACTCTCAGCATATGCCGCGTCCACATGAATCCACAGGCCATAATCTCCCGCTACGTCTCATAGTGGCCCCAATGGATCAACAGCAGCAATCGCAGTTGTCTCCATTGTGGCACATAGAAACAATGAGACAAGCCCAGCTTCTATGTCTGAATGAATAGTCACTTTTAGAGACTCGGGTGAGAGCGCAAATGATGTAGATCTTGTTGTCTCTTTGGCCTGAAAATTCTCAGGGTGAATTCTAACAATTTGGGAAGCTTTTTGAAGTGCGCTATGCGTTTTATCGGATCCATACACAACTAGCTTCCCAATGTTGTCTCTACCAATTTTGCTCAGCTTTTGATCCCTGGCAGCTACTATGGCACAAACAAAGGCCTCACAAGTAGTCCCTTGAATCACACCACCGCCATCGCTGGAGAAAAGGAAAGACTTGGGAAGTTTGAGTAGCATATATCCAAACCAATCCATGACTATGCTTTCAAGCTCAGTTGCAGCTGGCGACGACATCCAGTTGAACCCCACAACATTGAATCCGGAGCTAAGCGGTTGTCCGAGGAACCCCGCGACACTACCACTGGAAGGGAAGTAGGCAAAGTAGTTAGGGCTTTGCCAATTAATGTGTTATGCCAGGGACAATATGGTCCTGAACATCTTGGAGGATGGTTTCTTGGGGTTCAGGGTTGTACGGGGAGGAATCCGGAAAGCGTTTTTTTAGGTAGCCTGGTTGGACTTGGCTTAGAACTGGGTATTTCTCTATGGATTTGTTATAATCTACAATGAAGTCTATGACCATGTGGCCTTGCCTTCTGAATTCCTCAGGGTCTAGAAGGTTTGTGGATATGTTGGGAAAATTGCTTTCTTGTGAATTGAGGCTACCCATTTGGATTGAAAGATAAATATATTAAAGTGGATGTTAATGAGTTGAGTTCCACTTGAGAAGAGTGTGTACGTACAAGGGGGGCTTATATAGGAGTTTGGTGTGGAAGGGACTTTCTTAGGTAATCCGGAGTACCGGGTACTCCGGAGCATCAAGAATTTTGTGGTGGGGGTGAGGAATTCTCATTTGTACTTGGGGCTCAAATGGTATTGAGAAGTTGATTCACTTATTGAGTAACGCTACCGACACCAAATTTGTACAATAAATTTCTTTTTGAACAAAATACAAAAACAGGTGAAAGCAATCAAATGGAAGTTAGAGATACGTTAATCAGATAACAAGGTGTTTGTTTACTAGTTTATTTATAAAATTTAGGCCAAATAACATTAATATTGTTGTTCGGCCCTTGTAGTATTCTTAAATTTTCACTTTTGTCATTGCAATTTTTTTCCTTGTGCATTTTTACCATCATAGTTTTATTGTGCGTTTTATGTCTAATCCCCTCAAAATGAAAAATAATTTTCCTCAACCTCTAATATGTCTTGAATTTAGAGAGCTATCCATTGCAATTCAATCCTCCATACCAAATGAGACCTTAGAGAAGAAGATTGCCACCATATGAAAAATCACCAACATGAAATTAAACAAAGCAAGATGGGAAAAAATAGATTAAACAATATTGTTTTGGGTGTCACATTTTCTGTCATTTGTGACATGCGGTTCATGATAAGCAGAATACTTTTCCTAGTTTTATTTCATTTGATGAATTGACTGGTAGCGTTTCACCGGAGGGCATTTCGGAGTGTAAAATCCGCAACGTGTTTCAAAGTTGGATTCTGGTGATGACAAAGTTGGAAGGAAAACCAGTCAGGATTAAGCAAATCGAAAGGAAAAGAAAAATAAGCCGAAAACACAAACTTATGAAAGGAGAAGTACAGAAGCAACTAATAATGTGACTAACACCAAGAACATCCTTCTCAAAGACCATTCTGACATTTGCATCTGTTACCTGGCTTTTTTATGTCTGGAGACGGAAGGATCTTCAAAACCAGCAAGCCTCCTCTTCGGAATGAACTGTACAGAGATAAAAAGAATAGGGATCACAAACGTAGATGCAAAGGAGATTTGGAAATCAATAACCTTCTTTTTCTTTACTCTCCATGGTACAAAAATGGAATCGGGTAAATCCATCAAATTCGAAATGCCAAATTAACACAGCTCATACAAGGTTAGATGACCAACCATCTCTGGTGCTATCATATTAGCGAAGGGTAAAAAATGGGACCATGGAATCCCTAGGTGGCAATAAAAAGAGTCAAGTTCTTACCCTATCTTGTTGTTCCTTCAACTGCTCAGTTTTCAAGCCATGAGCAGTATTCTTGTTCCTTCCAGCATCACCATTGTTGTCCTTGTGAAGGTTTCTGTGTTTCTTATGATCTTTATCCTTGTCTCTGTGCATTTTATGCTTCCTCTCCTTTTTATCTACCTCACTTTTTGACTTCACCACTGAGGTATGGATCCCCTTCATCCCCTTCTCTGCCTGTTAAAACCATACAAAAATGGCTTTATATCACAGAATTTACACGACCAAACAAACCCCCTACCCACCCAGGAAAAAAAAATGACTGACCAAACTAAGCAAACATGTACATAGGAAATGACTTACAGAAGGCAATTTAACAGGAGTTGTTTCCCTTAATAGAAAAGCTTCACGAAGTATATCCAAATCAAAGGGATGTATGTGTCCGCCTTTTTCTCTCATATAAAGGTTGTTTTGAATGAGCTGATCCAATTCCATCCCTTCCCCTTTCCTGATTGATGTGTCTCCCACCACATTATGTAGATACCGTGTCTCTGATATTGACGAAGGCAGTGATCTCTTGCAAAAGATTTCATGATGAGGCCAAAGCTTATACTGATTTATGAGATCAGCGGCACCGCCAAGTTCCCGAGGCCCTGATAATTGGTTAACATTTAATAAAGCACCTAGATTGCTACAATAATTCACTTTGTAAATCGAAAGCATATCATTCATAGAACAAGAACACACTAAAACCATATCATTCAGAGAAAGCATATCATTCGAAGAACAAGAACACACTACAGAATCTAAACTCGTACATGTCTAAACTCGTACAGAATCTAAACTCGTACATGTCAAAAACGTAAATGAATAAACTAATTCCGGATGAACCATTTACTCTTCTTACAAAATACCCAAATGAATAAACTAATTCCTGATAAACTAATGCCAGCTATTAATCAGTGATATCTGTATAAACGAGCATTCACAAAAACAAAAAAGTTCATCACAAAAAAAAAATTATAAGCCTATGACACAGACTCAAGTATCATGAATCTGCAGATTCTGCACAGGGATGGTTTCATGCGCAACAACTAGAAAAAAATATCTAGAAAGAGTAAGAAATCAAGCAAAATCTTAGTGGGTAAGTGTGTGTATGTTTTATGCTGAAATATTAGTGTTTTCTTGTCCCCGTGTGTGTTTCTGTATCCATTAATCATTTGTTTTCATGCACAATAACAGTATGTAGAAAAGGTACTAGGAAACATAAAAGTTGTTAAATGCAAGTGAACTGCATTCTAAACCTTGAATATCTTTCATACGATAATTATGTCTCAAACTGAGAGTCGAAATTAGACAGACACCTGTTATATACAAATTTTTAAACAGAAATTACCATGCAGTTTTTATATGTATGAGGTGGTGACCTTCTCAGGACTCTTCCAAGTGACCATTTCACGATCAAAAGGGTTGAAGAAAGCTCTGATTGCTATATCACTGTGTTTAAACTTCACGTTCTACTCTTCAGACGTGAAGCTCTGAACAGTGAATCCATAAACACTAAGAACAAACAACAGATCCATATGAATAAAAAAATACAGATAATAGACTATCTATACTCTTCAGCATGCAGAAAATGATTAAATATGATCAATACAAGCTCTGTCGCAAAATGATTAAATATGATACATAAAAAATGATGTAATATACATGTATGTGCACACACACGCAGCGAAAAATTTGAGAACATTAATTATTTTCACTTTTATGGGTATCCTTAAAAACGTAAAGTTTCCATTTTTTGTTTTTCACCAAACATTAACTTAATAAAAGACCTTTCAAAGCGAAAGGATCATTAATGAAGTGATAAGTTAATATTATCCAAGCCATCATTTTGAGAAAACTCAAATATATCGGTGCCAATGAGTATGCCAACGATGAACACTTGTGCGTCCAAAAGACGGCATACACATCACGGGAAGACATAGAAAACTAGAAGCTCTGTGTGAAAAACAGATACGATGCCCCAATTAACAGCAATCAAACACACAAGTAGCAGAAAGAATCGATAAAATTTAAACCTCTCATCGTCTAAGCTTCTTCTTACCACTTCCAAACCTTTTGGCTTCAAGATCCATCTGTTTAGTGACACTGACACATTAAAGTTCCAGTCAACTTCCTCTATCAAGTCACAAAATTTAACAAAAAAGAAGGCCAATTTAGCAGCAATCAAGCTTTTTAGCCCACGCCTAACGATCGAATACACCAAACGAAACACGAAACCAATGCGTAAAATGAAAAACCTATTCGAATTACTATGTGTAAAATCAAATTATTCAAAAGTCAAGCAAAACAAAGTCAATGTTTCATTCTGAAATTAATAAATCATATCTGAGAAATCAAGCAAAACCCAAAATATATATTATCGAGAAAAACCAAATAAATCTAAAAAAACCAAACCTTCAAAACAAAAAACCATGTCTCATGCTTCGTATGAAACAAAAAATAAATTAATAAACACAAATTATTATGATTTAATGAAGTTCAATATATCCTTGTGGAACATTCTGCCAATCGAGAATTGAAGTTTCCAGAAGAGAGAGAGAGAGAGACCTGAAAACGACGCGTCGTAGAGAAACAGCCAGAGGCAGAGAAATGACCGTTGGAGATTGGCGGTTGTGGTGGTGGTGGTGGTGGTGGTGAGGGGGGGAGGTGCTGATCGCCGGTAATTGTTAATTTGGGATAGAGAGGGAAAGTTTTAGGTTTTGATGTTTTGACCGACGAATAATCGTGTACGTGTAGGTGTTTGTTGATCCTGTGGATTGTTGAGATATTGGGCCGCTGAGGTACATGGAAATTTCATCTTATGGGCTATTATTTACGTCTTAGGCTACAAATCAGTAAGCCCATAATATTATATTGTCTCTCTCCTTTCTCTCCATCAAGAGTAATGTACAGAGTACGTGTCAGCGGTATGTTGAAGGATTAGTTTGCCTACAAACTCTAGGTATCGAAGAGTTCGTCTTCGTATATCATCAAAAGTTCAAATCCAATAAATTTTAATTGTTTATTGAACTAGTAATACACTTTTTAAGTGTTTATTAACACTGATGTCACTGAGACTAAAACTTAGTTGCACGAATTTATCCTTATCTTGGTCTTCAAACTATAACAAATTTATAATGAAATGTCATATTTGAGCATCTTCAAAGGGTTGTTGCTTTAGAATTAACAGAAATGGAATTGGCAACGCCAGCGAGTGACGCCGACCATGACAACCGTCATGACTTTCCCCATGGTGACCTAGGCAAGTGTCGAGATGCATCTACCGTGACTCGGGAAGAAGAGCAAGAGAGAGTGAGAGTGATAGGCTGAATAAAGGTATTGAGTTGTTGAATTGTGTTGGTGAAATCCCACAACGGGAACACAACAATTTTAAAACAAATAAACTATATAAAAAATTTGCATGCAACTTTGTCCAAATGCAAACTTGGAAACTGATTTTCAAAGAGTGCAGGGCACTCTAGTTTGCATGCAACCCACGGAAGACAGCCCACAGGAAAAAAAAAACTAAAAATGGCGAATTATCATTTTGCCCTTATACAAAACTTGTTCGTTACAAGTCCAAATGATGTCTCGTTTGTACTCACGGGTTTGTAGCGAAGAGTGCTAAACAACGATCATAAGAAAAGTACGAAATTGCAAAAAGAAAGTCAAAAGTCTACGTGGTCTTTGCTTAGCCCACTAGGGGCATTTTCGTAAATTTACAACTTCATGAATAAAATACAATAAAATTAGGGACGAGATGTATAATGCATTATGTTTTAATTATGATTTGATCTCATTCTTTTTTGTTGGTTACAAATTTCATCTCTTTCATTTCCAGTTGTATGAATCGCCTTTAATATTATGTGACATGTAAATGTGACACAAAATTACAATTTCGAGTATTGTGAGTACTTTAAGTGTGTTGTGAGAGACTCCAAACTTAACGAGTACTTACACCTCATTAGTTTGAATTTCGATTCTTACTCATTCCCCAAAAGAATAAAATTATACTAAGATCAAGTTCAAGTATCACAAATAATAAGCTACTTCATCATATAATCTACCACAATTTAATGGAGTTTTCAGCCAACGGCTACGCTATTGACCGACCACCCTCCCTCACATAAAGTCACATAGAAACGTGGGGTTGGTCAAAGGCCTAATCACTTTTGTTTTCATCTCACTAATAAGTTGTTAAGCCTTAATTATCCCTTCGTAATACAAATTAGTAACAACTCTAAGCAACAATCGTTGGCATTTTTGAAACTAATCATTCATTCTCTACCCTTTGGATCAAACGACTTCAACTCCATCCCACCGTTCTGATCCTCTCTCATCCACAATTTCTTATTCATCCGATAGTCACACGCATCAATTTGTCGGTCCCACATAGCTTCACGTGCAAACCTTTTCCTCCAATGAAAACGAAACCAAGGTGGACCCGGCGCAGTGAAAAACCAATTACTACTTTCCACGTGTCAACGGTAAACGAAAAAACTGGACACCTTGTTTTCCTTTCACAGTTTCACTTATCATGGATCCTTCCTTCGAGTGTCGGCAAGTTCTCTCTCTGCTTAGCTGTCACTCCACACAAACCTGACGCACACCGACACGTGTCATTCTCTTATTCATCAAAAATCTCCCCTGTATATTACTCTCATGTGTTCGGAACCCAAAAACCACACTATATAAACCCCCCACACACACATGACACCCTGCTCGTGTCGGCAGAAAACAGCGCATTAATTCACGCCGTCGAGAGATATTTTCCCGAGAAAACCCCGCGCCGTCTGAGACATTTTTCCGGGAAAATTCAGCCGAATTTCCAAACACAGAAAAATGATGAAGCGGAGGTCCAATGCGCACGGGAGAGCTGGGGATAGCGCTAATAATACGACGCCGTCTTCCACGTCGAGGGACGAGGAAGTTGAGTGGGAAATGAGGCCCGGAGGAATGCTGGTGCAGAAAAGAGGGGAGAAATCAGACGCTCCGGCTCCGAATTTGCGGCTTCGGATTGCTTTCGGCGCTCTCCGTTACGAGATCTCAGCCAGCGCTCAGTCCACATTCGGTAAAACTGACCTTGCTCTAACGTTTCGTATTCTGTGTTTTATTTTTTGCCTTCTGTTTGGCTTCCAAGAAAATGGGGGTAAAATTAAGAATTATTATCGCATTTTCTCGCAAACAAAACACATTACGGAATGCTACTGTGGTCATATTCATATTACCCAGGGTTATACTTTTAGTTTGTCAACATAGTCGCGAGTGATTGACTTGTAATAAACGACACATGACATCATATTACCCATAATTTGGAGGGAAAAGTTGATTAGATGTAATGTTGGTGGCAGAGCTGTGATCGTATTCTGAGTTAATTGCCATGCTTTGAACTTTCTAGCATAACAATCTACGGTTGACTTTAGAATACCGTTATAGTAGCGCCCCCCTCACAAGTCATTCTAATTTGGAGGGAAAATTATTAGATTACTCTACTTGCAATGTTGGTGGCGGAGGGTGGTGGCGAACTGTGAGGCTAAAATGGTAAATTGACGTGGAAGTTGACTGACTGAAATCTACAGGGGAGTTGAAGAAGGTTCTTACGGCGGAGACAGGGTTACAGCCTGGCGAGCAGAGGCTGCTATTCAGAGGAAAAGAGCGAGAAAACGGCGAGTACTTGGACATGTGCGGAGTCAAAGACCGGTCAAAGGTCGTACTGATGGAGGACGTAGCGAGCATCGAGAGGAGGGCCGTTGAGATGCGTAGGAACGCTAAGATCCAGACCGCACATCGCGCCATACTGGACGTGTCGATGGAGGTTGATAAGCTCGCGGAGCAGGTGAGCAAAACCCAAACTTCCACTTCGTCACTTGATCACTGTTCACTTTGGTTTTTGTATTGTGTTTTATGTTGGATTGGTTTTTTGGTGGTGTGGAGTGAGGTCAGCCGTTGGATTGGCAGTTTGATGATTCAGTCAAAAGTGGGTGAGACAGATAGGTTTGGAGTGTAGAATCTTGACCATAAGTTGGGGTTTAGTGGGGTCCTTAAGATTGGTTAAAATGAAAAGGGTGGTCATCTAAGCAGAACTTGCTTTGTCGACTTACATGTAACTAACACGTTATGTCATGGATATTGACGGAATGGCATGTGAGATAATTAAAAGTCATGGATATTTGTGATAAGCTTGAAATATCATTATATTAGTGTTTTGGACTTCCTAATTTCATATAAGTTTTTTTCCATTAAGTGGTGATTTGAAAACACGAAAGAGTCATTAAGTGGTGATTTGGTGAATGCCCAGATGAAATTTGTGAGTCAACCACTGGTTGGTGCGGTTGTTGAATCATGTAACTAATTAACTTGGCAAATATGGTTCACATTACAAGCTTTAGATTATAATTAGGGATTGAAAGCCAATTGTTTTGGTGTTTAAGCTTCTTACAAGTATAAAGTTTTGATTTCGATGTGCATCTCGGGTCAAACTTCAATGGTATGTACCATTGAATAATATGTATTGTTGAATGATTTAAAATTCATTTGAATCCCACTGCAGATTAATTTGTTACCACCCAAAATTTTTCCGTGCTTCTCCTAGTGATATAATTATAAATAAGTTGAACTGTCTATTATACTGGGGCATGTTTGCTTGAACCTTACAGGTTACTCATTTACCAGAAATACCATGGTGTACATTCATATTGCATCGAACCCATAATAAGATTCAGTTTTGTGGGATGTGAGCCAACTGGTCGACTTGTTGTCTCACACGGAATCCAGAAGTTTTTCTTAAAAGGATTTTGCTATTCACACACATTTTTTTATTTCTCACGCACTCTTTGTTAATTTCTGATCTTAAATCTTTTTTAATTTATTCGATCCGACAGCCGTAATTGAAAATTGCGTGTGGAAAGTAAAAAAAAATGTATGAATAACATAACCCTTTCTTAAATTGCATATCTCTAAGGATTCATCTGGTGGATTTTTTATGGTGTTATGAAGTATTGAATACTCTAAGCTCTTTAATCGTCAGATGACTTTAATCTTTGATCAAAAATACAAAAATTAATACTATTCTATATTCCAAAGCACTATAGAATTTTTGTACGCACATATGTTTTGTTTGCGTCAGTAGTCTATGACTCTATAGACATTAGATTCTGCTTTTTATATTTAAAAAGAATTAGGTAGATGTATATTAATATGGCTATGATTTTCTACATTTTAAAGTGCAACTTTAGGGAATCTAAATAATTTTATAACGTAATGCGTCGTCCTTTTAAGCCATCACCTACCTATCTCTTTCTTCTTTTTGTCACCAACCATGCATGCATACGTTTAACTATAAAAATTATTAGATAATTAACCATATCCATATGAATTTTAATTATTTAATTTTCGTCCTCGATAGGTCTCTGCAATTGAAAAATCCATCTCAAATAGTGTCAAAGTACCAGAACTTCAGATAACCACACTAATTGAGAAGCTCATGAGACAAGCAATCAAGCTGGACAACATTTCTGCAGAAGGAGATGCTTTTGCTCAAAAGAATTCGCAGGTAATAATATATCTTCAGTGATCATTTATTCAAAGCTTTAGCCGCATATATTGGTTAGGTCAGTTGGCTATGCAGTATGCTGACCCGTTGTAGTAGTTTAAAAAGGGGTTAATCCAAAAGGGAACTCTAATTCAGAGAAGTTGCTTTTTCCAGGGCAAGAGGGTGCAGAAATGTGTTGAAAGTCTGGATGTGCTGAAGATATCAAATGCAAAGGTAAAGCCTGTTGTTGTGACAACCAAGTGGGAGACTTTCGACCCTCCTCCAACCACAGCTAAATGGGAGTTTTTCGATTAAACTTCGACGATCACCACCACTTCTTTCTTCATCTTCTCCGCTCATTCGTTTGATGTAATTAGCTCGAGATTGGAGCGCAGCGAGCTACCTGTACTTATAGCTTCTTCTTCTATATGAACATCGCCAATAAGTGTTGGTAATGTTAAGTCACATATAGTTTAGATAAATGCAGTTTTGTCACAGCACTTTGATACTACCTTGACTGAATTTTGTGGACATGCAGTTTTCTCCAATCTCCATGAAGGCATGGTTTTAATCCAAATCAATTTTTTATGAATATGACCGAGAGAAACTAACGTTTTTACTATATGACTTGTGAAAACAACATATTAAGTGACATGAATAATGAATTAAGGGTACGGATTGTGAGGATATGAAGAAAAGTCTTGGCATCCAAAAGTTTTGAGTAACATGAATAAAAGTATGGTATCTCCTGCATTTTGGTTTTACTTGACCCCACCCCACACTGGTCTCATCTGAACTACCCTAATCAAACATTCCCACAAAATTTATCTCTCAAGAATCTCTCCGTATATAAATGATAACAAATGATAACGACTCTACTTAATTCCACACTTTATATTCATCACATTTTAGTTAGAATAAGTTGGACCCATAGATTCTCACATATGGAATGTTATATCTGTCATTTGAAGCAATAGGAATCCCTTGTCTCACACAAACATGATCTAATGCTCCCAAAGCATTCCACACTCGTCCACCCAACTTTTGCACATGCATTCTCAACAACCTTAACTCACAACCCCAAAGCCCACTTCTCTTCCTTTCCACCTTCCTCACAAACTTCCCCACAAACCCCAATTGCCCACCTTCTCCAAAAATGCATTGCTCTCCTGCAATGCTGTGCATCCTCCAACTCCAAACTGCAGCAAATCCATGCCTTCTCCATAAGGCATGGGGTCCCACTCAGCAACCCAGACATGGGCAAACACCTCATCTTCTCCATAGTCTCTCTCTCTGCCCCAATTTCCTATGCCCACCAAATATTTTCCCAAATCAAAAACCCCAATGTGTTCACATGGAACACCATGATCAGAGGCTATGCTGAGAGTCAGAACCCAGCTCCTGTCATCCAACTTTACCACCAGATGCATCAAAGTTCTGTGCAACCTGATACACACACTTACCCTTTTCTTTTGAAGGCTGTGGCTAAGTTGATGGATGTTAGAGTGGGTGAGAAGATACATTCTGTTGTTGTAAGAAATGGGTTTGAGTCATTGGTGTTTGTAAAGAATGCATTGCTTCATATGTATGCTTGTTGTGAGGATGTTGAAAGTGCACACAAGGTGTTTGAATCAATGTCTGAGAGAGACCTGGTGGCTTGGAATTCTGTGATTAACGGGTTTGCTTTAAACGGGAGGCCGAACGAGGCTCTGACGATTTTTAGGGATATGAGTTTGGAGGGTGTTGAGCCAGATGGGTTCACCATGGTTAGCTTGTTGTCTGCTTGTGCTGAGATTGGGACTTTGGCTTTGGGTAGGAGGATCCATGTGTATATGTTGAAGGTGGGCTTGACCGGGAATTCACATGCTACGAATGCGCTTCTGGACCTTTATGCGAAGTGTGGTAGCGTTAGAGAGGCGCAAAAGGTGTTTGAAGCGATGGACGAAAGGAGTGTGGTCTCTTGGACTGCTTTAGTTGTTGGGTTGGCTGTTAATGGGTTTGGTATGGAAGCACTTGAGCTTTTCAAGGAGTTGAGAGGAGAGGGATTGGTGCCTACTGAGATCACTTTTGTCGGCGTCTTGTATGCCTGCAGCCATTGTGGGATGGTCGATGAAGGGTTTAATTACTTTCAATTGATGAAAGAGGAGTATGGAATTGCACCGAGAATAGAACATTATGGTTGTATGGTTGATTTGCTAGGTAGGGCAGGCCTAGTGAAAGAAGCATACAAATACATTATAAACATGCCCATGAAGCCGAATGCTGTTATTTGGAGGACCTTATTAGGAGCGTGCACGATACACGGGCAGTTGGCTCTTGGGGAGACTGCAAGAGTGCACATCCGCGAGTTAGAGCCCGGACACAGTGGGGATTATGTGCTCCTCTCCAATCTCTACGCATCTGAGCGCCGGTGGTCAGATGTCCAAAAGGTGAGGAAGACAATGCTTAGTGAAGGGGTCAGGAAAACTCCCGGATATAGTATTGTTGAGCTGAGGAACTGTATTTTTGAGTTCACCATGGGTGACAGATCTCATCCGCAAAGTGAAGAGATATACAGAACGCTAGCAGATATCACACGATTGTTGAAACCGGAAGGGTATGTGCCTCATACAGCAAATGTTCTTGCAGACATAGAGGAGGAGGAAAAAGAAAATGCTTTGTCCTATCATAGCGAAAAGATTGCAATCGCCTTTATGCTCCTAAATACGGCACCAGGGCTTCCAATTAGGATTTGGAAGAACTTGAGGGTTTGCGCAGATTGCCATCTTGCAATTAAACTCATATCGAAGGTTTATGACCGGGAGATTGTTGTGAGGGATCGTAGTCGGTTTCACCATTTTAGAGACGGTTCTTGTTCTTGTAGAGATTACTGGTAGCATCTGCAACTGCAACAAGTCGTTTCATTTGTCAACCTCGAACGATAAAACATTTTTCATTTCTCTAATAAAGCTCTGAAATGTTGCATTGCATCTGCCATTACTCGTCTAATTAGTGTAGCGTATCAACAACAAAGATGTTTTGACGAGAAAATGTTCCTTGCGTACAAAAAAATGATATGCATGTGTTGGAAATTATTTACCAAGTATAAAATGCAAGAAAACGTTTAAGATGGTTGTATTGTAGAAGAGAAAAATGTTTGTCATGCCCTTAATTTTTAGATTTATTTAGAGAATATTGAATGAAGAAAAATGACAATTAACACTATTTTGGATGACAAATAGGGTTATCTCAAAGAAAATAATTTTCGCACACATTTTTTCTTTATGCGCACACTTTTGTCCTAAATAATAGGGGTTAAACACTAAAATGCCAATTATTATAAGAAATTAACTTGGCTTCTCAATGAATGAGGAGTTCCTCCTCAATTTATTACGTGGCCGATTTATGAAACTTAATGTTTATGATTGGAATAGTTTATATCATAATTCACTCTCTAAAGATCATCTCTGCAAAAAAATTAATAAAATATGATATCGATTAGTTATCAAACTGCATAAAAACAAATGAATGAATTCGATAAAAGAGTTAGGAACAGTCAATTATAAAGTTTGCACTAAATTGCCAATAAACTTTCTATATAGTTCTTTTACTTAGGTAAAATAAGCGTAATTAAGAAGAAAATAGTGCATTTCAATCCGTGAAGCCAAACGAGCCCTAAAGTCGAAAATTTTGAAAACCCGCCAAAGGGCGAAAGCGAAGCGCGTTAGCTATTTTGGCGGCTTAAAATTCAAAACGCAAAGCTTCGAAACGAAGCTTCATCTTCCTCCCACATATAAAAAACAAAACTAAGATTCGCCAAAACTCTCCGTCGTCTTCTCCTTCTTCTTCTTCTCGATCTTCCCCTGCGTTCAATCAATCTCTCTGATCAAAGCGAACAGCAAAGGAAAATGGAGACTCCTCCGCCCCACCTCGAGAAAATGGGCAGAGAACTCAAGTGCCCCATTTGGTATCTCTCTCTCTCTCTCTCTCAACATATCCAAACATTCCGATTTTTTGTGTTAAGATCTGTTTGTTTGATGGGAAAATGGTAGGAAAATTATTGGAAAAAACCCAAATAAACAAAACCCAGTTTGTGCACTTTGATTTCTGTTTGTTTGTGTTTTACGAGAAATTTAAAGAACCCATCTGAATAGACCTTAATTTTTGTATTAAAATGTAATAATATTCAAATTTATACTAATTTTCTAGGCACCCAAACAGACCCTTTACATGATTTTGTCTACAATTCGTATAACGATTTGAGATTTCTCTTCACTCCGCTAATGCGTTCGATTTTTCCCCATCTGTTTTGCAGTTTGAGTCTACTAAAGTCTGCGGTTTCACTCAATTGCAATCATCTCTTCTGCAAGTAATCTCCTCCTTCATTGCTGTTTGCATATAAATGCTAGGTTTTATTTGGCTGTATTAATACTTGGAATGTGCTTGAACTTATTGCCAGTGTTTTGCTTATTGTTTACAGCTCTTGCATTGTGAAGTCGATGAAATTGGGTTCCAATTGTCCTGTTTGTAAAATTCCATATCGGCGTAGAGGTATGAATCATGATGCTTTTATTTTTGTGTTGAACTGAACTGTTAGAGGGTACAATTGTTTTACGTGAAATCCGTTATTCTTATCTATAATTTTTGTTTTAGAGGTTCGCCCGGCTCCTCACATGGATAATTTGGTTGGTATTTACAAAAGCATGGAAGATGCTTCGGGAATTAATATATTTGTCACTCAGAATGCACCCTCAACTAAATCATCAGGTATCTTTTATGTACAACGCATATGCAATAGTTTTATGTGCAATTTGCTTACAGGTTTAGTGTAATCAAAGAATCAATACCAGCATTTTTGATGTATCAGTCTGGAATTATTTTACTTTGTCAGTTTTGTCAGTGGAGTACAAGATATTGACATCATTTGCGCAATTTGATTATATTTTATCACACCTGAAGTTTCTTAATCTTCAGTATTTAGCACATCAATCATGTTAAGATGCACTTCTAGGTGTTTAGCTTTTTGGTTTTATATATACTATAGTTTGACTCATGCACTTTTTTTGTTTCCATTCGATTTGCTTTATTACAGACGGAAAACAGCAAGCTGAAGATGATTTTAGCCATGGTGAGCAAGATCTTCCTGAGCTTTCTCAGGATAGAGCTTGGAAACAAAGAACCTCAAAAGGAAAAGGATCAAGGAAAACTAAATCCAACCAGAAGAATTCTGGTTCTATTTCAATTAAACCTTCATTTCCAACGAAGAAAAGGGTTCAGGTTCCACTGTGTCCTCTTTCAGAAACCCCAACATGCCATCAAAAGTTAGAAGGTGATTTAATGGCTGATCGAGCTAAGTCGAGTTCAAAAACACTAAAGGAGAAGCCTGTTCTAAATGAAAAGGGAGAACTGGTGCTGTCACCTTTCTTTTGGTTGAGTGACAGAGATGTCGAAAATGTGAGTCAGCATTCTTCCGGTGATCAACCTACTGATATTCCATCTCCAAATGTTCCCACATTCAGTGATATCAAAGACTCAGATGATGAAAACTCTGTTAGGTTGACCCCACACGTGAGTGTATAACCTGTTTTTAATATCTTTGAAATGAATTGTAATATTGTCTAGTTGATATGGCAGTTATGCTAAATCATTGGGCTGGTTTTTTCCATTTTAGATGTGTGCTATGTCCTTTCCTAAGTTGGCAAGTTTATATCATTTCGCACTCATCAGGGCAATTCAAAAAATGTTTATTATTTAGTTCATAAGAGTAATCACAAGGTTTTACTTTTCATTGAACATCTTGATGATGCTATAAAGTTATCTTAATCGTTTGATAATCTCATGTAGGGTGAACTGCACGGAACATCTTCTAATGCTGCAGATTTATTTGATAGTGAGATGTTCGAATGGACACAAAGAGCTTGCTCTCCTGAACTCTTCCCAAGTCCTTCTAAGATGCAGGTATCAGCTCATTTTCACCTCATATGTAATTTCTCCCTTCTACAAATTCTAATATTGTCTAGTCTTCCAATTTTTCATGAAATATCACGGCTTTCACTAATGAAACTGAAATGCAGGTTGCAGAAGATGAAAACAATAGAGTTCAAGTGAAGGAACTAAAAGAAGTCTCACAAAACAAGAAATCAGATGAAGAACTTTCTGCTAAAAGCACAAGGTCCAAAAGAAACAAAAAAAGTAGTGGAAATATGGATTTTCTGCCAGATCTTCCCGCAGCTGGAACTAAAGATGTTAGTAATGAATTTGACAAGCGAGGAAGGAAGGCAAGGAATCTCACTAAAAGAAAATGTGCTACAAGTCATACAGATCCAGGGGCAGATAATAATGTCACTTCAAATGGATCTGAGGTATTTTATGAAGAACAAGCATGTGAGAATAACGGTAGTTCTTTGGCTAAGACTTGCAAAAGGAGAAAGAAGGAACATTCATCTGTTGTTGCAACCAAGCCAGCCTCTGAAATTGCTCTTGTCCTCTCTAGCAGAGCTGAAACTCGAATTGATGGTGATGAAAAGGGGCTAACTGAATCACCTACTTCATTAGGAAAGAACGATGGCGGTGATGAAATGGATAAGAAGGCTGGAAAAATCTGTAAGGGGATCAGTGCCAAGTACAAGATTGACCGCCTAGTAAGGTCAAAAAAACAAAAGATGGTCTCCATGCAAAACACAATGCTTAAGGAGGTATCAAAAATACAGAAGCAAGCAAAGAAGGATACTCCTACTGAGTTGTCTCTTATAAATCCTCCTACAGATGATAACCAGAAAGCCTCTGAATCCAGGAATAAATCCAGAAAACTTACTAGAAAAGCCAAGGCAGGTGATCGAGAACTGAAAAGTAACAAAAAGGTGAAAATTTCTTCTGATGACAACTCAAGTTTAGATAATTCTGTTGAGATTGGAGAAGGTCATGGGAATGTTAATGAAAATGGAAATCGATCCGCTGAGAAGCGCAAGGGCAATTATAATGTTATAACTGATCAATCACCAGCACAGAAGCTTCCTTCATTGACAAAGAATGTGGTTTTGATGAGATGTGGGGCCATTCCTAGTAAAATCCAATGTGCTTTCTGTCTTTCATCAGAAGAATCAGAGGTCTTTCTCACTTCCTTCCCTTCATATTCTTTTGGATGACTAACAATTTTCATTCCCTACTCATCTGCACATAAAGTTTACCTATAGAATTCAAAGCTGACATTCATTACCATCAAAACCTTAATCACAGGCTTCTGGAGAGATAGTCCACTACTATAATGGCAAGCCTGTTGCTGCGAATCACAATGGAGGACTCAAGGTTATACATGCACACAGGACCTGCACTGAATGGTACAGAGAAATAAAATATATCCTACAAATTAGCCAAAAACATGGTTATATTTATAAGTAAAATTTTGTTCAACCAAATAAAGTTTTCAGGACTGAAATACATTTATTTAGACTACTTTTTCTGTAGATATTCACATCTTATAAATGCTATAAAATATGTGCAGGGCTCCTAATGTCTATTTTGAAGATGATATTGCTATTAATCTTGAAGCTGAATTAACTAGGAGTCGTAAAATTAAATGTTCTTGCTGCGCAATTAAAGGAGCAGCTCTTGGGTGCTTTGAGAAGAGTTGTCGTAGGAGCTTTCATGTTATCTGTGCAAAGTTGATGCCTCAATGTCGATGGGATACTGTATGTATAACAAAAAGAAGTGCTATTTTCATTCAATGTTTTCATTTTCCATGCTGTATTCTAATTCCGAATGTGTTGAATCAGGATAATTTTGTTATGTTATGCCCCATTCATGCCTCCTCTAAGTTGCCAAATGAAAGTCCTGAATCTCAAGAAATCAGGAAGAAGAGTAATCCTAGAAAGTATGTGCAACTTTTCCTCGAATACCTAAAGCTTAGTACATGCAAGCTCAGATTTTCTAAGATTCTCATTTATGCCTTTTTCTTTCTCTATTATAGACAACCTAATGTTGAACGTCCTAAAGTTGCTGCTAAACAAGACAACAACATCCCTCCAGACCAGAAGTTTTGTGGATCGTCCAAGAAATTGGTTCTTTGTTGTTCATCTCTCACAAATGCAGAGAGGGTAAAAGAGCTGCTTAGAGCATTTTCTTTGTTCCTTTTTTTCTTTCTTTTCCTTTTGGAAATTGAAATGCTTGAAAGAATTCCATTAATCCTTGCTGGTTTGAACTGCAGGAGTCTGTCTCTGGATTTGAAAGATTATCTGGACTTACAGTTTCGAAGAATTGGGATTCTAGTGTCACACATGTTATTGCGTCGACAGATGAAAATGGAGCATGTAGAAGAACCCTCAAGGTTTTGATGGGGATCTTGGAGGGAAAGTGGATCCTGAGTGTGGAGTGTGAGTATTGTTGTTTCTGTTTTACAATTGTAATGGAGTATAGAAGCCTGAAATGAGTAATTTATAGACATGTGCACATCACTGCTAATCTACTCACTCTCTGTCTCTTTCGTATCCATCTGTCTATTTGTACAGGGATTAAAGCTTGCACGGAAGCCATGAAACTACTTGATGAGGAACCTTATGAAATCAATGTCGACGTTTATGGAATCAGGGATGGTCCTCAACTTGGTAGACTTAGACTTCAGAATAAGGTTGGCTTTTCCTTGAGTTCAATAAAAAGTCGATTTTGAAGAAAATGCTATATGCACTGTTATTCTTGTTCAGTATTTTAACAAACAGTTTTAAATGCAGCAACCAAAGCTTTTTGATGGCTTCAAGTTTTACTTCATGGGTGACTTTATACCTTCATATAAGGGGTATCTACAGGACCTTGTAATAGTTGCCGGAGGAACGATTCTACATAGAAAGCCTGTCCCAGAGGGCCCGAAAGCCTTGTCAACCGGTTCCCCCAAGAGTCAAACCTTCATAATTTACAGCCTCGAGCTACCTGATCAATGTCATGGCAGCAAGAAGAGTAAGATTTTCAACATTAGGCAGGCTGATGCAAAGGCTTTGGCCAGTTCCGCTGGAGCCAAGGCAGCGAGCAATTCATGGGTTTTGAACTCCATTGCTGCCTGCAAGTTACAAAATCTTTCTGATTCCGAATAGTATACATATTGCAGAAGTCCTGTACATGTTTAGAACTTCTCCAGAATCCAGTTTCATATTCTAAATTTAGTTACTTTGTGGTTCTTTTAAACCGTAAACATAAATGATTACGCAATTCTTCGTTGCTTTCCAATCAATTGTAGCTTTTAATCCTTTCAATGTACAACTCCAAGTTTTCAGAATTTGCTCGAATCAAATCTGTGCAGAGCAGTTAAATTATGTGATGCAGCTGCTGACACAGATTCAAATATACATCTCTTCATTATCAACAATTGATATCCAGGATGAACAACGAAACGGGAAGAAAACTCAGAATTATACAAATCTTTCGGGCCATTGTAGATGCAACCTAGAAACCTGAACTAGTCGGTTGCACATGAACAAATATGCAACATCACTAAATATCTTCTACTTCTGACACATTACAACTGCTTCCCTCATTTATTAAATAAACCCGAAGAATTTTAGTTGTTTTCGTGTCTTAGCAACCGAAAGACAGACTGACAAAACTGCAAAAGTGGAGAGACCAGGCGTTTCTGGTTTCTAGTCACCCTTTGTTCTCATGCAACGTGGGGAGGCGAATTAAGTAGCGTCGATCTCAGTGTTGCGTTTTGCACTTTCACCTTTCTTTGGCTCATGCTTCGAAATCTTCATACTGAAGCACTCAAACAGATGCTCCAATGCTGACATCTCCTCTTGGAGATCTGCTGCTTGCTCATTGCTTGTGCCAATCTTTTCCTTGAGTGAGTGTATTCGTTCTAGGCCTTGTTGAACTTCCACCCCCATCTCCTCCATCACCGAGTGCATCCCATTGTTTTCCTTTTGCGCGTCTTTGATCTTTCTCTTTAAGGATCTACACCCATCAAGGGACTTAAGAAGTTGCTCCGAAAGCTCCTTGTTTCGCTCCTGGAGTGCTGCATTCCCATGAATCTCTACCCCACCACCAGCACACCTCTTCTCCTTGTGCTCTGCTGCACAAGCTTGTACTTTCGCCAACAACATCTCGTTTTGCGCTCGAAGATCGTTGATATGTTCCTCCATCCCACCCAATTCTTGAACCTTTCTCGCAAGCTCTGATGCAATAATCTCCTTCTCCTTTCCCAAGCTTGAACACATTATTTCTAGGCTCTTTCGCGCCGCCAAGCTCGCGCTAAGCTGTCTTCTCAACCTTTCTTTCTCATCAATTATTGGCTCCGGAGGCCTTTTGTCCCTCGGAACATTTGGCCTAAGATCTGTACTGCATCGCCGGAGCTCTGCTCTCCGCCCACCGGTTTGAGATTTCTGAATCCGGGTTTTAACATCATCGATTATCGTTATCATTCCCGCCACCCTTTGCATCTTCCTGTCATCATTGTCTTTTGTGCAGGCCTCGTTATGCTCTTGGATTAGCTTTAATAATAACTTCACATTGGTGGCAATGCCTAAACAAAGAACAAAAAAATTACACAAAAATCAGTACTTATTGCAATGTAATTTATTCTATTTTCCAAAAGTTTTATTGTGATTTTTTCACATAAGAATGAGATAGGAAAAATTGTTGTCTTAATTCAGAAATTAGAAAATACACACAATACATGTCATTTTGCAACGACTTTAATTTTCATGATTAGAAAATACAAGCATTGAAAAATTAAGATTTCTTCAGCAACAATCTTCTACATAAACATACACATATATATATATATATAATATATATGTATGTGTAGATTACCATCAAAACTATGATCTTCTGGGCGTTCTTTAGGAGTTGTGGAAGAAGCTGGCAACACTGCAGGAGATGAAAATGCTCGAACCCGGTTCATATTCACCCCGAAAAACACGATCAAAACCGATCTTGCGATCCTCAGGGGGATTGGAATGGAGCTATACAAGATGTAAGTATGAATCTATATGATACAATAGAGGATATATCAAAGATCAAACAGAAGAAGTAATTAATTAATTAATTAATTAAAAGGTGTTTAGTATTTGTTTTGATTAAAATTATGCACTAATAATTTACCAACAACATAAAATATTTCGAGAGATCCAAAAAGAGAGACTGCTTTTGCACTCTCTCTCTCCTCTCTCTAGCTGTTGGAAAATAAAACCTTTCTTCTTCTGTTTGTTTGATGTTCCTCAAAAGCTGTCTGTAATATTATTATTATTCGATATGTTTTGCTGGTTTTGGCTCGTTGGAAGAATTGTTGGTTCTTGGTTGTAAATCGTGCGGAATTATTGGTGACGGTTTGACATTTTCTTTGGCTATTGGATGCTTTGACTTTCTTATTACACAAAAAATGGGTGGAGTAGTTCCCACTTCCCATGCAGTCAAGTTAATTAGTTTTTCTCTCTCTCTCTAGCTAATTTGCACGCAGTAATAAATGAAAAAAAAAATCAGAAAATTAAACAAACTGTTGGTTTGAAAAGAACCCTAAACAGATTGTCCATAAAAATAAAAATAGAAAACAAGCAGATTTTGGACTCAACAAAAACCAATTAAATGCCACTATCATTAAGGTATCATTAAGGTATATAAGGTATATTCTATTATGAATGACGAGTTTAATACCCTACTATGACTAATTTAGCCCAAAACTAATTAACCGAAAAAGTAAAGAGTTCTGTGCTAACAAACACTAGAATATATGTGTGGTTTAACCAAATACTCCCATTATTTTGTATTTAAATAAAACCAATCAAATAGAAAGTAAGGGCGCTCCTTTACAAATAAACAATAAAAATATGAGCATAATTTCTCATCTATGACTTCGTATAAAAGTTAATTTATTTTGGCCCATTTTCTTACCTAAAAGGAGAGAGGGAGAATATGGAGTATATGATATGATAAAAAAATTTTAATAAAACAAAAGAGTCCACCCAGAAGCATGTTACCATATCTCTACCCTAGTCATGCCTTCTTGACCAATTATGGAATCATATCTCCTAATCACAGCCCATACATGTGGCATTGAGCACCATTAACGCCACAATTTGGCAGAAACTCATACACAGTTGTACCTAATCGCATATATATATACTTATAAGATACCGAATTGCTAAAGCATAAAAGATAAATTTAACCTTACCCCCCTTTAGAATTGTGACATGTGTTCAAACATTTAACTATAGTTAGTCTATTCATTTAATCTCCAATTATGAAAAAGTAAAATGATTTGAAGTTCAGAAGCTACCATAAGAGGGCGAGTGGTAATTATTTACTTCTTAATTTATATGGAAGTTTTTTTTCTTTGATAAGTAATTTATAGGAAGTAATTATTTGAAAACAATTTAGCCTTTTGAAGTTTACTCACAAAAAAAGCGAGTTTTATTCGCTGGATATAGTTTTAAGTTTTCAAATACAAGATTCATCACTACTGCAAATCATCTTCTTGATTTTAGCCATCAAAATGTGTACACCTATAGTTCATAATAATCAATATCAAGATAATCAAATTCAAGAGGTTATTTCTATGATATTTTTGTCCTATAGTTTAAGTTTGAATATTGCATTTCAGGTATAAGTTTTCATGGTCAATATGAAGAAGATGTTCTACAGAAACCTCTTTTCTTATGAACATAGGACTTGATTTCTATGGTGCAAGAGTTTTTAAAGAGATATTTAATAATTAAAGATGTTAATCAATTAAGACACTAAAGAAATAGTAAATATGGTAAAATTATTTCTTAAATTATTAAATCATGTTTGAACACTAGAGAGGGGTAGGGGGGTTTGAGCAAAAACGAACTTCAAATTTAAACAACGAAGACTACCTATTCATTGATTACAAATATTGGAGGTGCTAGGCCGTTGAATTTACAGTTGCTCATAACTCATAGGTACTTACATTTTTATCCCTTACTGAGCAAAACTGAGAGATATATTTATAAAAAATTATGCTGAGTTATTTTGACACAACAAATTGACACAATTGTTAACACATTACATAATACATGGAGGGCTCGCATGAAAATTACAATAATAGGGTCCACTAATTGTTTTCTATAAAAGGGGGGAAAACAATAATATTTGTATCATCATAATATTAAGTGCAAGTAGTCTCCCAACAAACAATTAATTGCACTTAATATTAGCAACAAGTAAAACACAAAAAAACGATAGAGTCAGAGTAAAATAGACACTATCTTCACCTATCACTAGTGAAGGCAAACCGTTGGCACTCGTAACATGAGGATGACAAATGTGATTCCTCAATTCATCAAATACACTAGGGTTAGAAATTACATGTTCAGAAAGATGCATAGCAACACCATGGTTGAATGGATCCATTTAAGCAAACATGAAAAACACGCAGCGGAGTTGTAGAATTTTTTTTACCAAAACACTGTTCGAGGACACTAGCGGAAACACTGTCTACGGGCACTGTAGCAGAAATGCAGTTCACGGGCACGGTGGCAAAACACTACTGTTCATGACATTTTTTTTTTGAAATCGAACACAAATCACCCAAGGTATCGAGAGCATGTGTTCATAATGTTCTTGAATTCGTTTGATAATGTTCTTCTTCACATAACAGATTGTGAATCGCTTGCTATTGCATGAGCGATAAAGAGAATTCTTGATTGTTGTCCCCATCTTGGGTCACTGGATTTGCGCCATTGTTTCAATCTTGATCTAAGCGAGATTTGGGAAAAAGATGTGTTGAACACATTAAAAAAATTGCTGCTCCCAAATGATTCCATTGATGACAACGAATTTCTTGCTACATTATATAGTTATGGACCACACGGTTATGATGTGGAAGCATACGGGTTTTCTGATGATTACGAGGATTATGACTATGGTTACTATGATGATTATCGATGCTTCGCAGGTGAGAATGGTTTCTATGATGATTTTACTAAAATTCGATTGACTGACTGCGTGTTTGATTAGGAGATCGTCTATCTGCTGAAATCGTGGATCTATATATAATTTGCAAGGGAAACGAATGAAAACAAGAAAACATCCATCCAAGCGATCCAGATTCCTTTTACAGAAGGCCTATTTCTGGGTTGGAACTTGGTTTGCATCTTTTTGGTAGAGAGAGGCTATTTTTGCAAGGGAAGTGGGAAAGAGAGCTGAAATTTTTTGTAGTGAATGCTTCACAGGTTGCGTTTATTGTCCGAATGTGAAGTGTTCTATTTCGATCATGGAAAGATTGACTACATAGATTGAGTTTTCAATTGACTGGTTAGCTATTTCTGCATTTGTTTACTTTTAAATTTTTAATGATACAAAGAACTGGCTTGTTTGGTTACAATACAAATATGGAGAATGATATGTGTCCGAATGATTCCATTGACGACTATGAATTTGCTGCAGCAGCTGAAGATATCGCATTTATGATTATGATGCTTTTCAATTCCCAGATGAACTCTACGATGACTTTTATTTGAATTAGACATCTTCTAGCAGCTGAAATTGGGATCTGGTGGCCTTCAATTTGGAGGGAAAAGAAAATTAAAATGCTTTACCTATCCAAACAGACCCTTTCGAGGCAAAAAATACTATGGATACCATATTTGAATACCACACGTAATTTATACATATAATGTAATGTCATTAGTAAATTTATCTTATTTGATGTTGCCTCCCAGCATCTGTAGTTTCCAAGATTAGTTCGCATGCGACTAGTTAATTCATTTTGTTTTACTTGCGCATATATTAGAATTGGCTCTTATGACGAGATTGATGACTAATAAGCCTCTCCCTTAAAATCTCAAAGGAGAGGCCGAATTTGTTAAAACTTAAAATGAACTGTGAAATCCATTAAAATTTAATAAAATCATTCACGTTTTAAATTTAAAATCAAGTCTTGATTGAATATAAACTCCTTTAAATTTTTGATTGAATACTGCTAAACTTTCGTAGACTCGTTTAAAATTCTGATTGAATACTCTTAAGAGAATTTTGAATTTCAACCTTAAAAACTTTTTATTTTTACCGTATCAGCGAAATAAATAATGTGAAGTTTGCTATTTTAGTTGACTTATTAGGTTGCTATTCCATATTTATTTTTTATCTTTGTTGCCTCCCCCTGCATCTGTATAATTTCCAGGAATAGTTCCCATACAGTACTATAAATATATAATTGAGAATCAGCTCCCTTTAGTTTGCTAATAAAAAAACGAGAAATTACACAAGGCAAATTGTTGGTTGGCAATATGGATTTTCAAAGCCCTTTGGATAGGTCGATGTTCAAAGGTCGATGTTCAAATCCTTTAATTTGCCAAAAAAAAAAAAAAGTAGATATAAATTTCTAATGAATTACAAAATATTACACAACCCACATAAAAGAACAAATATTTCCCCTTATTGGAATATAATTTTGACTCATTTGCAAATGTAAGCTTTTTTAAGGCCAGGGTTTCTATTGACAAAAAAAAAAAATCTTTACCGAGCAATTGGAACACACACACTCATCTAGACGATCAAAAATTGTCCCACTCAAATATATTAAAAAGTGTCAGCAATGGCAAGTGGTAGATTAATTGACATAGTAAGTAAGGTTATTTTTTCGACCCATTTGTTTTGGGTTCAAACACTCTTTCTTTTGTTTAGTGTAAATTTATGTAAAATATCACTTGTATTTAAAAAAAATATTAACAAAGTGATAAATTTTATGTGTCTAAATACCATTATTGTTGTAAATATGAACATAACTAAATTTGCTAAAACAAGTTGTCTTCTTTTCCTCCTTACCTAAGTTCGAATCTTCTCTATATAATTTAGATTGAATTAGAACATCACTAAAACAACAAAAAGATATCACTATTGTTTTTCTTTTTATACTACATATACTGTTTGATACCAACTACAAGTGTAGATCCACCATCCGGCTCAATATCAATCACCGCCTCATAAACTTCATATTTCTCGTTGGTGTAAATCCCCAAACACAAATCAGCTAAAGCCGCCCATATGGCCAAGGGAAACTGGACGGAACTCTCAGACGACATCACGGCGGAGATAATTTCACGGCTGCCAGTCATCGAAATCTTGACGAGCACTCAAATGGTGTGCGTGAAGTGGCATAAAATCTGCAAGGAACCTCTGGCGTGGCGCACCATCGACATGCATGGTTACAATCCCAACAAGCATGCCAAATTGGACAAGATGTGCCGGCATGCCGTGGATCGTAGCTCTGGTAATTTGGTCCATATCAATCTCGAATTCTTTGGCAACGATGATCTTCTCGAGTATATCACAAACAGGTTTTTACCTTTTTCTATTTATATTTTGTTTGTTAATTAATTATTTTTGGTTTATTTTATTTCTTTGAAGGGGGTTCAGGTTTTAATAATTTGGCAATAACTAACTGCCAACGAGGGTTGGTTGACTTGATAAAGATCGTTCTCTTCGCTAGATCAAAGTACTTTCGAGTATCGTTGCTTGCAAATCCTTTTGGTTGAGTTGATAAAGATCATTCTCTTCGCTAGATCAAAGTACTTTCGAGTATCGTTGCTTGCAAATTCTTTTGGTGAGCGATCTGTAAAAATAAAAAAAATGGGCTAAGACCCCTCTATAAGTCCTCAAATAGGCTTGTGGTATGCCCTGACCATGGAATGGGTAGTCTCCTCTCCCCTAAACTTTTTTTCACCAAAGAAAATTTAGCAATAACTAACTTGGCTTAATAGTTGTTTCCATAACAATATATATATAAAATTTTAAAAAGGGACGAGTTTCCACGGCAATCCACCCTTTCGAGAGCCGGAAAGACTCACATGGACCAGCTGAAGTTGAAAATTTGAACGGTTCATATCACGACATTAAATTTCCTAGTAGCCATACAAGTAGATAACGCATGATTAACTTACCTACTACTAACTTGTAGTTGTATATATATGTGTTGGAATTTCTGTATGCTTCATATGCATTTCTTTGTGTAACGGCTAACATATATCTTCATCGTAATCCTTTCAATAGTTCAAAGAAAATAAGGCGCATCCGACTTACGAGTTGCCATAGCATATCAGATAAAGGGTTGAGTAGGGTGGCCTCAGAATCTCCTTTGTTAGAGGAGCTTGACATTTTCTTTTGCAAAGGGATCTCACATAAATCTCTAGAAGCAGTTGGCCGCTCTTGTCCTCTCTTGAAATCATTCAAATTGGAAAAGTGCGGACTGGCGAAGCAGTTGGCCGCTCTTACCCCTAATGAGATTCGTCACTACTTTTTTAAGTATGCAGACGAAGAAGCACTTGCTATAGCAGGAACAATGCACAGATTACAACACCTCCAACTCGCTGGGAATCAACTTTCTGTTATGGGATTGAAGAAAATTCTTTATGGTTGCCCTCATCTTAAGTCCCTTAAATTACGCTTGTGTTCAAATATTAAGACTGAAGTTTTAGAAGAAGATGTGCTGAACAAATTAAGAAGTTTAGGATATTCCCGATAGAACAATTGATTAAGGTTTAGTATGTTACCAATTAATTAGTAGTAATCATATTCTCGTTTCTCTTAATTTTGAATGTTTGAAGATGTTCCAAGTTTGATTTTCTTTACCTTAGATAAGATAAAAGAAAGTGTGTGCTATGTTTATGTTGACGCTTTTAGAGGGAGTGTATTGTATTTGAAGTTTGATGGAATTTGTTTGACTCTCAAATCCATGTGTATTCGATATAAGCTTTTAAGGAGTCAACACTATGTATTAAGTGTATGAAAATCTTATGGTGTTTAATTGTAATTTTATGTGAGTCTACGAAAATCTAGGTGTATTCAAAACTTTTATTGATTTTACAGGATTTAAAAAATAATAATTTTGATGGAATTTGAGTTCTTCTATAATAAGTCTTTAATTTGTCATAGCAAATTCAATCTCTCCTCCTAAGATTTTGATGGATTTCATTTTTTCACTTCTTGATGATATACTTGGGACTGGCTACAGTGCTCGCAAGTATTGGATGCTCACACCGATCTCACCATCTTTCCCCTCCTCTCTCCTCCCTCCTCCCTCCTTTTAACGGTGAGATCGGTGTGAGTATCCAATACTTGCGAGCACCATAGCCTACTCCGATATACTCTATCACGAACCATAATTATCACTACCATCACTTCCACCATGTCGCCACCACCGCCTTAATTGTCAAAACTGTAATACAGAGGTCGAAAGGATTTAATTCCAATTAACCCTATAATTGAATATTCACAGTTGGATTGTTGTGAAGGGCCGATATTAGAAATTTAGGCAATATTAGGAGAGAAGAGAGATTAGTAGAGAAGTCCAATCCGTTACATTGTAATCAAACATTAATTAAAGTATATAATGTTTTGGAATCCTAATTAGGAAGGAATAATTTTTGGTATTTTGATTGCTTCACCAAATTACCCTTCTCTCCATAATCTATATTAGCCTCTCTGCACGCGCTTACGCACTCGCAAGATGCATTTTTTTAATCACGAGTGCTGCTCGTCCCTAAAGATGTGTTAGTGCAAGAAGAGGCTCACGGAAAAAAGAGGACATTAAAAAAGCCCATTCTCCCCTAAAGAGCACCACGGTTGAATTGTAATCCTTATTCCTTCCTTTCTAGCCAAGCGAGCGGTGAAAATGGCCTCTAACGTGCATAAACGAGTGTTGCACGTTCATCTACTCTCTCTCTCTCACTCTCTCTCTCTGTGTATTTTCTCTTTGCTGCAGAACGTGGAATAGGTTTTCTGGTGCAGTTAAGATAGAGTTGTGCGGTTACGGGTGATTTGTTTTTTAAGGTTTTTGATTGTGAAGAAAACAAAGGGCATTTTAAGGTTTTTGATTGTCAGGTATTAAGTCTTAGCCTAAAATCTGAGTCTGGATTGTTAATCGCTTGATGGAAACTCTCAATCAGTGTTCCTATCTCGAGTCACTTGATCTGCGCCGTTGTTACTCAATTAATCTGGCGAAGGCTTTTAGAAAATGTGTTCCGTGAATGACTACGAATTTACTGCTACAGAGGATGATTACCCATGTGGGCCCTTCCGATCTTCTAACGATGATGATGGCTATTGTGACTTCTATCTGAATTAGAGACGTTCTAGTGACTCAAGTGTATGAGATCTACTCACTGGTTTAAGGTAGGAATATATTAACATTGATCTTATTGCACCCGGGGATCGAAAGAGCGTGTTACAAAGTGGCATGAAAATTCTTGGTGGAAATGCTCCTTTGTGAAGAAGATTAATCATACATTACAACCATTCTAGTCCACTTAATCGAAATCGCTCAATCTGCGTTATTCTTTTGCACTTGCATTCGAGGGAGATTTGAGAAGATTTGTTTAATTATACTTTTTTTCTCTTTCTAATATTAGAAGAGTCCTCGATTGTGGCGTACAAACGACTTGATCGTCTACGTGGACACAAATTTCTCCAAAACAAGAGTCATTTTGTCCATTATTATTTCTATGTTCATTGCTTAATAACGAGAATTTTTGGTGTCTGTTAGAAAAAATCACATCACATGCACGCATATTCAATCAAACGAGACCCCATGTATAATTGTATTGAAGTCCACAAAAACCCTCTTTCACTAACCCGATTATAAAGAGATTCACTTATTTGTGTGTGAGCGTATGGATGACTTGATCGTCCACGCAGACAAAAATTCCTCCAAAATACAACAAGGTCAAGAAAAGTCAACGGTCACGATAAAAATAAAAAGGTCAAGGGTTATACCCAAAAAAGTTCACAGCCCAATATATGTAGGCCCAGATCAGTTATCACTCGTTTCCCTACCACCTCAACCCCCAAAACTGAAAACCCTAATCCCTTCATTTTCCCGAGAAAATCCCCATTTCGAAACATTCCCGGAAAATCTCAGAATCCAAACAACCAAAACCTCCATGGGGAAGAAAAGAAACAAGAAGCCCCAGCCCCTCCGATTCCAACCCCCTCGCTACAAGTGGGTACCGAAATCGAGACCCGCCTCAGTCGAAACCCGAAATTGGTTGGAACTTCCACGAGACGTCACCGTTTCAATCCTCTCGCGACTTGGGGCCGTCGAGATTCTGTGGAGCGCACAGTATGTGTGTGTGGCTTGGCGCCACATCTGCAAGGACCCTCTCATGTGGCGCACCATCGACATGCGCAACGACGGCGATATGGACGATTGGATGTTTGACTTGGATTTGATGTGCCGCCACGCAGTGGATCGTAGCGCCGGCAATCTCGTCGATCTCAATATCGAATACTTCGGCTCTGATTGCCTCCTCAAGTTTATAACCAGTTGGTATTTGATTTTCGCTTTTGTTGAACTTTTTATTTATGAAATATTTTGGTATTGTGATTTTACCTCATTTGCTAAAATTGGATCGATAAATCCCCCGAATCGACGTTTGTTTGATCATTTGTTCATTAATTATGTTGGAAAATTTGTCGAATTTTCTCTATTCAATATGTTGATTTGATTGATTTTGTTTGTGTGTACTCTGTTTTTGTGCAATGGATAACTTGTTTATGTGAAATGTTGCAATAGGTGCCGCGGAATCAAACGTCTTCGGTTTACGTATTGCAACGGCATAACAGATGAGGGATTGAGTGAAATGGCTTCAAAACTTCCTTTGCTAGAGGATCTTGAGATTTCTCTGTGCGATAATCTGTCGTGTAAATCTGTGGAAGCGGTTGGGCGCTCATGCCCTCGTTTGAAGTCATTCAAACTGAACAGAGAGTGGTTCAGATTTCCGGATGATTTGTTCGATGACTATAATGATGAAGATGATGATTACTATGAAGAAGGTGATTATGGCTATCGTGTGAATGATGGTCAGAATGGTAGCTCTGCGATTGCTCCTTCCCGAAAAGATGCCGAAGCACTTGCTATAGCAGGAGCGATGCATGGTTTGCGCCACCTCCAATTGTTTGGAAATCAGCTCACTAGTGACGGCTTGAAGGCGATTCTTGATTCTTGTCCTCATCTGGAGTCACTTGATCTGCGCCATTGTTTCAATCTTAATCTGAAGGAAGATATGGGAAAAAGATGCGCTGAGCGAATTAAACACTTGCGGCTTCCCTTTGATTCAGCTAAGGACTATGAATTTCCTGCTACAGCCTATGGAGATGGTACCCCATTTGGATTGTTTGATGACTCCGAGCACTTCGGCTATGAGGATTATCTTTATGACGAGGACGTCTTCGATGAGGATTATGACTATGATGAGTGTAGGTACTTCTCAGATGATAGTGATTGGTATGACGATCTTACTAAAATTCGAATATCTGATTTGCTCTTCTGAATCGGAGACCATACAGCAGCAGAAATCTGGGATGCAGAGGTGTTGAATTTGAAGGGGAAATGAAAGAAGAAAAAAAACTTTGTTCGTCCAAGCGATCTTGAATTTCTCCTCTTCAGTGAACCCTATTTTCGGGTTGGTGGCAACGATGACCTTATTGCCTGTTTTGTGTAGGGAAAGAGAGCTGAAAGTGTTTTTGTAATGTCCTTGTATGCTTTCCAGGGTGCTGCTTATCAGCACAATTGTGAGTTGGGATTGAACTCAAACAAGTCGAGGAATGTCCAAAGGTTAATTAAAGCGATTTTATGGAGAAACACCTCTTATGTGTTTTTTTTTCGTCCAAAAATCACTTTCAAACGGGTCCTAAATGAGAGCACCGCTGGGTAAAATGACCATAAATTTAACATATGTTTTGGTAGGTCTCATGCTAGTTTTCCGGCTTAATTTTTCGGTCGGTCCAGTTACAAAAGTTACTCCCTGCAACGTACATATGTATTCATTTTGGGCATTCATCAATAAATGAGCGTCTGAATTCTAAATTGGAGAATACTAGCTACCTTTTTCATTTGTGTTACGTTATTACTTTCCTCTCTTATCCAATTAAAAAGGGAGCTTTAATGAAAATAGTATTTTTAAACTTTTTTTTAATCAAAAGTATCTTAATAATTTTTTTTAATTAAAAAGATTTAAATTTTAATAAAAATAACTTAAATTTTAATGAAAAGGACAAAATTTAGTATAATAAAAATTAAAAAAAAACTAAAAATTGAAAACTGACGCACGCCCCACCTGTCCACCCTCTCTCTTCACCCATCACCATCATTCTCTCAATTTGTCACATTTTTTATCACATGCCAAGAAATCGGAAAAATCTTGAGTGGTACGTACCATTCAATGGTACGACTATTGAATGGTTCAGATTAATTTGCAGTGGGCCCCAAATGAATCTTAGCCATTTAACAGTAAGTACCATTTAATGGTACGTACCACTGAAGTTGTACCCCAAGAAATCATCGTTTTAAGAAATATTGTTACCGTTTCTCGAAATAGTGGTAACGTTTTTCAAAACAGTAACACCATTTCTCGAAATAGTGTTACCGTTTTTCAAAGGAGTAACACCGTGTCTCGAAATGGTGCAGTATTTTTTAAAAAGTTAATGTTTTTCATAAATAAAATTTCATTAAGTATGTTTTATTAAAAGTTAATGATATTGTGAAGATATTCATCTTTATTATATAAATATGAATTACATTATATATTGAAATATATATATATATATATAATGAAATAGTATTTTTCTACTTTGGGTGGAGGGCCCAACTGAAAACTCAATTGCAGAAAGGGGGTTTTTTAACTTTTGTTGTCAATCTTTTCCTTTTTTGGTCAAATTGTTGTCATCTTTTACACATGAGAAAGAGAGAAGGTGGGGCCGCGTGAAAGAAAATAGAGAGAGAGGGAGAAAGGATTGGGGCCACGTGAAAGAGGAGAAAAGTAGCAGACCACATAGCCCGCGTAGAATGTGTTATTTATTCTTTTTATTAAATAAAATTATTAAAGTATTTTTGGTTAAAATTTAAAATTTATATATTTTTTTCATTAGTTTTCCTAGGGATTCCCTCATATTGTTTGGATGATGTGTGAAATTCGTAAACTTTCATCAGCCTACGAAATTATGGTCAACTAAACGAGAACACTGTTGGGTAAAATTAAAATAAAACATATCAGAAACAAATTGCAACTACTAAATACTCTAAATCTTAGTTCTCTCGATCTTCTTCGCTTAGTAGACTCCAAAGGTTCTCAGTAAAAGAGAAGTCGCTCACGTTTAATCCCTCTTCAGCAGAATGCACACCTATTATTGTGGATTGCGCAATATCTTCAACCCGAAAGTTGCCCTAGACCAGAAAATGTTTTTTCTACATTTTCTGTATCATGTAACGTAGTTTTCCACGAATCAATTGCATTTTCTGTAGGTGGCAATGATGTCTGTAATAACTTGCTCAACTTCTCTTCAGATTGAAAAATCGCAACTTTTGCCCTCCGAGGTTGAGGTCGTACGACAATGGTGGCATTTGTTGTTTCTTCGGATTTACATGTCATATTTTCAACATCCAGCGTCAACCCTTTCCGTTGCTTGCTGTTCCAATTTCATTATATTATCAATCGAAACGATTGTTGTCCTTACATTTGGTTGTGGAGTGTTTTCAACGAATTATGGGGTACTAAAAAGGAATGAAATGAAAGTGCTTGCAGCCCTTTTATAGCCTTTTTCTCCCTTGTATGAGGAGGCTTAGTAAAGTATGGAATCAGACCATTTCTGATAAGGAGGAACCTTATCTGCATAATTTGTTTGGAATTTGTACACTTTTGATAAAAAGGAACCTTATCTGCACGATTTGATACGATACGGTTTCCTTTTTATGTTTTAATAATTTTGATTGTGATCGAACTTGGAATATTTTACTGGAGGGCCGGGGAAGTATAATGGACACTGAGCTAGGTTAGGTATCAAGATATGAGATGGACCTCCATTTGGTTCAAATCGAATTCGTTTTCGTTGCATAGAAAATGTTTGTTTTTCTTGTTGGGAGGGAGAGAGAGAGAGGCTGAACGGAAAGTGTTGGCCAAAAGAGAGGAGGAGAGGTGGCTGCTGCTGGCGAGGTGACGTGATTCGGTTGGGTGTTTATCAGGCTGGTGACTGTTGAAATCTTTAGGATAATGCTTGTGTCCCCTATTTACGATTAATGAACATTTACCGTCCGGACATCATAATCGGAACCGTTAATTTTCTGTATTACCATCTAAAGATCAAATCTGCATCCTCATGATGAATAAACCAATCAACGATTTTAGTAACAAGTAGCATCTTCATGATGAACAGTCCATTTGTTTTATGCATATGAATGACTAAACATCTCCAAACTGGAAATTTTTTTGCAGATATGATCTTTGGATGGTGATAAAGAGAATGAACTTGTCCGATTATCATGTTCGGACGGTAAATGTTCGTTAATCGTAAGTGAGGGGATAAGTAAGTCCCCCGTGGGAGAGGCACAAACATTATCCTTTTCGGCAAGCTAAAAATTAGAGGGGACCAACGTTGGTAGACATGAGACAAGGCAAGCTAAAAAGGGATGATAAGCATACACGAAGGATTAAGATAGTTAGCAAAAAATTTCTCGTAATTAATTAATCATGTAAACTATAAAATATATACACGTGTCAACTATAAAACATATACACGTAGTATTTGGGGAAAGTCAAAATGACAGTGAGAGTGACACCACGTACTATGGGAAAGTCATGTATATAATATAGAAAATTGACAGAAATAAGACAAATCCTTAATCTTGTAACCAAAATAGGATATTTGCGACATGCACACTTCATAGATACCATGCTTAAAACTGAATTGACGAAAATAGCCACATATAGCCCATCTCTCTTAGTGCCACGCCCAATGGTCTTCTTTGTCTGAATATCTTGAAGTAAAAAAATAGAGGATAAATTAATACAACAGAATCCAACTGTTCAGTAACTTGTGGTACATACAATAGATGGTGGGACAATGACAAAACAATGATGTAAAGAAAGAGAAGGTGTAAGACACACTGTTCCCGAACCAACCACCGGAGCGGTAGTACCATTGGCAGTTGCCACACACTTTTTGCAAGGAGATGTTAGATATTGAAATAATTTCTTATCATAGGCCATACGATCTGTCGCATCGAATCTAAAATCAAACATGTGTTACGGTTAGTGTCCCAGACCAAGAATGCATGTTCAACAGTACCTGTATCCGATATAGATTCAAAAAGATTGGTACGAGTCAAATCTACAACCTGTGTTACGGTTAGTGTCCAAGATACTTTTCGGAGTAGGTAAGGTTGCTGCTGCTAGCGAGGTGACGTGATTCGGTTGGGTGTTTTCAGGTTGGTGACTGTTGAAATCTTTAGGATAATGCTTGTGTCCCCTTATTTACAATTAACGAACCTTTACCGTCCATACATCATAATCAGAACTGTTCATTTTCTTTATCATCATCTAAAGATCAAATTTGCAGAAAATCATTCGACTTGGAGATCGTTTAGTCATTCATACTTGTTAAACCAATCAATGGTTTTAGTAACAAGTAGCATCCTCGTGATGAATAACCCATTTGTTTTATGCATATGAATGACTAAACATCTCCAAACTGGATAATTTTTTGCAGATATGATCTTTGGATGATGATAAAGAGAATGAACTTGTCCGATTATCATGTTTGGACAGTAAATGTTCGTTAATCGTAAGTGAGGAGACAAGTAAGTCCCCCATGGGACAAGCATTATCCTTTTTGGCAAGCTAAAAATTCTAGGGGACCAACCTTAGTAGACATAAGACATGGCAAGCTAAAAAGGGATGATACGCATACACGAAGGATTAAGATAGTTAGCAAAAAATTTCTCATAATCATGTCAACTATAAAACATATACATGTAGCTTTTGGGAACAATAAAGATGACAGTGAGAGTGACACCACGTACTATGGGAAATTCATGCATATAATATAGGACAATTGACAAAAATGAGACAAATTCTTAATATTGTAACCAAAATAGGACATTTGGGTCATGCACACTCACAGACACCATGCTTAAAACTGAATTGACGAAAATACCCACATATAGCCCCTCTCACTTATTGCCACTTCTAATGATCTCCTTTGTTTGAATATCCTGAAGTAAGAAAAATAGAGGATAAATTAATACAACACAATCCAACTGTTCAGTAACTTGTGGTACATACAATAGATGGTGGGACAATGACAAAACTAATAAACAGTTATGTAAAGAAAGAGAGGGTGTAAGACACATTTTTCCAGAACCAACTACCGAAGCTGTAGCACCATTAGCAGTTGCCACACACTTTCTGCGAGAAGATGTCAGACATTGAAATAATTTCTTATCATAGGCCAGATGATTCGTTGCACCAGGATCTAAAATCCAACCCGTGTTACGATTAGTGTCCCAGACCAAGAATGCACGTCCAACAGTACCTGTATTCGATATAGATTCAGAAAGATTGGTACAAGTCAACTGTGACTGGTTAAAATGCGCAGAAGTGGCTTTGGCTCCCTTACTTGTGTTAGCAGCCGCAACAGTTGTACGTCCACACTCCTTAGCTTTCAACCGCTTCTTAAGCTCCAAAAACAAATCTAGTACTTCATGTTTTGAATGTACCTTTAGTATAGCCATTTTGACCACAATAGGTACACTTTAAATGATCATTGTTTTCTTGAGAGAAAGCACGAGGATTCGAAAGAGAATTTGAAGGTCCATTGGGGCGATTTGTTATGATTGGCCGATAGGCCATGGCCACGACAACTCCTCATTGGTTGTCAGTATTACTTCCACTCATCATAGTTGATTGACATTGTGCTTCGTGACAAACCATGGAGAAAACCTCCTTAACTGACAGCAAGGGTTGAGTTCGGAAAATATTAGCCCTAATTTTGTCAAATACATCATCAAGTCTAGCAAGGAACACAAACACACGATCTAAGTTAGTAGACAAGAGACATAGCAGGCTAAAAAGGGACGATAAGCATACACAAAGGATTAAGATAGTTAGCAAAAAATTTCTCATAATCATGTCAACTATAAAACATATACACGTGTCAATTGTAAAATATATACATGTGTCAACTATTAAACATATACACTTAGCACACCACGTACTATTGGAAATTCATGCATATAATATAACTCAAGATAGGATTATACCCAGCAGAATTCTTCGAGTTTGGATCGCCGTTTTGAGATTACAAGCCCTCCTAAGCAATCCCACGAACCACGAATAGGAACATATGAAATAGGAGCTTTCGTGTACACATTTATAACGTAGGGCGGTGAGTTGGCCACGTCGAGTTTCCTACAAGAGTTTCTTCATAGGTCTTTGCCTCTACCGTGATGAACCAAATGTATAGACAGAGATTTGTGAGAAGACTACGAGAGAAGAATTTCAACTCTAATTGCAATGGAAGCTCTAACCTTTGCATGATCCTTTCATATTCCAAGGACAATAACACTTAATTATCTCTACATAATTGAGTATGTTTTATACAACTATTACGTGATCCACCTTCCATGTGTGGATACATATTGATTATTGTTGAAAATTGGGTCTAATTGCTATATTAATCACATAAAAAATCAAGAAATAATTCATGCAATTAAATGAACAATATAATGTATACTCATAAGAAAACACAATGTTGTGTTTTGAAATTCAAATGGTGTGTGGTTGGGGGCTTTTGCAGCAAAAGCACATGTTGCTAGTGCTGTTGAAGCTGAAGTTATTGCAGTTTTGGAGGCAATCTGTGTGGCGTGGGTGCGTGATTAGCACCATGTGTGGTTGAAAATAGACTCCTCTTTAGTGGTTCAGTTTTTTACTTCTCATTCTCCTTCTATTCCGTGGAATCTATGCAATGATTGGATGAATTGTATATGGCGTGCTTCTAGGTTGCATTTCCATGTCTCACATACTTTCTGGGAAGGTAATAGAGTTGCGGACTCCCTAGCGAATTATGGAGCTGACCACTTGGGTTACTCATGGTGGGATTCTTTCCCTCAGCTTGCTTCGACTTATCATTCTCAGGACTTTGCCGACTTATCGCTTTAGTTGATTTTTCCTTTCGTGTTATCGTGTTGTATTTGAGTTTTCTTGCTCCAAGAAAAATGTATTTCTTATTCAACTGGAAAGGGGCTTGAAGGGACGAGGGGTCGTTGTATCAAGGAGTTAGTTCTTTCTAATTGTTTTGAGCGGGAAGGAAGGAGCCTACGTTTATAGTTGACGACTAAATTCCGGGGTTTTAGTTCTTTCTACCGTCTTGTGCGGTTAAGAGAGTAAGGCTACAATTGTAATCCGATGACCAAGCCTTATGTGTAGTTTCACTCGCCTATTCCTTCATGTTTTTCCCTTTTGTCTATTTTGACTTCCAGTTGTTTATACTTTGTACTAGTTTGTTTTTATTCAATAATATATTTTCGGCTAAAAAAAAAAAAAGAAAAGAAAACGCAAAGCTAATGCACATGAAATTGGATTTGAAAAATCTGAAAAATTACGGTCGAGTCAAGATCTTGGTTCTTTCTCTTTAAGACAATTTACGCTCCACTACGATGCTCATGGTTGATCTGCGCTTGTCTCCCAAGATACAGCGACCATGTCCTTACTATAGTAGCACTCCAAGTCATAATGCCATAGCAAAAGACGATTGTGTTGAACTCTTTTAAAAACTCACTTAACCTCTAAGTATGATATAACTCTTATGAACTTGTATATGACTAAACTAATTAATTTATTGACCAATAAATCAATGAGATGATGCCTTTATATAGATGTAGAATTGGCTCTTCAGAATGGTTGTGTCTTTTTTTGAAGAGTCAATAGTTGCATCTCTTCAATTAAAAGACAAAGGTTGCACCTTTTTTCTTTAATTGAACAATCACAACCTTATTCATGAATAATCACAACATCAAATATAATTTCCATTCACATAAAATAATTTAATTCGTTTTGAATTAAATTTTCCAACAATCCCCGACATGAATGAAAATTGGCTTAACACTATGCAACTGATAATGTAGACACTTGTGAGAATTCATTAAAGAAAGATACCGCATTGGGGATATGTGGCTTTAGCCTTTGAACCTTCCTTAGTGAATTACTATCGGATTTATTAGCTAATCAGTGAACGCGATGTCTTGAACTGTTTAGCCGTTTGTGTAAACCAAGACAATAGTAAACACACTATCTTTCTAGACATCCTACGGTTCTATGGTTGTGTTCATTTCGGCCCTGAGTACGATTCCCAGTTTCTCATAAGTGCCCTATAGAATCAAGCCTTAAAAATTCTCATAGGAACGGCCACATTCCTCACTTAGATAGGTGACTTCCCATTAAGAGTATCCTACAATACCTCACTTGGATTTGCAAATATTCCAAGCTTTAAGAATCATTAAAAGCATAGAGCTTACCCTAAAACACATTGCAGGCAACACTGTTTCGTCATAGGACATGGGTAGGAGATATAGTCTCCGCAGTGCCACTATTGAGTCATCCACAACTCGGTTGTCCCTTTGAATGTCACGCCTCAAATTTGGCCCAAATTAAACTCGAACAGGTGACACTTCACATTAATTTTAAGAGCAAAAAGTAACTACTTCAAAATCTCCAAAACTGAACATAAACAGTTTCATAACCATTTCTTACAATAAACCTCAAAATGAACTACAAAGGCTTCAAAACCCAGAACAAAGGTACAAAATATCTAATGTACAGAGTGTTGTCAAAACAGTTACAAAGACATCTAATGTCTTCAAAAATGAACCAAAATCTTCAATAGCTCTTCAAATACATCCAAAACATGCCAACTTCTCACCTCAAGCTTATCTGAAAGGGAAGGGAAAAAGAGTGAGCTACAAAACTCATAAGCAACAATATTTAAAACAAAGTGATTCGAATGCACAATCAAAGAAGTTGGAAAGGCTACAGTACAATGAACACATGAATTCAATGAATCAATAACAATACAAATAGCTTCTGTAATTCCTCATTAGTGAATCCAATGAGGCCTTATTCCCATGGTGGTCACATGGGCCTTATTACCACGTGATCAGAGATCCAAACTTCTTCACAAAGCAGGCACAAACACTATGATTCAAACAAACTGAATCAATCACAAGTTCAGATGCTATTCGATGTTTGAATACAAAAACTGTGAGTGATGAAACGAAGGACAATGGTATCTGAATCAATAATCAAACGAGGTTCAAATAACAAAGGCGCCAAGTGAAGACTGAATCAAAGCTGAATAATAAAGTAGTTCAAAGATTCAGAAAGATGGAAGCAAAACAAACAACACAAGGAAACTTACATGATTCAAAACACAATGATACTTACAAGAATACTATTCACTAAGCTTGAAACCATGATACTTACAAGGATACTTACATGCTTAGAAGAATACTTACATATTCACTAAGCTTGAAACCATGAAATCTAGCAAGTAACAATTAATATTCCATGTATTTCTTAGCTTAGATAAGTTTCTCTCAAACTCCAATCTTTTAATTTTGGTTCTGAAATATGTAAAAATGGGCTGAAAGAAGCAAAAGTTGTCAATAACAAGGAGACAGCTTTCTTCAAGCAAGTGGTGAAGGTTACTTCAGTTGTGGGTTTGTTTGTTAAGAGGTGAGAGCTTACTTCACATAAGGGTTTGCTTTAAGCAAGCAGACAGCTTAGCTTTATAGATAATGCCTAGTTTTGGTGCTAAAATCTGTCATTTTTCATCCAAACGGTTAGGCAAATTACACTAGGACTTCAAAAGAGTTGGGCTATTACATTGAACCTAGATCTTGGTATCTCTAGTTAGCTAGGTTGGGTTGTCATTATGGCGACTCTTGAAATGTAGGCTTTATAATTCCATTCCCTTTGATGATCAACTTACTCTCTAGTCAAACCTTTAATAATTGGATCCACTAGATTGATGACTGTCTTTTATGATGCGCACTTTCGTCTTATGAAATTATATTTCATTCGAGAGTAATTGTTTTCCAACGTAAGTCCTTCGAAACATGCATTGAGACTTACTAAGTAATTTGCTAACACTAGGGTAAATTCCCCCACATTTAAGGTATTTAAATACCTTAAAAAATCACTAGGGGGAATTCCCCCACATTTAAGGTAATTTGCTAATTTGTAGGAATGTCTCTAGCTAGCCTCTCAATACCTTAAAAAACTCAATGTAAGAGTCTAAGAGAGAATTTAAAACCGTCTAGTGAACTAATACACTACATACACTACATATTTATTATCTCTTTCCAAAAGCAAATTACTTTTCCATTCTTCTTAAGTATATACATCATTTCCCAAAGATAGCTAAGCCACCCCCACAATTCACTCACATTGTTGTTGATTTTCAATGCTATCAATATATCATTCTTCACACCTTAAGAAGTAGGAAACTACAAAGATATGTTCTCTTAATCTGTCTTCGCTTCCAGGCTTTTGAAGCCTCATTAGCATTCTTGGGATAAGCACGTATTGGCACTTTGCCTCTAGCCTTTGAACTTTTGAGAGTTTTCCATGGCTAAACTCTCACTCTGAAATAACATGTAGGGTGAAATTATGATTTTCTTTGTGGTAGTTGTCAAAGTAAATACCTTGCTTCCCTAATGCGTTAGCTAATTCTTATAATTTGTCCAAAGACAAAACTTGACCAGCATATGCATGTACATATAATTACGTATTTCAATATGCCTCTTGCGCATATTCGAAATACATATCACAGAGATTTTGTCTTGTAATAACACATCTCCTCATATCGTTACGCTAGCTGAATTGATCATGTGAGAATAACACAAGATTCATTTCACAGTTGGCAATTTTTCATGAGGCTTGGCAATGGCAGATCACCATGAAACCGCTCACAGATCAAATTCGCTTTGATATATAGAACCCGCTCATTCATTTGGTAAAGGACCAAATGACCCATCCTAAGTGATCATGCCTTTTCGTCAAATTCTATCAAGAATACGATCATACTCATGATATCACTGTAAGTTTTATTTATGTCTGTTAAACACGAATAGTTATGCAACTGTAATATATGCCACACTGAGAATATTACATACCAAATTCGGTTATCTGATTCTCATGTCTTTCCTGTACGAGTTTCGTACAATATCCAAGACACTAATCGTGTCCTTTGGTCAACTACATCGATCCACTCTCATAAAATATTGCCATCCTCAATTCGGAAAAGAAGATTGACTTCAGTATGTCTGACGCATCAAAAGAGTCAAAACCAGTTTGCTCGTACACGATTAACGCGACACTATGCATTCACAAGGTGTCTGCATTTAGAATGCAAACGACGCATCGCTTGTGAGATATACCAATTCAAACCAACATATATATTCTTTATTTTGCAAGAACTTACAAACATCATGCATATCAATTACTGCCATGGCCCAAATAAATGCATGAGTTAGTTACAGATGCATAAAAATTAAATATTTAAAACAAAACAGATGAGTTTATACACACCACACGAGTCATCTAGCTATGAATATGCGAGTCAATATAGACATATATGTAAATCACCAAAATAGAACCAACGCGAATGGTTTCCCAAATTTCATAATATACAATCGGACATCTCTCACATAGAAATTGGTGCATGAATACTATGTACATCCTGGGGTTTAACGTTTCTAATAACAAATTGATGGCATACGTCAATATATATATGAATCAATACTATGAAACAAAACAAAACAAAACCGTTTCACATAACATTATAGCAAATTAAACCAATACGGTCTTAAGATTGTTGGAAAAATTGGGTCTAATTTCTATATTAATAACATAAAAAATCAAGAATTATTCATGCAATTAAAGGAACAATATAATACTCTGAAGAAAACACAATGCTATAATGCACATGAAATTGGATTAAAAAAACTTGAAAATTATGGTCGAGTCAAGAACTTGGTTCTCTCTCCTTAAGACAATTTACGCTCCACTACGGTGCTCATGGTTGATCGGCTCTTGTCTCCCAAGATACAACGACCACGCTCGTACAATAGTAACACTCCACTAAGTCATAAGGCCCTAACGAACCACTATTGTGTTGAACTCTCTCAATGACTCACTCAACCTCTAAGTATGATATGACTCTTATGAACTTGTATATGACAAAACTAATTAATTTATTGACCAATAACTCAATAAGATGATGCCTTTATATAGTTGTAGAAGTGGCTCTTCAGAATGATTGTGTCTTTTCTTGAAGAGTCAATAATTGCATCTCTTCAATTAAAAGGCAAAGGTTGCACCTTTTCTCTTTAATTGAACAATCACAACCTTATTCATGAATAGTCAAAACTCATCAAATATAATTTCCGTTCACATTAAATAATTTAATTCATTTTGAATTAAATTTTCCAAAAATTATTTAATTAAATAATTTCTAACACATAAATCATTCAATTTGTGGACAAGTGGGGTTGGTAGGTATAATATGTAATGTCTGAGTGTAGAAAATCTGAGTTCGAAGATTCAAGGGGTCCATTTTTCAGGGAATTTATGTTGGCAGGGGAGAAAGAAAATTGAAGAATCGATCGAGCCACAAGTTCATTGGCTTCAGCTTAAATGAAACTTTTGTATTTTTTTTTATTATAAGCGATATTCTACACTAATGTACACTTATGTGCGGAAGAGAGTTTGAACCCGGAACGCAGAGCATTGAAGAAAAAGGGCCTAACCACAAGGGCAATCCACCACTTGCAAATGAAACTTTTAAATTAATAGTTTTTTGTTTGAACAAACTTAAATTGGGTGCGATTGATAGTCATTCATCAAACTTAACCCTATAATATTTTGATTCGTAATCAACAAGCCCAAGAATGTCTTTTTACTAAAAACAAAAATTATTATTATTTAGGAGAGGGAGGAGTTTCGAACCCGGAATGCATAGGTGAAAACCTAACACCCTATCCACTAGAACTTGATAAGCCTTACTTTGATCTTGGAATTCACAGAGGATTGGAATTTTGATAGGTGGCCAAAAGACCAAATTATTATCTTGTGAGGGATCTATGTATGATGTTTCTATTTTCAAGATTCTCTTGCAATAAAGATAATGTTTTGTAACATAAACAAGGGTTCCGTTACAATGCTAAGTCACTCATAGGTACGAGTTTTATGCAAGATTTAATTGTTGTAAAAATTCATTAGATATCCCTATATGCAAAATTCATAAGAAACACATTCATTACGACTGGCAATTTAACTGTTGCTGGCAATTTGAAGGTGCTATCCCTAATTAAAAAACATAATTATGAATGCGGTTATGGAAAGAATTACTATCAGAGATGGGGGATGGAGGGGGCACCCTATGCTTGCCCCGCCCATTTCCATCCCCAACCTGAAACCACTTCTCTGTTTATTTGTTTCATCATAAATAAATAATATTCTAATACAGTGGCATAGTCTAATAAACACTTGTTCAAACTATTTTTTTTATTTATTCTAAAGATATAGTTTATTAAAGCCCAAGCAGAAATACAATTGTAAGTCCAAGAAAAGACCCACATGAAGAAGAGCCGAAGCTAAGCCGGCCGATACAGACAAGGAAATTATAGCAAGCAAACTAATAGAGTTATTAAGCCCTTCCACTGCCCATCACTAGTGATACGACAAGAAGCACCAGAAAGGGAGGGGGTTCACACCCTAAACACTTATTCAAGCCAAGCCACAATATTACATTGCATATTGATACGTACTATTTCTTCTTCGTCTTCTTCTTCGATCTTCATTCCGAATGTTTAACTATCCATTTACCATATTTAATAAACAAACTTGTGATGAACTTCATTTGGATATACTGAAATTGCTCTATCTGCATCATTGATAAGTATAATACCACTATCTGATATAGCCAATCTAATAACAGCTTCTAACTTACTTATCTTGTATGTATACTCCGCACCTGAAGTTGAATAAAGGAACTTTAAATTCCAATTGTCATCCCAAATATTAACAGATCGAGCAGCACCCTGAAACTTACAATTCACAACAGCACCCGTCTGCCTATCTCCTGAATCATCAATATCTGTGTTGATATAAAGGCCTTCATCAGAGTAATTAAGCAGATCCCTTATTAACTTTATCCATACTAACTGAAACAATTCACTTGTATTATTGAACACGGAAAACAAACGAACCATCTTGAAGATGAACTGGCACAGCGAGCGAGCTTCTTTCTTTCTTTTTTTCTTTGAAGAAGAGAAAAGATTGATCGATGAATGAAATGAAAGTGCTTGAAGCCCTTTTATAGCCTTTTTCTCCCTTAAGTCACTCCAACTATATTTGCAGGAGGCGGCTTAGTAAAGTATGGAATCAGACCATTTTTTTTAGACCACTCAGTAGTACGTACTAGAAGAAAAATCACATAAAGAAATAAGAAGTAGAAAAGTGAGAGTAGAAGTTGCATGATCGTATGTGAAGAAAGTGCATGATTGTATGTAGACTCAAAATGAGACTCCTCTCTGAATCGAGAGGTATCAGATCGAACTAAGATAAGTCATGTATTATAATTGAAGTGATTTCCGGGAGAACAAAGTGTATTTTTGAGCGCGTGAGAGGACCAATGAGACAGAACACTGTTGGATGCATTCCTTCGCTAGCAGGTCTTCGGCCCATCTCAATTGAAGAGTCTTCGGTCAGTAATCTCAAAGTTGAGGTTTCACCATAAAACCGATTGACAATATAAAGAGTAACTCAACTACTTATAAACACATGCAAGGTCCCTCATTTCTCCGATGTGGGATTGATACTCTCAACACACCTCTTCACGTGAGACGAATTTTCAAGCCTAACACGTGAACAATACAAATCAGTTGACGTGATGTATGTGTGGCTGTAAGACTTCACACGCGAGACAACCTACTCTGATACCATGAAGAAAGTTAAGGTTCACCATAAAACTAATTAGTAATATGAGGAGTAACTCAATTACTTATAAGCACATGCAAGGTCCCTCATTTCCCTGATGTAGGATTGATACTCTCAACAGTATGGCTTGAGCTCGGTCCAATAAAACCGGACAACCCTAGTTAAACCGAATATACATTCAATAAAAAAACCAAATACATATTAAATGAATTGAAAGCATATGAGTATGAAATAAACAACCCTCTATATTTATATCATACCTCATCATGAGACCCGCTTATTTTTCTCTTCTTTTGGTTACTTGTAAACACATGAATAAAAAAAAAAACTAATTCTTTGCAATATTGCCACGAGTTCATATTTTTCAATCAAATGAAAACCCAACCTGAACCCGAATCTAAAAATGTGCCAGAGTTGGGCTATCCGACCCAACCCAACGTGACCCAACAACCCGAGTTGAACTGTTGGGCCCAGGTATATATACCGTGGGTTCTAAATAAAACCACCTTATTAACGGAACAGCAATCAAGCACCCTCTCCGCCCAATGGCCTCCTCCTCCTCCTCCCGAGCCGCTCCAGGCCGGCGCCGAAACTGGACGGAACTCCCAGAGGACGTCACGGCTTCAATACTCTCTCGGCTCGGAGCCATCGAAATCCTGACGAGCGCTCAGATTGTGTGCGCGACGTGGCGCAAAATCTGCAAGGACCCGCTGGTGTGGCGCACCGTCGACATGCGCGATGTTGATCATCAGAAGCACATTCATTACGACTTGGAGAAGATGTGCCGCCACGCCGTTGATCGCAGCTCTGGAAATCTGGTCGCTATCAACGTCGAAGATTTCGGCTCCGATGAGCTTCTCAAGTGCATCACCGATAGGTATTCAAATGTTTGCTAAATGCTTTGGTTCAAATGTGCAGATTATGACCTTAATGTATATATTGATTGAGTTCATAACATCAGGGTTTTGGGGTTTTGAAGTTTCAGCTTTTTGGTTTGTCTGGGAGGTGTAGCCCCGCTGTTTCACCAAAAAAAAAAAGTTTCAGCTTTTTGTTCTTCAATATTAATTTAGTGGTCTTGTTCTCTAAGTTAGCTGTAATTTGTGTTTGTGGGTATTTGTGAATGCAAAAATGGTTTGATCATCTTAAAATAATTGTTTACATTTGGGAAGTTATTGTCTTTTGGTAATCTAATCAGTAATTAGGATGGTGGTTTTATCATACTTTGGTATGAATTTTGTTTGTTTAATTTTTCTTTCCGGTTAAGCATGCCCATGTATCTTTTGCCCTGTAGCACTCATGGTGGTATGAGAATTTCGCGAGCTCAAGCGTAAATTGGTTTTTTTTCCCTTGTCCAATACACCTCACTAATCTTCATGAGAAAACGGAGGAGCGAAAGGATAAAGCATAATGGTTGATGGCCTGAAGTTCTTGACATGAGAGTGAACTAGTGGAATTGCTCAAATATAATTAATTTCAAATTCTGCTTCATGAAGTTTAAAACATTTGGGCAAGTACAATCAAATCTGTTTAAGGTTTTAAATATTCGGTTTAGCAAGTATTTAAAAAATTTGAAGTGGTTCTTGTCTTTTCATCAACTGTTTGTGCTTAGAACACATCTATTGGATGACTTGTTTAGCTCCCTTTTCCTTGCGACAATAAACGACATTGTCACCTGGAAAGTGGAGAATGTGGGTGCACAAGCACAACACACAAACAGGCTTGTTCATCTTCTAGTGGCAGGGATTGGACATAAAAATTGTTGAATTAGGGGATTGGTGTAGATACAATTGTTTAGTTTTATTAATCCTATTTGTTTTCGAATGTGGTTTTGGAAGTTTCCTTGCTGGGCAATACTTTGGCATTTGGTACCAGTACAGCTCGATGACTTAGATATGTTCCATATGTCACCTTTGCCACAAGCAATCCCGGTTGAGGTGAGCAGAATGCATTGTTGGCTCCCTTATATTGCTACTGTCTATGATGCAATAGGCATCATGGAGACACTCTGGGACTGGACTCTCTTCATGTTTGCGTAATGCCTGCCCTTGAAGCCCCTAAGTTTGACCTTGGCTTAGCTGACTTAATGTCCATGTGTGACATTTTGGTGATGGAGATTATAACTCCCCTGAAATTCTGCTTGAGCCCTTCCAAAATGCTAGGAGACAATGTCACCAATTTCTTTGAGCCTAATGACTCCTTGTTCACCTCAAGAACTGCGTTGGACGGTGAGTCCCAATATGCAATCCTATGTGAGTGCTTGTGTAGTTTATCAAACCCTTATGACAAGAATTCTAGGAGGAAACATCGCTGATGCCCCTTTTCGTGCTTAGGACCTACTTGTGGTCTTACTAACACCTATCACCTTGTCTAAGGTTTGTGCTGCAAACTTGTTTGTTGGGGTTTGATACTGACTAGACCATTCACTGCAATGCATGTATGAAAATTCTTGGGATGTTGATTTTACGAATTGGCAAACTTGGCTCAGTATTTTCGAACTAGACATTTAGTGCTGTGTTTTGCTTTTTTTTTAAAAGAGTTGGTATTTACTATTTGGTTTGGTTTGCTTGTTTAGTATACTGTCAATTATTTTTGTAATGCCTTATTTTTCGTATATTTATCGAGCATAGGTTCTCTTTGATATGATTCACAACACACACACAAAAGCAGACACATATATACATATGTATGCTGGAAATTCCATATATTCATGCCAATGAATTAGTACGTAATTTATGTTGATATAGAATTTCTTTCATATGTGTCTTTCTGTAGTTGCTAACATGTTAATCTATCACCTTTCAATAGTTCGAGTGGAATCAAACGTCTCCGACTTGTCCGTTGCGATGGCATAACAAATGAGGGGCTGACTAAAGTGGCTTCGAAACTTCCACTGCTGGAGGACCTTGAAATTTCATACTGTTCATTCTCACATGAACCTCTAGAAGTTGTAGGGGCCTCTTGCCCTCTTTTGAAATCATTCAAATTTAACAACCGGTGGTACAGATGGTCAGATGAAGAGTGTGACGACGATGCACTTGCTATAGCGGGAACGATGCATGATTTACGCCACCTTCAGCTTTTTGGGAATAAGCTGACGAATGATGGCTTGCTGGCCATTCTTGACCGTTGTCCTCAGCTCAAGTCGCTTGATCTTCGGCAGTGCTTCAATCTTAAGCTGGGAGGAAAGTTGAGAAGAAGATGTGCTGAACAAATTAAAAAAGTGTGGTTTCCTGATGATTCCACGCTTGACTATGAATTTGATTCTGCAGTTGATTACGATGAAGACAGCCCATTTAGGTATTCTGATATAGATTTGATGTCCGATGACGATAAGGATTATGACTTCTGTAACCGACAAATAGAAGATGATGAGGATTATGACTTCTACTATGGGAGTGGTTCGGATGACGACTGTGCGGTTGAGGATAATGATGTTTATCCATGGATTGTCTGACTTTTGATTCATTGAAGCCCTTGTAGCTGCTGAAATCGGGGGATCTGGCGCTCTCGAACCAAAAGGCTTCAAAACATCCAAGGGGTCTAGAATTTCTTTGCAGAATGCCATTTCTCTACAGGATATGCTGTTTTCTATCGGTTGCTTTACGATACTCATGACTGTTTCTGCCATTTTACAAGCAGGCTATAATTAGGCTTCATTTTAGTTTGTACTGGGTCTTTGATAGCTTCGTGTTCCTGTCAGGGACTCGGTTATGATTTTTCTGTGAACATTTGTTGTTTAAAGCAAAACAGGTTTTGCCATTTTTCTGTGTACTTTTATCTTTGAAACCTTTTAATAGTTCAAGTGGAATCAAACGCCTCCTACTTCTGCATTGATGTAATATATCCATCAGATGAGAGATTGAATGAAGTGGCTCCGAAATGTCCGCTTTTAAAGGACCTTTTATTCACTGTGGCATCGTGTTATTTGTTTGGGATGGCACGGTGGCGTATTGGGGTGTGGGTAAGGAGAATGGCGATGCAATTGCATTTATTAAATTTAAAAAACGGAAAAACAGAAGCATCTCTAAATTATTATGTGAAAGAAAGAAAGAAAAAAAACAGTAGCGCTATCATCATGATCGAGATTGGAGAACAAAACTCGTCAATAATTTTGAAATTTTTTATCTTAGGGACCGTAAGGGGCAGTTGATTATGTTCTCTATGTATCTGTTATATCCGTCGGGATTATTAGTGTTATTCACTGCCATGCTCCAACACTTCATCCCAAAGAGATCCCTCGCCGCCATTGTTGTCGCCATGATGATCATCCACCACAAGCTGATGATTACTCTCAGAACTTAAGGTTGAAATAGACAGTATTTCTTCAGATTTTGATATCGGGTGGGTCGAGACACATTGCGCGTTACCATCTTCCAAATCTTCGCTCCAAAAGATTCCGCCATTGTTGTTACCATGTTCATCATCAACTGCATGATGATGATTACTCTCAAAACTTAAGGGTGGTAACTTACACGAGATGTCTTCGGATTTCTGTCCTTGTTGGGTCGTGAAACATAGCGCCCTACCATCTTCCAAATCTTTATCCCAAAAATATCTCACCGTCATTGTTGTTACCGTCATTATGACTAACAAATACGCGATGATCACTCTCAAAATTAAGGGTTGAATTAGACAGAACGTCTTCAGATTTCAGGTATTGGTTGGTTCGGGACACATCGTGCCTTATCATCTTCCAAATCAATATACCAGCTGAAGATTCCCAGTTGGTATTGTTGTTACCATGATGATCACCAACAAGATAATGTTGATTACTCTCAAAACTAAAGGGCGATGAATTAGGCAAGATGTCTTCAAATTCTTGATATTAGTTGGGTCGAGACATGTAGCGGACTAGCATCTTCCAAATCTTTATACCAAAAAATATCCCTCGCCGCCATTGTTGTTACCATGATGATCACTCTCAAAATTTAGAGAATTAGACAAGATGTCTTCAGATTTCAATATTGGTTGGTAATGGGACCCATTTTGCCTTATCATCTTCCAAATCAATATACCAGCTGAAAGATCCCTCGCTGGTATTGTTGCTACCATGACGATCACTCAACGAGGGGTGATGAATAAGGCAAGATGTCTTCAGAGTTTGATATTAGTTCGCCCCGAGACACGAGCACATTACTATCTAACAAATCTTTATCCTGAAAGTACCTGTTGCCATAATTGTCACCCTGAAGCAAATTTAGGACTGAAGTTATTAACATATCTCAGATTTCGATATTGGTTGGCCTGAGCACATTACTGTGCCTCACCATCTTCCAAGTTTGAATACCAGAAAGATCCCCGCCGCCATTGCTGTTCACATGATGATCACTTCAAAAGACCAGAGGCCCTCAAATTTCGGAATTGATTTGGTGTGATGGAGGCGCATTGCTCCTCTACCTTCCTCCGGAAACATGTTTACCTTCCGTCTCTTCTTAATATTCTGAAGAAGCGCCGAATATTCGTCTTCAACTGCATGACATACTGTCCACTATCCTCAATCCTCTTCCTCATCCGCCAACTTATGATCATCTTCTTCCAGATCATCAACATCGATAATCTCTATCTTCGCTTGTTTTGCTGCCGGTTTTTGAGAATTTGCTCCTCAACTTCATCCCCACTAACAGAACCATCAGGTGTTTCGTCCGGATTGCATGCAGCAATTGAGAACAGCGTCCGCGGAAGGATGCCCAAAAGCATAAGTGACTGCCTGCTTCAGCCTTTGCCTCTCTTTTTCTTGTTGTTTTTCTTGTTTTTCCTCCATTGTTATTTCACTTGCCTTTCTTTTCATCGTGTGTGTATATAGTTAGGTAGCTAGGGTTTCGGGTTTAGGGCTTACAATATCTTTGCTTCTTCTCAGAGAGTTTTTGTTATGGCTTAGTGTAGACGATCAACTTGAGCTCTGTATATATAGTTTGGTAACTGTTGTTTCTCGTTTTAACCTTGCTGGCTTAGGAGATCAGGTGCAATTGGGTGAAACGAAGATCGGGAAATTCAATAAAGCTTTCCCCGTTGGACTGGCAATATAAATAATAAAATAATTCAATACATAAGAAATAATGAAATAGAAATTGGCAAGTATAGAATGGCGAAATAAAATAATATAATTGAAAAAGTTTCAATTTTATTTTTTAGGGTGTATACGAGTTCTTAGACTTGTGAATTCGAGTGTATTACCTTGCCCGATGTAAAGTCATCCTGCTCTATTTTTAATTTTTTAAAACGGTCCGAGTTGACTCGTTTGTGGAAAAACGGTAGTCCAAAATCGAATTCATATTTTTATGTGCAAGTAACCCATCCCGATTTCCGCTTAAGGGATTGTTTTAGCACTTGTCATTTTATTAGTGTGGGCCACAATGAAGTCCACGATCCATAATTATATATCTATCTAACCCTAAGCAAGAAACAACGATCAAACTCTTCCTTTAACATTTGTTGGTATTGACTTTGTTTGGCGAATTTTTCAGAACGGAAACACATAGAGATTGTTTTTATGTTGTTGGTTGTTATATGACATATGATTGAAAATGGATTCTGTTTTGACCCATAGGAACCTGGGTATCAAACGGATTTAATTGAGCCGATTCCAATAATAAAAATACATAAACCGACCGATTTGAACTCGTTTACAAAAAAACACAAGCCGAAATCAATCCACCAAAATAGACCCGACTCGACCCGCGCCCACTCCTAGTACTTTCAATTCAAATTTAGATTTGTTCACTTAACTTAACCTACAATAGTCCTTTTTAAGGGCAATTAATTTATATCTGTACCAATATAATTTGGGAATTGCTATTGACACTTTAAAAATCTAATTCAGACTCTCGTGAAGAGTATTTTCTTCTAAATATATAGAAAGTTTGGAGTGCAATAAATTAAAATTTTGAAATGCCAATAAAAATTTCTTATAATTAAACGAATAAACTGGGTCTCACATTTGAAAATTGACACTTTATTCTAGGAGTTACATATTGTTATACTATTAGCCTTTCAATATGTCAATTTATGAAGTTAAATGTATTTTTTACGACACTCAATGAGCATACTTTTCAAGCTTACATAAACATATGATTGATGCTACATACATCATTGACATGTGGATCTGTATATATATTTAGAAGGTTTCAAAAAGTTCTTATTTATATCTAGAAGAATGTGAAAATTATTTTCCTTAAACTTCTGCGGGTTAATCGTGGATCTCAACCATGAATTTGGCAAAGGACCCCTAATATTGATGACAATGAGTCTTGAGATTTGTTTTTCTCTCTAATGATTACTTAGTCAATTAGCTGTATAACGTAGTTTTCTTAGAGTTGTATGTTGGTCAGACATTTCAAAAAAACATCATGAAACTATTCATAAAGTTAAACAAATGAGGAAAGCAGGATGACTCCTAAATAAAACACTCCTAGAAACGAACACGCTATTCATGAAATAATTTTTTATTATTAAACTTTGGCATGATATCAATAAAAACACTTCCAGAAAATGCTACTGATAAAAGAATTACTACTATATTAACTACATAAGCAAAGTCTCAAACAAACACTTTGTCACACGACGACCCGCCAAAAGTCCATAGCCCAAACATAAGCCCAGATAAGAAACCCAAACCATAACAGGAAAATTGACGGTCCCGCCCAAATATTTTATCTCACTCTCCAAACACGCTATTTAAAATCACCTTTGATATGTTAACCGCACACAATTACTCACTCCATTTCTCCAGAAAACCGCTCTATTGAAATTTTGAACCTCTTCCGGAAAATCTCCAACCAAACGCAAACCCTAATCGCCGCCGCCAATGGTTCATGTCCTCATCGGGAACCCCCGGTCCCCGAAGAAACAACTTCCGAAACTGACGGAACTCCCTGACGAAATCACTTCCTGTCGATACTCTCGCGGCTGGGAGCGATCGAGGTCCTGGAGTCCGCCCAGAAGGTGTGCATGAAATGGCGCACAATGTTCAAGGACCCGCTGATGTGGCTCACTGTCGACATGCGCAATGATGGAGATTTCGACGATGAACTGCCGTACGACATGGAGAAGATGTGCCGTCACGCCGTTGATCGGAGCCGCGGGTGGTTTGGTCGATATCAATATCGAGTACTTCGGCACCGATGATCTCCTCCGATATATCGCTCTTAGGTAATTGATTAAATTGCATTTTACTTTTTAGAGTAACATGTATATTAAATCGTATCTTCATTTGCCCCGCCCTTTTAATTTTGTTGGATTTTTTTGTAGATATTATTATAGAAATTTATCTACATTTGGTATCTCTGGATTTGTTTCGAAACATACGAAAAACGCACACATTTGCATATATGTTGGAATTTATGCATGCTCATTCTGTTGAATTATTATGTTTGATGTAGAATTTCTTCAATTGTGTTTCTGTATGTATGTAACGAAGCAACATATTCATCGACGACCATTCAGATCAAGTGGAATTGTGACGACTTTGACTAGCGAATTGCGATGAAATAACGATGAGGGATTGAGTAAAATGGCTAAGAGACTGTCCCTGTTACACGATCTTGACATCTCACTTTGTCGACTTTCTAGTAAATCTGTCCAAGTAGTTGGGCGCTCTGCTCCCGTTTGGACTTTTCGTTCAAATGGGAACAAAGAGTGGTTCAGAATCTGGGATGATGATTCTGATGATGATTATGACAGTGATGTGAGCCGAGACCGCTACTCCTTACAACAAACCGGATGATTCAGATGCACTTGCTATAGCACGAACGATGCCTGGTTTAATCCACCTCCAGCTTTTTTGGGAATAAATGACGGGATACTGGCTGAGAAAGATCCTTGATTGCTGTCCTCATCTCAAGTCACTTGACCTGCGCCATTGTTTCAATCTCAATTTGGGAGGAGATTTGAGAGAAGATGCACTGATCGAATAAAAAGTTGTGGCTTTCCAATGACTCCACCAAGGGCTATGATTTTGCTGCTAGATATGATGGTTTCTGGTCATAGGTGGGACTGAGCTCCCAGACAACGTTACATTTTCCACTGTCACTCTTTGGGAACAGCTGACATCCTAGAGAATGCTCAGAAGGTGTGCATGAAGTGGCGCAGAATCTGTAAGGACCCTCGGATGTGGCACACACTGTTGACATGCGCAATAATGGTGATCCTGGCCTGCTCTATAGCCTTGATAGGATGTACGCCATGCCATAGATCTTAGTGCTGGCAATTTGGTTGATATCAATATCGAGTCTTTTGGCGAATTTGAGCTCCTTAAGTATATCACTAATAGGTAACTTATTCATTTGTTTTTATCTTATTTTTTAAATTGTTCGATTTATGGATTTGAGCTGCAAGTCTGATTTGGAATTCTGTATGGAAGTTATTGTTGTCTGTAACTGTGGTTTAGGTGATGGAAACTAGTTATATGACATTATTTTAGAGCAATATGAATCACATATTTTCTTTTTCTTTGATAAGAAACAGAAGTTTTATCAAACCATCGGATGTTCTATGATTTATTCCACCTCATTCTTTTTCTGAGTTCAGAAGTATAAATCTGAGCTGAAATGGTATGATCTGCCAGACGTCTTCTGAACTTATAAATTGGTAAGTTGGAGGGGTTATCTTTGGTCAAGCCTGCAGTCTGGTAAGGTTTCAGGGTTTATAGAAAGTATATTCTTCTGTATTTTCTTTTAACCTCTGGCCCCCTTTCTGTTCGATGCTGCAATGGTTCTGAAGGGGGTGTGGAGAAAGGCATTGTAATGGATTACGTTCTTGGTGAACTTTGATCAATTAAATATTTCTTTTGTTCACAGGTAATTGTTCAGATCTTGTTAACTCCTATCGAGTGGAAGGTGTTAGAGGGGAAGTGTCAAACAATTTGAAATTAGATACATATACATAACCCCACTTGAAAAATTATAGGAAAGTTAGCATCTGTTCTCTCTGATTTTATTCACACATTCAATTTATGTATGTTCGTTCAATGAATAATTATGTTGATGTTCAGCTTTTCATGAAACAACTCAATGTTGGATTAGACAAGATGACTTCAGATTTCGACACCGGTTGGTTCGAGACACGTTGTGCATTACCATTTGCACAAGGGTAAATCACATCTAAAGGAGAAACGTCATCAACATCGACATAATTATAACCCTCTGGTTCGTTGATCAGCACGTAGTCCGTTGAAGCCTCTTTATTCTCCAAATTTTTGTCCCAAACAGATCCGCTATTGTTGTTACCATGATGATCACCAAAATTGAAAGCTGAATTAGACAAGTTGTCTTCGGATTTCGTTGGTTGGTTGGAGACGCATTGCGCCTTCGCATGATCATCAACAAACACAGGACGATAACTTACTACCCCTGCGTTGGAATTAAACATGACGCCTTTAGATTGCGGTATTGGTTGCTCGACAAACATTGCGCGTTACCACCTTCCTACGTATACCACGAAGATCCTCGCCACCGCTGTGTTATTACCATGAAGATCGTCCAAATCAGACCAGAGGTCTTCAAATTTCGGAATTGACGGTGTGACAGACGCATTGCTCCTTACCTTCCTCCGAAACATGCTTACTTCTTCAGCCTCTTCTTAACTTTTTGAAGAAGCACCGAATATTTGTCTCTCAACAACTTCATGTCTTCAACTGTTTGACAAGCTTTTTATCTCATCTCAATCCGCTCCTTCACATCCGCCAACTTTCGTCGTCAGTTGCTCTCTTTCGCTTGTTCTGCCGCCGGTTTCTGTGCCCTGGCTCCTGCTCAACTTCAACGCCGCTAACTGCTTCGTCAGATTGCATGTAGCGACTGAGAACAGCGTCCACGGAAGGGCAGTGTCCGAAAGCGAAGGCCTGCCTGCTTCCGACAACACTAGAACGGCTATTTGAGCGTCGAACTTGGTGCAAACTGTGAAGCCTTGTTAAACAGGCCGCTACGCCTCTTGGAGAAACTCTCACATATCTTCTGCCTCGCTCTCTTTTGGTTTGTTGGCTCTCTTGTTTTCTCTCCATGGTTGTTTCACTTTCGCCTTTCTGTTCATCTTGCTCTGTGTGTGATAATTGCTTTGCTGCTTCTTGTTTTAGTTATAGCCTTTTGGTGTACGTAGACGATCAGCCTGAGCGAGCTACTATATATTTATAGTTATTTATAAGTTAACCTACTGCCTTAGGAAAAACGAAAATCGGAGAAGTCAGGTAAGTAAATCCACTCCAGCTAGGAAAACTTTCCTCAAGGAATAAGGAAATAAAATCCACTCCAGATTTGTTCAGAAACGATCTTTAAATTTCAGTTTTATTCTTTAATAACTCCCAAATCCCTTTGACCAAAAAAAAAAAAAAAAAAATAAAACTCCAAATCCCTATGCTTTTTATCAAGATAGGCTTGGCTACTTAAGATTGAGGAGGAGCGATTTAGTAGAATTTCGTTTATAACGTGAACAACTCATATTATAAATCACTCATAAAGAATATGTCTATAAAATCAATAAAAAATAAGATCGTTTATCAATCAACAAGAGCAAATAGATAGACTGCTCATAATTCTTTTTACCGGATCCTTCTATATGTTTATATAGTTTGAAGACTAACCAATCTCATATTTTATTGATTTTTGCATAGATGATATTTACAGAGGATTAATAATATGAACGGTTCCAACCATGAGCACAAAATTCTATGAATCGGTCATTAAGTATCTTGAGGAGAAACTCCCCTTAATCTTAAGAAGCGGTTAATTCCTTTTATCAAGAATGTCCAATTAATAAGAAATAAAAAGGTACATATGATCCAGATACACGTAAGTTGAACAAAATATACCCAAACACACCAAAACCATGCATGAGAAAACGAACAACTTAGATGTAATGAGCTGCTATCAAATCGGCGTCTTGAGCATATGCACAAGAACACAAAGGCCCCTGCCTGTAAAATCATAGAGTCTGTGGACTGGAGATCATCAGGGGACATGTTCCTTGAGCATTTGTTCTCTTGCTTTTCTTGACAACACAGATACTGAGTATTGATACATTACATGTCTGAATTCCTGTGTGTTCAGTTTCGACGAATGAGTTATATATATTCATGTTGAATTCTTCGAGTGTACAACGGGATTTGTTTAACGGCTCACATATTCATGTAAGACATTTCAGGTTTCAACAGTTCAAGTGGAATCAAACGCCTCCGTTTGGTGAATTGTCGTAACATCACAGATGAGGGATTGGTTGAAGACTTGAAGTGGTCTTCTGAATCTCCCGCTCTTTTGAGGACCTTGACCTCACATCATGCTGGTCACTCAAACATAATTTTGAAGTGGTTGGGCGCTCGTGCCCTCTTTCGAAATCAAATCGTTCAAGTGGAACATGTACTGGTTAGAAAACAAGATGATAAGCGTGATGAGAGTTCTGAAGATGATGAGAGTTTTGAAGATGATGAGTATGCACTCGCTATCACGAACGATGCCTGGTTTACAACACATCCAGATTTTTGGGAATCAGCTGACTAATAAAGGTTTGTGTGCCATTCTTGATTGTTGTCCTCGTCTTGAGTCACTTGATCTGCGCTATTGTTTCTATCTTGATCTTTGGAGGAGATTTGGGGAGAAGATGTACAAAGAATTAAAGATTTGCGGCTTCCTGCTGACTATGAATTCTGCAAGGCCAGTTATGGTGGTTGACAATGAAGCCCTTGTAGCTGCTAAAATCGGGGGATTCGCCTCGAACCAAAAAGGCTTCAAAACATCCAAGGGCTCAGGAATTTCTCGGTAGAATGCCATTTCTCTACAGGATATGCTGTTTTCTATCGGTTGCTTTACGATACTAAGGACTGTTTCTGCCATTTTACAAGCAGGCTATACTAGGCATCATTTAGTTTGTACTGGGTCTTTGATAGCTTCACCCTGTCAGGGACTCGGTTATGATTTTTCTGTGAACATTTGTTGTTTAAAGCAAAACAGGTTTTGCCATTTTTCTGTGTACTTTGATTCGAAACCTTTTAATAGTTCAAGTGGGAATCAATGCCTCCTACTTCTGCATTGATGTAATATATCCATCAGATGAGAGATTGAATGAAGTCGCTCCGAAATGTCCGGCTTTTAAAGGACCTTTATTCACTGTGGCACGCGTTATTTGCTTGGGATGGCACGGTGGCGTATTGGGGTGTGGGTAAGGAGAATGGCGATGCAATTGCATTTCTATTAAATTTAAAAACAGAAACAGTAGCATCTCTAAATTATTATGTAAAAGAAAGGAAAACTTTCGGGAGATTGAGAACAAAACTCGTCAATAATTTTGAATTTTTTATCTCAGGGACCATAAGGCAATTGATTATGTTCTCTATGGTTCATATATCTGTCGGGATTTATTAGTGTCATTCACTGCCTTTGCATGCTCCAACACTTCATCCCAAAGAGATCCCTCGCCGCCATTGTTGCTGCTATGATGATCATCCACCACGTTGATGATTACTCAGAACTTAAGGTTGAAATAAACAGTATTTCTCTTCAGATTTTGGATATCGGGGTGGTCGGCACATTGCGCGTTACCATCTTCCAAATCTTCGCTCCAAAAGATTCCGCATTGTTGTTACTTCATGTTCATCATCAACTGCATGATGATGATTACTTCTCAAAACTTAAGGGTGGTAACTTAATGAGATGTCTTCGGATTTCTGTCCTTGTTGGGTTGTGAAACATAGCGCCCTACCATCTTCCCAAATCTTTATCCCAAAAATATCTCTCACCGTCATTGTTGTTACCGTCCTTATGATCAACAAATACGCGATGATCACTCTCAAAATTAAGGGTTGAATTAGACAGAACGTCTTCAGATTTCTGTATTGGTTGGTTCGGGACACATCGTGCCTTATCATCTTCCAAATCAATACACCAGCTGAAGGATTCCCAGTTGGTATTGCTGTTACCATGATGATCACCAACAAGATAATGTTGATTACTCTCAAAACTAAAGGGCGATGAATTAGGCAAGATGTCTTCAAATTTTGATATTAGTTGGGTCGAGACATGTAGCGGACTAGCATCTTCCAAATCTTTATACCAAAAGAAATATCCCTCGCCGCCATTGTTGTTACCATGATGATCACTCTCAAAATTTAGAGAATTAGACAAGATGTCTTCAGATTTCAATATTGGTTGGTACGGGACCCATTCTGCCTTATCATCTTCCAAATCAATATACCAGCTGAAAGATCCCTCGCTGGTATTGTTGCTACCATGACGATCACCAACGAGGGGTGGTGAATAAGGCAAGATGTCTTCAGAGTTTGATATTAGTTCAGTCGAGACACGTAGCACATTACTATCTAACAAATCTTTATCCTGAAAGTACCCGTTGCCATAATTGTCACCCTGGTGATGATTCTCAAAATTTAGGACTGAAGTTATTAACATATCTTCAGATTTCGATATTGGTTGGTTCGAGACACATTGTGCCTCACCATCTTCCAAGTTTGAATACCAGAAAGATCCCTCGCCGCCATTGTTGTTCACATGATGATCACTCTCAAAAGACCAGAAGTCTTCAAATTTCGGAATTGACCGTGTGATGGAGGCGCATTGCTCCTTACCTTCCTCCGAAACATGTTTACCTTTCCGTCTCTTCTTAATATTCTGAAGAAGCGCCGAATATTCGTCTTCAACTGCATGACATACTGTCCACTCATCCTCAATCCTCTTCTCATCCGCCAACTTATGATCATCTTCTTCCAGATCATCAACATCGATAATCTCTATCTTTCGCTTGTTTTGCTGCCGGTTTTTGAGAATTTGCTCCTCAACTTCATCCCCACTAACAGAACCATCAGGTGTTTCGTCCGATTGCATGCAGCAATTGAGAACAGCGTCCGCGGAAGGATGCCCGAAAGCATAAGGACTGCCTGCTTCAGAAGCCTTTTGCTCTCTTTTTCTTTGTTGTTTTTCTTGTTTTTCCTCCATTGTTATTTCACTTGCCTTTCTTTTCATCGTGTGTGTATATAGTTAGGTAGCTAGGGTTTCGGGTTTAGGGCTTACAATATCTTTGCTTCTTCTCTTCAGAGAGTTTTTGTTATGGCTTAGTGTAGACGACCAACTTGAGCTCTGTATATATAGTTTGTAACTGTTGTTTCGTTTAACCTTGTTGGCTTAGGAGATCAGGTGCAATTGGGTGAAAACGAAGATCGGGAAATTCAATAAAGCTTTTCCCCGTTGGACTGGCAATATAAATAATAAAATAATTCAATACATAAGAAATAATGAAATAGAAATTGGCAAGTATAGAATGAAGGAAATAAAATAATATAATTGAAAAAGTTTTAATTTTATTTTTTTAGGGGTGTGCATACGAGTTCTTAGACTTCTGAATTCGGAGTGTATTACCTTGCCCGATGTAAAGTCATCTGGTTCTTATTTTTAATTTTTAAAACGGTCCGAGTTGGACCGGGCTTGTGTAAAAACGAGTCCAAAATCGAATTCATATTTCTTATGTGCAAGTAACCCATCCCGGACGGTTTAAGGATTGTTTTAGCACTTGTCATTTTATTAGTGGCCCACAATGAAGTCCATGATCCATAATTATATATCTATCTAACCCTAAGAAGTAAAACAACGATCAAACTTCTTCCTTTAGAACATTTGTTGGTATTGACTTTGTTTGGCGTAATTCTTTCGTAACAGAAACACATAGAGATTGTTTTATGTTGTTGGTTGTTATATGACATATGATTGAAAATGGATCTGTTCGACCCATAGGAACCGGGTATCAAACGGATTTAATTGAGCCGATTCCAATAATAAAAATACATAAATCCGGACCGATTTGAACTCGTTTACAAAAAAACATGACGAGTCTGAATCCACCAAAAATAGACCCGACTCAACCCGCACCCACTCCTAGTACTTTCCATTCAAATTTCTAGATTTGTTCACTTAACTTAACCTACAATAGTCCTTTTTAAGGGCAATTAATTTATATCTTGTACCAATATAATTTGAGAATTGCTATTGACACTCTAAAAATCTAATTATGCACTCCTCCTAAGAGTATTTTTCTTTCTAAATATAGAAAGTTTGGAGTGCACAATTAAAATTTTGAAATGCCAATAAAAATTTCTTATAATTTTGGGAATGTAACAGTTGGTCTCACATTTGAAAAATTGACACTTTATCCTAGAGTTACATATTGTTATACTATTAGCCTTTCAATATGTCAATTTATGAAGTTAAATGTATTTTTACATGACACTCAATGAGCATACTTTTCGCTTACATAAACATATGATTGATGCCACATACATCATTGACATGTGGATCTGTATATATATTTAGAAGGTTTCAAAAAAGTTCTTATTTATATCTAGAAGAATGTGAAAATTATTTTCCTTAAACTTGCGGGTTGATCGTGATCTCACTGCTAACCATGAATTTGGCAAAGGACCCCCCTAATATTGATGACAATGAGTCTTGAGATTTGTTTTCTCTAATGATTACTTAGTTGAATTAGCTGTATAACGTAGTTTTTAGAGTTGTATGTTATTGACATTTCAAAAAAAACATCATGAAATCATTCATAGTTAAAAAAACAAATGAGGAAAGCAGGATGACTCCTAAATAAAACACTCCTAGAAACGAACACGTTATTCATGAAATAATTTTTTATTATTAAACTTTGGCATGATATTAATAAAAACACTTCCAGAAAATGCTACTTCGATAAAAGAATTACTACTATATTAACTACATATAAGCAGTCTCAAACAAACACTTTTGTCACACGACGACCCGCCAAAAGTCCATAGCCCAAACATAAGCCCAGATAAGAAACCCAAACCATAACAGGAAAATTGACGGTCCCGCCCAAATATTTTATCTCACTCTCCAAACACACTATTTAAAATCACTTTGATGGAGTAGGCTACAATGCTTGCAAGCATTGAATGCTTACACCGATCTCACCATTAAAATGAGGGAGGAGAGAGGAGAGAGGGGGGAAAGGAGAGTGAGATTGGTGTGAGCATTCAATGCTTACGAGCACTGTAGCCAGTCCCCACTTTGATATGTTAACCGCACACAATTGCTCTCACTCCATTTCTCCTGAAACCGCTCTATTAAAAGTGAGGAAGAATACCATTAAAATGCAGACCCCGTTGACTAAGTGGATGGAAAATATATAGTGTCTTTGAATTGCATCACTTTCTAAATTACAAGAACTAAAATTGAGACAATTGAAACCAAAAATACCAAAAGCAAACTTCAACTAATTTACATAGACTAAGACCATCTCCAATGGTGGAGGTTAAAGTCTAAATTTTTAGCCCAGAAATTTTAGAACTTAACCCAGAAACAGTTTTTCTCCTCCAATGGTTTTGGGTTAAAAATTTAGCCCGAGATTACTAAAGAATGATTTTAGCCTAATTTTTTTCTTTTCGGTAACTATTTTAAAATAAAATTTATGTAGATTATCCTAATTTATTTTTGTGAACATTTTAACCTAAAAAAAAATTAATTCCGATAAATAATGAGAATCACTAAATTAGGTGACAATTAGGTTTGATCACATAGGTATTTATGTGGATGATTGAACAATTGTATGAGGACACTAAATTAGATGGGTAGAAAGAAAAATTTGAAGAATTGTATGAGGAAAGTGAATTTTGTGTGGATGATTGAACAAATACATAGGTATTTATAGACTTTTTTTGGTGAATTTTGATTTAAATAATGTTTTAGCTGTTGGATTTAATTTTGGGCCGTTAGATCTTTTTTTTTACCGTTAGATTTGATCACATTCGATCTCAGCCGTTAGATTTAATGAATTTATAAATTATATATTTTTTTTAAAAAAGATTGCATCTGGACCGTTGGATATCCAACGGCCCAGCAATCTTGACCGTTGATTAAAGAGCCGTTTATTTGGCTTTTGTGCAAAGCGTGGCCGACCAGCTGCAGGTGGCCTGGCCCACTGCCTGCAGCCCGCATGGGTAACCTGCAAAAACACTGCTGGCGCGTCAAATCAGGTGCAATTGGAAAAAATCAGGCGCGTTCACGCGCAAATGGGGTGGGAATTTTGTCCCCGGGTGGGAATTCTGGTCTAAATTTGACCCAATTTTATAATTTATCCCAAACCCAAAATTTATCCCAGCTATTGGAAGAAGTTTGGGGGGGTTTAAGTTCTAAATTTTAGACTTTATTTTCACCATTGGAGATGGTCTAAAAGTGAGATTTGGGTCATTTGCCACAGAAATTTGCTCAACTATCGAATCGAACAAATCCAAAAATACTTAAGCCCAAAACAAAAAAGCTCATGTCTAACATCTCTCTAGAACGCCCAATATAAGAGGCTAGATGGATTCATACCTCCATAAACTTGAGGTCAAATTTCAATGATACGTGTTATTGACTGTTGAATGGTTTAAGATTTATTTGAGACCCACTGCAAATTAATCTGGACCATTCAGGGGCCGTACCATTGAATGGTACGTACCACTGAAGATTTTTCCATAAACTTGAGATAAAATTGCACAGAAAGGGATCCTACATTTGCCATGGAATCAATTTAATGAGATCATACGATCAAAACAAATTAAAATAAATAAATTGATATGATTCTAAAACCTCATATTTGTTCATGTTTCGAAAATCGTCTAAAACATGAACAAATTAAAATTAAAAATAGTTTAAGCACAAATATGTGCATGGATCATTACTTATGTGTGCGTATCTAGGAATTTCCATACGTGTTCATTCAATTAGTGTTTATGTTGATAAAACATTTATTTTCATTGTATTTCTGTCTGTTCGCATAATGGATAGCATACTGATTGTCATGTAAAACCTTCCAATTCCAATAGTTCGAGTGGAATCAGAGACGCTTCCGACTCGTGAAGTAGGAAATTCTGGTCTGTTGTCCTCAACTTGATTTGCGTTAACTGATTCTTTCTAATTTGAGTTAACAGATTAGAAAGCTGCGACTTCCTCTTGGTTAAGTGATGAACATAAATTTGATTCTGCAACTGTATAAGATATTAGGATGAAGTTTACTAGCCAAGCCTTAAGTACAAAGCTCGGTTCTTATCCTACTATCGTATTCTTATTAGCCAAGAGTTTACAAAATTAATCGACAAGATTTTGGTTAGTAGAAAATCACTTTGCTGTTGTAAAGGGTCCAGGGCCTTGCGATCAGAAAGTGAAATTCTTTTAACGTTTTTTCTCTTTTTAGCAGTGATTTTCACACACAAACAAAATGAGAAGTTTAAGATGATAAAATGGGAGTGTACGAATCGACTTTACATTTTTAGTGATGAAGAGTATCGAATTTTGAACACCTTCTAATTAAGTTACTAAACAAAGAACTAAGTTGGTCAATTAATTACAAAAATAATATTTTTATTTACAATTCAAGTCCAATCTGTATTGTAATAAAAATAATTAACTTAATTGTAATTCAAGTGATTCATAATGTTATTCGAAGTCGAGGTTCTGTGTTGAACCCCTTCCGATATTTCACCTGTATTTAATCTAAAAGAACAGTAAACCAATCTAATTGAACCAACTCAACTAATCCAAAAACTTAGTTAGTCCAAAAAACTATTGATTATGTATAATGAAACTTTTTGGGTAAACTGCCGTTTGACCCCCTGAACTATCACCTTAGTTAAAATTGACCCCTTGAACTATTTTTTTGGTAAATTAACCCCTTAAACTTTTCTAAATTAGTAGATTTCCCCCTACTGCTAGATTCCATCCAATTTGCTGTTAATTCGTTAAAATGTCAACTAGAGCTACCAATTAAAATACGACACGTGTACAGAGAATAATTAAAAAATTATAAAACAAAAACATTCGAAAAGCAATTTTTCCTTTTTTAAAACCAATTTATGTTAAAAAAATAAAACAAAATGCCAACTCAAATCACGAGAACCTACCTGACGAACCCTTTTCCACCCACAGCTTGACGGATGACACCCAAATTTCCAGTCGCGAGAACCCACCTGAAATCCAACCCAACCCCCGCTTCTTCCCCTTTCTCACACCCTGCCATAACCCAACCACCCCAAAACCGACACAATTGTTGAAAATCTTTCTACTTGAGATCGCACCTAACCCGCTCCACTCCACCTCAGATTGCACCGGTGTGTTCAAAGAAGGTGGACATGGACTTGACAGAGAGAGAAAGGGGGTGCCTGCGGGTGGGAAACAAGTTATTAGGGTTTTGTTTTTTTAATTAAATTTTTATAACTTTTTTTGTTGGAAATCCTTTTTTTAATTAAAAATATTATAAGTTTGGAATTTAAAATGGTAAAGATATATTTAATTATTTATAATTCTATGTGTTCACAAGTTTTTAATTATTCTAGTCCATGTGTCCTATATTTATTGGTTGTTCTAGGTGACATGTAAGAATAAATGAGGGAAAGATTAATTTGTCCAATTTGACGGAAATGTGGATGGAGTCTAAAAGTAAGGAGTAAATTGGCTACTTTTTAAAAGTTTAGGGGTTTAATATACTAAAAAAACAGTTTAGGAGTCAATTTTAACTAAAGTAATAGTTCAAAAAGTCAAACGGCAATTAACCCCAACTTTTTTTAGGACAGAGTACAGCATGTAGGCCGTAACACAGAGAACAGGCCTATGGATTTTAAAAACCATATAAATAATAGTTATACTTACAATTTATTTGCGCAGAAAATCAATAGTGTTTTACTGACATAAGAACATAGTTTAAGAACCCTAACCCTACGCTGAGACTGAGACTGAGGAGCCTAGAGAACCTAGGGTTCGTCAGGAGCATTTAGTCGCTGCTCTTGCATGGCACAAGTTACGGTGCATGCTCACCTCACGTGACCCTCTCTTGTCTTCCCCCCATTTTCGAAACGGCCAACCACAACCAGTCAGTCGAGCGTGCGACGCCGTCTCAGGGCACCAAAAGGCTGAGCCACCAGTGAGAATGGGATTGCCTTTTTCTACTGTAAGACCGGGTGGGACCCGCTCGGGAATCGGGAGTCTCTGATCTTACGCTCTTCTTACGCAAACCTCATCCCTGACTTGACCCGGATTCGTACGGCAAAGATCTGACATGACACTCCATGTTCCTTTCAGCCAATCACCAGGCTCCGCGTGAGTATCCTGTCGTTGACGTTTGGGATCCGATTTGCATAAACAATAAAATGTCTGTATAATTATATACAAGTGGAGAGGCTGGGCTCCTTAAGACTGAGGAAGAGTGTTTCTTTAAAATATTTTGTAATCGTTTTACAAAATTTTGTGTTTATAATTGTAATTGTTCATGTTATAAATAACTCTGTAAATATTATTTTTATAAAAAAATAATTAAAAATAAAATCGTTTAGTTAATCAACTGTAGCAAATAGATATACGGTCATAATTATTTTACAAATTCTGTTCATATATTTTTATATGTACGGTCTTACTAAACTATCTCATATTTTATTAATTTTTTACATAGATGATATTTACATATAAGAAATGCTACGGAGACTCGCTCTCCGAACTCTCCACCCACTTATACTCTTTCCAAAACCATTAATACTGCAGATGGGTCCCACTATTAAACCCATTAAAAAAATTAAAAATTACAATTAAACATAATATTTTCTCTCTCTTCTTCGTCTTCTCCCAACCCAATGGAACCCAGTAGTCTGTAAAATTGTCCTGCTTCTATCTCGATGAATTTGGTCATGGCTAATATAGTGTAGAAGATTTAGAAATTAAAGTTACAACAATAAAATTTATGAACATATAAAAATATCAAATGAAATAACTCATTCAGTTGAGATTTTGTTAATTGCCCTGCTTCTCAAATTCCACGTATATTTGGACTCTCATGCTAGCAGAAGTTGATAAATTAGAGAGAATCCATAGTAAAACTTTTTGGGAGAGAAACATAAACATAGAGGAAGATTCAGATCTTAGGATATTTTTTTTGGCTACATATTCAAACTTCATATTTTTCTTTCCGGTTATATAATTCAGATATGGGATTTAGAGAAGTTCTTCATGGAGTTTTTGGGAAGCACTGTACTTCTGGGTTTCATCAGGTAGAGGGAAGACGAAGGGGGAGAGGAAGAGAGATAAAATATTAAGTATAATTGTAAATTTTAATGGGTTTAGTAGCGGGACCCATTTGCAGTACTGATGGTATGTGAGAGGTTGTATACGTGGGAGGAGAGTCCGGAGAGACTCGCTTTTTGAGCGAGTTCCCATAGCACTTCTCTTTACATATTGATTAATAATATGAACGGTTTTTATTATGAGCATGAAATTCTGTAAATCGATCATTAAATATCTTGAGGAGGAATTCCTCCTTAATTTTGAGGAGCCAAGTTAACAGCGTAATTTCTCACTATATATGAACAAGGCGAGTGCTTTCTGTTTCACCTTCTTGAATCTAAACTTCTGCCTAAAATTTTCTCTTAATATTACCTTTCAATTATTAAATTTAAAGAAAAGAAACAAGAAATAAGAGTGTCTTAAGGTGAAAAATTAGTGCAAAAATAACTTTTCTATGAACAAAATGATGCATTTTTTAAAAAAAAGAACTATACTAGAGTAGTATAAATCGCATGAGTAGTTCGAAATCAGATAATATATGAGAGCGCATCCACTCTAACTAATTTAATTACCAACACATTTATTGCAAATGAGATTTAATAGTAAGCTCCTTTTATATGTAAGGAGACAATTATCTTTACGACAAAATCATAATTTGACATTTTTTTTGGAATCAAATTATTATTTTTATTTATGAGTTACTTTTTCATATATGTTAAACTGTAAGTGATATATAATAAGGAATAAATTTATATAAACAATGAGCTAAGCATTGTACTGCACCTAAATCGTGAACAAACAAGCATCTCCACATTATTTGACAACAAATGTTTTTACGTAACAATTCTTTTTTATACCTTTTGCTACAAATTATTCGAGAAAAGAATTTGATGATCATATGATTCACAATATCAGATAATAACGTAATGAAATTAAACCCATCACAATCAATTCAAGAGGTGTGTAGTCATGAATGTTTTTCCCAAAATATGCACAATAATTTAGCTTGCATGTTAGGTGAAGATGTTCAAGGCTTCAAAGTTGGCCCATACCATTTAATACATGTTGAGGTAGCTGGCAATTTTGTTTTCCAAACATCACATCTCAAGTAGCACTTTCTCCCTCTCTTTCTCTCTCTCAAGTGGTCGACAAACCCTAAATTTTGCTCTTAATCCCATAATTTTCCCTTGATTATATATAAAACTAGTGAATGAACAACAAGTTGTTGACATTAGTTTTGATAATATCTAATAAAAAATTTGAATCAAGGTCAAAGTTTTTAATATTCCTAGATACTACCCAATTGGCCCCATTGACAAAACTGTTACATCCAAAGAAAGTGTTACCCATATCTCTATTACCAATGAATGTAAGCTCTATTTTATTCATTTTCTATATACTATTTTAGTTGTTACTTTGCCCAATTCACATTACCTTTTTTGGAAAGACAACTATAACAATAACCATCTCAATCCATCTCTCTAGCTGGCTATCATGAAGATAATCATAAAACTACACACCTAGCTAGCTATCACCATTCACACCACTCACTTTGAATATCTTGTTTTTTTTTCTTTTTTCAAACAAGCTAATTTCATTAAATAAAAAGCTAATACAAGTTTAGGAAAGTTAAAAAAAAATCCAAAACAACCAAGTAAGAGTACAACCTAATACATAAGAAATATAAGGATATAGGCTCAAAAGGGGGAGTAGGCTACGGTGCTTGCAAGCATTTGATGCTCACACCGATCTCACCGTTAAAAGGAGTGAGGAGGGATGAGGGAGGAGAGAGGGGGGGGGGAAGGAGGGTGAGATCGATGTGAGCATCTAATACTTGCGAGCACTGTAGCCAGTCCCCAAAAGGAGAGCCTATAACAACCCTAAAACATAAAATCATAGGGGCTCGTTTGGCACGTCGGACTAGACTGGACTGGACTATATTTTCGGACTGGATTGGATTGGCTTGGACTGGCTTAAGCAGGACTAAGTACTAACCTATGTTTGGTGTTGCATCGGACTAAGAAGCTGGACTGTCAAAATAATGATGACCTATGTTTGGTACTGCATCGGACTAAAAAACAATTATTTTATTATTTATGTTATAAAGTGTAATTATTATTACATCATTAACACATTCAAATGTAAACTATTTGTTTTAAATATTATTACATCATTAACATCTTAAATGAATACAAAAAAATTGATCAAAAATTAGAATCTAAATCCAGACAGGGAAAAAAAAGAGAAGAAAATCAAACTCATTGATGACATGAATCAACTCAATCTACCAATACCCAGGATGCTTTTGATAAGTTAAAATCCAATTGGGCATCTTTTTGGAAGATTCAAATTTTCTAATTTTAATTGTAATTAGCTTAATTAAACACTAAAAAATTATGCTAACAACAATCCATCTTATCAAAAATGGGACTGAACTGAGCAGAGGTGGAGTGAGAAGAAGACGACGGCGAGTTTTCGATATGAGGATGAGTGGAAAACGATTGGAGCCAGCCATTGACATCGACCTTGTTGAACCAAATGTCTCTGGCCGCAGTCACAGCTTCGTCGAGAGATGAGAAAGAAGACGCCTTCGCCATTTCTTTGGCGAATTTGGTGCTTCCGCAACACGCTAAAAAGAGATCCCAACTCATCTGGGACATGATCTAAGATCCCAACTCCTTCTTCGAAAATTCTCAAAAGGCGCACGAAGGACAGGAAAGATGCACGAAGAAGGAGAGAAAGAAAGATCGGACTCGCCTCTCCAATTAGCGCTGTTTTTATTTAGGGACACCCTTCTTCACCTCGCTATAGAATGCGAGTGAGTGAGGGGTTTTTGATGCACGGGGACTATACAGTCCCACTTAAATTAGTCCGGCTTCTTACCAAACACAGGTTAAAAGTATTATTTAGCATAGTCCAGTCCAGTGAGGCCTACCAAACATGGCGTAGATCTAAAAAAAGGGATAAGTCGTCTCCACCCTAACAGCTGCACCACCATTGTAAAATCGATGCCACCAAAAAGAAGAACCAACGAACCAACTGGATGAACGGAATATGGGGATGGACAAGCCACCCGCGCTATGAGTGCTCCTATAATCCTACCAAATAGTGCTAATTGCACTTTAAGAGCCACCCAAACCCAAAGCATGCCTCCAAATGAAATCCATGAAAGAAACACTCAATGAGCCTAGTGGCAGAGGCCGTTGGGTTGTGACTCGTGACTAGAAACAACAATGGGAGAGGAAGAAAGCATGAGTCTCGAATCTGAGATGAGAATCACCATAAACTGAGACCAAGCTCAGAAAAATTGAGACAAAAATCAAAGCAAGGTGAGACTCACTCAAAAACAAAATCACCAAATCTAAGCCAAGAACAAGGAAAGCAGAAAGTTGCAAGGTAAGCAAGGAGTTGCAAAAAAATTAAGGGATAGTTTGGTATTGTTGTGCTTTTAAAAAAAACTGATTCTGCTGTGTGGTGAAAATAATCAGCTGTGACAAAAAACAGTTACGTGTTTGGTAAATATTTTTTAGAAAATTGTTGTAAGTATAAAAAGCAGTGTATAGTGTTTGATAAATTTTTATGTGAAGTGCTTCTATTGTGTATAATTACTAAAAAGGACATATTACTACAATTTGTAATTAAATTTATGGGAGATTATCAAAATTTTAATAACATTATAAATTAAATCTAAAGAAATAAATAAAATTTAAAACAAATTATGGTATTTATCTTCGAGTTCCAATCCCACAAACTCCTCTATGAGCCTGCAAATTTCCTCACGCTTTTGATTCTTCACGGTTCCATCACACCAAACCCTCTATCTCTCTTCCAAACTCGTATTTTGAAGAAGAAATTTCCAATTAAAGAAAATAAAAAGAATTGGGTTTTGGGTATGGACCGTATGGTTGCATCATGGGGTAGCGGACTGAGTGGGATGGGGAGGTCAAGGTGAGTCGGAAGAGATTGGGTCAAGAGGGTAGGTCGAGGTTCGAAAAAGGGGTTGGAATCAAATAATATACGAGTTTTGATGTGGCAGGAGGTGGAGGCTTGAGCTGGGAATGAAGTTTCAGGTTGGCATCAGAAGAGTGAGCATTGCATTTGGGGCGATGCCACGACAAGTTGGGAGGGAGAGAACTAGTGAGATGGGACACGACCAGAGCAAGGAAGAGGCCGACGCGAGAGGTGAGATCGGAAATTTTTGGTCGTCTGTGTTTATCTAAGCGTGATGTAGAGAAAAATGGAGGGTAGGATAAGCATTTACAAAATTTCATTAAACATTATTGTTCACCTGTGTTTTTAGAAAAAAAAAATCGATTTTTGAAAGCAGCAAATAGTTGCTTCCTCTTTTCAGCTGTTTCTCACCGTGATTTTGGAAAAAAAAACGCATTTTGGCTCAGTTACCAAACACAATTTTGAGCCCAACTTTTTTTTCACCCCTACTTTTAAAAAAATTTAAGTAATACCAAACTAGCCCTAAATCTAAGGGCTGCCATCGACACCAACCAAGAGGAGGACTGGGGGCTTGGGTTTGTGGGAAGGGACTTTCTTGCCTACCCTGAAGTATTTCGTACTCGGAGTATTTTAACCATTAAATTTTTATTTTAAAATATAAAAATTAAGATCCAACTGTTAAAAACTCCGGAGTACACCGTACTCCAAAATACCCAAAAATTTTTGTTATGGGAAAAGGACTTTGATCGAGGGAGAGAGGAGAGAACGAGCGAACTTTTTTACGATTTGAGTTACTTTAGAGGCATGAAAGCTTTTTGTGGTGCAGAGATAAAATGTTTGACAATTAGCAATAAATATCTTGTTTAATCAAGCATGTCTTTTGTTTCCCATCAACTTCATTATCATGACTTCTATTTCTATCAAATCAAGTTAATGTTTGTTTGTTTTTCAGATACAAGTCAGTTACCGTGGCAGCTCACACACGAGTGTGTCTATCACTCGTTAACGAAATGGATCTCACAGCTCTTCATCAAACGATGTTCATCCGTGCGTGTACACAACTTGTGATCGAGTAGCAACTCTTATTTCTTTGTGCTTGAGCCATGTTCTAGTTTTTAGTATTAAGTAGAAAATTAAATTAAGAATACATCAGTGCATAACATACATCATCAAAGTTGTATTATGCTAAACGATTTAAGAAGATTAATCTAGAGATACAGATACATTTGACAATTAAAAAACCTACGTTGTACGAAGCATAAAAAGATGTTGTTTCATACGTGAAAGGTGATATGCACAAGCCATGAAGCATAAAAAGATGAGGGGTCATGCTCATGCCCTAAACCTTTGCATGAGAGGAACTGCCTCGTGGCCAGCATTAAATCGGGACACGTGGAGGTGTTTCACTGGTGTAGCAAAGCATCTTGGGGTATATACCCCTAGGTTTTGTTTTGTTTTGGTTTCGAACAAAGAAGGGACAGAGCTTTTAATAGCTGGTAGGACTGCCTGGTTGGCAGGTGGTCACATGGACAATCCCACGTGTTTTCCATGGGCTCATGGATTAATAAGTTAATGGGCTTTTCCGACCCGACAAGGCCCACAAAACCTCCTATTTAACGTTCCATAAGTGAGTTAACACTCTCGCAATCCACACCGTCCGATCATATAGACTACATTTGCTCGGTTAAGTGGGGCTCATAGCCGATACAATTAAGTACTACTTTATTGAAAGGTCCACTAGGAAACACAATCTCAGCCGTTGGATGTTCGAGCTACGATGCTTTATTCCGGTATCTAGTGTCTACGCGGCGCATCTCACTATGTCCGTTTAGTTAGTTATTTGCCCATATGCTATTTTCTTCTCTTTTGTTTTTTAGCTCGAGACGTTACTAAAAGTTTTATGAAGTATGTTGCTTTATTATTCCTTGTAGTGACACGGATGGAACCGAAATAGCTATTATCACATGACATTTTGTGTTTAAATTTGTCCGTTTACTAATATTACTCGGTTATCGTTTTAGAACACTCATTTTTTATTGTATACAAGAATTTGTCGGGAGGAGGGAGAATTTTTACGTATAACTGAGAATATATCTTCATACAGTATCTCATATACCATGTCATCAGATATTTATTATGTTCAACCAAGAATTTTTCCTAACGTGTCGCGTATAGGAAAAAAATACTTTATGGCCATATATTCCCGTTTGTAACGTAAAATTTCTTATGAAAGAGAGAGTTGCGGTTGGCTTAAATGTATAGTGGTAGTTCGAAATTGTTATATGTCGTATGATATATATATATATATATATTATTTAACTTGAGATGACAGTAGGTCCGCAATGCTCTCTCTTTGTAGTAGGTTTAGGAAGCTTGATGATGAGTTATTCGGTAGTGTTTGAATCTTGGTTACATAAAATAATGAACATATATATATGAACATATATAATCTCAGTTATATATATTCACAAAACCGTTGAAACCAGCAAAATAAACACATGCCTTAATTACCATATTTTCTTCTTTCGTACAAACAAATGAACCGACCTCGGACCTTGCCATAACTATTCAATAGAGTTCATGTCAACCAGTAACTTAGGTTGTCGGTGAAAAAAATAATAAAATGGTTTTAAATTAACAGCCCAAAAGGAAAAGGGTAGGAAATTGGAACTTCCTACTAATGGGAGAGATTGTGGAATTCAAAGTACGCATTTTCTTCAGCGTATGACTTTCTCACAGACCAAGTTTACACAGACCACGTTCAACTTATTAGATATTGCTAATTGGATGTAAACAGTCAAATGTTCTCTGGGATTTTGACTATCAAATAGGACTTATAGATAAAGTAGCTTGTTTTACATTTTGGAAATAATATTACGTCAAGTCGTATTATGACATGACATTACTGACTATCAAAATATCGACAAGCATATTAAACTCGCCAATGTCACGTCTATCAAAATATCGACAAGCATATTAAACTCGCCATCAAAACTAGGACATGTCGTCCATATTATTCTCTTTAACATCTACACTGCTCTAGTTGTTTATTTTCGTTAATTCTTCTTTAATTTATTTAATTAAAGTCAGAATAAAATAAATAGGAGATAGTTAGACAAAACAGGAGGTAAAACAAACAGCCAGAACCAATTTTTCCCTAGATTTTAACGGTAAAATAGTCAAATGGCACAAATGCAATCCACTTTTTATCCCAAGTTCAATCATGTGGTCTTTTGGTTTCGGATACTCATATACTAATTTCCTCAGCCTTTCCGCAAATATTTCGTCAGCTTTTTTCTTTTTCTTTTTTCATATTCTCGGATATTTACCTAAATATAAGAAAACTAAACAAAAAATAGGAAACAAAAGACAGCTCGGATATACACGACTGTCACCCGCCAGTAACAAAATCTGGGAGGACTGTCTAAACGCGTGGTGCACATCCTGCCGTTGCTTCTCAGAAGTAATCGAACGCTGTTGATTGTCTGGTATTTCGACCATGCTCGCTCTTGGCGTGGTAATACGGCGTCGTGTTTTGCCTTCTAATCAAACCCGGGATCATCGGCGGCGTGAGCGACCGTACCAACGCCAAGTTGATGCCCTTGAAGAACGGATGTTTCTTAACGTCAGCGGCTCCGCGCTTCGACCCGAGCCGGCGTTCCGGGTCCTTGTTAAGAAACCCGGAAATGAGGTCCCGCGCGTGGGTCTCAAGCGCGCTGGAAGGCGTGGAGGTTGGGAAAGTTAGAGGTTTTTTCACAATGTTATACAGGGTGGTCTCGTTCGATGGAGCCGCGAACGGCGTGCGGCCGTAGATCAACTCGTAGAGGAAGATGCCGAAGGCCCACCAGTCGACGGCGTTGCCGTGGGACCTACCAGAGGCCACTTCGGGGGTTACGTACTCGTGGGTCCCAACGAAGGACTGCGACCGGGCGGCGACCGGTTCGGCAACGAAGAGCCTGTTCGGGGAGACGGTCTGGACCTTGCGCGACCGGAACAGGCGGTTGGAGAGGCAGGAGAAGGGGGTGAGAGCTACGGTCTGGTGCGGGCGGGTCGAAAAGGACGCGGAGTCGGAATACGAGTCGGGTGATTCAACGGCCGGGATTGCGTCCGAGCACAGTGAGAGGTCAAAATCGGAGAGCATGATGTGACCGTCCGATCTGACCAGCACGTTCTCGGGTTTTAGGTCTCTGTAGATGATTCCTAGCATGTGGAGGTATTCCAAGGCCACCAGAACCTCCGTAGCGTAGAATCTGCAGATACGGACAAAAAACCGAGTTATACCGAGTCGACTCATCCGAATTAAACAAATTTAGCACAAAAAAAAATATGATTGAAGACGACTTTGCAGAGAGATAAAGCAGACAAGATAAGAACATCTCATGATCTGAGTGATGTATATATTCACAATAAAACAAAAAATACAAAAAAAATGGCGGTCATTTTAATTTTTTTTAAAAATTAATGGAGGAATATTCAAAAATGTACCTTGCGGAGTTGAGGGAGAAGCGTTTGTGGGGCTGTTTGTGGCGGAGGGAGTGCAGGTCGCCGCCGGAGCAGTACTCCATGACGATGCAGGAGAAATGCGAGGCCTCGAACTCGGCGTAGAGAGTAGGCAAGAACGGGTGATCGAGCATTTTGAGGATCTTTCTCTCCATCTCGGCTCTCTGCACCTTCTTCTTCAGCGCCAGAGCCTCCTTGTCGACGACTTTCATGGCGTAAAGGCATGAGGAAGACGAAGACTCGGGATCCTGATCGGCCGGACTTGAAGAATCGCTACTTCTGAGGGTGCAGAGGTAGACGGTGCCGATGTCGCCGGCGCCGATGCGGCGGTGAAGGTGGAAGTCGCGGAAAGTGAGAGCGGTTTTCTTGGAGCGAATAGCGGAGTAGGCGAAGTCGGAGGAGCGGTGAGGCTTGAGGCATAATGTCTCAGCTGCGAGGTCGGAGGCGGTGGTGGTGGCGGCGGCGTCGAATGAGAGGCGGCTGAAGCTGCTGCAGCTCTCACTGCTCATTGAACTGTGACTCGAGTTTACTGCTTCACCATCCGAATCACGCTCTAACATTTTAGAAATTAAACGTTTTTTTATGGATACACAATCCAAAATTTCCTATGGGAAAACATGAACAAGCGGAGAGCTTTATATATAAATTTTGTGGAGGAATCGAAGGAACTGTTTTCGGCGAATCGGATACGGAGAAGAAAATAGAAGATTCCTGGGGAATTTGTGTGGTGCGGTAAGGTGATTTTTAATACAAAGAATTTGGAAAAGGCTTTGTGTTTGTGGTTAGGTCAAAACTTGTGGCTTGAAGCTTCAATTGGAGCAGCGACGCCATTAATGGAGCTCCGTACGTTTGTAGAAAGCGAGTGCTTTGAATGCGAGGCTTAAACGCAGCAGCAGGCTTTTTCAGGAAGACCTCAGAATTAGGGTTTATACTCAAAAGTATGAAACCTAGAGAGAGAGAGAGGAGAGAAAGAGAGAGAGAGAGAGAGTGAGAGGTTTCTGGTTTGAGGAGCTGGTTTGCTCAACACCCCCTATTCTGTTTTGAGTTTGGAGAGGAGTAGGAAGGTAGTTGGGGTATTTATGCTAGGCAGTAATGCAAGAACGCGGTAAAACGGTAACTTTATGGTGGGTGATGAGGTAATAATATGCCAGTTGGGCACGTGCGGGAATGGTGGTCTTTGCTAGTTACTGCGCGTGCGGTTTCACTGCTGTTCAGGGGTTGGGGAAAATGTCGGAAGTGCCCCTGTTGGTGACTGTAACGGTTAACTCTTATGAAATGTGCGGGAAAAAAATGAGATTCAGAGTCTCAGCATTTAGCTATCACGGATTTACATGTATTTTATAAAATTTGAATTGTTCCAATAATTTAGCGGCTAAAATATATGACACATAAGTTGGAGAATAATTTTGTAATTTTATTTTAAAATTGTAACACTCGATTTGGCTCCTGATCTCTTTTCTTCACGAACAACACCCATCCATGTTGCTCTCTTCAGTTTTTACGACACGTCGAACATAATCTCCTACGCTGCCCACTGTCTCTCCTTTTCTTTTACCTCTTTTGATGTGCAGGCTTATTATTTCCTCCAAAATTGTTTTCATAAATATTGTCTCCACCTATTTGATTCTTTTTTGCTTTCATCAAAACCCAGAAGATCCTCCATTCCCAAAATTTATCAATTATAGATGCAACAGTTATATGGTTTTTATTTTTATTCTTTTATATGAAATTAATGGCCATATTTTCAAAAAAATCCTTCATTTTTCATATTTAAACAGTTAATAAAAAATTTCTCGTTATTACTGATGGAATAAAAAAATGAAAATGATTCGTCAAGATGTATTCATAGTTTGAACAAAAAAGAAAGAATTTGTAAGAGGAAGAGAAGAAAGGAGAAATAGAACTAATGGAGAGTAGAGTACGAAGAGGCTAGAGAGATAACGACAGACTAGTTTAATGCCAGTTTAGTTAATTAAATAAATAAATATCCTAAATTTAATTATAGCAGCTATGTCATATCTTTAGCCACTGAATTATTTGAATGATTCACATTTTATAAAATGCGGGATAACTAAATGCAAAGACTTGGAATCCAAAAGTATGCTTATCGTTGATGTGCATGTGAGCTGAGTTTTTATAAGTTTAAGATGTGAAGATGGAAAAGGAAAAATACGGATTGGGAAACTAATTGAGAGAAAAATTAAAGTACAATAGCACTGCGAAGGCAAAGATGGTAACTCATCATGCATGTTTTGGCAAGTCATACATTTAGTATAGTTAAAATGATTTCATGTTTCAAACCTAAAGTGTAAACGAGTTTTTTTTCCATACAACAATATATGACATACATTGTATATCCAACTGTAAGTATCTAACTATACTCTAAGAGAAAAGTGTGAACGGGTCCTATGTAATGGTAAAATTATTGCCTTATAGTATGTTAAAATTTTCCTAGTTGCACTTTCCTAAAGCTTGTCGACAACTATAACGTCGAAGAATTGACAGTGTCAATAATATTGACCATACGGTCGACCGATTCACATTGATTAAAACAAATGCAAATCATTCAAAATAAAATGTTCACATAATTATCTTTATTTGAACATGAGACGATTAATATACGTGTCGAGTTGATACCGTCAAGACATTTGACAAAATGTAATTAAACAGATCGACTTAGAGCTAGACCGTTATTCAAGTGGAATGCAAATTAAAACACGACTGAACACGACGCGACGTGAATGCTACCCCTACTGAAAACAATGGAGGGGTAGGAGTTGCACAGGGGTTCTTGTACGGAGCGGGCCAAGATAGTACCAACTTGATGAAGGTGATGATGATGATCATCCCTTTCAATCTGTCGAGTTTTTTTGAATTCCAAGCCACACCATGTTTGGTACGTATTTGCATGAGATTCCGAAGAAAACGTGTATCGTTCTTCAGCCTAGCGTTTTTGTTACCAATATCTTGAGTTAAAAGGTCTTCAATTTCTATGCTTTTAAATTGTTGATGGCCCACTGTGCCGGCCGCATGGCTTGTTTTGGTTCACTTTTTCTCTCTTTCACGAAAATAATTTATATGGAACGAATTCATCAACGCGTGTCATTCTGATTCAATAATAGTATATCAGATAGAAAAAATTTTACATATAACATGATGACGTTGTTGAACCAAGACCACAATAAATCAATTCCAAATAAGTTTTTCTTCTTTTTCACCATTATTAGCATATATATATATATATATATGTGTGCGAGTATTGACAACTAATCATGATAGTAGTAAAATACAATGTGTTGGAAAACAATTCAGAAATAAATAAAAATACCAGAAATTGAAATACTTTATTGATAAAAATATTTGCTTACTAAAAATAAATAACAAGAACAAATACAGGAAAAAATTAAATTGATACTAACTTGATTAATCACATGTAGAGGCTAGCGAAAAAGCTATGTCCTTCGAATAGTATTTCCGTCCCACTCTTGTGCTTGTGGTTCTACAACGTCTGCTCGACCAGGATACAACTACCTAATTCTACAATCCGCACTAGATTATAGAATTCTAGCGAATTGTGTTTTTGTGTGTTTACTCTCTAAAATTCGTACAGAAGAGAAGGAAGGAAGAAAAAGATATCCAGATGGAACTGAGGACTTGAATTATATATAGACTCTTTCATACCTCTTCAAATACCTTTTGGATGTATCTGAAGCTATACAACTCTTCAAAGAGTTGTGTCTTTTAATCAAAACGTTTTAATTAAAATTTAATTCGAAAATTAAAACTAATTGATCAGATTAGTTTTAATTCTTAGGCCCCAAGTGCTCCAAGGCCCAAGGCCCTTGTCTTGATTAATTAATATTAATTCATAATAATTAATATTATTATTATGGTATAATCATCAAGCCTAATCCACATAATTTGAGGCCCAAACCTTAATCCTCATTCCAATTGGCCCAAGCCCTAACTACTATTGTAGAGGGAATAAGATATATAAAGTGTATTGGAAATTTGGTTTTCACCAATGTGGATTGGAAATTTGGTTTTCACCAATGTGTATTAGAAATTTGGAAATTTGGTTTTCACCGATGTGGTCTCAAAACTCCAACACAATGAGGGTTGAGAAAACCGTACAATAATTGAGTCTTTGATGAGAAGTGACTCTTACAAGTACTTAACTACTCCTCCTGCAGATGTCGACTGTAGTAGAAATTTCAAATGTTTATATTTTATTATTTTTTACAGTTGATTTGAGAGTTTGAATTCTTGGAAATCATATATCATTCTAATGGTTAATCAATGGAGCATTTCCAACCAAAGTGTCAAATAGTGTCCAATGTTTAATGATTGCGTGTCAATACTACAAGACACCAGCTTAATCTGATTCATCAAATGATGTCGGAGTATTTGATCGACTACAATTTGGATTCAGGTATATTCATGGGCCAATCTTAGTGCAAAACCTTTCCACTTACATGACTCAGCTGAACTTAATTCGAGTGACTAGATCCATGCCTTATTATTAAATCGTGATTATTACTAATCCTTATAGTGGCACATCATCTATGACTCAAATCCAGAATACAGTTTTGGTATCTTTATTGTAGCATTATTATTGTTATAGTTTTAGTACGCTAGAAAATATATTATGTGAAACGACAAGTGAATTTGCTAAATTTGATTAAAACTGATAAGAGCCCTATCTTTTTTGTTTCTTTTTAACACAAGTGATAGCGGAAGAGAGAAATTTGAACACAAGACCTTGGATTCATGAGTAAACTCTCTTAACCGTTAAGGATGCCTAAGCTTAAATGGTAGAATAAAGATGAGGACATAATCTGCGGAAAAATAAACAAACAAGAATTTAAAGTAAGACTGATATATCAAGACTGATACATCAAAAGTATTGACAAGAATTTAGATGGGTTAAAACTTCAAAAGATGGCAGTGATTCATTGCAGTTGAAGATGCTCTTTTACACTGGCACCATTCTCTGCTCCTGCGCGCAGCAACAAGGACATGAAATTTCTGATGATAATGGATGTTACTGACTAATTACTATTAGCAAATAAATGTTCATTTGCATTAAATTATGAATCTCCGATGATACATGCGGGCTTAAATTTAATTAAATATATTGTGTGCATGACGTAAAGAGAGGGATATATATAAAAATAAAATTACATATACACCCTGCTGCAGGTAAGTCTCTCTTAATGATATGAGTTGTAGCAGATTGGATGCATGTTGGGTGTAGTAACCAATTCCATGTGCACCTTCAAATGTCTTTTGAATTTGATAAGGAAGTTGAAGCAAAACTAACCAGCAAAAAGGAGACAGATTAGATCGATAATAAAATTCCACATGGCCTTAAAAAAACAGTGAATGCATGACATGTCAGCAGGATTGGAAGCAAAAGAGAGCTGAGGTTGCAACTGTTTGAGGCTGACTGATTGGGAGCTGCTCTCTGCTGGGTCCCTTCCTTTGAAAAGAACAAGACTCTTAAAAGCCTACATGATTTTTTTAGATTATTAGATTAGTTCATACTCAAATATATATTATTTCACACTTTTGGAGAAGTAGATTGAGAGGAAGTTGATGAAAAGGGGCCCATGATTGTTTGCATGGAAACCCTACTGTTCTGGAAAAGGCCAGCAAAAAGTGTAGCAAGTGGAATTGTTTTTGCATTTGAGCCTTGACATTACTACAAAAGTGCAAACCAAAAACCCACATTTAATGTTGGCTTGTTAGTTTTGAGGTCACAAACTTGAACTACCAAATAATTAGATTATTAGAACCAGACTTTAATTGTTTAATCACATGAATACATGAACATAACCAACCCAAATGGTAAATTTGATGAATGATATTCTAATCTATTTCAACTTACGAATAAGAGAATTTAAATTTGAATAGAAAAAAGTATACATATTGTCCTGACCAGTTTACGTGACCCATAACTACATCCCTAAATGATAACTAAATTAATCATTTCATGGAAATTATGGCCTAGATGTTCACTGAAATCAGGAGAGAATTAGGCGACATAACCATGAACAAAATAAACATGACCAATCATAAACGCGACACCTTAACAGCCAAACCCTAAGGTTTGATTCCGGCCATCAGTTTAGATATTAAGTCTAATCCCACAACCAATTCAAGCTGTCCCATGTTGGTAGGAGATAACTTCATTGCGCACAGGTCGGCTAAATTTGGCACTGGAGGAGAACAATAAATTGTTTGGTTCGAGGAACTCCTTGATTTGTTACTCGATTTATAAATTGAGGATAGCAATATGTAATTTTAGTTTGTGACACTCTTTTTTCTTTGACCGGGTTGAAATTCTCAACAAGATTTTATCGAAGCTCAAATAAAACACCCTATCATTTTGTTGTAATTATTCATTTTCGACATCAGTGAATATCGTAATTAGAGGAATTAGCTATTCATAAGCTAATATAGCTACCTAGCTTTATGTTAATAGTCTAATCTGACCAAAAAACCGAAAACCGAATAGTCTTAGGAAGAAAAATTAATAATTGAACTGGGATATATTTTGGACGCACTTGTAAGGTAGACAAAATTATCAACTGGCGGAATATTCGATAATTGATCAGGAACAATAACAAGGGCCCAAAATTCTTCACCATTGAATTAGGCAATTAATTATGCACTAATATGAACAGGTAAATCAGTGACCACCACAAGTGGCTAATCTAACTTTGGAGATCTTGTGGGCCAAATTTTTAACTCCATTGCTGTCCTTTACTTACTTTGGTGTTTGGAATTTTCTCAAGTATCTTTCTGTTTGTTCGACTGTTATAGAACATGTTAATAATTAATTAATAATTGGTCACTGGATGAATTAACCTTAAACAAGAAGTAATCAGTGAGATTACAAAATCACTTTTTCTGATTCACAAAGATATCTTACAAGACAACTCTACCTCTATTAATTGTACTATATGCATATTCTCTTTGAATGCCACCAAGTTCACAGTTGAGTTGATGCTCTCTTTCCTTCTTTAACAAGAGAACAAGACAAAATCTTATCAGCCGTAGAATATAAGTTAATAAAAATATTTATGAGGTCAAATTTGCATGGTACGTACTATTTAATTATTTAATATTTATTTGGAGTCCACCGCAATTATTAAATGATTCAAGATTCATTTGAGACCCACGACTATTAAATGATACCCAAAACTTTTCAATATTTAAGCACATCTTCCATTGAACTTTAAGGGAGTGCAAAAATAGTGAATTGTGCATTATTTGCATACTTTGTAACTTTTCCATTGAAAATTTTCCATATTAAAAGCACATCTTTCATTGAAATTTGAGGTACCCAAAAATAGTGACAACAACTGTTTGGGGAAGTCAGTGCAGTTCCAGTATTGAATTGTAAAATTGACTTGCAAAATGTCTCAAATGCCCATTCTATCAATTTTATGTTTTATTATGAGGTCAATAGTTTATATTGATACGATCTTCATTGTTTATCAATGTTGTTGATACAATATCATTTTCAAAATTGTACTATAATTGCATCCCGAATTTGTAGATGTATACTACTACGACCAATTCCCAATTATTTTCAAACATTCATTGTGAGAAAACAGTTGGTGTGTATAGAATTATTCGTAAGTCGTAAGTTTGCAGTGCAATCCGAAAGTACATTTTATTTGTGCTCCCCTTATTATTAAAAATTGACATGGAAAACAAAGTGCATAATCACTCTCACTCTCCCACATTTTCTCATGTCCAACTCCTCAAGACTACATCAATACTAATTAGACCATCAAGATTAGTAAATGCTAATTGATTAAACTTGTTAGAGCACACCAAACCGATGGAAAAAAAATCAATAGTGTTTTGGTTGGAATAGACCAAAAAAGTATCAAGCAAACAAATATCTATAGCCATCACATTCAAGCTTTGATAATTATCAATAGAATATAAGAGAGCCCTTCAATGTATTGAATACTCTAAACCAGTTCAACAATATTGGTCCCCCATTTTACCTAATTTTTCTTCCCACGTTTGCATGAAACTAACGATGTATTTTACCAAAAGTGCATTGCATTAAAATATGGCTAGGAGCTTATGATGCTACAAATACAGAGATTTCCGCAGCAAAATTATGCTTTTCACATCAACCCTAGAAGTTTAATATGTGTGAGGAATGCATGATGAATAAATTAATCAATTTAATTATATAAATGCATGAAATGTAGGGGGGAAAATGCAACAACAATGGTATATTAGGATTACAACTTTTAAAAAATGACCATTTCAAGGAAGTAGCAGAGGAAAAATGCAGGAGAAAGCACAGTGAACAAGCCACCAATATTCCCGCTGTTTTGATAGGCCGACAAACGGACAAAATATGTCAAATAGACAAATTCTTCCTCAACAAAGCATATAAAAAATGTTGTATTAGTTGAAAATTATGACACAATTTAATATTAAACTGACTTTTGGGACTATATTATATTAAGTCAGTACTATAGTGTACTAGTTTAGCAATAAAATACGATTAAACCCTAATGGTGTGTGGTACGTAATGGCTGTATCAAGAACACCCAAAAATAGTAAAAGAAAATTAGGGTTTGGAATCCAAGTATGGAAGTTGAATTATATCTTTCTTGGTACCATAAAAATATGCATACCTGATGTTCCCGAAGCTGTTGACGTTGCTTCCATGGCTGCTCGATCTGCTGCTATAGTATTTAGTGGTTGCTCATCTAACTGCTAGATTTTGTCTCGCTGTCTATTATTTTATATGTATTATTTGATCTTATTTTTGCAAAAAATATATGATTTTTTTTTTATGTGTGATGCAATTTGCAGCTGGTGATTTGGCTCAGGTATTCTACTAAATGGAGAGGGAACATGGAGCCCAGACAAGATCAAACTGGTCACTGGTCAACTTTATTATATGTAATCACAACTTTTGTGCGTAGCAAGTTCTTGAATGGATGCACTTTTTCTTTTCATAAAAGTGGGTGCCACATGTATGTTAATAACATTTCAAGAGAAGGTTGATGAGAAATTTGAAAATTTAGGGTTAATATTTTGTGCTTCATATATAAAGAAATGTGAGATGAAAAAGGTTATGGGAGAGAGAGGGAAGAAATAAGGGAAACTGATTGTTCTAATAATTTTACAACATTTAAGTGATGAATGAATTAATTTCAAAAAATGATTCGTAAGGGTGAAATGATGAGTCCATAAAGGTAATATGATGGTCTATAAGAGCGTCTGATTAGTTTGACAATCAAAATTTAGTTTTTGATCATTTTAGCCAATGGCCCAAGAAATAAAGAATAATGAATGAAAACAAAATCTTAAAAGTGAAACAACTAAAAACTAAAATCGAAATAGTTATCAAACGGAAGAATTTCTGTCAAAATTCATACTATGGCCACTTGAGCCCTAAAAGTTTTTTGACATGCCTAAATTGGGTACTTTTACAAAAAAATTCCATATGATAAGATCATGCATACAAAAAATTCAAGAAATTTTGTAATATAAATTGCCAAATTTTTTATATTATAAAGATTTTTAGCCCCGTTTCAAGATTTTTAAAATTTTAACCACGTGAGATTGGTTTGAGGCTTTGAGCACTACCTCAGATGACTAATTTCTAAGTTAAACGAGAAAAAGGAATGTCTTTAATAATATTGTATAAAAACTAATTTGTTGTAACTTATTTTATTGAAGGGTGCGGCAAAGAGAAAAAGTAGAAAGAAAGAGAAAAAGGCTTGAGGAATTGTAGTCCATATTCCTCATGCCTAGCGCATTTATTTATAGTGAAACAAGTACAATCATAATGGAACAAAGATTTTAGGATGATGAGAATATTCCAATCCATATCTACCTAAGATTTACACAATCACATTTATCACATGTCAATATTATTCATAACACTCCCCATTGAGTGTGCAAATACTCAAGTAGATATCGCATTAGATCTTCAATATGATGTAGAGATAGTTGATGAAGTCGTCTCGTAGGCACGATAGAGAACACTCGAGTCTCATATAGGGATTTGCATAAAAAAGTAAAAAAATCTCACAAAACCTGGCTATGGTAAAACCCAAGGCGAGACAAAATCCATAGTCTAAGGAGAAAAGTGAGTTAATGCAATATCGATACTTAATATTTTCAAGACGTAAGTAGTAAGAAAACACACAAGGGTATGACCAGCCGATAATGGGTGCCTCGTTAAAACTTAGTCAGGCAACAAAAACCCAATGGAAAAAATGATCCTGATCGTAGGGAAAAAGAGTACATTAAGGTCAAGTAAGTATACTTCAGGATACTCCTTCTGAGTTCGACAAAACTCCCCTTAAGAACTACAAGCGTTGCAAATGAGAAAATTTGCGCATACCAAATCCTTGGACAAGCTTCTTCGACAGTGATTTCGTAAAGAGGTTGGCAAGGTTGTCTTCAGATTGGATCTGCTTTGACTTCCATCTTTTGATGCTCATGCTGATGTAGACGCAATATGCTTGGTGTTGACTTCTTGGATGTATCCTATTATGGTCTGGTCGATACATGCGGCGCTTGTCTTCATTGATCGTTGTTAGGACTCAACGAAGGATGAAGAATTATAGGTGCTTTGAATATGCTCTCATGTATACGGGTGGCTTCGTGTATGGCGATGAGCTCGAAGACGTCGCAACTAAGGTCTATTTGGTTAACCTCTAAGATATTGCGGTGTTCCTAACGGTAAAGACATAATTTGTTTGGAAACGTGCCTTGTGCGGATCAGACAGATAGTCTGTGTCAGCGTATCCTACAAGGTAGGTATCATTCCGATAACCAAGGGGTTGTGGTTAATTCTGAGATGCGTAGAGATAAAATAAGCCCAAATCCGTAGTAACGGAAAAACGTATTTATTTGGTGGTAGCGTGTAAGCACAATGTTGTTTCTTACCAAAAGATCAACAACGAAGGAGATGTCATGCCTAATGCAATGAGCTAAGTACAATAAAGCGATTAATTGAACTTATATATAGAACTTCAGGTCCCACAACCTTTTCAAAGATCTCATTTGGATCTAGCGTATGAACGGTCATAGGTGTACTCAAAGGCAACACCTTTTGGGTGTAGTTTGAATGGTGGACCAGAATATCATCTGAACTATGCTCGAAACTTAGGTTGAGATGGAAACGAGTTTTCCTAAGATCTTTCATCTCAAATTCCGACTTCAGGTGCGAGGCAGTTTTCTCAAGCTCTTCCAAAGTCTAAATGAGATTTACGTCATTGACATAGACTGCAACTCTAGCAAATTTGGTTTTGTACACGCAGAGGCATAGTTTATTCATATATCCCTAACTAATCAAATATTCACTTAGACGGGTATACCACATCCGTTTGGATTGTTCCAATCCGTAAAGTGAACACCTCAATTTAATAGAGAGAGTGTTCTGTGGTCTATAACTATTTGAATCAATATATGAAAGTCCTTTAGAAACTTCCATGTAAATTTTCGTATCATGATTCCTATAGATACGTTACAACCACGTCCATGAAATGCATATTCAGTTTTTTCGGAAACTACTAAACTGAAAAGGTAGCGGAACGTTATGGCGTCCATTACAGGGAATAAATATCCTCGTAATCAATTCCAGGGCGTTGCGAGAAATCTTGCTCCATAAAGCGTGCTTTGTATCGCACTATTTCATTATTCTCATTACGTTTCCTTACGAAAACCCACTTGTAGCCAACGGGCTTCACATGTGGAAGTGTAGGAACTACAGGCCCAAACACTTTACTTTTCGCAAGTGAATCATGTTCGACCTAGATTGCTTGTTTCCAGTTTGACCAATCAGTTCTACATCGACATTCATCAACAGAACGTAGTTCGATGTTGTCACTTTTCACTATTTTGGGTAGCTACCATATACGTGAATATCATTGATGATAATCTCATTCCAATTCCATAACTCATCCATGCATGCATAATGGACCAAGACTACAAGTCTCGGGATAATCTGGATTAATTTCATGAGGTGGAATGGTTGAGATAGCGAACGAGGAAGGGATTCGTTTTGTGCCATGTTTCTTCACTTCTAGGGAGGTGAATCTTTCTAACCGAGTGATCTGTAGCGCTTCAGGCCTAGAATAGATTAATTGGGCAGCCGCCGGTGTACTGGGCCGTCCAACAGGGGTGACCAATCGTCCTTCAGGGGCGGCACACCCTTTGGGGATGTTGACGCGACGTCCATTACGTACGTCTTTCCTTGTAGGCATGTTAGCAACTGGTATATGGTGATCTCGTCACTTTAGCTAGATCAGAGAAAGTGTATGGAGCAACACTTTGGAATCTAGAATACGGGGATCGAGATGAGACATAGTGGGGACGTCCATGATAATTCGCACCGTTCTTTAGGAACGTTGATGTTCCTATCTCCCCCTAACGGTGGGAAGATTGTCTCATCGAAGTGACAATCTGTAAATTGGCGGGAAAGAGATCACGTGCAAGGCTCTACAGAGCTAATTTGAAGGAGAATCACAATCGACAAAGATTCACATCCTTCTTTGATGACCCATATTGGTACATTGTGGCGGTGCAATATGGCATAAGGTACATACCCAAAACGCGCAAATATGAAACTTCAGGTTTGTACCCAGTAACCAACTATAACGCTAAAAAGCATCGGGTAATAATGGGCCTCAGGCGGACCAACATGACTGCATACAAGATTGCATAGCCCTAGGCAAAAATCAAAAGCTTGGTGCGTTCACCAAGGTTCGGGCGATCAATTGATAATGCACTTTATAATTGCTTCTGCGAGACTGTTTTGGGGTTGAACATGGGAAATTCAATGTTCAATTTCAAAGCCAAAAGTCATGCAATACTTTATCGAAAACTGTTTGATATAAACTCTTTGGCATTATCCAGTCTTCTAGACTTTATGGGATAATTAAGGTGGTGAGCTTTTAAGTAAGAAATGGCTAGGAGTTTAGCATCAATGTGTGTGGACAAACATGTGACCATTGTGTCGATATATCAACCAAAAACCATATTTACATGGTCCTCATTTTTGGTTGGATGAGTCCACATTATTCCCTTGAATCTACTATGAAAAGAGGGTTATGTAGTAGCTTTGCTAGGGATGATATAAAAATCCAATTTTCCCAACGAACAGGCTTGGAAAAGTGTGCTTGTAGGCACAAAAATCCTTACTCCAGGTATGGTGATGTGTTGTGTAACATGTTGCATCGTGTTTCGACCTGAATGTCTCAAACGGTCGTGCCAAAGCAAGTAAACTACTCGAATCTTCACTTTATTTTCTACAGTGGTTTTCATGATCATTGTTCACTCAAATATCCTTATAACTCAATGACGTTCTTCCGGAACGGAGAATATAAGGCCCCTTAATGGTAATTTAGTACCATTAATACAACGAGGAGCGGTGCCAATGCCCTTAATCAAGTTAGATAGACTTGAACTCGTTGTTAGATGGCTGATTTAGGTATGAAGTTAGTGTGCATAGTAGCACATTTATCCAGACAACTAACTTCCTCACATTTATACCTTATCACATGTTAATTGAATTCGGTCACATGTATAAGAAACATAATTCAATTAACTTATATTCGAGGACAATATCCATAACTAAAACAAACACCAAACTTGAATCCAAGAACATAGGAAATTGTTCACAAAGTAAACCAAATTGGATAAGGGGTTCGGCCAACATGGCCTTCCATGTCAAAATCATGTTTTTCCATATGTGTTAGGTGAAACAAAATTAGTCTCACAGATTGACTACTGGAATGATACTCCTCAACAACATTGGTAGGGGCACAAATCAGTGCATAACCAAAGATCTATTCCATCAAAACGGAAGTAGATTTTGCACGGTTGAGGTTCGGGAATACAATCCCTTCTTCTTGAAGTTTTGGGTCTTAATTGCTCAGGGATCAGGTGTGTGGTCGTGATGCCACCCCCTTGGTTGACCATGATTCTACCATTATTCAGTACTCTCCAGCCAAAAAAGGATAAGTAGATTCGGTAGGCGTCTGCTGAAGCAAAGCCTTACGTACAGTACATCTCTGTCGAAGCAGAGTGTGACTTTCGGTACATCCATGCCGAAGCAGGGCATGCCATTCGGTAGACTCCAGCGAAAGCTGGGTCCATACCGTTTAGTAAACTCTTGCCGAAACTGGGTCTATACCATTCGGTAGGCTCCAGCCGAAGCTGGGCCTATACCGTTCGATACCTCCCACCCGAATCACTGGGGTGCCACTTTCACTTTTGTGCTTTTCAGTGAGCAATATGGTAGTAATCAAATCCGAAAACTTAGTGAACCTCCGCTCTTTACAGTGCTTCTTCATGAGCATTTTAGAGGCATGGAATAACGAGAAAATCCTCTCTAGTCAAAATTCAATCGGATTCTATAAACTTCAGAATTGTACCTATTCACGGATGGGGTCAATCATGTCTTGCGTCAAGCAAGATATGTCTTGCTTCAAGCAAGGCATGTCTTGCTTTGGGCAAGATCATCTTTGCATGATTATACGGTCTGTAGAGCGAGTCAAAGAGCCATGGAATTCTCGTCATTGAGGTACTTCCATTTACAATGCTTCAGGCATAAGTCTTCGGATGAAGAACATGACGGAGGCTTATTTAGCTCTATCCATGTCATTGTTGCCTTCAATATTTCTCAGCTTCTCAGTAGTCAAGTGGAGCTTCACAACTTGTGCCCACATAAAGTAGTTTCTGCCAGAAACTTCCATGTTAGTGAAGTCGAACTTGTTACGGTTCGAAATCCACTAGATGGAGGGAACAAGATTGTGGTTGGTGCTTATGGGAAATAAATTCTCCATAATCATAAAAGTCATAACATTCGGGTTCTAATACATGGTTTGGTTTGGTGGATTAATCATGGAGAACTTCGGGTCTCTACATGAGTGGTGAGTTTTAGGAAACATAAAAATGTTTCTATGGCACTTTTTCGAAATTACGAGTTCGAATTAAAAATATGAACTTCAAGTTCATGAGTACCTGCAAACAAACGCAATATACAAGTACAAATACATATATGCAATTCAATTGATAAACATAAAAAAAAAAGACTATGGGTTACTTCGGGACACATGTGTGAGGTAAGTCATAGCCCAAATATTTTTAGGTGGACTAGGTTTGGAGCTACGGGCCAAAAAGTTGAAATGGCTGGGCTGCATACCAACTGATAGGCTCAGACAGGAGGCCTAAGTGGCTGCTTGGAGTGGCAGTGGGCTAAGTCCACTGGTGGGTTGACTGGGGAAAGGGAGGGACCGAGACAAAAGGGGAGTCCCAATGGCCTCTGGTGCAAGCCCAACAGGGGGGCTCGACTTTAGGGTTTTTTCCTTCTTTTTTTTTTTCAAAAATATGAATTTTTAAAAAAATGAAAAACCAGAAAAAAACCCTAATTTTTCTTTTGTTCACACAATCATCAATTCACTTAATATATATGGCAGATATATTAAATTTAATGCGAACACAATATTTGTCGAAGATTATAAATCGTTAAAAAGCAGAAAATTGGGTTCATGCAGCATGGTGAAGGTTCATGCAATCAATGTTGAAAAAATATCGACATTGAGACCGTGTTTTAGAAGTACTTGGATTGCTGATGATGATGGTGGAACAATTTGTTTGCAAAATTGCCTTCAACTCCGGATTTCCATATTCAATGTGTTGAATCTCGTTCAATATAAAATAACAGGGATAGAATTGAATCAATAGCAAGTATATTAATTCAATAAAATAAAAAAGTAAATTAAAATACGAATTATTGAAAGTAATACTCTCCATGATTGAAGATGGTCAAAATTCCGGTTTAATTCTCTTTAGCACAACGAAAAGAACATGCTGATAACGTGTTGTGGCCTATTTTAGTGAGGGGTGTGACAAAGAGAAAAAATAGAGAGAAAGAGAGAAGAGCTTGAGGAATTATAGTCCATATTTCTCATGCCTAGTGCTTTTATTTATACTGAAACAAGTACAATCATAATGGAACAAAGATTCTAGGATGATGAGAATATTCAAATCCATATCTACCTAGGATTTACACAATCACATTTATGACATGTCAATATTATTCACAACATAATTATAATTAGGATTGTGCAATGTGGATTTACTAGCAAGAATCATGCAGAAACAAGATTTTTATGTGACCCAAAATCTGCAGGTTATCAGTGTGTCTCATTGCTAAAGTTTAATAGAGGTTTGAATCTACCAGCAAGAATCATGCAGCAGAAAGATTTTTGTGTAACCCCAAATCTGCAGGGTTATCGTGTCCCCTGTTGGTTTCCATTTTTTTTTCAGTAGTTTGAATGGTCCTGAGCTCTAAAGCAAAAGCCACTGAGTTCATATTATATCTTCTAAGCCTGTGCATGAATTTGTGTAGTATACGTTGGTAAAGAAACACGTATGGTATAAATACTAGCTAGCTCATAAGTCGATCACATAGTAAACATCAAACCTATGTGGTGAGTACCGAGTAGTTTTAGCAAAAGGACTTCGCCTGATATGCTTAATTTCAATGTCTATTAAAATGGAAAGCGATCCTATTGTCAGATATCGAAGCCACTCAAGCAGTATTTGCACCATTTCGAGGCTACTGGAGTAGTGCTCGAGCTATCTCGAGACCACTTAAGCAGTGCTCACACACTACTTGATGGGCCGAGTGGACTTGAGCACTGCTAAAGTGACGCCGAAATAGTTTGAGTCATGTTGAGTATGTCAACAAGTTGTATACTTTTCAAAATTTCTCAATTATAATTAGTGTTAAGCAGAGCATTGTTGTAATAGACATTTATGCATCATTGAGTCTGATTAGATTGAATCAAAATCATTGAACTTTTTGTGATATAATTTATCTTATCGTGTTCACATTGTATTTGAATGTAGACCTTAGAAAGATTTATTGGCACTATTTAAAAAGTAATTACAAACGTAAAGAGTACACTTTTTGGAGCGTCAAAAACAATGGTCACCGTGAAAAATTAATGTGAGAGGTCGGCACAGTAAGCTGAGTTCAATATGCTCTTTGGCAGCCAGCGATGCTTCACCAATTGCTGGATGTTAACGTGTACAAAATTAGTACACAATGCCTCGTCACATATCAATCAAATTCACAGCTATGCATATGGTACGTAGAACAAGTTACAATTATTCTATGACAACAACACGTCAAACAATTTAATTGTCGTTAGATCCAAACCCTTAACTAAATTCTAGTACTCTGTAAAACTTATAAAAGAGTGAGATACTGTTGCAAGTATCATAAATATGGCGCGTATTTATTTAGTACTGGATGTATATGTACTAGATAATTTACGTGTACGATATGATATGTCAAATTCAACAAACTACGTACACAATTTAGCCAACTTAATCAACTTGGATCTTCCTTCTCTGTTTTTACGGTTAATAAATCCACTTGGGGGGAATAAGTTAGGACTATATAATTTTTTTGGGTTAACTGCATTTTACGCCACAGGATTTGGGGATCATTTGCACAATGAGTTATGAGGTTTCAATTTTTGCATTTTACACCATGTGGTTTCTGAATTGCATCAATTTAACGTCTCCGTCAATTTCACTGTCTAATTAATGATGATGTAGCATAAACTTGGCCTACCTTTTAAGCACTCATTGACCGACAATTTCAATGTTTAGTACTTTACTCTTGTAATCTTTTTAAGAAATTAATGATCAATGAGTGCTTAAAATGTGGGCCAAGTCTATGTCACATCATCGCTTAACGTCTAATTAGACGGTAAAATTGACGGAGACTTTAAATTGAAAATTAAAACTTTGTGACTCATTTTGCAAATGAGCTACAAACCATGTGGTCATAGGCGAAGCTATGTAGGAGCAAGGGGGGGCGGTCGCCCCCCCCCCGGCTCGCTCGCCGAAAAATAAAGGCAGGAGCGACGCTTGAACCCCCCTGATTCGACCGGAAAATGGGAAGCAGCGATTGTCGAGTCGGCGATACAAGCCTTTGGCTGACTGTTTGGGCACTTCGGCGATGTGAGGAGGAATAAGACATAAGGGATGAGGATTAAAAGTAAAGAGAATCAGACGTGGCACTATTTATTACCATTAGATTTATTTGAAAGGCTTCAATTAAAAGCCTTCCATAATCTTGCAAGGTAAAAAACATGCAGAGGATCCTACAAAAAATCATTTTTACTCTCCACGTGGCGTCATATCATTGATTAATAAATTGTTTAGCCCAGCTTTATCCTCAAGATTTTGATCGTATGGACCTCATGAATCTTCCAATTCAACTTGACAATTACATTCATGATATGAAGATGCATAGTGAGTTTTCATCATTGAGAGAAATTAGTGATTTTGCAAAAGAGTTAGTGAAGACTGGGAGGTGTGAAAGGTATATACATTGACTTTGGTGCTACCGGTTGCAACCGCTTTGGTGGAGAGAGCTTTTTTTGCTATGAAGATTGTGAAAACACCATTGCATAACAAAATGGGAGATCAATGGTTGAGTGATAGCATGCTTGTTTACATTGAGAAAGATGTATTTGCTTATATTGATAATGAGCCTATTATGCGACGTTTTCATGACATGAAACCTTGCCGGCAACAATTGTAATTTGTTTGTATTAATTAATTATGGAAGACATTACCATATAAAAAGATTTAGTTGTTACCATTTTTCTTTAACCTTGCATTCTTTTAAGTTCGCCCCTCCCCCCGATAAATCCTGGCTTCGCCACTGCATGTGGTGTAAATTACGATTTATATACAAATGACGCCATTCCTAATTACACCGAGGCCTTTTAGGATAAAACCCCACACCTCTTCAGCTACATGAAGTTAAGTTAGGGACAATATCAATGTTGGACCATTTGACACGTCTCTTTGAAGCTTTAACAGCCTGCATCAGTTTAACTTTGATTCTTTAAATGTTTCTCATTAACATTATCAAATTATTAGAGAATTTGTACGTATAAAAAAAAAACTAAAAAGTTGATTGTAAATACAAAGAATAGCCCACCTCCTAAACCATCCAACACAACTTCATCTTCAACATCACCAGGCCCTGCCCTCAAAATTAGGCCACTTTAAAACAAAACCCAACTGAGCCCAGAACTCAACCTGGGGCCTAGGTGGCTGGTTTGCTTTATCCAATGTTGGTGGACCAAAATAACCTCAAGAAAATACGCAAATTCCAGAGAAAATCCAAGGGGTGATATGGATTCAATAAATCATGATAAATTGAGGGAGAATTGAGAAAATCAAGACCCAAAAATTGCTTTTTCTGGCTGGAGTCTACCACCACCACCACCACCTTGTGAATAAAGCTTTATATTTTAAGTGTCTGAATTCTCTGAAGCCCTCTCTGAAATGTCTACAATTTCAAAAGTGAGTAGCACAGAGTAAATAGCTCAGCTTCTGAAAGCATCAGTCGCACTCTCTTGAAAACTCAAAAATATAAAAAATAAAAAATAAAGTGAAAAAGGAGATAATTTCCCTCTCAAGAAACTTCAGATTCTTCAACAAACCCTTGCATTTATACCACCAGCCGTTATTCTCATATGCTTCTCACTCTTAAAACACAAAGAAGAGAGAGAAAGTAGTGGGTTTTTCAGTTTTCCCTAGAATTAGAACTAGAGGGCCATCATTTTTATTTTTATTTTTATTTTTAGTGTATATATATATATATATATATTTGTTTTCTTGGAGAAGGGTGAGGAATGTCAAGCATGAGAAAGAAGATATGGGTTTTGGTTTTGCAGTGGCTGTTGCTCATGGGATGTTGTTTTCTGGGTAAGTTCTGTCCTGTTTCTTTCATGTTTCTTGTTTAAAGCAAAGCTAGCTGTGGAGTTTTCTGGGTTTTATGTTTTTTTTTCTTGCTATTTATTTGTTTTTGTATTTTTGTTTTTGAGAATTGAGATCTTTGTTGTTCAGAAGTTGGCAGTTTCTGGTCAGGTTTTTATATATGTTTTATGATATGTTTCCCAGGAAACATATAGTCGAATATGAAACATTTGAAGCTTACAGAATTATATTTTTTTTTATTTAAAAAATATTGGAGAGAAACATTCTGAGATTTGCTTCCATAGTTTATGTGATAAGGGGATGAACATGCTCTCCCCTCATCTAGTACTAAAAGTTCTAATTTTTATGTTTATTTACCATAACCATTTACATTTTATAAGCGAAGGAAGGATTTTTTTGTAAGGGAAAAAAATGTAAGGGTTGGGGAAGTAGGCCAACCCTTCTATTTCTGTCACCAATTTTTGGACCAAAAAGAAAAGAAAAGTAGTCTCTAGGCAGGAAACATGTTATAGAGGCTTGGATAGCCATTTGTTTGGACAAAAACTTGGGAAGAATACGTCATCGGTAGGATATTACTCACGAAAGCATGGTACCCTTGTATATTATTGGTCTCACCCAATTTCACGCTGGTTCCACTCGATGTGAGAGTTGCCCTAGTCAGACAACCCTACTGAAATTTCTCGTTTGTTGAGTTTTATTGAATCATTGGTGCCAATTCTGACTTTTATGGGGGGCCATGTTGCCTGTGAGACATGAGGCACATGATCTTCTAAGCCACTTTTTCCCTCGTATTATTCGATTTTTAGGTTTAGCTATCCACTTTTCTTCATGTTTTGTTGCCTTGAATTTGTAAGGAGTTTACCTGAAATTGGAGATTTAATTTACTGAATTTGTACCCACCTCATACATAATGATGGATGAGCTACTTTCAGTTATGATAGATTAGTGCACATATATGTAAAGCTAATTTCAGTTATGATCAATCGTTTTGTAAACTCGAACTGTCCGTGACCTGGTTAGATTTTATATAAACAATGATCATTGAAGTCACCCTGATGAAACATTATTCGATCCAGTACTGAATCGGTCTGTCTCAATCCTTTTACAAATTTTTAGTTTCGACAATGGAAGTGGCGGTGCAAGAGAAGGCAGATGGAGCAATTCCAGACACCACATTGTCACCGCCAGAGGGGAACACAACATTCCTTGATGGCACAACATGGTGCGTAGCCCTTCCTGGGGTTTCCCAAGTCGATTTGCAGAATGCATTAGACTGGGCCTGTGGATTGGGAATGGCAGACTGCAAGCCAATCCAAGAAGGTGGAGCGTGTTACGAACCAGATACTCTGGTGTCTCATGCCTCGTATGCTTTCAATAATTATTATCAGCAGAACGGGAATTCGGATATTGCTTGCAATTTCGGAGGAACTGCTGCTGTCACTAAAAATAACCCAAGTAAGTTGTGCATCTCCCCATTCTCCTTGATAAGAATTAATGTAACAAAAGGGTCACTTATAAGATCTTTTCGTGGATTCGAACTTAGAACAACTTAGATCAATTTTTTGAGGTCATACCTAATTGGATTTTTTGTATCAAAACAATGAAATGAATTAATTAGTGGCACATAGAAGTTATTGGTCTAGTTCTTCGCAGACTTTTAACTCGGCATTTCACCCTGCACTCGTGTTTTTAAAGGGGGAAGCCGCCATTTGGTAGTGTTGGCAATCTTACCAAGTTTTCGGATTAATCTCTTGATTATATAGTTATCTCTAGATTCTCCACATAGCAATAAGTAAACAAGACTCTGTAAGATCGATTTTGGGCTGCACAAACTCTACTAGAATGTGTTCGGTCTATGATATTGTCGTTTAAAGTGTCGAATCTATGGCTTCAATTCTGCTCTACTGATCAGTTTCCTCACATTACAGGTCACGAAAAATGCGTCTACGCTGCACCCGGGTACTTGTTCCATCGACACGATTTAGTTTTCCTAATCCGAAATACAAGTGTCTATGCTATTTACACAATGCTCATGGATTAATACACATTTTCGTCCTATTTTTTTACAGATCTGTAGGCTCTGCAGCACCTCCATTCTCCAAGCAAAATCCCAGCTCCGTTTTGTGGCAACTTGCTTGCCTTCTACTGCCATTGTATCTAGGAAGCTGATATTTTGATGGGTTAATTAAACTGCGGCCAAAAAAAGCCAAAATTCGACCTGCTTGTACAAAAAGCTATTTGCTGATCCTGTGGGGAAAAAAAGCAGGAGATGAGAGCATGATTAGAATAGGGTTTTGTAATTGTAATATGCTTTATCCCTATCTTTGTTTTTGGTTTAGGAATCTAACATTGCTAATTAATCAAATCCTCTCTTTTCACCGTTTGCCTGATTGCTTTCGTCTTCTAAACGTATTCATTCATTTCATGGTGATTTCACACTTCACACCCATGTTGTCTTGTTCTGGGGAAACTGCTAATTTAAAGTTATGAATGTATTGAATGTTTATTCTTCTATCAAATGAGGAATATATATAGTACAAGGACAAATCAAGAGAATAAATCTATCCTAATTACAAGGAACTAAATAGGAAATACAATATTCTAATTATAAGCAATTAATACGGGAATGTCAACTCACACCAACAAAAACATCATATGATATGGTGTTTCTCCCATTGTGGATTTTATGTTCTTTTTTTTGGGGAGGATTTTGAGAATGTCACAATATGTAAAGTTAAAATGCATAATAGTGGGTGATTAGCTTGAGATACTGTTATAGTGTTACAGATACTGAATGCTTTTCTTATAATAAAATAGTATGACTTTCACAGTTATTGTACTCACACTAGTATAACAATATTGTTATAGTTATCAAACTTAACCTTGGAGGATCATCCCCGATTTGCAAATTCGCACCTCTCTTCGATCTCGTTCTTGCTAGAGTATCAACGATGATGTTTCATTACCAGTATGGACAACAAAAAATTGAAAATCCTTTACAGATAGAGCAAAATTTGATATTTGGGAGCTAAGAATTATTAAGACCTTGTATGCATGGATAAATGTTTTTAACCGTTTGATTAATTTTTATATAGGATCAAATATGAAACCAATTTCTGTTGGTCAAGTGACAAGATTAACCTTAGCAATTTCTCAAGAGATTTTGAGAATGAGATTTTGGGGTTACCCAACAGAGAGAAGAGAACCAATCAAATCCCAAGAAACAGAAATCTAGAGGTTTAAATGTGGGGGCCCACTCGCCCTCTGCGTAGTATCTTTGTGGATTACATCTTGTCCTTCCCCTCAGGTCCTGGGAAACCAAATCATCATTACAAAAACAATACACCTAAAATGACAATATTACCCTCGGTCACTTTTCAATGCTGGTCCATCAATGGACTGGACTTTGCATTTCCATTTTCAGGACCAACCCAGTCCGGCCCAAGTTGGCCCAATTCAAGCCCAAAATATGAAATTGCAAAATCAAATTTAATCTGAAGCCCAAATGTGAAATTCCTAAATCAAATCCAATCTGAAGTTGCTGCAGCACAGAAACAAAACCTTATCCAATTGGGAGTAAAATGATGAAATCCAATGGGACAAAGCCACGTCGACAGCAAAGGATCTTGGCGTATCCAAATCTGGAATTCTGAAGCCACAAGTTGCTCATGTGGCTGTGGCTGCAGACTTTGTTACTCAAAAAGTTTATAATAATATTATGGGATGCAAAACTTCATAAAATTATCAAACAAAAGAAAGAGAGAAATTGCAACCAGTTAGGTCTTCTTCTCGTACAAAATTCAGCAAATGGCAGCTGCCACTGTGACAACTTCTCTCCCCCAATTCAATGGGCTCAGACCCAAAATCGCACTCTCTAATGTGCAAAGCATGGTAAGTTCTGCTCTCTCTTCACCTATGGTCAAAAAAATGGTGCTTCATTTCAATATGTTTCGTGGCATGAAGTAGAATGTATCGTTTAGGATTTGACGTTTGTCGATCTTATCTATCTTGTTTCTCGTTGCGTCATTGCCCATGTTGAAGATATGTAGACCAAGTTAGATTTAGGAAATTTAAATGCTATATTTTTGGGTTGAACAGTAGTAAAGATGATCAACTAGGTACAAGTTAGAGGGTAAATTTGTTTAACAGTTATGAAACTTTGGAAAGAGTTTTAGAAGCATTTAGCTCAAAAGTTGAAGCTATTAAGTGAAGAGGATAAATGGAGATTCATAGTTTATCTCGGAGGAATGGAGAACTGAACTCAAGATCTCGAGTGTAACACGTGCAAGGGAAAAACCATTTACGATACAAACTAATGCGCAAGTTAAATTGACGTGTTCCTCATTTTTCAGGCAGTTGTTCAACCAATGAGGCGCAAGGGCCAGGGCGCCTTGGGAGCTCGTTGCGATTTCATTGGTTCATCCACCAATTTGGTAAGCAAATATTGCACTTAATGTATATAAAACAACCAGATCATACAGTAGTAGGTGAATAAGATTAAGTTACTAATCAATTTGTTGTATTAATTAATTAATCTTGATGTGTGCAGATAATGGTGACTACTACAAGCCTAATGCTGTTTGCCGGAAGATTCGGGTTGGCCCCGTCCGCAAACAGGAAGGCAACCGCGGGATTGAAGCTTGAAACAAGGGACTCGGGCCTGCAGACCGGCGACCCAGCTGGGTTTACACTTGCTGATACCTTGGCCTGTGGGACTGTTGGTCACATTATTGGGGTTGGGGTAGTTCTTGGCCTTAAGAATGTTGGTGCCTTGTAAATTAATTAATTAATTAATCAATCAAATTTCCAAGCGTTTGATTCAAAAGAGGAAGATGTTTGTGAACTACTCTTGCACTGAATGGTATTTTTATGTGTCATTGATAGAATGATGAACTTTTCCTTTCTAAGTAACCGCTTATCGCTTTAAACTTTCTTATAACGTGAGAAGTGAGATGGAGAGATGATCAACAATGTAAACTAAATGCACGGAAGTTTCTCTCCTCGAAGACTTCCTGACAAAGAACCTTTTAAACACCACCCGTCTTGGTGCCACAAACACAAGCATATTAGAATGCATAAACATCACTATATATTTTTGAGGCAATCTCATTGGCTTATTGAATGAAATCTTGCGTTGTGTAAAGTTGTTGCAAATTTTATTTCTTGGTTGATGTATTTGGTAAGAATCGTAAAACTTGGGTTGGAGTCGTTCTTGGCCTTAAAAATGTGAAAGGAACCCAAGGAGTATGAATTATATTGATTAAAATGACCAACCAGCTCCTATTTAGTGGTGTTTCTCTTTTTATAAGATGTCCTAAGTTCAAATTTTCACTTCTCTGTTAGTAAGAACGACCTAGTTGTAAAAGAAAAAAAAAACCTAAACATGACCAAAAGTAAGAAGAATACCAAAGTTGAAAAATAAAATTGTAGTTGGTAAAATTTGACTTGGATATAATTTTTGAAGAACACACTATGTACATTGAGATATTATTGCGTGTCACTCCTTGTATACACTCAAAAAGTCTATTCCAAAATTTTTTTTAATACAAGAGATATTACTATTTTAATTTACACTAGAGGGAGGAATGTAATGTGAGTTTGAATCTAAAACGCAGTAAATTAAGAGAAAAATCTAATCATCAGGGCTATCCACCATTACAATTTTCCAATCCTTTTCAGTTTTTCAACAAAAGAAAAGTCTTTGTTTTTAAAGGAAGGGCGATGCTTTTCACACACCCTTTTTAACTTTCCACACACCCTTCTTAATTTCTAGTAGTCGAATTGGATAAATTAAATGGAAACGACAGACAAGATTTAACAAGAGAGTGAGAAACTTTAAAGAGTGTTATAAAAATGGGTCAGTTTCAATAAATTTTCCAAAAAGGGGCCAAACGGGTCATGAGTCCACGACTTATGGATCAGGCCGACACCTATAAAATGAGGCCAAACCCACCCATGTATCCGCGGGAACAAACGTCGAGGCTATAAGTCCAAACGACGCCGCTTCGTTGCACTTCCTTTCTTCCGTCTGTTTCTAGAAGAGCGAGTGAGACTGGGAGCGAATCGGCTACAACCGAAAAGAGAAAGAGAAAGAAGGTGCTGCTGGTTAGGGCTCACTGGTTCGGCCCCTTTCTCCCCAAAACCAACCAAAGTCATTTGCAGAAGAAGAAGGAGAAGAAGATGAGCGTATGGAACTATGTCGTAACGGCTCACAAGCCCACCAACGTCACCCACTCCTGCGTCGGCAATTTCACCGCTCCTCAGGAGCTCAATCTCATCACTGCGTACGTCACCCCCCCTAATTCCTCTCTCTCTCTCTCTCTCTCTTTCTCTCTCTTCGATTGGATTTCGATTGTATCTTTGTGCTAGGGTTTCGTTGATGCGTTTTGTTTCCTGGGGCAGCCTCTTCATTTTCTCATATACATATATATATATATATGCAGATATATATACCAGGTTAATTTTGGCTTAGAAATTCATGCATTGAGATATTTGCAAGAATTAAAATTTCAAAACAAAAAAAAACTTCAGATTTCGGGCCAAGGCGATTGAGTTTGGGATTTCCTGCCAGTTTTTCGAAATTTTCGTGTAATGCCCGGAGTTTTCTGGGAAAACAATGAAATGTTTATACTTGTAGCTCTGTTTAGGTTAAGGAGATTATCAATTGCTCTTTTAGTGGGGAGGATTAGTGCGGGAGTGGTTCTATCGATAGTCTAGAATGCTTCAATTGATAGAGCTTTCACGTCAAGATTCTTTATTCTGGTGTATAGAGCTTTCATTGATTTATCATATTGTTTTTGCTGCAAGATTTCTTGTCCAAAGTTCTATCTTGTTCATTACTGGCTTCATTAACCTTGATTTCAGGAAATGTACTCGTATTGAAATTCAGCTACTTACTCCTCTGGGACTGCAGGTATGTCAATCTATTTTGCTGTAAAAGAAAAAAGATAGATATGTTAAAGTTAATAGCTTACTTGTGTGCCGTGTTGTTAAAACCTCAGGTTCCAAGAATTGTATCATCATATTTTTAAATGTGAACTGTCCAATGACATTCTTTGGAAAATTGTTGCTCTTCGGTATTTCTTGCACCTTTTTGGCAGTTGATGATGTTATGTTGACTTTTGGTCCAGGGATTTATATATTACTGGGAACGAAGTAGTTAGAATTCATCCAAGAATCAAGTTTTTAAACTCTAAACTTGGACGTAGTATCTTGACACTTTGCATTGCACATAAGTCGTCCCCTAATACGAACTATCATCTACTCATTTCACTTACAACTTAGTCCTATAAAATTATAGTACAGAACTTGTACTATAAGTTTTACTTGACTGTACATAATATGATTTATTTCATGAAGAAGTCATTTATCATGGCATTTGAATTACACTTGTAATACACAATCGAATAAACTGTATCTTCCATTCTTGAAATTGACGTTTGAACTTTTTTGATGTTTATCTGTTTCTGCTATAAAATATCAAATTTGTAGCTTTGTTTGTTTCTGTTTTCATTTACAACTAGGATCCTTTAGCACACATTAAGCTAAATTCTTTTCTCTTCAGCCTATCTTGGATGTCCCGATATATGGAAGAATAGCGACTCTTGAACTTTTCCGGCCTCATGTGAGTATTAATATCATATTTTTGTGTGGTTTTGTATTATTATTTTTTGTCGTTTTAATTATGTTTTCTTTTCAACAGGGCGAAACACAGGATTTTCTTTTTATTGCAACAGAAAGATACAAATTTTGTGTTCTTCAGTGGGATGCCGAAGCATCTGAGCTCATCACAAGGTTAGATATGCAAACCAAGTGAAAGTAGTTGTTGTTCAAAATTATTCACAAAAGTACATAGTAAATACCAGTAATCCAGTCTTCTAGAAACATAATGATGCTTTATTTAGGTGGTGAGTTCATTTTGTTGTCTTTTAGTTGTTAACCTTCAGTCAATAGTTTTTCTAGATACTCATTTTATATGGACTGTAGTAGATGTATGTTTAATGACATTTTGACAAATGCATGTCCTTGTCGTGTAGGGCAATGGGGGATGTCTCAGATCGCATAGGTCGACCTACAGACAATGGTCAAGTAAGTTAAATTATTCTACAACCCTCAGTTCCTGTATTTTTTTCTTGTTAAAACATTTGTGTCTTTCTAGAGTTGACGTCTAAACCATGTTTAAGTTCCAACTGGGAAATCCATAAATATTACTGAGGTGTATTTTCTTGACCTACTATTTTTCTTCAGATTGGTATCATCGATCCAGATTGCAGATTAATTGGACTCCATTTGTATGATGGATTGTTTAAGGTATGTGGTTTTGAATCTTTTACTGGGAAGAAGAAATATAAAGATCTTCATTTTGTCATCACATTTATAGTTTATAAATGCATAATATGCTGTTGGTTTGTCAGGTTATTCCTTTTGATAATAAAGGGCAGCTCAAGGAAGCATTTAATATACGGTATTTTCTCTCTCATTCTTTTGGTTTTCTAGTAATATATATTTTGTTGATTAGTCTTCCTGTGAGTAATTGACCACGACTTGTATTTAAACTTTACTCAAATTGACAATTGATTTTACAAGGCCTCATTATACATTAATAATCGTGCTTAATTATGTTGTTAGCTGTAGTGCCATATTTCTTGTTCCCTTCTTTTTGTGTGAATTATAATTTCTTTTCACTCAAACTACATCTTTGGGTAACTTTTCAGGCTTGAGGAACTTCAAGTTTTGGATATCAAGTTTCTATATGGTTGTTCAAAACCAACAATTGTAGTTCTATATCAGGTACTAGTCATTCCTTTCGTTATGGATATCAAACTTATGTTGGGCTACCGTTTTTCTTCTTTATCTTTTTGTCACTTAAAATTGTCTTAGTATTGTATGTTCAAGTTTTCTGTATACTGTTATGTTTGTTATGTTCCCTGTATTGGATTGGAGATTATTTAAGCAAAGGTTAGGCAATGCTATGTAAGAACTTATTAGTACAGCAGTTTCAAAATGGAAAACTTGGTAAAAACAAGCATGATCTGGTCAATGATGTTGGTGTATTTCTACATAAGTCTACATAAACCATCTAAGATCTTTGTAAATCACCTCCATTTCTAAGTTACAGAACATTCTTTATGTGTAGTGTTAGGGTATTGCTCATATAACATTAGTATATACTAACATTGTGGGAGGCCTTTTGGGGGTGGTAAAATAGTGTAGGAGTATTCCGGACAAAATTTTCGATTGCCTTACTATGGTAAAAATATTGCAGGATAACAAAGATGTTCGCCATGTCAAAACATATGAGGTTTCTCTGAAGGATAAAGATTTCGTTGAAGGTCCTTGGGCACAGAACAACGTTGAAAATGGGGCTGATTTGTTAATACCGGTTCCTCCGCCACTCTGCGGTGTTCTTATTATTGGAGAAGATAATATTGTTTACCGCAGCCCAAATACATTTAAAGCAATCCCGATAAGACATGTATGCTATAGTATCACATGAATGTTGTTTTAGAATTATGTGTTGAATTGGTTATAGAAGTATCATTTCAAGTTTTTATTTGTCATTTGTTATAGTCCATCACAAGGGCCTATGGGAGAGTAGATGCAGATGGTTCCAGGTATTTACTTGGTGATCATGCCGGGCTACTTCACCTACTTGTTATAACGCATGAGAAAGAAAAGTGAGTCCTAATACATTCTTGAAAACATCTAATTGTTTGTGGTTGAAGGTTATGGGGTTAGTTTCTCAGGGTTTCATCTACTCTTCTTCTTGTAGGGTGACTGGACTGAAAATTGAGCTCTTGGGGGAGACATCAATTGCATCTACTATCTCATACCTTGATAATGCATTTGTCTATATCGGATCAAGTTATGGGGATTCACAGGTGGGGTACTCAGAACTATTGCTTGTTACTTGTTCTATTCTTAGCAATAAAAATTTGTTCATCAAAGAATAAGAGTCAACCCTAAACCCATAGAAGGGACCATACACAGTCTATAAAGATAGATTTGACAGAAAGTAGTGGTTTAATAATGTGTTTGAAGTTTTAAATGAAATAAAGATATGTGATTATTATGATCAAAATTACATTGATATGGTATTTGGATTATTATATATTAACACTCTAAAGTGTTGTGAACACAGCTTGTAAAGCTAAATCTCCAGCCCGATGCAAAGGGTTCATATGTGGAGGTTTTAGAAAGGTATGTCAATTTGGGGCCGATCGTTGACTTTTGTGTGGTTGATCTTGAGAGGCAAGGCCAAGGTCAGGTTGTAACTTGTTCTGGAGCTTACAAGGATGGTTCTCTTCGTGTAGTTCGGAATGGAATTGGAATCAATGAACAGGTTTGACTTATTTAAATACTTTTGGTAATTGGTACCCAAAGTTTCATTTTGTACGTTTGCGTGGGGTTCTTGCATACTGATACCTGTCACTTGTACTTTATTATATGACGTTGAACAGGCATCAGTTGAGCTTCAAGGAATCAAGGGAATGTGGTCGTTAAGATCCTCCACTGATGATCCTCATGACACCTTCCTGGTTGTAAGCTTTATCAGTGAGACAAGGATTTTGGCAATGAATCTTGAGGATGAGTTGGAAGAAACTGAGATAGAAGGCTTCTGTTCTCAAGTACAGACTTTATTTTGCCATGATGCTGTTTGTAATCAACTGGTGCAGGTAAGTTGTCTCTATATTACATTGTTTCTTCTATGTTTTAAAGCATTTACTAGAATATACTCAAAAGAAAGCACATTTATGTATTTGTTTTTCCTTTTTTTTGTCTTTTATGTCGTTATGGACACAAACACTAATTTTCAGTCATCACCGTCACATCACTACCACCATTGGGAAGGCAAAGTCCTTAGTTGCTTCTTACCCCTTAATTTCTCTTCTACCATCCTTAGGGACACCTTAGTAACTATTAATTTGAACATTGCTTGTCTACACTTTACTAATAAATCACATCATACCTGAGGTAGTAGGGAAAATCTACACCATCTATCTATCTAGATGGTGTTGATGTATTTTCAGCGACCACGTTTGTTACCTCTTTTATGTGATGTTAACATTTTGAGGTTATATTTTTGTTTTAGAAAATATTGTATTATGTAAATAGTGTGGATTCTAAAGGTGATTAAATTATTGATGATTGACATATATAGTATCTATTGAATGCTGGCTGATGAATTGACACCACAGGTCACTTCAAGCTCTGTAAGACTAGTCAGTTCTACAACTAGGGAGCTCAAGCATGAGTGGAATGCTCCAGCAGGCTATTCGATTAATGTTGCCACTGCTAATGCCACCCAGGTTTTGTTTCTACTTGTTATAACTTTTAAGTTTGCAAGTAAGCTAATAAAAATTGCGTTTCTTATTAAAAACTAAATTTTCAAGTAAGGAGCATTGGCAGTTTTAGCCGTGTCATTGAATCAGATCAGTTTTTTTTTTTTTTTGTGGGAAAATCTTGAGTGAAACCCATAAGGATTTAGGAATCAGTCCCCTTAAATTTTCAGGACATCTTATACTATTATAATCTAGAATAGGTGGTTTTTCATATGGGGCTTCTGTTGACTCTCAAAACCTAGATTAAAATCTAAACTTTTACACAATACACCCTAGCATATTTCTGAAACATCCTTGAAAAGTTAAGTCTCTTATTTCTTTGAAACTTGAAATAAAAAATATTTGATAGATTCCCTGGTGTTGATAAATCCCCTTTCTAGTCTCAGAACTGCAAATGAGTATACCATACATGCTGTTTCCTAACATGGTATTGTTTCTTTTCATGGATGTCTGCATTAACATTTGGTTGCCTGATGTTGCTTTAATCTACTTCTGTGACAGGTTTTATTGGCGACTGGTGGAAAGCATTTAGTTTATTTGGAAATTGGTGATGGGATATTGACAGAGAAAAACCATGCACAGTTGGATTTTGAGATATCATGCCTCGACATAAACCCCATAGGCGACAATCCCAACTATAGCCAGCTGGCAGCTGTTGGAATGTGGACAGATATTAGTGTCCAGATATATTCACTTCCTGACCTGAACCGCATCACTAAGGAACATTTGGGAGGGGAGATCATACCTCGTTCTGTTCTTCTTTGTGCCTTTGAAGGGGTATGCCTCTGCCTGATCCTACTCATTTTGTATGGCTCACTCATTAATATTGGTCATAAATGCAGTGTCTGTTTTTGGGATTACCATTGGGGAGTGGCTCTTCTAATAGCATGTTTAACTGATTATAAATTTCATTATCATCATTTTGGAATTTATCTAGAGTGTTGAGGCCTATGTTGGTGTGTCAATCAATGTGGACTTTTGTAGCATAGATGAGGGAATTTTAATTTGCACATCTATTGCTTCCTTTAGTTCCTTCATAAAGTTTTTACTTAAGTTATTTGGTTATTGAGTAAGTTTTTTGTTACTGTTTTTCTTAATCAGATATCCTACCTATTGTGTGCCCTTGGAGATGGGCACCTCTTAAACTTTATATTGAACACAAGCACTGGTGAGTTGACGGACAGGAAAAAAGTCTCTCTTGGGACTCAGCCCATTACACTCCGTACCTTCTCATCCAAGAGTACTACGCATGTATTTGCTGCATCGGATAGGCCAACTGTCATTTATAGTAGCAACAAGAAGCTGCTTTACAGCAACGTAAATCTGAAAGAAGTCAGCCATATGTGCCCATTCAACTCTGCTGCTTTTCCAGACAGGTACTTTTCTCTTTCTTCTGTTCACTCGTAAAATACAGATAGGGTCTCGGTTTGGTGGATATGAGGTTTAGTCTATATCCAAATATCTTATCTTTTTCATATTTTCAATTTGTAATCCACTATTACTTGTGTGATGGCTGCCATTTTATGAAATTATCATACCAAGATGGTTTATAGTAGTTAAAGTGATGAGTTAGTTTCCAAATTGATTGTTAGAGTTACCATTTGTTGGTGTGATACTTGCTTTATTTTAGCAACTGACCAAATGTTGTATATGCAATTAGCATGTTTTAAATATTTATCTAAATGAAAATTTACATAAAAATAAGGGTCTAGGTGCAACTTAGACACAACCATAAGCTGTTTTTTTTTATTCTGTACTGTTACTACACGGGTTGACAGGGGAACTCTTCCCCCAGCCTCCTTAAACTGTCAAACTTTCAGATTAAACAATTTTCCTTTTTTTTTTTCCCCTTATGACAACAGCCTTGCGATTGCTAAGGAAGGTGAACTTACTATCGGCACAATTGATGACATCCAGAAGCTTCATATTCGCTCTATTCCCCTAGGCGAGCATGCACGTCGTATCTGTCATCAGGAGCAGTCCAGGACTTTCGCCATTTTGAGTGTGAAATTTAACCAGTCTAGTGCAGAAGACTCAGAAACACACTTCATCCGATTGTTAGATGACCAGAGTTTTGACCTCATAACATATTATCAACTGGACGCTTTTGAGTATGCCTGCTCTATACTTAGCTGTTCTTTCTCAGATGACAGTAATTTATATTACTGTGTCGGGACTGCATATGTTCTCCCGGAAGAAAATGAGCCAACCAAGGTAAGATGGCATTTTAGTTTACTCGTTTTAGTGCAGAAATCTTACTTGAACTGGTAACTAGCTGATTTTCCATCCTCCCTCTGTAAGCTGACAATACTGTATAATTGTAGGGCCGCATTCTGGTTTTCATTGTTGAAGATGGGAAGCTGCAGCTCGTCGCTGAGAAGGAAACCAAGGGATCTGTTTACTCTTTGAATGCGTTCAATGGCAAGTTACTTGCTGCTATTAATCAAAAGATACAGTTATACAAGTGGACACTGCGGGATGATGGTACTCGTGAATTGCAATCGGAATGTGGACATCATGGCCACATACTTGCCCTTTATGTCCAGACTCGTGGAGATTTCATCATCGTTGGGGATTTAATGAAGTCAATTTCTCTGTTAATGTACAAGGTAATAAAACTAATATTCAACCCTCTGCATGCCATGGACAAGTACTTACTCAAAGTAGTAGCAGTAGTTGATTTGTTTAGTCCGGGATGAATTGCATAAAGTTGCAACTTAAAATTACTTGATCCATTGAAATTGAAATGTGATATTGGGATATTTTGTGGGAGGTCATATCTTTGTTGTAGATTAATCAATGCCTCGTAATAAGAGTCCCTTTTGTGTCTGCTAGTCCATCGTGAGGTTCTCTTGTTTGAATTTGTAGATCCAGTTTTTACTATGTTGTTGCTCTCTTTCTATAAATTCAGCTCCTCTAAGTTTGGTAATACTACAAATTATAAACTATTCTCTTGCTTAACTGATAAGTTTTGTTCATGTATTCAGCATGAGGAAGGTGCCATTGAGGAGCGAGCCCGTGATTATAATGCAAATTGGATGTCTGCTGTAGAGATCCTCGACGATGATGTTTACATTGGAGCTGAAAATTTCTTCAACCTCTTCACTGTTCGTAAAAATAGCGAGGGTGCAACTGATGAGGAGCGGGGCCGCCTTGAGGTTGTTGGTGAGTATCACCTAGGTGAGTTTGTCAATAGGTTTCGGCACGGCTCTCTTGTCATGCGGTTGCCAGACTCTGATGTGGGCCAGATTCCAACTGTCATCTTTGGCACCGTCAATGGCGTAATTGGAGTAATTGCCTCACTTCCTCAAGAGCAATATGCATTTTTGGAGAAGCTCCAGTCCAACTTGAGGAAGGTGATAAAGGGTGTTGGAGGGCTGAGCCATGAGCAGTGGAGGTCATTCAGCAACGAGAAGAAAACTGTAGACGCCAAAAATTTCTTGGATGGCGATCTGATAGAATCGTTCCTTGATCTCAACCGTAACAAGATGGATGATATCTCAAAACAAATGCGCGTTTCAGTGGAGGAGCTCTGCAAGAGAGTAGAAGAATTGACGAGGCTGCATTGAGTTGGGACCTTTTTCTATCATTTCCCCTCCCCTGGTCCTGTTTCAGTTTTCGATAGCACAGGTGGTACATATTGGCACTGTATCTTGGATCTGTTGTGTAAAATACCTGGCTGTGTAACTTGGGAAAATGCTTCCTTTGAGTTTTACGGTAAAAACTGGATGTTCGTTCTTTTAGTCGGTAATTTTATTTTGGTTGTAAAGGGGCATTTACATTTGTGTTGTTTATTTATTTGTATTTTTCTGAAAGGTGTCTTTGGATACGTGTGATATTTTTCTTCTTGAGAAATTTACCTCCTACTTACCCCCCTCTATAAGTTGACCATGAGTTTTTTCATTTTCTTCAACATACTTTAAAAATAGTTGATCATCCATTTCAATCCAATCCTCCGTACCAAACGAGACAGTTACGGATCATCGATTCAGGCATCGGACTAGAAATACTGAAATAGACTGAAATAGTGGTTTAGGACGCGTATTCCAAAATTTTGTACCCCGAAAAACCCTAAACCTTGTTGACAGGTTTTTTCCCTCAACCTTGCACTCTTAAAATTTCGTCCTCAACTGTATTTAATTGTCGAACAATTTTCGTAACTTAAGTTTCGTTGTTGGTTTTTTAAAAATATTTGCAAAAACCATCCCCCAAAAATTTTATTTTATCTAGACGACCCTTGTATTTTATTAAATTTTCCTATTTCCCATTTTGTTTAGGTTAATCCGATATCCGTAAAAGATGAGATGAGGTTGACCCACCGCCCGTAAAGCTTTCCTATTTGTTGGAGGAGGAAGCCGGCATAAGAGGAGAGAGCTATATATGTAAAGTCAACAAAACAGTGATGAAAAACTGATAGCTGCTTCTCGACTGGTCAGAACCCAAGTATTATTCAACTGCGATTCTCAAGAAAATAGTGATGATTCCAAAGACGAAAAACCGATAGCTACTGCCAGACAACTACTGAAACCTTCTGACGACGACGATAAACCTTTATCATCAAGGCTGCTACTTACACCCAAGTCAAAAGTTGAAAAGAAGAGGCCCCTAGATCACAAGGCCAATTCTTCACCTAAAAGGCCAAAAGTTTCACATGCTTCTTATTCTTCTACATCTACCCTAAAAATTAAGGAGGAAAAAGATGACGACGACGACGATGACGAGATTCTAATTTCCCAGAGGATCAAGAAACCTACATTGTTGACAAAGAAAAAGGCAACGAAAGTCGGTTCATCCTCGATCAAGAAACCGATCAACAAGGTTCCGCCTCCGTACAAGCCCCACAGAGTAAAGATGCTGTATGAAGGGAAGCCGGTAGAATTGAGTCCGGAACAAGAGGTCGCAACTATGTACACCGTGATGAAAGATACAGATTACGTGCAGAAGAAGCAAAACATTCCGAAACAATGTTTGGAACGATCGGCGCAAGTTGCTTGGGGAGAACCATGTAATTCGAACATTGGATGGTTGTGATTTTACTCCGAAAAACGAGTGGTGTACGAATGAGAAGGAAAAGAGGAAACAAATGAGTAATGAAGAGAAGAAGGCCTCGGAGGCGGAGAAAAAGAAACAAGAGGAGAAGTATGCGTGGGCGTTCGTTGATGACGAAAAAGAGAAGGTTGGAAGCTTCAGATTTGAACCTCCTGGATTGTTAAGAGGCCGAGGGGAGCATCCAAAGTCGGGGAAGGTGAAAAGGCGGATTCTTCCGAGTGATGTTACAATTAATATAGGAAAGGATGCACCTGTTCCAGAGTGTCCTGTCCCCGGCGAAAGGTGGAAACAAGTGAGGCATGATGATACGGTTACATGGTTAGCTTTCTGGACAGATCCAATCAATCCAAAGAAATTCAAGTACGTGTCTCTGGGGGGCTAGTAGCTCCTTGAAGATAGAAAGTGACCAGAAGAAGTACGAGAATGTGAGGAGGCTCAAGGACTACATTGGGAAAATCAGGGCAGATTACACTAGGGATTTTACTAGTAAAAGATTGCGTGAAGAGGTAGATAGCGGGTGCTACCTATCTCATCGATAAGCTTGCTCTGAGGGCGGGGAATGAAAAGAGCGAAGATGAAGCTGGTACTGTCGGTTGCTGCACATTGAAGGTAGAGCATGTGAAAGCAATCGCCCCTAACTCGTTGGAGTTTAACTTCCTTGGTAAAGATTCGATCAGATATGAAAACACCGTTGAAGTTGAGGTTCCTGTTTACAAGGCAATTAGACAGTTCCAGGCTGGGAAGCGAGGTGGTGATCATCTCTTCCACAAGCTGGATGCGAGTAGATTGAATGCTCACTTAAAGCAACAACAGATGCCGGGCCTTGGCCTTACGGCGAAAGTGTTCCGTACCTACAATGCTTCTATCACATTGGATAACTTGTTGAACAAGGAAATCAAAGAGGGAGCAGATCTTTCAGAGCAAGTCGCAGTTTATAACCACGCTAACAAAGAGGTTGCCATAATTTGTAATCACCAGCGTACGGTCTCAAAGTCTCACGAAGAACAAATGTCTAAATTGATGGAAAAGATTGGCGGACTTCGGGACATCCTCAAAGAGCTGAAAACAAAGTTGGACAGGGCGAAAAGAGGAAAGCCACAGCCTCTGACTGGGTTGATGGAAAGAAGCGAAAGAGAAATTTGACCCCGGATGCCTTGGAGAAGAAGATAGCTCAAAAAACTGCCAAGATCGAAAAAATGGAGATGGGTGTGAGAACGAAAGAGGATCTGAAAACAGTGGCGTTGGGAACATCGAAACTCAACTATCTTGACCCCAGGATCACTGTTGCATGGTGCAAGCGAAATCAAGTTCCAATTCAGAAGATGTTCAACACTACTCAACTGAGAAAGTTTGCTTGGGCAATGACTGTGGATCCTGACTTCAGATTCTGATGTTTGAAGATCAATTTTTCTATTGTTTGTTTATTAATTCCGATGACGATGTTTTGAACGTTGTTATCGAGTTCTTGCTTCACATCATTAATTGAATTTGAATTTTTTTAACTTCTAATATCACGGACTCGGTTAAATCTGCCATCTTTGTCTACAATCCTTGTGGTTTTTTTTTATTTTTATAAAAAGGGGACCAGCTGATGGTTAAGACACGACAGTCCACCTTACGGGGGCCGGGAATCCTTGTGGGTTCGAACAATCGAAACAGTTGATTTGTTCAATGCATATGAATGGATGGATATGACCAAACGTCTTTAAAAGAAAATTAAAACAATAAGTGGGTCTCTGATTATGTCAAATGTATGGTAATCAATCACAAATGAGTCAAGTTAAATGAAGAAATTGATGACAATCCCACTTTTCCAGAAACAAACACAATTAAGAAGCATATTTGGAGTCCATCCAAAAACAATAAGTGACTGCCATTGAAACTTTTAAGTAAAACTCAACATTTTTGGCACAAAGAAAACAAACATGTTGTTGCAGAGGAAGACGAAGGGGTTTAAGGCACTGGGTTCATGGACGATCTTGGCTCAGAAAAAGGCTGTAATGGGCTTTCCATAGATGGAGTACTGGCCTGGAGCCTAGCCAAGCCCACTTGCCCTAACATACGTTTACTAAAACATGTGGAATAAAAAACAAAACTGCGAGTTTACTAAAACATTTGTAGAATCCGTGATAAGGCACGACATGAACACCAAGATCTCCAATGGATTTGCAATGAACAGTGAGGTTGAGACCTGCACCCAAATCATTAGTCCAGCAACACAACTGCTCGCAGTAACAAGAAATGTCAGCACCAAAAAAATGCATTATTTCGAATGAGTGAACAAGGTGGAGCATTTGCTTGTTTCTCAATTCTTTTAGGTGTGTTTAACGTGCATGTTTCTTATACATACCGAAAACATTCATTCATTCATTCTTCTAGCCATTTCTGGGAAAATTGAAAATACTATACTACGAAAGATGGATTATATACTAACAATTGATTTGTTCAATGCATATGGATGGATATGACGTCGACTAAACGTCTTTAAATGATTCATTTGTATGGTAATCACAAATGAGTGAATTTAAATGAAGAAATTGATGCTAACTACAAAGTTTTATCTTTAAGGAAAAAGCAAGTTTTGTAGTTTGGACTCGTTTTGAGCCACTGTGGCTCTTCGATATCCTAGCTACCGATGCAAATGTATCAACGACTTTGAATTCTTTCTGTAACTATAAAATTTTGTCCTGGTTGAAGGCAAATTTCTTGGACATCGATATGATAGAGTCGTTCATTTGCGGCGTGAACAAAGAGGTTGGCGGCCTTCGGGGCATCTTGAAAGAGCTGAAAATAGAGTTGGACAAGGCAAAAAGAGGAAAGCCCCCGGTCGCTGAAAGACGCTGATGGAAAAAAGCGAAAGAGAAATGTAACCCTGGATGCCTTGGAGAGGAAGATACCTCAAACAAATGCGAAGATCTGAAAACAGTGGCGTTGGGAACTTTTGAAAGCTTTAGAAAATGGTGAACTTGTGTTAATTTATCGATTTAGCATATATAAAGCACCAAAGATTTTTCAAAACCCAGGTTTTGTTTTTCCTTCTTGTAACTTTTAAGTTTGCAAGTAGCTAATGAAATTCGTGTTTCTTATTAAAAATTAAGTTTTCAAGTATGAACCATTGGCAGTTTTACCTGCGTCATGGATTAAAAATCAGTGTTTTTTGTGGGGAAATCTTGAGTGAAACCCATGAGGAATTAGGAATCATATTCCCGTTAAATTTCAAGACATCTTATCCTATTATATTCTTTGAGTACAAATGATATTCTACATTAATCTACACTAAGGTAGGAGATGATTTGAACCCGGGATGCAGTGAATTGAAGAAGAATGCTCTAACCTCCACCACTTGCATATACTATTTATATTCTAGAATATGTGTTTTTTCGTTAGGAATCATGCACATATATTACTATGTACTAAACCTTAGTCTTAGTTTGGCCAAACGAAATAAGTAGCAGAGATAGTCATAAGGATCAAAGTTCTACATTTAGAAAGAAAATTCAAATATCATGGACAAATTTTTAGTTCAGAACCAAAATTAAATACAATCCAAGTTCATAGACTAATTGGACATAATTTTTAACATACAGTGGGGCAAGTTATGGTACCATCAAAAATCTCTTTTATTTTCTTTTTTCTGCGAACCTTTTGACCTGGCCAATAAAGGCACTGCCAAATTTGTAATTTACATGGTAAATGACATTAGATGAGAGTAAACCACATTAGATGAGAGTAAACGACACCAGATGAGGTGAACATTTTTTTTAAGAACATTTTGTTTTTTATATACAATGATATTCTATTTTAAGGAGAGGGGAGAAATATTCTATGAACCTTTAAACATAAAAGAATGATAAAAGAAGTGGTAAATGACATTAAATGAGGGTAAAAACCTACAAATTTCATTGTTTAAATACTATATATGGCAAATTACATTTTAATTCAACATAAATTTTATGAGGTTTTAATGAAAAGGGTTTAACATAACAAAAATTAAATGTAAAACACATAATGGGATTTTATTAATAATAAGAATATAAAAAAAAAAATCGGTGACATTTTTGTAAATAAGTTGAAGTTTAGTTGTAATATCGTAAAGAAGTTAAAGTTTGCTAAAAAATAAAATAAAATAAAAAGGTAGTGGCATTTTCATAAATAGGTTGAAGTTTGATGACGCCAATTGTTTCTACATTGTTTAGGTCAACTATTCTTTAAATGTCACTGCCTCTTTTTTTATTCTTACTATTAATAAAAATTCATTAGTTGGTTTTGGTCAAAAAAACAAGTCGTAGTTTGTGAGGCCATTTTTATTAGTTTTATTTAAACTTTAAGACAGTCGCCCTTGTGTTGGCTTGACCCATATTGGGCTCGTGCCATGCTGACTCATTTACCAAAAAAAACCTTGACCCATCTTAGCCTATGAGTACGTGTCGTTCTAGGCCTATATTAAGAAAATTTGTGCGATGGTGTGCTGACCAGTTTTAAATGGGACGTACTCGTGCTTGTTATGGGGCCAGCCCGACCTGTTGTACACATATAGACGCGATTAAATAAGAAAAATTAAAACAACAAAGTTATATATGAATCTCAAAATCCCTCTATTATTTTCAAATACCTCATTTCCTCCTCAATTAGAAATATAAGTTTGTACAATATGATCATCACTCTATTATTGACGATGATGCTACAAATCAACAATGAAGTATCAAATGTTGTTTTATGGGAAACACAATCTGAGCAAAGCAAGATGTGAGATTGGGGCATTGAATCGTGAAGAAGTGGTCAACAAGGTAGTTTTACGTGATACTAGCAACCTAATAGACGTAACTACTCACCGAAGTGGTCAACAAGGTAATTTTGAGGCAATCACGCAAGTGCTTTGGCCCGTAACATATTTGTTCAAGCTTGTCCCATAACGAGCTCGTGCCGTGCCGACTCACATGCCAAAATACCTCACCGAGCCTAGCCTATGAGTCTTTGTACTATTAGGCATGTACTACAAAAATTTGTGTCGTGCTGACTGGTTTTAAATGGGTCATGTTCATGCTTGTTTCGGGCTGGCCCAACCTGTTGTACACCTATAGCCGCAATTAAACAAGGAAAATCAAAACAACAAGGTTATTGTATATAAAGCTCCAAATCGTTCTATTAATTACAAATACCTCATCTCCTCCTCAATTAGAAATATTATTTTGTACAATATGATCATCACTCTAGTATTATTAACAATGATGCTACAAATCAACAACGTAGTATCAAATGTTGTTTTATGGGAAACACAATTTGAGCAAAGCAAGATGTGCAGTTGGGGCATTGAATTGTGAAGAAGTGGTCAGCAAGGTAGTTCTATGTGATAGTAGCAACCTAACAGAAGTCACTACTCAGATGGAGGAGGTAGAAAACTTGAGTGCTTATGTTGGAATCTTAATGTTCAATGTGTCATATTTTAACCCCTAAAAATTCACCATCACTACCCCTGGTTCTGCCAATTGAGGTAAGGGCTTTGATCAAGGAGTATGCAACAAGAGCCAACATAACAACTCAAGTTAAGACCCTGAGATCACTCCAAGCATTCTAAAACTGTACATCCTTGCTTCAGGGGTTGATGTGCTCCGTACAGTTGTGCCTTACGGGCCAACATTCTTCAACCTAAACAACTACCAGCTGGTCTCAGACTATGCACTCTTGTCTGGTACCTTGATGGCAACACCTCATATGAGTGGAGTTGTTGGTCTGATCGAGAATGGAGCCAAGTGACCATTCCATCAACAATCATGTTACCTATAAATTTCTTGGTTCAAATAATATATAAGGCAAATTAAATATAAATTTTGAGGCAATCACGCATGTGCTTTGGCCCGTAACATGCTTGTTCAAACTTGCCCCATAATGGGCTCGTGTCGTGCCGACTCATGTGCCAAAATACCTCGACCAAGCCTAGCCTATGAGTGCTTGTACTTCTAAGCGTATACTACAAAAAATTGTGTCGGGCTGGCTGGTTTTTAATGGGTCGTGCTCATGTTAGTTTCGAGCTGGCTCGACCTGTTTTACACCTATAACCGCAATTAAACAAGAAAAATTAAAACAACAAAGATTATTGTATATGAAGCTCAAAGTCCCTCTATTAATTACAGATACCTCATCTCCTCATCAATTAGAAAGATAAGTTTGTACAATATATGATCATCACTCTAGTCTTATAGACGATGATGCTAGAAATCAACAATAAAGTATCAAATGTTATTTATGAGAAACACAATATAAGCAAAGCAAGATGTGAGGTTGGGGCATTGAATCGTGAAGAAGTGGTCAACAAGGTAGTTCTATGCCATAGTAGCAACCTAACAAACGTCACTACTCAGATGGAGAAGGTAGAACACCCGGGCGCTTATGCTGGATCTTAATGTTCAATGTGTGATTTTAACCCCAAAAATTCTCCATCCCCACCCGCCAATTGAGGTAAGAGCTTTGATCAAGGAGTATGCAACAAGGGCCAACACAACAACTCAAGTTAAGACCCTGAGCTTTGTGCATACCAATTTGGGTGCAAAACCAGCATCATAAGTGTACTCTCAATCTTTAAGAGGACTAGACCCCATCACTCCAAGCATTCTAAAACCATACATTATTGCTTCGGGGGTTGATGTGCTGTTTATAGTTGTGTCTAAGAAACTAACATTCTTCAACCTAAACAACTACTAGCTGGTCTCATATTATGCACTATTATCAAGGACCTGGATAGCAGCACCTCATGTTAATGGAGTTGTTGCTTTAATCAAGAACGGATCCCAACAACCATTCGATCAACAATCATGTTACCTATAAATTTCATGGTCCAAATACCATATATAGGCAAATTGAATTTTAATATAAATTTTAAGGCGATCTTAGCTTGAGTCGAGGTAAGGGGCTCGGCAGTGTGGAATTCGAAAAGATTCTGGAGATCTTTATCTTTCTTTCAATAGCCGGCCAAATGACTACAGGATCATCCTCTACCTCAATTCACTACTTTGGCTCGTAACATGCTTGTGCAAGTTTGTCCCATAATGGGCTTGTGCCGTGCCGACTCACGTGCCAAAAAACCCGACCAAGCCTAGCCTATGAGTGCATGTACTGCTAGGCCTATACTACACAAATTTGTACCGTGCTGGCTGGTTTTAAATGGATTGTGCTCGTGCTAGTTTCGGGCTGGCTTGACCTACTTTACACTTCTAGCCGTGGTTAAACAAGAAAAATTAAAACAATAAGATTGTGTATATAAAGCTCAAAATCCTTCTATTAATTACAAATACATCATCTCCTCCTCAATTAGAAAGATGAGCTTTACATTATGATCATCACTCTAGTATCATGAACGATGCTGCTGCAAATCAACTTTTTGCTGCTTTTAGCATTATTGTCTCTCTTGTTATTTTTCATGAATTATGATATTATATGGTTGAAGAAAATGTGTTTTATCTAGGTATTGTATATAATTCATAACCCTTTATTTATTTTTTGAGACGAGATATATTGGAGGAGGGGGTGGAACTCAGTATTTTAGGTGCAAATATTGAATAATTTTAACCAAATGAGCTATAAACAGTTTCGTGTATGTTATTTGGTATGAATTATAATATCTAGTGATTAGTAATCACTTTTCCAGCCAAGATACATTGCCAGAACTATTTATTGAAGACTAGATAGAAAACAAATATTTTGTGAATTCCTTAGGAACCCCAAGCGTAGCAATCTTCTTTTGTTGCCCCGCTGCCGCTGGTTATGAGGCACAGGAGGTTCTGTTTTATGCTCCATGGACAATAATTTCCGCATGCAAGCCAGTCTCTTGATGATTCGTATATGATAAACGAACGACCCGTAATATTTTTCCATTGGAAATCGCAGATGTGTGGTGCAGGTTCAAATGGATGAAGAACATGGAATGCGTAGAATCCGTGATAAGGCACGACATGAACACCAAGATCGCCGTAATTGGATTTGCAATGAACCGTGAAGTTGAGACCTGCACCCAAATCATTAGTCAGTTTAACAACAGTATCCAGTTTAATAAGCGCATCACATCTAGTAGCACTGCTGACAATTACAAGAAATGTCAGCACCAAATGAGCATTATTTCGAATAAGTGAAGAAGAAGAAGAAGAAGAAGAAGAAGCCATTTGCTTGTTTCTGAAATTTTCTTCGGTGTTCAAAGCGTGTGTGTGTGTTCATGTATATATAATTGCATATTTGCTCCATTCATGGAGCATAAATATTATACTATAAAAGATGGAGGGCCTAATTACCTGCTAATAATGACGGATTATATACTAAACAAGAATCGAAACGGTTGATTACATGACTCAACGTTTTCAAATGATAATTAAGGTCTCTGATTATGTCATTTGTACGGTAATCACAAATGAGTGAAGGAAGAAATGATATTACAAGTAGTGAAGGGAAGAGAACGGCTGGATTGGACCATCATCTATCACCAATAATCCTCACAAGAACAGAATCCCTCAATAAAGTGATGGAATCGGTTGCGATCACGAACGATAATTTCTCTACCAAACTTGGCCGAGGCATGCTTCATGAAAGAATGACAGTCATGACAAATTCGAAGGTTCTTCACGACCCTTACTGTCGTGCTATCCTTGACAGTCATAAGAGCAAAAGCCACAGCCAATTTCTCACTGTGATAGCCCAGACATTGCTCCTTCTCCTCCTCTTCAATGTCATGCAGCACATTATTCGTATGCGGAGTATACCCCGTGTCTCTTATACTTCCAATTATTCTACCTACGAATTCTCGAATATCATCCGAACGGGGATGAGAGTTATCCCCCGACACAAACTCATGAATGACTTGGTCTACACTAATCAAACTATAGCCACGATTCTTGTTAATCCTCTTTGCTCTCATTGAAGTCCTAACCTTCGCCTTTTCAACCCATCTACCGGCTCCTCCATAAGCATTAGATAAAAGCACATAATCGCCGTCATGACAAGGATCTAGCTCGTGGACCTTCTCCTTCACTTTCTCAGCCAACACAAGATCGTTATGACTAACACATGCTCCAAGCAAAGTCCTCCAAATTACCGAATTTGGCCTTATTGGCATCTTCTCAACGAACTCATATGCTTCGTGAAGTAAGCCGCCCCGGCCAAGCAGGTCAACCATACAACCATAATGCTCAACCGTTGGCTCCATACCGTACTCATCCTCGATGCTTTTGAAAATTCTCCAACCATCTTCAACAAGGCCACCGTGACTGCAAGCCACTAAAACCCCAGTGATGGAAATATGATCTGGCTGCAAGCCAGAGTTGTTCATCTCATAAAAGATTCTCAGTGCTTCTCTACTGCGGCTGTGCACCGCAAGGCCACTAATCAATGCTGTCCATGTATTTACATTCTTGAGTGGCATTTCATTGAACACTCTGATTGATTTATCAACGGAGCCACATCTCGAATACATGTCAATCAACGCTGTACCCAATGCAACTGTAAGTTCTAGCCCGCTTCTGTAAATAAATTTATGAACCCACTGACCCAATTCCATTGCCCCTAAGCTTGAAACAGCAGATATCACGCTGAGCATAGTGACTTCATCTGGCATCACATTCTCTGCAAGCTGCATTTGCTGAAACAAAGCAAGAGCTTCATATGCAAATCCGTTGTTGACAAAACAAGAAATCATGGAAGACCAAGAAACCAAGTCTCTCTGGCGCATTGCGTGGAACACGTTCATTGCAAGCTCAACTGACCCACAACCCCCGTATAAACTAACTAATGCATTCTGAACATATATGTCTGAATCGAAACCAAGCTTAAGAATAAGTGCATGAAGATCTTGACCCTGTTGAAGGCGAGCGCAAGCCTTGAGAAGAAATGGGAAGGTGAAGTTATCCGGTGGGACAGCTTGGTGACGCATTTGGGTAAAGAAGGAGAGTGCATGACAACAAGATGAGGGGGCTGCTGCATGGGCTCTAATGATGGTGTTGTAAGCAAAGGTGTTCGGAAAGGGAAAGTGGGAGAAGAGGGAGCGGGCGTAGGTTAAGCTTTCAGGGGATGATGTGGCAGTGCACCCAAGAAGGAGGCGTCCGAGGGCGTGGTTGTCGCGGCCAATCTTGATGAACCAAGCGTGGAACTTGTACACATTGTTCATTGACATTATTCTTTCTCATTGCAACTGTTGTCTTAAAGGGAAATTAGGTACCTGTCTTGAGAAGAAAAGATTTTATTAGCTCCAGTCTGCTAACTTAAATCCTTCAAAACTATCCGCCAAAATGGTGCGGCGCATACAATATTTCCTAAATATTTGGTCAAATAGAGATTCCGAATTTAACAAAACCCAAAATCTGCAAAAATCTGGTGTGGACGAAGCAGTATTCCTCCAACCAAAAAACCACCCTTCTCATTTTTTCTAAAGTACTTTCTTCAAAGCTACTCTCTCTCTCTCTCTCTAAAAAATAAACATTTCATTGCTCACTGCTATCAAAGCAGAAATCATAAAAAAAACCACTAAAAAATAAACATTTCATTACTCACTGCAATCAAAGCAGAAATCATAAAAAAAAACCAGTGCAATTGCATTGTCCAATGCAATTGGTAAAATTATGCAAGATCAAATTAATCAAAACTAATACAAAAACCCAAATTACAACTTAACATACATAACTAATAAAAAAATCATTACAATTAAGCAATTAATCAATCAATAATTCAATAATAAACCTTAAAATTAGTACAATTACACAGAGAGTCTGGAGATTAATTACCTTCGATAATCGGTAGTTCAAATGTTCAGCTATCGAAGAAAAGAGAAGAGGGCTGGCGGAGCTGGTGGAGAGAGTGAGAGCGAAGAACACGGAGAGTGCAGTCAGCTACCGCCGTGCTGTGTTTTTCTGGGGATTCGAGTGCGAGAGATCGAACCAAGGAAGAGGAAAGGGTTTAAGGCACTGGGTTTACGGATGGGCTTGGCCCAGAAAAGGCAATAATGGGCTTTTTAGATGGAGTATTGGGCCTGAGCCTTTCAAAGTCCACTTGTCCAAACAACCCATGAATATCTCGTCCAACTTCGTACTACGGTCCCGACATGTGCATTTTACAACTTCAAAATCAATTTTCTGGTCTAATGGGGCAGAAATTTGAGATGAAAAACATACTATCTATTAGGAGGTATTGTTAAATAAATCGTGTGGCTTAGTACTACGGTCAATTGAAGTTTGGCACGTTTCATCAAAAGCAATATAATGTCTTTGGCCCTTTCACTATAATGCATCAACTCTGTCTTCTCTACTTCTCTAACTTTATTTACAAAGTACAACTTATATGACGCGAGTTCACTATCACGATAGCATCCAGTGTCAATAACATAAAAACATGTGCAAAAAAACTAACACATGTATTTGTATTATTGACACGGAACGCCACGTGGCGGTGTATATGTGTCATACAAGTCCTTCTCCTATTTGCATCCTAAAATTTTACATTTTTCCTATGAAGCACAACGGTTTAACATCCTAGAATCCAATAACATGTAAAAGATCTATTTTCATCCACATACTTAGTTGTTCTGATTTCATACAAATTGAATTCCAAGTGGGGATAAGCTAATTAGCTTGCACCCCCACCTAAAGCACAAACCAACAAATTACAAATAGTTGGAAGTTAAGTATTGTGTGGCATCTATGATATGTGGCTTTCTTTTTCAACCCTAATTAGAGCCATAGAAAGAGAAGTGAGTGGGCATGGTACTTGAGATTCCATTTGACATATAAATAAAATGCCATAAAATAGTGTGAATGATCCGTTTGAACCAAGACAAAAATCAATAGTATTTTGAGCACAGCACTTTGTCTCTTCCATACGAATTTAGCCAAAGGCAATGTATATTTTGGTTACCTCTGTGCAACACTAGAACCTCTCAAAAATAAATAATTGGTGTCTCGTGTCTAATTAATAAGCATACAAAAGCATCCTCATCCCCCTAGATATTCTCAACCTAAGCTAATTAAGCTACCAATTATTTATCATCATATTTTATATTTCCTGGTATGGTTTTTTTTTCTTTAATAAGGAATTAGCTGGTGGCTAAGTCACAGCATCCACCATTTCGGGGACTAGAAAGGCTCACAAAATCATTTTTATTTCTCCCTGAGCACTATCGTGTGATTCACCAGTGCCAAAAATCGAACCCAGAACGAGCCGTGTAAAATACAGACATGGAATATGCCCCAACCATTGGACCACCCCGTGGTGGTTTATTTCCTAGTATGGTCGAGGTTTATATTTAAGGAGATTCCTTCATTAGTCAAGAATATATGGTGTTTGTTAGATCAGATTCTCAATTATACGATCAATCATATTTGATATGGCAAACTGATGATTTTGTTATTCTAGCCCATTCTTGTAGTTGCTCTCATATTCTCATATTTAGTTATGCGATTTTCGTTTAAGAATAATTCTTAGACTATTATTTGATTTGTATAATAATAAAAGATTTAGTTTGTAATGTCATTTCATTTTTCTTTAAAAACTAAGGTTATGTTTTTGTTGGTTATACCCGTTCATCTGTCTTGCTAACTTCATGAAACTTCTTCTAAATTTTTGTAATGATACGTATTATATAGCGATACAACCAATGAACGACTTATATCATTGTATGATACAACATTTTTAAACTTAAAATGATTAAACCGTTTATTGATTGTATCATTACATAATACGTATCTTGCAATTAAATCCAAACTTCTTGTTTATATATTACTAAAGTTCCTCATAGTCATAGAAATTGCTTAATATAATTAAATTAAATAAACAAATAGGTCGTGGAATTGGTGAACTTATCACTAATTGAAGACTTGAAGCCTTGGGGACATATTAAAGGTGACTTTGGAGGCTGACTGAAGTGGACTGATTCCTGCAAGTCATTCCTAGCAGTCTAACCAAACATTCCACTCTAAAACATACTCATATTTGATAATTCAATTTCAACATAAATCATTAATACAAAATTATGTCCAAACTTGGTCAACATGCACTTTTGACTTTTATATGATGTGCAATTTTAATTTGGATATTTTTAATGAAATTGAATTTTATTTTCATAATAAATAAATAAGCGGTTAATGTTTAGTGTAAATTAGTGTAAAATATCGCATGTATTAAAAAAATAATTCTATTTAACAATAGGTAATACTATAGTTTTTAGTGAGGTAGGGGGTCAAAAGTACGCAATCGTCTCATATTGTATCAGAGCAATATGAAGAGGAGAATTAATGACTCGTTTGAAAGTTCTTTTAAAATGACTGAAAGTGCTTTTGATGATATTATTTTTGGAAGTGTTTTTTGGAAGAAGAACCAATTATGTGCTTATTGCATAAAGTACTTCAAATATTTTTTCATGATTCACTCCCATTTTTACTACAAATTGGTTTCAAAAATACTTTTCACCAAAAATACTTTCAATCATTTTAAAAATACTTTCAAATATCCCGTAGTTCGCCATGAAACTATACTGAAGAGATATCTTCTATATTCAAGAGAAAAAAAACTCGCATGATATTTTGACAAAAAAAAAATCTGGTACACATGACACGTGTGCAGACTTTCTATTTTCCGGTGGACCTTCCAGTCTTTTTGCTTTTGGGAGAACGACTTTTCAGTCTGTTTTTAGTTTTGGCTCCTACGTCCAGAAAATAACAAATATGAATCCTGTAAGACTGTAAAAAGTAAAAACGAGTTTCGACACACGTGATATTTGACACGTGCGATGCGACTGCACACATACTTCCCTAAAAAGATTTTATTTATATTATTAAATTATACAAAAAAAGCTGTCATTTTCGGACTACACTCATTATTTCCCAATTAATGCGATGATTATTTATTTATTTTGTTGGAAATATCATTAGATTATTATTGATTGGGATTCTGGGTAGGAGGAGTGGTAATTAATTCTATGCTCCCCTCATAAGTTACAACAAGTTTTTTTTTTTTTTTAATCAAGTACAACAAGTTTATTCATATAGAAGATTGTTGACTTTTTTGCATTTATTTTAACGTAGATATGTGGATTTTAATTTTTGACTTGTCATGCCGTTTATTAATATCTATAACAAAATAATTATAAAAACTACATATTAAGATCCGTAATTCAAAGTTCTTAAGAAATTATGAATTTATTAGTGAAAATTTCAAAATAAAATGACAACATAATAATCTACCATTATAATTAAACAATCATTGACTAAATCACTACAAATCACCTTTTCTCTGACGAAAAAGACAATAATACCCTACTCACCATCCCCATCAATCTCTTCCCCCACCTCCACATTATTTGTACACACAAGAACAAAAATTAGGGATGGCAAATATCTCCATGGATATAGATAATTGCGGGAATCCGTCATTTTTAAACCCGATAAAGCAAATATAGTAATAGCACTTTCCACTTCGAAGCCGCCCTATATACCCATTTAGCATTTTATAATTATGAAAGCATATGGTTTTATATGATTTTATAGTTTATAATTTACATCATCGTTAAATTTATGAATCATTTTTGTAGTATTTAAAGCTGGTTTTAATATTATATGATGTGTTTTATTTATTTTAAACACAATATCATATATTTATAATATATATATATTTTTTATTTTAACAAGAAAAAAAAATTTTCTATAAAATTTAATGGGTTCCCCGCATACCCAATGAAAGTGTCCAATAACCAATAAAGTGGTTATGGTATCAGCATCCCCGACCCAACCCGCCCCATTGTCATCCCTAGCAAAACCCAAATTTCCACATTATCCCCACACTATAGGGAAAAGCAAATAATTGTTTTGTACCATAGATTAGAAATGTACCTATCCGAAAAAAATAGAAAAAACAAAAATAGAGTTGAAATGTTTTGCAGTATATGTTACAGGTACATTGCTACAAAAGTATCACATGTTAATAATATAACACTGCAAATGAATTTTTTAATAACATTGTATAATCGACACAAAACGTCACAATAATAATATAACAAAATTATCTTATCGTAATCGATGACGCACTAAAGCCAAACCAAACGTTTTTTTTCTTCTAATTTTTTAATAACAAGCCCATTTGGTCGTTTAAACAAATGAACAAAAAAGCTGGGTCTTCGATTCCTCCTTAAGAATTTGATACCCATTCCATTCCATTACTTCCACAGGGAGCTACACACGAAGAAAAAGTACGAAAAAGGTAATCAATTTTTTCCATGAAAATTGGGATTTTTCTTGCTCCATTTTCTCGGCATCCAATCAAGAGCTTTTAATTCTTTTATTTTTCCCCCAAAAATATCACTTTTTTGATCCGACAAGGTCGTCAGCTGCTCGTATAAATGCAGCGCTTTTGCTATTTCAGTTTTTGTTTCTGGGTTTTTGAGTACAGGAGAAGTCTCTGAGGTGTTTAGTGCTTTTGAAATCTGAAAATTATGAATTTTGTATTTCTGAGTTTTGTTTTTTGGATTAATAAACGCTTTCATACGTTTCTGTAATTTTTTTTTTCTGAAGAATTTTCATTTTCTAGCTTGAGTCTAGTGCTCTGTTTGGTTACTGAGAAAATGTACACTACCAGAGTAGATTTTGAAAACAGAAAACTCCTTGTAAATTTCTGAAAATTTTGAAGTTTTATGGAAAATTTGAACTTTTTCTTGGGATTTTTGAGAACGACGGTGCTTAAAAAAGTAGAATGCTTGAATTTTTATATTTTTTTTTTCATATTCTTTCGAGCCATAGTATCTTCTCGTGGATAAAAAGTATAAGCTAGTAAGAAAAGTATGCCATTAATCTGAAAAGTTGAAAGTTTTACTGTTTTTGATTTTACCCTTTGAAGAGATTTCATTGGTTCCTGGGTTTTTTCTGTGGCTAAATTCAATTTTATCATAAAATGCAGGAGTAGCTCACAGTGGGGACTGAGACGTCAGAGTGATGGATTGTGTGCTTTAAAAGGGAATAATTCTTGTGAAAAAAGTGACCAAAAAGATGGGTTTTGAGGCTTTGGATTGGTATTGCCGCCCGGTGCCCGGTGGAGTCTGGACAAGAGCAGTGGAGAATGCTTTTGGTGCATACACGCCGTGCGCGGTTGATTCTTTAGTAGTCTGCATTTCTCATTTGGTTGTTCTGGGCCTGTGCATTTATCGAATATGGCGGATCAAGAAGGATTTCAAAGCCCAGAGGTTCTGCTTGCAGTCCAAAGTTTACAATTACATGTTGGGTTTATTGGCTGCTTATTGCACCGCCGAGCCCTTGTTCCGGTTGATCATGGGAATTTCAGTGCTGAATTTAGATGGGCATACTGGCCTTGCACCATTTGAGGTTGGTTTGTTGATTTGTTGTGTGCTGTGAATTAATCGTTTAGCGTTTAGCTGCTCTATGTGGTGTTACCATAGTTAGTACAGATAAAGTTCTTTTATGCTAAACTTACAGATAAATGAAGTGAATTGAAGAAACCAATGTTTCCATTTATCAGATGCAGGGTAATTAGGTAGTCCTCACCCTTTAAGTAAAGTGATTTTGAACTAAAGAAAGTTTAAGCTGTCAAGTTCCCAAAATTTCTAAGGAGATATCAAGTTAAACAAACCACGAACCATGATTAATCTAAATGCAATGAAATTAGGGATTTTACACTTAACACACTCAGTTAGCTTTAGACCATTGGTTTACCATTTTGCACATGTGAGTATAACCTGCTCATTTTATTTTTCGGGATAAGAAACGAACTTTCATTGAAGGGAAAACAAAGTGTACAAAAACAAATTTTCAGTAAGCTTACACTCATATGCCTAATATTTTAGTTTCATCTTTTCTTGGCAGGTATTTTCTCTGATATTAGAGGCTCTTACTTGGTGCTCTATGCTGGTCATGATTGGTGTGGAAACTAAGATCTATATCCGTGAGGTCCGATGGTTTGTTAGGTTTGCGGTAATTTATACTTTAGTGGGGGATTCTGTGATGCTGAATCTTGTTCTTTCACTGAGGGAGTTATACGACAGGTTTGTGTGTGACTGTTTACCTAAACTGGTTCCTTCCTTACCAAAAGATGAAAGATGATATGACTGTTTATATTTTTAAAGTTTTTGTTTTAGTTTTATATTACTCCGCTAGTACATTATCGAGGCTTGTGGTTGTGCAAGACAACTCACAATCTTCCTGTGTAACCCTTGCAGATCTGTACTATATTTGTACATCAGTGAAGTTGCTGCCCAGGTTTGTTGGCTTGTTTTTCTTTTTAAACCTTAATTTTCACTGGTTATGCTTTTGTTTCCTTTTTCTGTCCTACTGTTGTTTTAAATGTCACAATGTTTGAGGTTTCTTCTTAAAAGTAGTGTAAATAGTGTTTAAGCAAGTCTAATTTCCCTAATCATCCAGCACTGCCCTGTAAAAAGCTACTACTTACCGATCCATCTTAGAACCATCATAGAATTACTGGAAATATTTATAGGGAGGAAGAATGAGATGTGTGGCACATATATTGTGTATGCCTTTGGTCTAGCATATGTACAAAATATTTAGTAAAAACAGATGACAAGTGTGTTTAAATTTAAAAAAGGTGGGAAACACAAGCCTTTTTTTATACGAAACCAAAACTCAATAAAAAGAGAAACAAAGAACAAAAGGTGGGAAAAAGGTTGCTATTTTTATGTTTCATTAGACTGCATATCGAATGTCATTGTTTTTTATATGTATTTTCACTCTGATGTAGGGTTTGTTTGGAATACTTTTGCTTGTGTATGTTCCAAGTTTGGTCGATTATCCTGGTTATACTCCAATCCGTACTGAATCAATTGATGATGCTGCATATGAAGAACTTCCTGGAGGAGAGCAAGTATGTCCTGAGAGGCATGCGAACATATTGTCAAGTATGTATATAATTTCGATATGATCCTACATTTAAGAAAATTTGTAGAGAATTAAATGCTGATAGAGATAGTGATATTGTTAGTGAATTAATTCTTTTTCTACATATGCCAACTTTAGTATGGTCTTCTGAACCATCATAAAGTGCCTTTGTTAAAGGTGATTTCTTTGTTGTTTGACATCTGTGCTACTGTTTCATGTAGAACTTTGATTCAAATCTATTTCAATTTATTTTAGTCCTTAGTTTTTTTTTTTTCCCCTTGCCCTGTATTTGTTATTTGCTTGCTAATTTTGGATGATGCAAAGACAAAGGATATAGACTGTTAGTAATATTCTGAAGACTGCACTGAACCCTCTTTCCATGGCTGATTTCTCAACTCATATCTTGGTTGTGTTATTTCCAGGAATGTTGTTTTCATGGGTGAATCCCCTTATGAAGCTAGGCTATCAAAGACCCATTACAGAGAAAGATGTCTGGAAATTGGATACTTGGGATCGTACTGAAACACTGAACAATAAGTGTGTGCTTGTTATTTTCAAATTGGTTTCCACTTAAACTAGTACATCATAGTTTGCATCATCATTCTTTTACTGGCTTTCTAGGTTCCAAACATATTGGGCTGAGGAACGTCGAAAGCCTAAACCATGGCTTTTAAGAGCATTGAACTCTAGCCTTGGAGGAAGGTAATATTTTCAAGACCCATGGCTGAGATGTGAATCTTCTTCACTTTACTGTCTTTGTTGCCCTTGTGCTTCCTGTGCAGTTCTATGTACATGATTCTCATTCATATTTTATTGTTCTTTTTATAGGTTTTGGTTTGGAGGCTTGTGGAAGGTAATTAGCTTGTTCTTCAGAATTGCTTATGTTTGTTAATAGTCTGCAAAGTTTGATACACATGTAATAGTACGCAAGGGTCATTACACTTATATTTCACTGATTGGAATAGTATATGTTTTTTAACTTCTTAATCAACACTTACTGCTCTGTCATTGTTGTCTTACATTTTATGTTTTATTGGATTGTGTTGCTAGTTTTTTAGTCCAGCATATACGCTGGTCACACTGTTCAGTGAGTTGTTCTAGATATGAAGAGTTATTAGTTTCTATTTTCTTTCTGAAAAGTTTTGCATTGTAAAATTGAACGCTTTGTGTGCTATACCTTATCTTATTGTTTTGTTGACAACTTGTAGATCGGGAATGATCTTTCCCAATTTGTGGGGCCGCTTGTTTTGAATCATCTCTTACAGGTTTGTGTTTATACCCTTCCCTTTTCTATGTTTCCATTGCCATGTCTGTCTCTGGTTAATTATTTTAGTATGTAAATCAGTAGGGATAATGATATTGGTGATTGGGCCCATCTGAGGACTGTTTATGAATTTAACTTGTGCTAGTCAAGCATTCCTGCATTCTGTGTATTTGTCATTTTGGTCATGAAATTGTTGTTGAAACACCAATAACTAATTTGAAGTTTTGACTACTAAATAAAGAAAAGAAACAACAATGAGACTTCAATAACCCAAAAGTTGTAGTCGCTGTAATGTTGGATTAGCTTTAACCTAACCTTCTCCAGGTGTGTTAATTTTGTGGATAATGATCCATGCTGTGTTATTCTCTTGTTGTTTATGTTTAAAATTATGCTGCTGGTATGTCATAATTCCGGCATATCTCTGAATTCAGAAATAGTGTCAGAGTCCTGTAAATTGTTCCTTTATTGTAATTATCATAATCCTTCTTTTATTTAATCTAAAATTGTCTGCAGTCTATGCAACGAGGGGATCCAGCATGGATTGGTTACATCTATGCCTTCTCAATATTTGCTGGAGTGGTATGATATAAGTCCCCTGTTTTATATTTATGTCATTTATGTTTGCCAATACATAGATTGTTTTACACAGGTACCCTTTAGTATCACATATATTTGCATACTCTTGCTGCTTTAACAATTTCAAGGGATGTTGCAGTTACCCTGCTTGGTGAATTGACAAAAATTGCTTACCTAATATAACCTGCTCCCTCTTTTCTTAAAGTTCCTGTTTTTTGCCTAAGAAACTTGCCCAATGTCCACTAGCTGGTGTTTGAACCCTGGAACTTATCTTGCACATTTATTTTTAATGGGAGGATGTGCCTTGCTTTCAGGTTGGTGGGGTGTTATGTGAAGCTCAGTATTTTCAAAATGTCATGCGCGTTGGCTTCCGGCTACGGTCAACCTTGGTATTTTGTTTTACTTTTTCCAACCCCTTTTTAATGCTATTAGGTTTATTCTAATTTATGTTTGTATTTTACCATGTTTATAATATCATCAATGCCATTCTGTTGCCAAATTTATACTATTGTTTAAGAGAAGCCACTTTGTCGAGGAATTTTGACAAAGTTGCATCTATGCTCATTTTTAAATTAAAGGATAATAATATAGTAAGGGTGAATCATTAATAAACAATCATTTCAAAATTAAAAATATAAGAAAAATGCTCCAACGTTTTTTCTCCCACCACTCTCCCTCCCCAGTATAACTTTCGTTTCACATGCATGGCATATGTGGGATTTAGCAACCAATGCAAGTCTATCAGTTTGTGGGTCCTTTTACTTAGTCATGGTCCCTGGGTGAGTGAGGATTGGAATTTTACAGTAGATTTTTCGCTCAGGGATGTCTATAAATGTTTGGTTTTGATAGGGCCAGGTATTTGGTTAGAATCATGAAATGCCAAACTCAAATTCAATTTTACTATGCTATTTACTTGGGGCTTGCGACATTTAGCTGGTTAATTATGAGTTCTTGAGAGGGTTAAGGTCTTGTTACTTTTATAATATGTTTGGAGTGGGGATTGTTTTTAGCGTTTTATGTTGAGGGGTTCGCTAGTAGTATGGTCTTCTGATTGGTCTAATAATGTGGGGAAGTATTGAACTCATAATTTTATGAAGGTATGCGAGACTTGCTAATAATCTTGATATATCATTTTTTGAAGCATGATTCTATACTTTTCTTCTTTTAGGTTGCTGCTGTATTTCGGAAATCCTTAAGGCTGACTCATGAAGCAAGAAAGAAGTTTGCCTCTGGGAAAATAACCAACTTGATGACAACTGATGCTGAAGCACTTCAGGCATGCACTCTGAACAGTTTTTGCATGCGTCCTAAAAATTCTCTTTTGAAAGTGAAAATCAATTGTTTAATTAGAGATTACTATAGCAATTTCCTGAAGTCAGACGATAGTAAAATCCCTGCATGTGCGATTGGAGCCTCACTTCTCTGGACACTTTAATCTCAGACCATATGATGCTATTTTCTTTTTCTACTTATTGTCTACTCAAAATTCGGTTCAAATGAGATTTGGGTTTATCTCATCCTTTTCAAAATATATACAGGTGGTACCAAACAAATTGGAGTACTAATCATTTTGTGCTATTATTTGTGAAGTTGTTTTGGTTGGTTGGTTAATTTGTTTTTGTTTCCTTGCACAGCAAATATCCCAATCTCTTCATACTTTGTGGTCAGCTCCTTTTCGTATCATTATCTCCATGGTTCTTCTTTATCAGCAATTGGGGGTTGCTTCACTACTTGGTGCCCTCATGTTAGTTCTTTTGTTCCCCTTACAGGTAACATAGTTGCTCCATTTGATTTTGTTTGTTTTGCAATAAAAACTAAGTTAATATTGCTTTAGTTATTATACCTAAAAGAATCCTGACTAGTGACTACATTACTATCACAATAGAGTGTGCCTGTCTGTGCTGAGTAGTTAGTAACTACACTACAGTTTTATATTTGTGCACCTTATACATGTTTAGATCTCCTATCAATTTAATGTGTCCTGATCTTTGTGATGTACTTGGAACAGACATTTGTGATAAGCAAAATGCAGAAATTGTCCAAGGAGGGGTTGCAGCGTACAGACAAGAGAATTGGTCTGATGAATGAAATTTTGGCTGCAATGGACACTGTGAAGTATGACTCATTTTTGGTGACATGCCTATATATGTTAGGGGGATTTATATGTACTGTTTTTCATTGTGTATTTTCCAATGGCTCAGATGTTATGCATGGGAGGGTAGTTTCCAATCCAAGGTGCATGGTGTTCGAACTGATGAGTTGTTCTGGTTTCGAAAAGCATCACTGCTGGGAGCGGTATGGCAATTTTTTCTGAAATTTGCATTTTCTTACCTTATCCACTCATTTGATGTAAATTTCTTCTAATTTCTCCTTTTTAGAAGGTTTACATTCCTGTATTCTGATTTCATATATTCATGACATGCCATCAGAATGCTACAGTTGATTACTGAAGTAGGCATTTTGCATGATCTTGTATCAATCATGATCATGTGCATATCCAAATTCCTTGAGATAGATGTTATGAATGTCAACTTTTTTTTGTTCTATTTTCACTGACTCTTTCCCTTGTTTTGCAGTGCAATGGATTTATACTAAATAGCACCCCAGTTGTAGTCACTGTGATTTCATTTGGATTGTTCACTTTTCTTGGGGGGGATCTTACACCTGCAAGGGCATTTACTTCACTTTCTCTGTATGCTGTGCTTCGGTTTCCCCTATTCATGCTTCCTAATATAATAACCCAGGTTCGACTTCTTTCCCGATACCCAAAAATGATAGTATTTCCCGCAAACATTTATCGCGGTTCAAACTTTAAGTTATTCTTGAAGATGGGTTTTTTTTGGGTAATGTGATGTATATGCAAGAATATTTCAGTGTTTTATATCCTGTTGGTTCTTTTCTGAAAACAATTCTTGCCGATACTTTGAACAATATGTTAGCCTCTTGAGCATTAAGTTCTCTGTTTCAATTTCACGTAAATAATGAAAATAAAGTTCTTTGTCTGCCAACTTTGTGAACTTCTTGCATGCTTTCTTCTATTACTTAATTTCTAGTGTTACTTTACTTTGTCAGGTGGTTAATGCTAATGTATCCTTAAAGCGCCTAGAGGAGCTACTTGTAGCTGAAGAGAGAGTTCTTCTGCCAAACCCTCCTCTAGATCCAGGACTGCCGGCCATCTCAATTAAGAATGGATACTTTTCTTGGGACTCAAAGGTCTAATTGATAATGTTTCTTTTGTTTCTCTGTGGCTGTTATGAATGTACTAAGCGTACAATTGATTCATGATTACCTATATTTGTTCATGTATATAGTCAAGTTGTGCATTTTTGTTAAAGGCTTGAGGTCAGCTTCTATTTCTGGTGTCCAATTTTAGTTTTTATAGTTCTTACATTATATAAGTTTGTGTGTGCTGTAGAAGGATTCTGTATATAAGCAATCTAGTGTTTGAACAAGCTTAGAAATGTTTTGCATTTTCTCTTTGAAACAAACAGACCTGAAATATATGTTTTCCTTCAGGCGGAGAAGCCCACGCTGACAGATGTTAATTTGGATATCCCTGTTGGGAGCTTGGTAGCAATTGTTGGCAGTACTGGTGAAGGAAAGACATCACTTATATCTGCAATGCTTGGGGAGCTTCCTCCTGTAGCAGAATCAAGTGTTGTTACGAGAGGAATGGTTGCTTATGTTCCACAAGTTTCATGGATTTTTAATGCAACCGTAAGTTTTGAGCATCCCCTCTTTATGTATTTATATACGTCTTTCTAACGTATGTGTTTGAATTTATGTATTTATTTACTGTTTATGTGAATCTGGAAAACCTTGTGATTGAAACTTGCTGGCACAAATAATACTTGTTCTTGTTATCGAAATAATTTACTTGGAGACAGTGCCCTCGGATGTTGTTAAACTGAGTACTAAATAAATTACAATGCAATTTACTACTTGTTTGTGCAAATTGGTCACTTTCTGAATTTATGTTTTCAGGTACGTGACAACATTTTATTTGGATCTTACTTTGACTCCAGAAGATATGAGAAGGCAATAGATGTGACTGCATTGAGGCATGACCTTGACTTATTGCCTGTAAGTGCTCTCTTAGAGGTCTATTGTGCTAGTTCTTATAGTACATTTTGCAAACTTCCCATGCTACCTAGTAATTTATGGGCCTAAATTTCTCACTTGTTTCACTTTAGGGTGGTGATCTGACCGAGATTGGTGAAAGAGGAGTGAATATTAGTGGTGGGCAGAAGCAAAGAGTCTCTATGGCTAGAGCTGTCTACTCCAACTCTGATGTATACATTTTTGATGATCCCTTGAGTGCTCTGGATGCTCACGTTGCTCGACAGGTTACTATTTTACATCTAACTTAAGTTATTCACTTCAGGAGTTCGGTTATCCCTGTTGCTCCTACATTCTAATTCTAAATATTAAATATAATCTATGATCTGTTGTTTAGCATGTCTGTTGTCATCTCCACAAAACATGTTTTTGGTAAGTTTGCAGTATTTCAGATACTAGGTTGAATCTTTGTTTTCTTTGTCAGAGTTAATTGGACTTACCCACATAGGCATGCCTTTGTTTAAGCATTTGTGTTCGCGGATCATAATCACATATTAGTTTTGACAAATTCATATATAAGTCCAGTGGATTCTACTAGTATAGTTGTATCTTCCTTATATTTCTACTGTAAAGCTTATGTATATTTCCTTAAAAGGGATGCCAAATGAATAAATACACACTGGTTTATCTTGTCTTTTGGATTTTCCTAATTCCATTATTTCTTTCTACACTTGCATGCTCTATCTCTGGCTGCTTAATTATTCTTTTGTATAGTTGTCTAACTTTTCTTCTGTATCATACCAGGTTTTTGATAAATGTATCAGGGGAGAATTGAGAGGGAAAACCAGGGTTCTTGTTACAAATCAGCTGCATTTCCTTTCACAAGTTGATAGAATCATCCTGGTCCATGAAGGTATGGTGAAAGAGGAGGGAACATTTGAGGAGCTTTCCAATAATGGCACGCTGTTCAAAAGGCTAATGGAAAATGCGGGAAAGATGGAAGAATATGAAGAAGAAGAAAAAGAAGATGCTGGAACCATTGATCAAAACAGTGAAGTGATTGAGCATAGTGCCTCTTCAAAACCTATTGCCAATGGGGTGGTTAATGGTATACCAAAAAGTACAAGCCAAGCAAATAAATCAAAAGAAGGAAAATCTGTTCTTATCAAACAAGAAGAAAGAGAAACTGGCGTTGTTAGCTTGAAGGTTTTGGCGAGGTAATCAGATTTTCAATACTAAAATTTCAGTATCCCCTTGAATTCCCCTAGTACTCTTGTACATTGAGTTATTCCTTTATTCTTAAGAAATCTTGGTCTCGGTCTCAGAGGTGTTTATCGCCAGTTCAACTTCTTTTGCACATACAGAGTGAGAGGGACTAATACTATTTGCTATCTACAGTCGCACATTACTTAGGTATTGAATGCTTAGAAGTCTTGTAAATTTACAATTTAATCTTATCCAGGTATAAGGATGCGTTAGGAGGCTTGTGGGTGGTTATGATACTCTTTACATGCTATGTTTCATCAGAGGTTCTGCGAGTTTCAAGTAGCACATGGTTGAGCCATTGGACTGATCAAGGCATGACAGGGAATTATAACCCCACTTTCTACAATATGATTTATGCACTTCTATCATTTGGTCAGGTAAGAACACAGTTAAACATCAGTTGCTTTAAGTTAGGTGTTTTAATTTGTATCAACTATCTTGTGGAAGATTTTGCATCAAATTGTACAGAGAAGCTTGAAGCACTTTTACCACCACGTTTTTTGTGATGAAAAGCCAACAACATTTCTTGGTTTCAGGTTTTGGTGACGCTGGCAAACTCTTATTGGTTGATTATTTCTAGTCTTTATGCTGCTAGGAGGCTGCATGAGGCCATGCTTAGCTCTATATTAAAAGCTCCAATGGTCTTCTTCCAGACCAATCCCCTTGGACGGATCATAAATAGATTTGCAAAGGATCTTGGAGACATTGATCGGAATGTTGCTCCATTTGTGAATATGTTTCTTGGCCAAGTCTCTCAGCTCCTTTCTACCTTCATCTTGATAGGGATCGTGAGCACTATGTCCTTGTGGGCCATTATGCCCCTTCTTGTTTTGTTTTATGCAGCCTATCTCTACTATCAGGTACATGATTCTTACATGTTTGACATGCTTTTGGAGTCACCCTTACCTCAGAGTTACTAGGTTTCATGTACTTAGCCTGTCGTATTACTGTGTTGGTCCCTTTGGTATTGATTTTGTGTTGTACTCTGTATTGTCTAATATCCTCTATTTTTTCTCTTGGGGTAGAGCACGGCTCGTGAGGTAAAGCGCCTGGACTCCATCAGCAGATCCCCTGTTTATGCACAATTTGGTGAAGCACTGAATGGTTTAGCAACTATTCGTGCATATAAGGCTTATGATCGGATGGCAGACATTAATGGAAAATCTGTCGACAACAATATCAGATTCACACTGGTGAACATGAGTGGAAACCGCTGGCTTGCAATCCGTTTGGAAACATTGGGAGGTCTCATGATATGGTTTACGGCTACCTTTGCTGTTGTGCAGAATGGAAGGGCAGAGAACCAGCAGGAGTTTGCATCCACTATGGGTCTCCTTCTCAGTTATGCACTTAATATTACAAGTTTATTGACTGCTGTACTGAGACTTGCAAGTCTGGCTGAGAATAGCTTGAATGCTGTTGAGCGGGTTGGTACATATATAGAGTTGCCTTCAGAGGCTCCAGCTGTAATTGAGAGCAACCGCCCCCCTCCAGGGTGGCCTTCGTCTGGATGTATCAAGTTTGAGAATGTTGTTCTACGTTATAGACCTGAACTTCCTCCAGTTTTGCATGAGTTGTCTTTCACAATTTCTCCAACTGACAAGGTCGGAATTGTTGGAAGGACTGGCGCAGGAAAGTCCAGCATGCTAAATGCTTTATTTCGGATTGTTGAATTAGAAAGAGGAAGAATTTTGATTGATGATTGTGATATCGCGAAGTTTGGACTGTCAGATCTACGTAAAGTTCTTGGTATCATACCTCAGTCACCAGTTCTGTTTTCAGGTACACGCAAGCATGTCACATTGACCTAGGAAGCTATTAGATTAGTCAGGAGTAACAAGAAGTTATTCTCAACACCTAATAAAGTACATTTATTCTAATGATCCTATTTTTCTATTTTTCTTAGGAACTGTGAGGTTTAATCTCGATCCTTTTCAAGAACATAATGATGCTGACCTCTGGGAAGCTTTAGAGAGGGCACATTTGAAGGATGCCATCAGGAGGAATTCTTTGGGATTAGATGCTGAGGTACATGCTAAACTTTGCTTTACTTGAAGTGATTTCAGTCTTATTATATATAGGCTCTTCCTCATTTAGAGGTTACTCAGGGGTAATAAAGAAGTCATAACCTTAATGCAGTAGTATCTTAATTCTCTAAAGTAACCTTACTTGTGATGTGTCAAGGTCTCGGAGGCAGGAGATAATTTCAGTGTTGGACAGCGACAACTATTAAGTCTTTCTCGAGCACTGTTGCGAAGATCAAAAATACTTGTTCTTGATGAAGCAACTGCAGCTGTTGATGTCAGAACTGATGCTCTTATTCAAAAAACTATTCGTGAAGAATTTAAATCATGTACAATGCTCATTATTGCTCATCGTCTAAATACCATTATTGACTGCGACCGAATCCTTCTGCTTGATGCTGGCCGGGTATGCTTCAATCAGAGTTCCTTAAGCTCATTCTTTGTTTTATTTTCTGCTGATGTTTGACTACCAGTGTGAAAGAGATTATGAATTCCGTCTTATGGGATCCATATTGCAAATTTGAGTCGATTATACTCGAGCTCTTGGCAGCTTTTGAACATAAACGCTTTTAAGCTGTATTCTTTTTTGTTGATAAATTTTTTTGTGCTTCCAGGTTCGAGAATTCGATACACCTGAGCGCCTGTTGTCTAATGAAGGAAGTGCTTTCTCCAAAATGGTCCAAAGCACAGGCTCAGCGAATGCTCAGTATTTACGAAGCTTGGTACTTGGAGGGGAAGGAGAAAACAGGTTGGCGAGAGAAGAAAACAGACAAGGAGATGGACAGAGGAGATGGTTGGCCTCTTCTCGCTGGGCTGCAGCTGCTCAGTTTGCTGTAGCTGTGAGCCTCACTTCATCCCAGAATGACCTTCAACGGTTGGAAATTGAAGACGAGAACAGCATCCTCAAGAAGACGAAGGATGCAGTGATAACTCTCCGAGGAGTTTTGGAAGGGAAGCATGATAAAGAGATCGAAGAGTCTCTCGATCAAAACCAGGTCTCTAGAGATGGGTGGTGGTCAGCTCTCTACAAAATGGTTGAAGGTACCTTGTGACTCCAGTTGCTTGCTCGACCCACATTATTTCTGCAATCAGAATTAATAGATTCTAAGTGAATGTTTTCATCTGCTTTCCAAATCTGACCGTGTTTAAACGGCTTTTTCTCCAGGTCTTGCCGTGATGAGCAGGTTGGCTAGGAATCGGCTTCATCAATCAGAAAATATTGAAGACAGAATTGACTGGGACCATGCTGACATGTAGGAAAACTGTCTCTGGCTTAGTGAAGAAGTTTCATACTTTTGCAGATGACTATTTAGTACTCGATTTTTACTACAATCTCTAATTTTTTGTAATTTAGCATCTACGTTCTGCAATTTTCTACTGGATTTTATGTAATGAGGGTGATAATCACAGGACATTCTAAGCTGTCCTGCTCGTTTGTAAATCTTTACTCGGGTCTCGGATGTGGCAATAAATCGGCCCCTTGTGAATTCATACACGGAAGAACTTCCGAAGACGATCTGGTGTTTCAGATCGCCATATCCTGTTATGTTAATTTCGACGACGGAAAATCCTTGAACACGGATTGTCCAGTGTCAACCATCAGTGAGCTGTAAAAATGCTCCTAATGCAATGGCTCAAATGTTGTGTACAATTTACCATTTTATTCCTGGGTTCTAAATCTCATACTCCTCGCATTGTATTCCTGCTAAATGGATTAAAAAAGAGATTGTTATGCCAGAAATGTCACCTTAAATTTTTTTTTTCTTTAAAAAGGGGATCAGCTGGTGGCCAAGTCACGGCAGTCTACCCTTTTGGGGCTCGGGAAGACTCACAGAGGCATTTCAACCTCCCTTGGCCACCATCGTGTGATTCACTAGTGTGAGAAATCGAACCCAGTACGAGATGTGTGAAAAGCAAGTCTAGAATTTGCCCCAACCACCGGGCCACCCCGTGGTAGTTGAAATGTCACTTTAATTTAAGTTGATCGAAGAAAATAAAATTGATGTATTTTCAGCTTGCACACTTCTATTTTGTTCGTTGGATTGAACAAATCAAGGAAAAATCAAGTATTAGAATTAAGAGGGGTGTGAAGGTGAAGAAGACTACTCTAATGCACAAGGAGGACTTGAATGCGGATACATACTGGACTATTGTGATCCATTGACCTAATCCACCTCTACCTTTGGAGTGAGTATATTTTGAGAAATGATTCTTTTTACATTTCTTAGGGCCTATGATCACTTGATATGTCACGTGATGAGAAAGTGAAACAAGTAAAAGATATACAACCAATTAAACTCAAGATTTTGCTGTAGTATAAGAAAGGTTATTACATATAATCGAGAATAAATTCCTAATCGAAAACTTATTCACAGAAATCTACAACACCCATCACGTTACATAGAGAAAGAAGACGCACTGTTGACAGCCGAGATTCTCTCCTCCTAATCCTACTGCTATGACAGTCACTACAGTGAGCTATGACTCGAGAGGGGTATCAAATCAATATGCGGTTCCAAATACCCGCCAATATATTTTGTTTTTTCATAACTTATATATTTTATCAGGTTTATATTCTATAATTTGTATGGGCAGGGCAACCAGCCAAAATATATGAAAGAGGCGATACGGTCGGATACCTCATTTTTTGATAAATTTCTTTTACGTCGTTTTCCTAATGGTCTCCGTAAGCCGTGACGTGTGCAGGGACTAATCAGTCATGTTGAGATGATATTCGATCAAAATATGAGTTTATATTTTTGTGAGAAGTGTCGTGCGAATGACGTGGTGTAAGTATCGCTGCAACACAAAACAATGATTTCCCGTTCGAAAGGTGTTGCTCTCAATCTCAAGTGGTACATTTTTTTTTGTTTGTTGCTTACTTGCTAGTTGCTACTCTTTATTTGATAAATAAATATATGGTTGCTTGCTTTATTTGGATGCCAAGGAACGTTAGGTTTTGGACGTTGAAAATACTGTTTTCTCTGCTTAAACTTGTTGCCCATTGTTCTGGGATTTTTGGGTTCTCTTTTTCCTCTGCAACCGAAGCAAAAAGGTGACAGCTTTCTTCTTTTTCCACTACTCTTTTGTTTATTTATTGATATAATTAGATTACAAAAATTGAATCTTTGAAAAAGTTTAGCCTTGTCAACCAGAAGCTAATTGGGTGTGGGCTGCTAAAGCAGCAAGTGCTTTTGGCTCATACATTAATGCAGAAAGTGCTTTTGGCTCATATCTATACAAAAATTGAATCTTTGAATCTGCTTATTCATGTTTTGAAATGAGTGTGTTTGTTAATATTGCAGGAAGTGCTTCATGTGGGAAATTCGTTCTTTGAGTAATTAAAAAAATCTGAGATTAAGTAAGATTGCATTAAGAAGAGATTATGGAGTTTATAATGCGCCTTCAGTAGTGAACATCTGTTCTGGGGTTGTATACCCCAAATTTCCGAGCCTCGGGTTAGGCAGGAGGTTAATTGTATTGAATTGCGAGCGTGCCACCACAAGATATGGCTTTTGAGCCAATAGATTGGTATTGCCAACCAGAAGCTAATGGGGTGTGGGCAGCTAAAGCAGCAAGTGCTTTTGGCTCGTACACTCCTTGTGCAATTGACTCCCTAGTCATCTGCATTTCTCACTTGGTTCTTCTGTGCCTGTGCTGCTACCGGATATGGATGATCAAGATGAGTTCCAAAGCCCGGAGGTTTCGATTGAGGTCGAATTACTACAATTACATTTTGGGTTTGTTGGCTGGTTACTTCACTGCTCAGCCCTTACTGAGGTTGCTGATGGGCATGTCACTTTTTAACTTGAACACACAAACTGGCTCTGCACCTTTTGAGGTGGGTTGTTTTTATTTTCTTCTTGTTTTCTGCTACTTTTGATATGTGCCTTATTGTTGAGGAATCTATTGTAAATTGTAATACGAAATGAAGCTGATGCGCGTAATGTAACCGCTTGCAGATGACTTCTACAGTCATTGAGGCTATTGCTTGGTGCTCCATGCTAATTATGATTGGCTTGGAGACTAAGATATACATCCGAGAATTCCGGTGGTATGTAAGGTTTGGAGTCATTTATATCTTGGTGGGAGATGCTGTGGTGCTAAACCTTATTCTTTCAGTGGCAGATTACTACAGCCGGTTAGTTTTCTTCCGGTTCACTTATGAGATACTTTATTAGTTCAAAATGTGGTCGTCCTTTGTAAAAACTCCATTTTTGGGTCTTCCGGTGTTGTTGGAAGGTCCACACACGAGGGAGAACATAACTGTTCGTCTTACGTCCTAATAGCTTAAACTTTTGGGAATGAGGGTTAACTAAACCAATTTAGGACGACGTCCTTGTATTTAAGATTGAAGAATTTTCAGAAATTTTATGATTATTGTATAAGTCTTTGCTGAGTAGTTTTGTTTTGTTTTTGTCTCACTCTTGCAGAGGTACTCTGTATCTGTATATAAGCACTGTCTGTTTCCAGGTTTGTCCCAAGTTCCCAACTAATTATATTTTCCTCGTTTTATTGCTCGTATATAAGTTGTTAGATCAATTTTATGGTTTCCAAATTAAGGCTGACAAGCCTTTCTGTCCAAGTATTTGATGGCTGATAAGCCTATAGACTAGCTAGGCCATAAATATCTCATGTATTTGTCGAAGAAAATCAAAATTTATACTTAGCCGGTTATACTTATATCAAACTCAGATCTTAGTTTGTTGTTTACCGGTCATTTCATATAATGCTGATTACAATTTGGTTCTTATTCTGATGAAGGTGCTGTTTGGAATTCTACTTCTCGTTTATATTCCTAATTTGGATCCTTATCCGGGTTACATTGCTCTGCAATCCGAGCCTCTTGATAATGTCGAATATGAAGCATTACCTGGAGAAGAACAAATTTGCCCTGAGAGACACGTTAATATATTTTCCAGTGAGTAGTCATTCTTCAACTTGGCATAATTGATGCACAGTTTTATAATTTTGGTTAGGGGTCTTTAAGTTTCTTTTCTTTGCGTTTCGGTGGATACTATATGTACTCTACAGCTACTTACTATTTTCTTGTGCATCTTTGTAGGAATATATTTCGGATGGATGACTCCACTCATGCAGCTAGGGTATCGAAAACCCATCACTGAAACAGATGTTTGGAAGTTGGATACATGGGATCAGACTGAGACGCTAATTAAAAAGTTCACTTCATGTTGCCTCCTTTTCAGTTGCTTCAATATAATTTCGTGTGTCAAGCGCAGAACATGCATAACAGTTTTGAGTTTTGCAGGTTCCAGACATGTTGGGATAAAGAATCTCAAAGGCCCAAGCCATGGCTTCTAAGAGCATTGAACTGTAGCCTCGGAGGAAGGTAATGATTGAACTACCATTTTTGTAACTCGTTGCTTAATTTTTTGAATAAGTTCTCAGTTCTAGCAATAAATTAGTAAGATAAAACACCCTATTTCCTAACAACTATTAATTGCATTTCAATCTTATTTGAATTGATTTTGTTGAATTTTCTATGTAGGTTCTGGTGGGGAGGCTTATTCAAGGTAATGAACTTATAGCCGGTTTATAAAGTCGACAGGAAAATTATTTTCAGAAAAAAATTGACGAGTAAATTAAATTTCACAAGCATCGCTTTATCTGCCTCTAAAATTTATTTCCTTGAACATCTTGTAGATTGGAAATGATCTTTCTCAGTTTGCGGGTCCGGTTCTACTAAGTCATCTCTTGCAGGTCAGTTTCTTTCTCGCCAAAGCCTCATTAGTATTCATTTCTACCATATTACAGACTGTTGTATCAAAAGTGGTTCAAGGAATTCACGTTCGAATCTATGAAGTTTCAATGCTTTTTAATATGCTTCAAGAATTTTTAAGATATTATTAACTTGTGTTCCGACATGAGAGTTCATAATTGTTTCATTATGGCGTGCAGTCAATGCAACGAGGCGATCCTACTTGGATTGGTTACATCTATGCCTTCTCAATTTTCATTGGTGTGGTATGGATTCTATCTTTTACTTTCTCAAGTAACATCATGTTTTCAACCTTTTCTGGCAAGCAACAGCTAATTGACCTGCATCAACTTTAAGCAAAATGCCTGATTAATTGAGTAATTAAGAACTGAGAAGTTAAATGTGCAAAAGATTTCAAAGAGGTTGTGACTTATAGTGACAAGTTTATTCATCTTTGTCCAGTCACTTGGTGTGCTCTGTGAAGCTCAGTATTTCCAGAATGTTATGCGGGTCGGTTTTAGGCTCAGATCAACTTTGGTAAAGTTCTTTATAAACATCAAACTAATTCATTGATACATTTTATTTTATTACTCTCTTTCTGTCTGCAATGAATTTTCGGTCAGCTCAAGTTCCCAACTCCGTTTCCTGTTGTGAGGTTCATGAAAAGTTGGTCGCTTTTGTTTTCCTTTCTTGTAGGTTGCTGCTATATTCCGTAAATCTATAAGAATAACTCATGAGGGCCGTAAGAAGTTCCCAACTGGGAAGATAACAAATATGATGTCAACAGATACTAATGCACTTCAGGTATGTTCTAGACGTAGATTGGGTATGAGACAGTTTTTCTGATGTCTTGTTTTCAATTAAATGGAAATTCCGTTTCTAATTCTTTGAAACGCTGTATTTCAAGTCATTTTATTGAATTATAGATTTATAACTGATATGGCCTTTCTCATGATTTAGCAAATATGTCAACTACTTCACGGATTGTGGTCAGCTCCTTTTCGTATCACTGTAGCTATGGTTCTTCTTTACCAGCAACTAGGTGTGGCATCACTTATTGGAACAGGAATGCTGGTTCTCATGATCCCCATACAGGTCCGGATTCAGTTCTTTTTCTACCAAAACTCTGTTAAGATTGCCACTTTGCTACAAAAGTTAAGCTTAGACTTCCATAACGTTACATGCTTTCGTGTAATGACTCATTTGTTGTAAACTCTTTTGTGAAAAGACATTTGTGATCAGCAAAATGCGAAAACTGACAAAGGATGGACTACAGCAAACTGACAAGAGAGTCGGCCTCATGAATGAAATTTTGGCAGCTATGGACACGGTGAAGTACGGATGAATTCGATTACAGCTTCCCTTTACCTTTCTAGATGGCACGCCATTGAAAGTAATCCTTCTCACATTCGTCTGTAATAAAAATGTTGCAGATGTTATGCCTGGGAGACAAGTTTCCAACACCGAGTTCGAAGTATAAGAAACGATGAGTTGTCGAGGTTCCGTAAAGCGCAATTACTATCTTCTGTAAGGCACAACACATCATCCTGAAAGTTTTTTTTCTCCCTAATTTTTCAAGAACTCCTAAAGCACAATTGTGTAGATAGATTCAGTGGATAACACATTTTCTGAGGACTATCTCATTCATGACCCTAGAGTTTCTCTCACCAGCTGCCTCCGTTTTTGCAGTTTAACAGTTTTATACTGAACAGCATCCCAGTTGTTGTGACACTAACATCATTCGGGGTGTTCACTGTTCTTGGCGGCGAATTGACACCTGCTAGGGCATTTACTTCCCTTTCTCTTTTTGCAGTGCTACGGTTTCCTCTAAACATACTGCCTAGCTTATTAAGTCAGGTAGCGTTAGTTTCTTGTCTGTTCACTTATCTGACTTCTTGAATTAGTTTCTTACAACGTGTAATATATGTTTCGTTTGTGCTTGATGGAATGTTACCTAGTTTCTCCTCATCTTTGTGAGTTTCTAACTCTGCTCTAATTTAACAGGTTGTGAATGCAAATGTATCGTTACAACGTTTGGAGGAACTATTTTTAACTGAGGAGAGAATTCTAGTACCAAACTTGCCTCTTGAACCAGGGCTTCCAGCCATCTCAATTAAGGATGGGTACTTTTCATGGGATTCAAAGGTCAGCGCTTGTCGATTATGATGCTTTTGTAAGACGTATATAGTGCATTCTTAGTTACGTTGAAATTTTACAAGACAAAATGTTACGTAAAAAATCCCAGAAAATTTTCTTTCCGTACTTGATGCTGTGTTGAGTATCAAACATGCATCTTATCTCCTTCTTTATTTCAGGCAGAGAATCCCACATTATCGAACATCAACTTAGATATACCAGTTGGCAGCTTAGTAGCAGTTGTTGGCGGAACTGGAGAAGGGAAGACGTCTCTTGTATCAGCCATGCTCGGTGAGCTGCCTCCCAGAACAGATGCCAGTGTTGTAATCAGGGGGACCGTTGCTTATGTTCCCCAAGTTTCGTGGATTTTCAACGCTACTGTGAGTCACGGCTTCCCTTCTTTGAGTACCTGCAATGTTCAATCTTGTAACCCCTATGTACACTTCTGAGCTTACAAAATTTATTCTTCTAGGTACGCGAAAATATATTATTTGGATCTAAATTCGAATCTGCGCGATATTGGAAGGCCATTGATTTAACCGAGTTACAGCATGATCTAGACTTACTTCCAGTAAGTGGATTTTATGAAGTTTTAGGTTTGCAATTACTGCTTATTAGCGTGTAAAGGTTTCAGTTCATTAACTACTGCACTTAATGTTCCAGGGTCGAGATCTAACAGAGATAGGCGAAAGAGGGGTGAATATTAGCGGCGGTCAAAAGCAAAGAGTTTCAATGGCTAGAGCTGTATATTCTGATTCAGATGTTTACATATTTGACGACCCGTTAAGTGCTCTAGATGCTCATGTTGCCAGAGAGGTTTTCAACCGCTGTATCAAGGAAGAGTTGCAAGGGAAAACTCGGGTGCTGGTCACAAATCAGCTACATTTTCTTCCTCAAGTGGATCACATTATTCTAGTCTGTGACGGTATGATTAAAGATGAGGGAACCTTTAAGGAGCTCTCTGAAAGCAGTACGTTGTTCCAGAAGCTAATGGAAAATGCAGGGAAAATGGAAGAACATGTCGAAGAGAAAGAAGATAATAAAATTGATGACCATGAAAGCTCAATACCTACTTCCAATGGCGCGTTGAATGAGTTGCCAAAAGATGTAAGCAACACAAAGAAGGGGAAAGGGGCGAAATCCGTACTCATTAAACAAGAGGAAAGGGAAACAGGCATTGTCAGTTGGAAAATTCTAGTGAGGTAATACCAGTCTTGAATGCTTTTATAGTCTTTTTCGACAATATATATTACCAGTGGCAAGCTCTTAATCTGATAAGGGACGAATCGATGAGTTAACTTGTTCTATATGTTCTTGTTGCAGGTACAAAAATGCATTAGGAGGGCTATGGGTGGTCATGGTTCTATTTGCTTGTTATATATTAACAGAAGTTCTTCGAGTTTCGAGCAGCACATGGTTAAGTGTTTGGACATCAAAAAGCACGTCGAAGAGTTATAAACCTGGATTCTACATTCTTGTATATGGGATTCTGTCATTTGGCCAGGTGAGCCGGCGAGTAACTGGGAGTACATGCTCACTTTTGCATTTTAGCTACATCTTTTTACTCAGTTCTTCCATAAAAAAAAAAAAACTTAATCTGAATTTGCTTGACTCAGGTAACCGTGACACTGACGAACTCTTTTTGGTTAATCACGTCAAGCCTTCGTGCAGCCAGAAGATTGCACGATGCCCTGCTGAATGCTATAATGATAGCTCCAATGGTATTCTTCCACACTAATCCAACTGGACGGATAATCAATAGGTTTGCCAAAGATTTGGGCGATATAGATCGCGCCGTAGCAAGTGTTATGAACATGTTTATGGGTCAAGTGTGGCAGCTCCTTTCAACTTTTGTGCTCATAGGAATTGTGAGCACAATATCCCTCTGGGCCATAATGCCACTTCTTATTTTGTTCTATGCAGCCTATCTATTTTATCAGGTAAGTTTGACGTAGTATCGATCTTTATAGGTTCTTCCGTTTCTTTAGTATTATCATTCGGCATAAAATCTTATACTTATCATATGCGTATTACAGAGCACATCCCGTGAAGTGAAGCGCTTGGATTCCATTAGCAGATCTCCTGTTTACGCACAATTTGGAGAAGCATTGAATGGTTTGTCAACAATTCGTGCGTACAAAGCGTATGATCGGATGGCCAACATTAGTGGGAGGTCCATGGATAAGAACATCAGATTCACCCTTGTGAATATCAGTTCAAATCGCTGGCTTACTATTAGGTTGGAAACGCTCGGAGGTCTGATGATTTGGTTGATAGCAAGCTTTGCTGTAATGCAGAATGGAAGAGCAGAAGATCAAGTAGCATTTGCATCTACAATGGGTCTACTTCTCACTTATACTTTAAACATCACAAATTTGTTGAGTGGTGTTCTTAGAACAGCCAGCCGGGCTGAAAACAGTTTGAATGCCGTTGAGCGTGTTGGATCATATATAGAACTGCCTTCTGAGGCTCCGGCTGTAATTGAGAGCAACCGTCCCCAACATGGATGGCCATCGTCAGGATCAATCGTGTTTGAAGATGTCGTCCTGCGTTATAGGCCTGGACTTCCACCGGTACTGCATGGATTATCTTTTACAGTTTCTGCGAGTGAGAAGCTAGGAATAGTCGGAAGAACTGGTGCAGGGAAATCTAGCATGATTAATGCATTGTTTAGGATAGTAGAAATCGAAAAGGGAAGAATCTTGATAGATAGTTGTGATGTTTCTAAGTTTGGACTGACGGATTTGCGAAAAGTTCTTAGTATCATACCCCAGTCACCGGTTCTTTTTTCAGGTATGCACTTATTCAACCTTTATGTACTTTGATTGAGTTCACATGATTCAACCTATAGATATAAAATGCAGCATTCGAATTGATTTCCATCCTCTCTCGTCTAGGAACCGTGCGGTTTAATCTTGATCCTTTCAGCGAGCATAACGATGCTGACCTTTGGGAAGCTCTGGAGAGGGCACATCTAAAGGATGTCATTAGGCGGAATTCTCTTGGTCTGGATGCTGAGGTATAAGTACACCTGTTAAGTTGAAGCTGCTTAAGTGAGCATTGAAAAATGATAATTTACTGGTGAAGTTTTAATCTGTCTTTATTGCATCAAGGTTTCCGAGGGAGGCGAGAACTTTAGCGTTGGACAGAGGCAACTAATAAGTCTTGCTAGAGCGTTGCTGCGGAGATCAAAGATTCTTGTTCTTGATGAAGCAACTGCAGCTGTCGACGTTAGAACTGATGCTCTTATCCAGAAAACCATTCGCGAAGAGTTCAAATCGTGCACCATGCTCGTTATTGCTCACAGATTAAATACCATAATTGACTGTGATCGAATTCTGGTTCTGGATGCCGGTCAGGTATATGCCCTCACTTTAATGTAAGGAGAATCTTTGTATGAGCCCGTCATATATAACCTCCCTCTCAAGATATGCATGTAGGTTCCGCCATGTAACAGCGGTTCCCACATACATTTTCTGAGAGGAAGATCGTATGTAGCGGGCTCATACAATTACCAAATTTTCAAATCGAAAACTATAAACTCGCAACTTTCATCCTTCCCTTTTAGGTCCGAGAGCATGATTCTCCAGAAAAACTTCTATCAAATGAAGAGAGTGCCTTCTCCAAGATGGTCAAGAGCACAGGACCTGCTAATGCTGAGTACTTGCGCGGCCTGGTATTCGGAGGTAAACAGAATACGGTGGTTAGAGACCGAACGGAGCAGCTGGTTGGTCAGAGCCAGAGGGGATGGTTAGCCTCTTCGCGCTGGGCCGCTGCTGCCCAGTTAGCCTTGGCTGTTAGTCTCACTTCTTCGCAAAACGACCTTCGAGGATTGGACATTGAAGACAAAAACAACATCCTCATGAGAACAAATGATGCAGTTATAACACTTCAGGGAGTTTTGGAAGGGAAGCATGATAAAGATATAGATAACACACTGAATCAGCACCATATACCAAGGGAAGGGTGGTGGTCAGCTTTCTTCCGAATAGTTGAAGGTAAGATCTTGAACTCATACATAATATATATATATATATATATATATATATATATATATATATACGTAGAAGTACAAAACCATGTATGTTGATGCCAGAAAATGGTTCAACGAGATTGAGAGCGTAAAATCGCAATCACACAAAGAACACAAACGATATAGCGTGGATTGAACAGTAGGAGATATTTGCATCAAGAGGGGAGCATTCTAGTGTCCAAAAAATTAGCGCACTTTTTTTTGTTTCGGGAAATGATTTTCGCACAAGCATTTTGCCCCCTTGCACATTCCTGTTTAGTTCTGGTCTTAAGATTGAACAAATCAAAAGAAAATCAAGAAAAAGAAATCTTCAATGTGCATAACAACAAAAGGAGTGTGCGGAAATCAATTTCCTTTCGGTTTTTCGTTCTCAAATATTGGCTTTTTGTTTCAGGTATGGCTGTGATGGGCAGGCTGGCTCACAACAGGCTTCACCCGTTAGAAGATGATTTGGAAGACAAAGCCATAGATTGGAGTTGAATGCTTAGCAAGAAATGTTTAATATATGTATAGGTTAAGGATTTTTAGGTGCGCAAATTGCAACAAGCAGAAAAGGGTTATCATCTCTGTTTATATCTACAACTCACAAGTCGTTATAAACACCGTTAAATCTACATTTTCGAAAGAAAATAAAGTTCTTTCTATAACGCTAATTCTCGACGTTCTTTGGCTAATTTTAGTTTCAAATGATTCGGAAGACAAAGCAATCGAAGTTAGAACTTCATTCCGATGTGATTTACAAACGTCCTCTTACGCCCCTCACCTTCTTGGGACAGAAAAGGTTACAAGGGCAAAACAGCACTAATGGCATCTTAGAAAAGCAATTAAGATCAGCCAATCTAACAAGATTGTTATGATTAACATCTTCAACTACGCCAATAACCCGCCAGCGTATAAATCTATGGAGTTGGGGGCATTGCACTTTCAGAAGTTGAATCAAAACCATCAGCTGGTTTAATGTGCCCACAAACTGCTTCAATGGCTTCGACATAGAGACTCGAAAATGTCATTAACGCTTGGAATACATTAGGAAGGCTCGTTTTCAGGTTTTCCAAAGTCATGGCCTTGCAAACCTGGACCGAGTTAAGATATTTAGCCTTCTCGCTGGCCACTTGCTTCTTTAAGGCTTCAGTTTTGGCACGCTTAAGCGACAATGGATGGTTGGGGCCTAAATTGGAGCACGCATCTTCAGCAGTGCTCTTTTTCTCCATCTCAGCTAATGAATATAACTCCTTTTGCAGCCTTCTGTCAAGTTTTTCGTATTTTTTCTGCAGATTGTGCTCCTCTACTTGCTGCGTGAGAATCGAGTGGATGGCTGATAGAAGGCTCTTAATGGCCTCTGCTGCCTCCTGCAAGCACAAAAAAAAGCATAAAAATTTATAGCTCCCCATATAAAACAGCACACGTGGTAACTTATAGTTTCAGAGTTATAAGTACAACCCAACACACAAACTAAGTTACGAAATAGAATGGTTCATAAAAGAAATCAGTTATTCTTAACTTCAAAATATTTACGAGAATTTGTACTAAATCTAAATCACAATTGATTCATCCAATTTCCATATCTCAGCACATCTCGATCGCGTAATACCTCAACATTTAGTACTCCGTTTAATACTTTTCTCAATTCTCATTATATGCAACAAGAAATGTAAGTACATTTGTTTTCCGTCAAAAAGCCAACCACATGTTTTGCCTCTGCACAGAAAACGTCCAACTCCTGTATTTTGTTATACAAGTGCGGAAGACTGAAAAACTTGTAAGGAAAATCAGTGATAGCCAGCAGAAGTACCTTATCTTGTAATCTTTCAAAGGCAAGTTTCCATTGTTCGCACATCCGACGAACAGAAGACGAGTACAGACTCTTTCGATCGTCATCAACAAGACTGTCAGTAAGTTGGATCCACCTGGAAAGTGTTCGAACATACTCTTGTTGAGATTTTATGACTTTACAGAAGCTGTTGTACCAGAAAGAGACCTCGGTTTCTAGTTGAATTGCAGCTTGGCGATGGTAGTTGCTACTCAAGTCCAGCTTTTGGATATCAGTAAGAACATTCAACTGCTGGGAAATATAATGCTGAACTCGGTGACATTCGTACATCGTTCTCCACAAGTGCAAAAGCCTGCAAGAGGGCCATGCAAAGAAGACATCAGAGGATACAAATAAGCGGGGAAGTGTTTCACCACATTCCATTAAAAGGTGTAGAAGGGTAGTTGAGAATTCCATGTTTAAGGTAAGGCAACTTCAATTCTGAAGACAAATCAAGTACGATTAAATCAAGGTTTTCTTCAAGTAAAAGGGCGCTTAGGGATAAAACAACAACTTGTTCCACGTATTCGCTACTTGGTTGGTATCAACTAGAAAGACTACTAAACATCCCCGCTGTATGCAAGAGAAAGTGTGAAGGAAGGAGTACTAATGACATTTATAGAACCATGAGGAGGATATGATATCATCACTGTCTGATAACTATGGTGAATGAGAGGAATGAGAACAGAAAAAAATGATAATTTCCGTCATCGTGAAGAACAATTTTCCCCAAGTGATCGAGAGTACTTTATACATTCTACTGACCTACATAATTTAAAGCTAATTGAATAGCATCCATAATATTTTTCTACACCAAGAAAAAAACAATGGCTTTTCATAATCTCAACAATACCCGGAAGTTAGCGTGACCAACTGAGGATACAGCTCATTATCTATGAGCTTCACTATAGAAGAACAAGTAGTGCTGATTGAGTGATGAAGACGTAAGATTTCAGACTCCAAACTCTCAACGCTTAGCCGAATTTTCTCAGTCTTGGTCCAGTCATAGTTTTCATCCTCTTGTTTTTGCAGTAATTTGGATTTCCTATCGTGCTCAAATTTGGTAAACTCTTCCTCCTGCGCAATAAAAATGATTAAATTATCTAGAAACAAGTCTAGCTGGAAATGGAGAATTAGGAGGAGGGGAACGAGGCTAGTTTGTGATCTTTAAATACACATTCTGATTATCTTCACTGGATACACTACAGTCAATTACTATTCTTACCTTAACTTCTTTGTAAAGTTTCTTTTCATGATCATATAATTTTTTCAGTGTGATGCAATGAGCTCCTGGCCTGCATGGTTCACTTGGACCACTAGACTCAACCACATCTTTAGGAAATTGAAGTGACCTAGAAGACCAGCTCCATGGGAATGCACTAAAGACCTTTGTGGAATTGGACCTCTTCCCTGTAAATTGCACAGCAAAGAAAATATGCGGTAGAGCTTAATAAGCGAAACAGCCAGTAAACACAAGTACACAGACATAGAGACTGCATTAAGCTGCATGATAACAAGGTGTTGGAAATTTTGACTTGAATGTGATATGTATTTTCAAGTTATTTTACGAACTTCTCTACCGTGCTACTAGTACTTTTCAACTTTTTTATAAAGTTTGTGTTTCTGTCAAAGAAAAATTATCAAGAAATAAAAAGAGACAGCGTCTAAGAGAAACCAAATCCATAAATCGACAACATCTTACTTTTGCTTTCGTTAGTACTGAGTGGCAGAAAAGTATCCCCTCCTTTGATGTCCATAAGAACGGCAATTTCCTTTAAACCATCTGATGATTTCAGAAAATAATCATCTAACACCTTAGCTATACCCTCCAAGGTTTTCTTGCTTCTCCATAGTACCATGGGCATATCTGCAGTGTCCTTAGTATGCCGCTTCTTCACTGATACATCCTCCACGATGGGTTCTGCGGGCTGCAGATTCTTAGGCGGCGAATTTACAACATTAGCAACAGTTTCCTCTTCCTGTCCGTCTTCCACAAGTTCCATCTTAGCATCTTCCCATTTTTCCTCGAGCGGTTCCACCGTTTCATGTTTCTGATGCTCTGGTGAGGAAGAGCCAAAAAGGTCCCAAGACTTGCATTCCTCTAAACCAACTTCTTCTCTCTGACTATCATCCAACTTTCTCAAATCAGGGCTCAAAGGTGGTGGTGGCGGCGGGGAAGGAGGCAAAGGGGGAGGTGGTGACGCTGGCGATTCCAAGCCGTATGGAGCAGAATTATCAAGCTCCAACGTCTCCGACTCGGTAAACTGTCTAAGTGTTGATCCAGTGTTCCTCAATGATCTTAAATAAGCCAAGTGTGCCTCTGCAAATTCACCTCTAAACCCTACCAACTGTTTCATTAGCTTCTTTCTCTCCTTGCAAACCCTCACCCTCTCTTCCTTATCAATCCTAGATGCAACACAACCCATCTTTCCAAATTACCAAATTCTACCAAAAACAACAGAATTTTTTCTGCCTAGTGACTGAATTTACAATAGCAAAACTTCCACTTCGAATTTTGACAACTTCCATTACATGCATTCCTTTTTTCTGATCACTGAAAATAATAATATTAATAATTTAAATTTTATATTTAAAAATAAATAAAAAACCAACAAATTTCATATCTTTCATAAACCAGAAGCTTTCAGAGGTTGTAGAAGTAACAAGAAAAAGAGAAAAGTAAAGCAGGTACCTTTCTTCTCAGTGAATTTTCAAGCATACACACATAAAGTTGGCTGGCATCTTTCACCAATGAATTCCAAGTTCTCACCCTCCAAATCATGAATCTGATATCCTTGCACTGCATGCATCCACACTTCCAGTGCTTTAAAGTCCCCAAAGAAAACAAAAATATCAGTAAAAAAAAGTTACCCACTTCCCAAAATCTCCATATCCCCCACAATCAAACAGAACTAGGATTGAAAAATAAATAAAAACAAATGGGTTTTAGAGCAGCTTTTCATAGAAGTGTTTTTCCTGCCAAGCAGTTCCAGAGATGTTTTTGAAAATGTTAGCTTTTTTTATTTGGTTATATAAAAATTTGAGCTTTCATAAATAACTAAAAATATTTATTACAAAAAAAGGAAAGCAAGACAAGATAACAATGGGTCTGACATGGGAACTGTTAAGAGAGAGAAAGAAGAGCAGGGATTTGCCTTGCACGGACAAAACGACAGATGTAAAACGACAATTACTGCTATTAGTAGTAGCAGGGATTTGGGCTTTCAAAACGTTGTCACAGAAAGTAGAATCTTCTCCAACAAATGTGTGTTGCCTTTTCCATGCTTTTCAAATTGGAGACCATTCTCAAAGCACACAGAGATGAGAGAGAGAGAGAGAGAGAGAGAGAGAGAGAGAGAGAGAGAAACAGGAGAGAGAAAGCAAGGGAGAGAGAGATGAGTTCGAGACCCAAGAGGAAAAGAGAAGCATCCAAGGACAAGAGAGAGAGAGAGAAAGAGAGGAGGCGCATTTTAGCACAGGAACATTATTGTGATACTTACCCAAGAAGCAATTCATGATCATGAATGACAGCCACGACTCCTTTTGGGGAGGCCACTTCACCAATTGCTACAGTTTTGTACGAGAGGACTGAAGAGTGTGTTACAGTAGTCGCCCTCGGCGCATTTTAGCATCGAGAGGGGTCCATATGTTTTTTTAGTCGTGAAAAACACACTGAAAAGTGTTCATTTTGCATGTTATAAATAGGAGTTGATCTGTTGTGGAAATAGTTTCTTATTAATGAAATAACTACGAATTATTGTTGGTGTGTGAATTTTACGTCAGAGAAGAGATCTTTTATGTGTTTATAAGGAGTTTAGAATAAGTTAATTCACATGTTGATCGCAACATTTTTTAGGTCATTCAAATGTATTGTTCACGTGTTAGCCTAACGTATCACATGTTGAGTTTAACGACCAATATATTTATACGTCACTCAATCTGTATTATCGGCGCATTAAACTTAAAATGTGAATTTTGCATCGGCATATAATTTAATGATGAAATTTCAAGTTCCTTCAATCGTAACAAGAAAACACGTAAAGGTGCGCATTTTAGCATGCAAAAGAGGGCCGAGGAGGTGCTAGGTGGCGTTCTCACTTTGGAAGTTAAAAAAGCTCCCAACTACAATTTTTCCAAGTTTGTGTGCAGTGTGGTAGTGTCATTCTTTTCTTTTTCTTTCTATTTGTTTTTTATTTCCTATTTAAAAAACACTTTGCTGACCAATAATATTGGCCTACGGTCACGCAGTTCTGCTGTATCTTCTTCGGATGTTGGCTTTTTCTCTACTTTTTTTCTTCTCCTCAAGTATTTTAATTGTAATTAAATAGTAACTAAACAAAAAAAGTTGTACTAACTTTTATTTCTTAGGTACTAAGAAATCATGATATGTGGTGTTTCTAGGCTTCTACCATTAGGTCCATTACTAGGGTTTGCTTAAAAGTATTCAAAACTTACATGAATAAAAATATCATAAATCTCATTTTGCAACACTAAAAGAATTTAGAAAACTACTTTTTTTTTCTAAAGTTTTAAAGTTTACTTTTTGAAAAACTTTTTAAGTTGTGAATTCATCTCTTTTTATGATATGTGGTGTTTCTAGGCTTCTAGCATTGCTATAATATTATGATAGAATAAAAATAATACATTTTGTTTTCTGAAAAATGTTTACAATTTACATGAATTACAATATCATAGATCTCATTATGCGACGGTAAAAGAAGTAGAAAAAATGAGATTGAGTTTTAAAAGTTAGCTGGATTGGTTATGAATAGTTTTTAATAAAGTCTTTGAATGTTCTTTGATTTTCTACACAGTAGTGAGTCGTCAATAATATTTAAGTATCGAGTCAATCATTTATGTGAGGCGAATTAAGACTTGCAAGGCAATGAAAACTTGAAAATTGTAAATAAAAAATTGTTTAAATTTAGAAATAGGAGTTTGATCCACCCATTGACCATTTGGTTATCAATATCAAAAGAACCACTCAAGGAATTTATGTTCGTGTTTGTTATCTTTGTTTTTCTTCCTTTGGGCTTCTTTAAGTTTGTAATTTAAGATTAATAAATTGATTCGAACCCACGAAGAGAAAGCCCAACTAGGTCTGTGTGCGGGAGATTGGGCTGGGGCCCGAATCCTGACTGGTGAAGAAGGAAAACGAAGTATTAAAAACAAGTCAACACTTGTCCCACATCGACCAGTCCTGCTATTTATAAACACTTTATATATCTTTGCTCCACAGCAAGACTTGTCCCTTCGGGGACATCCGATAAAATTGGAACGATACAGAGAAGATTAGCATGGCCCCTGCGCAAGGATGACACGCATAAATCGAGAAATGGTCCAAATTTTTTTTGCTGTTTTTGCATCATCTTCCCGCTGTATCAAGGTGATTCCCGGAATTCGAAAGGTAAAATGCATAGTTCAATGCAGTTTTGGGTTTTATACTATATGATAGTAGTGAATCGGTTTGCAAGGCAACTGAGAAGGAAAAAGATGTATATAACACGACTATGGTGGTGATTTATCCTCCCGTGGTGGGCAGCGGCGACTCTTCGTGGCAGCAAAGGGTGTATGTGGTGTCAGGACTAGGGTCTTGTTTTTGTGGGTTATTAACTTACATGACACTACACGAGCATGGGCCATTGTAGCATCTCTTGTTGATTATATAATGACATGTGTATTTTTTTTTTTCTTTATATAATTGAATCATTGACACAGTGAGTTGATGATTATGTATTTGTGCTATGAAATTACTTCTCTTACACGTCAAATCCAATCATAATAATTAGATATCAAATTCGTCATTTAAGTAAGTCAAATTTGAAGTCTCTATCATAAATAACATTAGATCGTAATGCTAGTTACTGAGCCATTATATTTAGATTTTTAATCTTTCCGTTGGACCTCTTTCGGAATGGTCATTTGTGGGCTTTGTATCAATTAGTGTGGCTTCAATGTACCAACTTCAGATCATCCAATATGTAAGACATTCCTTCCTTTCTCTCTCATCGACTGACAAAAAAAAAAGGTTTCAAAGATTGAATGTTTGAGTCCGCGTGACTTGTATTTTATTGTTTTGCAAAGTAAATTAAGAAGTACAAACTAAACAACGCAAATTATGATGCAATAAATACTCATGTTATCTGAACGTCCCTCCCACGCCTTCCAAACTTACATACAATATAGAAGATTATGTGTTTCTGCATTGCATTGAACTTTGTACAAAACTTCACAGCTACGTTTATGCGCTATTTTTCAAATCATAGCCATTATTTTTGTAAGCAATACAATGAACTTGAAACTTGAATAAAATCGGTATAATTAACTTGCAGATGGCGCGTTACTACAGTGACGGAAATCAATTATTTCTGTGTACTCTTTGATATCCACTGATTTCCTCCGTCTTAACAACTAATTACTTAACCCACTAGCGCTATCGCTCCACTAAAAAAATGATATAATTAATTTAATCCTATTGTTTTATTTCAAACTCAGGTGGAAAACAAATAAAAAAATACATTTGAATATTTGATCATCTTATTTAAGTTTCATATACCCTTGCAATTTGTTTTTAGAAAATAAACTTCGATATTGTCTAATTAAAGCAGCTCACAGACCTAGTAAATCAATGTAAGGCCATGCCTAAACAAAATACACGAGCTTTCCAACTTCTGTGAAAGATGCCCAACTGATAACGTGAAAAGACACCCCAACCTAAATATTGACTACTGAGTAAGAGTTATAACATGAGAGGTAAAAGGGCATAACAACACTCTATGTTAAGTTCATCTTCATTTATTCGTTTAATTAAATTTCATTTGCTTGTCATTTTAGTACTATGATATAACGATGTTTTTCTTCACTTGTAAAATGTAAGTAAGTAATGTTTTAGATCCGACTCTTAGAAATGACAACGACGAATTTAATATTAATAATTTATTATGATTGGAATGTAGCTCTACATTGAAATTCCATAAATAGCCTTCAATCAATCTTACATAAAGGCTCGTATCGTCGTAACCGACCCTATGGAGAGCATATATCTACGTCAATACAGGGGGAGGGGGTAGGTAATAGTCCCAATTCTAAATTCTTGCATGGGACAATAAATTGACTATCTTTCTAATCAACCCTATCAACTTAATAGTTTTTCAATTTATTCTCCCAAATCAGTCAAAATCTCACTTAAATGTCCACGTACTATATTTAATTAATATTTGTTCTTTTGGTTTTGGTCTGAATAATTTAATTATTTTCATATGGGCGTTAGTAACGCACCCACATGGCCTTGCTGGATGAAACAGATAGATGTTGCTTCTATTCTTGTCATTAAACTAGAAAAAAACCTAAAAAATTATAGCTAATAATAAGACAAGATTATCCCTTTGCTGGTCAAATTGCAGTTTCCCTTTTCTTGTTGTGTACTTTTATGTTTTTCTTTTTTTAAAATTATAATTTATACAACAATATATTTATACAAAGAACTGAGAAAATAAATTAGTTTCGAACACGTCATTAATGACATTTGAAAGTAAGACCTCTTATTTACAAGTAAAAAGAAATATCACTTGATCATAGTATCAGTGGCTTTAGAATTATGGTTTTAGTGACTATACTTTATATATTAGGCGAAGTTTTATTTTAGTACTTATAGTTTCAGTTTGTTGGAATTTATAATTGTCGCATTTTAGAGCAATGTCTTGATTAAGTTGTCCTCTTTTCCCATGAAATTGGTAATCGAGAGTCATGTGCATTGTACGTTTGCACCTCAAAAATGATGGATTTACAGTCATATATGTCACACACATGTTAATTTTTGAAAAAATTGGCAAATGTAATCTATTGTTCTTAAATAGCAACACTTAATTTGGACTAGAAAAATGAAAAATAACTTCTACACACACATATTTTCTCTTTTTTCTACACATTTTTACTTATTTTTATCAATTATGTTGAAATTTATTTAATCTAAATACTAAAAATAAGCAAAATAGTGCTCAAAACAAAGAAATTTGAGTTGAAAAATTACTTGACAAGAAAAAGACTAAATCGCAAAAATTGAAACTAAAAAGACCAAAAGCGAAAATTTGCTCCAACTACATAACCTAAATCAGTATTTTGGGCTAAAGATTCTCTTTCTCCTAAACCAAGTTCTTAAAGTGCAATGAGTGTGTCGCAAGCCAGAGGACCCCACACGTATGCGTGAAAGGAGAGAAGGTCTTCTCTTGGGTGAGAGAGAGAGAGAGAGAGAGAGAGAGAGAGAGAGAGAGAGAGAGAGCTGCTGTGCTGCCATTAATAATAAGGCCATGACATGTTAGGGTTTCCAGGCGCCTGGCTGTCTTTTGAGCAAATGGGTCTTGCGGTTTTGCATTTGCAGACATTATTTTACATCACACACTTATTGGGAGGACTCCTTTTACTTTAATAAGGTGTCAGTGGTTTTGGTCCCTTGTGCCTTGTGGGTTTCAAATTTTGGAAATTTTTTTTGTAAGTTAAATTACTATAGCATTTTTGGGTTTTTCTGGGGCAGCAGTTTGGAGGGGTTGACCTAAATTCGCTGTCTGAATTAGAAAGTTCGAGTTTTTATTTATTTTTATTTTCTTGTGGGGTTTTTGGGGTTCAGATTTGGGGGATTTTTGGAGGTGGGTATTCTGTAGTGGAGTTGTTTTGGAGGAATTTTCATGGATTCAGAACTGGGTTTGTGAAGGAATTCACTTTCTTCTGTTATATCTACTGGTTTTTTGGGTTAGTTTTTCCAGAAAATTCAGTGTGTTTCTGCAGAGAAAGCTGCATTGTGGTGCTGTTTAAGCGTTCATGGGTTTCTACTTTTGGCTTTTTTCAGGGATTTTCTGGCTGATTTGGGCTTTTACAGTGGATTTTGAGGGAAGTTGCTTGTTGGGTTTCTGCTTCTGCTTATGAAACTGACCTGATTTGGGCCGTTACTTGTACATATTGCTTTGAGGGATTTGTTTCTGCATACCCGATCGGCTCATCTCTGGTGGGAAGTTGATCTTGAAGTTGTTCTGTACTGCTTTCACTGGGAGGAAAAATGGCTTGCATGAAATTGGGATCTAAAACTGATGCATTCCATAGGCAAGGACAGGCCTGGTATGCATCCTGACATCTTTAATTTGATACTCTTTATGACAGATTGTGTGTATATCTGTGTGTGTGTATATATGCTCTGAATTGTTCTGAATTTGTATCATAATTTAAATGGTTTAATTATTTGTTTATTTTTTACATAATTTATGTTCAGTCTGCATAACTGAACTTGTATGGAAAGTAAAATTTGTTGTGTGTTTGCTGGGATTCAGTTGAGAGAAATTTTTCCACTTAGGCACATGATATTGGAGAACTCAGAGTTATCTTCAGACTATTCTTTTTCATTGGTCTGTTGCAATTTCGTAGCTTGAAGAATGCTTAAAAGAAAGGCGGTTGATACAAACATTTCCGCTGCTTGTTAAGAATTGATGAATTCTTGCTTTAGAACATGTTGTTTGGTTATACCTACAATTATATATTACTTCATTTGGAAGACCGAAGACATTTGTTTTTCCTTTACCATCCATGTCCTGGATATGTTCTTTGGGTAATCAGGATCTACTAGTTGCATGTTCCTGCGGAGTACGTGGGCGGTTGAATTCTCTGTGTAGATTGCCTTGTGCTAGTAATATTTTTTTTGTTTTCGAACCTCATATTTGTGATTAACAGTATAAAACGATGTGGGACTGAATTCTTTCTTCTACTAGGTAATGATTATCTATGATGGATTGTATCCATGTTAAACGAAAGCCATGTATGCGATTACCCTTTTGCATTATGAGGTCTATGCTCATGATTGATTTCAAAAACCATGACTCGCTCGGCTTTTTGACCGCGGATACGATGAATTACTTCTTCACGTGTAAATTAGCTCCCCTTATTCTTTCTTATTTGTTGACTGACGTATATGTCATTTGTAACAATTATAGGTTCTGCACCACTGGGCTTCCTAGTGACATTGTTGTTGAAGTTGGAGAGATGTCATTTCATCTTCATAAGGTAAGCTTCTCTGTTCCATGTTTCCTTTTACTTCCTTTTGGTAGGTATAACTATCACTTGATTTACTGTCTTTATAACTTGGGAGAATTCGTTACGTACCCTTTTTAGAGAATGGTTTTTGACTCCTTTTATCAGGTTCTGTGACTCTATGCTTGAGTTGTCAATCGTAATTTGGTGTCAACCCCATATGCATGCATAGATTAAAATTTGAAAGCTACTCTCACCTTTGAATTGCCTTTCGATGCAGTTTCCTTTGCTCTCAAAAAGTGGGGTTATGGAAAGATTGATTTCCGAAGCATCTGAAGGAGAAGAAGGACGCGTCATAGCCATCCCTGATATTCCTGGTGGGGCTAAAACATTTGAATTGGTAGCCAAGTTCTGCTATGGGGTGAAATTTGAGATAACTGCCTCAAATGTTGTATACCTTCGATGTGCTGCTGAGCATCTTGAAATGACTGAAGAGTACGGGGAGGACAACTTAATCACACAAACTGAAGCCTTTCTCAATCAAGTAGTCCTTCGAAATTGGAAGGACTCTCTAAAGGCACTTCAGACTTGTGACGACATTCTCCCTTATTCTGAAGAACTCAACATTCCAAAAAGGTGCATCGAGTCTCTTGCCACAAAAGCATCAACTGATCCTAATCTGTTTGGGTGGCCTGTCAAGGAGCATGGCGGCCCCATGCAAAGTCCTGGTGGGAGTGTCCTGTGGAATGGAATAAGTACAGGGGCCAGACCAAAGAAATCAAGTTCAGATTGGTGGTACGAGGATGCATCAACCTTAAGCTTGCCTCTCTACCAGAGGCTGATTTCGGTCATGGAATCTCGTGGCATCAAACAGGAGATTATTGCAGCCTCAATCACTTTTTATGCAAAAAAGTACCTTCCAGGCCTGAATCGGCGTCAAGGCAATGATTCTAGTACTCATCTTAAACCAGTGTCCTTGGGGTCCCCACCATCAGAAGAAGACCAGAAGCTCTTACTTGAAGAGGTAGATCGGTTACTTCCATTTCAGAAGCGTGTAGTCCCAACCAAATTCTTGTTTGGTCTACTTCGAACAGCCATGATTCTTCGAGCCAACCCTTCTTGCATATCAAATTTTGAGAAAAGGATTGGCATGCAGCTTGATCAAGCTACTTTGGAAGATCTTTTGATGCCCAACTTCTCTTATTCCATGGAGACTCTATACAATGTTGACTGCGTGCAACGAATTCTAGACCACTTCCTTGCCATGGAACAAGTTACGGGAGGAGTGTCTCCATGTTCGGCCGATGATGAACAATTGATCGGGTCTTCAGGCCATTCACTGACCCCAATCACAATGGTAGCCAAGCTTATTGATGGATACCTTGCAGAGGTCGCCCCTGATGTCAACTTGAAGCTCCCTAAGTTTCAGGCTCTTGCTGCTGCTGTTCCAGAATATGCCAGACCCTTGGATGATGGTCTTTACCGCGCAATAGATATTTATTTGAAGGTAATTGTAAGCACCGATCAATTGTTCCTATATATTTCATTTTTTCGTTATAAGATCATTGAATAGACAATTGATCTATCATGTCATGCCATGTAGAAAGAAACCACATCGCATCTTAGATATATTCTCTTAACCTCAGTGTTTCTAGAGACAAATAGAAATGAATTCGGAATGGGACACTTGTGTAACTTTTCGGGCTTATTGTTTTCTATGGTTTACAACCTGCAGTCACACCCATGGTTGGCAGAGTCCGACAGGGAACAGCTCTGCCGGTTGATGGACTGCCAGAAGCTTTCCTTGGAAGCTTGCACTCATGCTGCACAGAACGAGAGGCTACCCTTGAGAATAGTTGTTCAAGTTCTCTTCTTCGAGCAGCTTCAGCTTAGGACGTCAATTGCCGACTGCCTTCTGGTTTCAGAAAATCTTGATGGGTCAAGACAGTTAAGAAGCGGGTTTGCTGGGTCTAACGAGGGAGGCTGGGCCACTACTGTGAGGGAGAATCAAGTTTTAAAGGTAGGGATGGACAATATGAGGATGCGGGTATCCGAGCTTGAGAAGGAGTGTTCGAACATGAGACAAGAGATCGAGAAGTTGGGTCGCGTAAAAGGCTCTAGCACGTGGGGAAACGTGTCAAAGAAATTCGGGTTCAAGATAAAGTCCCAGATGTGCAGCGCTCAAGAGGGATCCGTCACCAATCAGCATAACGCGGATGAGAAAGTGGAGAAACTAAAGGAGAGGCATGGAAGGCATAAGAAAGACTCTGTTAAAGTCGAATGAAGATGAATAGTTTTGAAGTTGTTTCTGTGTTCAGCTGGATAATTCTTCGATTTCGGTTCGGAAACTAAATTCCTACTTTTGCTTCTTTGTGCTAATACACCTGTTTAGTCTTTTGCTGTATAATTCTCTGTGTTAATTATGTGCAGTGGTCCTTGTGGAGATGGACAAACGAAGTTACCTTGTAATTTGTTTCTTAGTTATATTCTCAACAAAGTTCATGAAAAATTCAAACGACCCTTCTCCATGCGACCATCTTTAACCTTTTGCATTTATTTGTTTAAAACGAATTTTGATTTTCTTTGAGTTTAAAAGAATTATTGTCAGAAATATTTGTTTTTCTTGTACTCTAAAAAAAAAAAAATGGACTTAATTACATTGTCCTTGTGCTAACTGCTAAGAACAAAAATGAATCATATCCTCTCGACTTTGTTTTATATTACAAATTCAGTGTGTTTGTTTTCGTTTTTGTAATTTATTACAAAACCTTTGGCCTCCTTTGATGTCTAAAATTTGATTGGATTTATTGAATACTCACTAGATTCAATGTACGTTAAAGGTTTAGTGTTTAGAGTTTGATTGGTTTGAAGTGAAAAATTCACTAGATTTAATCTTTGTTGAAGGATAGATGGATGTCAACTATCAAATTATGTGTGGATTGCCCTGGTGGTTAGAACATTTCTTTTCAACTCACTGTGTCCTAAGTTCAAACCCTCCCCCTCCCCTTAGGCTGCGTTTGGTTCATAAGAAATTATTTCCACATGTATTTTTCTATGGGAAGGAAAATGCAAAATTTCTTTCTCATGTTTGGTAAGCACAGGCTTGAGAAATGATTTCATAGGTCATGGGGAAATAGGGGGGAAAGTGAATCCCTCCACCCCCTTAGTATTCACTTTCCTTCCCTATAGGTCATCTATAATAATTTAATTTGAATTCATCGTTAATGACAGTCGAACTTTAAACCTCTCACTCATAAATAAAAAGAAATATCATGATAACATAGTGCTAACTTGTTCACATGCGTCACCAATTTTGGTAACATTTATTTTATAGTATAGACTCTCTAGTACTTCCAAAAAACGGTTAGAGACATTAACGTTCTCCATAAATGGGGTGAACATGCAATAATATACACACACACACACTGAACACCTAAATTCCTACCAAGAAAATTTCATAAACAAGCAATGGCTTCTTCTTCTTCAATCATCCGAAATAATGCATTTCTTTTGGTGCCGACATTTCTTGTAATTGTCAGCAGCAGTACTGCGAGATGTGATGCTGCACTGCACATTGATGTTAAACTGACTAATGATTTGGGTGCGGGTCTCAACCTTACCGTTCACTGCAAATCCAAAAACGACGATCTCGGTGTTCATGTCGTGCCTTACCACGGATTCTACAAATTCACTCTCTCTCCATGCTTTGACATTCCACCACACTACTGCAATTTCAAAAGGCAAAATACAACACCTCGTTGGTTTCTAATATACGACCAACTAACAGACTGGGATTTATGCGGAAAATATTGTCCTTGGAGCGTAACACAGGACCGGCTGTGCATGATAACCAGCGGGAGCGGGGCTACAAAACAACATTGCTACGCTTGGGGTTCCTAAGGAATTTACTAAATATGTGTTTTCTTTCTAGTATTCAATAAATGTGTTCTTTTTTTCTTTCCCTTTTGTGACAAATAGTTATGGCAATGCCTTGAACTTTTTTATGCTTTTAGCATTATTGTTTCCCTCCTTATTTTTCCCGAATTATATGGTTGAAAAAAATGTTTTTTATGTATCATATATAATTCACAATCTTTTATTTAGTTTTATATGGTTGAATAAAATGTTTTTTATGTATCATATATAATTCACAATCTTTTATTTAGTTTTTGATACAAAAGATATTGAGGATGGGGAACGATTAGAATTTCACGTGCAAAGATAAAAAGTCAATATTTTTAACCAAGTGAGCTACAAATTTCTTAATAGCTTTTGGCTAGCTAAGACTTTCATATTTTATATATTTTTTCTTAGTAAGATAACCTCTACTAAATTCTTCTAAATTATGAACATAAGGATTTGAACTGGCGTGTAGATGAAGGAGCACATAACTCTAGCCATCTGATTAAACTTAGATGTACATATCCTGTCTATGATTGTTGAGAAAGAAAAGATTTTATTAGTTCAAGAATTCTAATTCCAAGAAGAAAATGATCAAAATCTTATTTACATAATGATCACGATATGAATATTAATGATAATTTTGGGTCACAAGGTTATTAACACATGACATTTTTTTTTGGGTTAAAAAAAGTATAGGGGAAACATAAAATATAATTAGTGAAAAAAACCAAGATAGTGGATACAGAAAAAAAAAACCGTAAAAATCCAACAAAAAAAGAGGGGTTTTTACAGAAGCGAAAACGAGCGTTTAAAAGGCGCGTGTTGTTGCCGTGGTGCCAAAAATTTGACGTCCTCCTTGTTCAATTTTTTTTCTCCTCTTTTTCTGATTGAATTTCGTCTCCAGGTTTCTTCAATTCAAAGCCGTCGGCTCTCTCTTTTTCTTTGCGTTTCTTTGAACAATCAATATTCAATAATATCATCCTTTCTTAATTTTCCACAAATATTATATAAAAATCCTTTCTTTCCATTTCTTTCTCGCACAGATCTAAATCCAATTTCTATAGGAATAGTTTTGTATTGGATCGATCCAAACAGGGCGCAGAAATGAACAATGCCGACGTCGAAGCCGGTGCGGAAGACGAGTTCCATGGCCAGAGGGGTCGCAAGTACCGCCCCGTCGTCGACAACGATCGCGCCGTGCTCGAGATGTCGCCCATGGATCCTTCCTCCTCCTCTTCTTCCTCGTCTTCTATCCCCGTCCACCAAACTTCCCTCAAGTATGTGCGCTTTCTGTATCTGAGACTTAGGGATTTGAATGGTGGTTTATGAATGAATTTCGATGCCTTATGCTTTGCGTTTAATGGGTTAATTGTCGAAAATTACTTAAACCCAGAAGTGCAGTTTGATTCTTTAAGCTTTTTGTATGATGAATTCTTGTCGGAAATCGAAATTGAGTTAAACCCAGAAGTGCAATTTGATGCTTTAAGCTTTCTGTATGATGAATTCTTGTCGGAAATCGAAAATGAGTTAAACCCACAACTGCAGTTTGATGCTTTAAGCTTTGTTTGTGATGAATTCTTGTCGGAAATCGAAAATGGGTTAAACCCACAAGTGAAATTTGATGCTTTAAGGTTGTTTGTTCAGTAGACTGAGCTATCGGATTCAAATAATGGGAAATCTTAAGATGCTTGGATTCTGAAGCCTAATATACACTAAAGCTCTGCCCAAGTAACATTTGTACACGAATCATATGAAAGTTAATTCCAAGTGGCATGTATAGCAATTATCTTCTTTGGTTTTTTGCTTGTGGGATATAAATTTTGAGTGAATTTGAATGGTTTGCAAATTTCGAGAGTATTGTCTCCTTGAGTCTAGGTCAGTCTGATAAAAGATCGTAGTCGGGTAAATCATTAATTTTGTTATCTGCATACTGATTGAGGTTTTGAGACATATAGATGATGTGAAAGGTTGGTGTACCCAATCAAAACTGCAGTTTTTGTTTTCTAGTGGTTCATGAAACATTAGTACTTATGACATGCTCCAGAAAAGAAGTCTATTTGAGCCTACGTCTGTTTATATCTCCATAGTGGCGTGTTGTGTGTTTTTTGCAAAGCGATATAGGAGAGTGCTGATCCTATTGCAACACAAATTTGGATTAGGTTGATGAAACTGTTGGGTGTGGTTTAGGTTTAGCTTAGAAACTATTGTTCCTTGCTGATGAAGATCACTTGGGTATTGGGCCAACGTAATGTGATTATCATTTGGCATTGTGGGTGGGGTATTGGTTTCTATGTGGATTGTTTGGTTGGAATGAAACAAGAGGTTATTTGATGTTAGGGTGCGTTTGGGACTAAATTAGAGTTTGATTTTTGATTTTGATTTGGTCATCTATTTCCAAGCATTTCCGGATATTCCTTTAAATGCAATTGTTTTGGTAGGGAGTTTTGAGGTGAATATAATCTAATTCTTGCATTTTTTACTTATACATCTTTTTATTCTTCATGGGTATCCCAATCTATAATTTGTCGTAACATCAATCCATGAAAATTTAAAGACATCTTATTCATGGGTGTTGCAATAATTCCTTGAAACAAAAAATCTGAGTTTCCCTTGTCAAAATGTTTTTGATAGCTATAAAGATACTTGTATTGTAAATCGATATTTATTTTCAGGTAAGTTTGGTTTATTTTGTGCCTATACATTGGAAGGCGGATTTCTGTTCATTGCATGTAAAGAAGATCAAGCAACATGTGTACTAAATATAATATTATTTATTCTTGCTTATAATCATTGTACATGTCTATTGGTGGACAGGAAAATAAAAATGAGCACACAAGAAAACATGGGTTCTAACGTAAACGAAGGGCCTCCTATTCATGTGCAAGCCAACGGCCCCCAAAAAGAATCTAAATTGGAACTATTTGGTTTTGATTCTCTCGTCAACATTCTTGGCCTGAAGAGGTATGTTCGTTATGTTCCATTAGTATTGTTTCTTTATCATGCTCTGTCAGCCTTACTCCAAAATATTTCTGGTATGTAGTATCTGATTGACATGCTTTTGATACTCCAAATCTGTATCCAAATTGACCCTTGAATATGGCAAGTATATGATGAATAGGAACAGTGATTTTGAAATTGTTAGGAAAATCATGTGTCTGAGACTCTGCGGGTATTTTAAAAATGTTAAGGGCTAACATGAAAAGAAACATTGATGAAAAAAGAGGAAACACTTTGCATATATATATATATATATAAATATATATTTCTTTTTGTTGTCTTATCCTTTGCTTGCTATATCTGTATCCTAGTTTTTATGATATTTGTTGTATGGCTGTATTCTTTACGTATCCTGTATCTGATGCCCTTGGAACTTAGTTTTAATTGACCAATACATATACATGTCTAGGCATTCAGAGGGATGCAGGCACACGTACAAATTAATTTATTTTCACTTTTAAATTTATTGTTTTCGATATATGGTTTCTGTTTCCTGCCTAATCTCTTTCTGAGAAAGGATGTAAAGATGAGAGAATATTTTGGAAGTTTTCTCCATGCATGTTTGATTTTGGAGAATTTTATTGATACGATTATTTACCTAATGTTTGGTATAAATTGTGTTGCCGATTGGCTGGTAATTATTTGTTTCATGCTGCTCTAGTATGACGGATGAGCAGACTGCAGCACCATCAAGTCCTAGAGATGGTGAAGATATTGCTATCACCCAGGGGCGACCAAAGGTATGGTAATTTATTAACAATCCTACTGTCTCTTGCATAAGTCCCTCCATTATCTTGTTGCTTGCTTGGTTTCAATAGAAGCAATTACAAGGCAAAATAGTGCAACTATTGTTGTCATGTCATCATCATAATCATCATGCTTCTTTTTTCCCTTATTCTCTTCACTTCATGTTGATCTTGACTTGTTTAGGAAACTGAGTGCAAATTGATCATTGCTTTGGAAGTAGTTGTGGATTAAGAAATCATTAGGATGCTGGCTTAGATGTATAGTTAATTGTAGCATATGCTTATTACCGTTTTGCGTTATTGTTGAAGTCTCATATTGTTATGCTTTCTTGAAAGTTGGAACTGAGCTTTCGAATTTCTGATGTATTTCTGTACCTTTTGATGCTCATTCACCATGCAGCCAAGTGGTCTCAAATTGGGAACAATGATGGGTGTATTTGTGCCGTGCCTTCAAAACATATTGGGAATTATCTACTATATCCGATTTTCTTGGTAATTCTTGATTAGCTTGTGGTTCATCTTTCTTTGATATGCAGCTATTTTATTCTATTTCTCAAACTGTTTGCAGGATGCATGAACAATTATATATTCATGGTGGGATTTTCTGTTAGATGTTGATCTTGTATATGGAGGGTGCAATATAGATTTTCTTTTGCATTATTGGATGTGTGATCAAAATTCTGGTGAATTTATGTTTTTCTTTTAAAACCACATTGTTTTGTGCCCCCTAGTTCTGGTGGAATTTGTTTAGATTCTGAAATTAAGAAAACCTTTCTATTTTCATTTCGAAGCTTGTTTTATCTATGTCAAATGTGAATAACGGTTAAAAGTTTGATATGAAGCAGCCTGGGAAGAGTGAGTGAACAGATAAAGATCTGGTTGAGCTTGAAAAAAGTTGTAATTAACTCTTTACTTTTAGAGGACCTCCATAAGCTACATGTATGTGAATGTGGTATGGTTGCAATTGTTTATATATCATAGTGAAGCATTAGATATCAAGGAATAAGGGTTTGTTTATATCTGTATCTCTTGTGATTGGCATACAAGTACAAGTCCTATTGGCGCAGCCACCACAGCACCCGCTTTTTATGGAAGTGGGGTTGTCTTGTTTTCTCACTAGTTTGTTTGGCTGCATGTGAAAAATACTTCTCTCCTGCAAAGGCTGTAAAATTGACTTTTTGTCCAGCATGTTTCTTCCTCTTTCTAACTGGGAAATTGCATGCCAAATGAACCTGATCATTATTGCTTAGATATCTGTATATATATTTTTTTGACTGCTTTTAAATGATTGAATTCATCATGTTTCTGTTTCCTTCTAGACCAGTCATGTTCTTACTGATATAAAAAGCTACTGATATTATCTCTGAATATGTAAAAATGGCAGGATTGTTGGTATGGCTGGCATAGCTGAGTCACTATTGTTGGTTTTCTTCTGTGGCTTGTGTACTTTCCTGACTTCAATATCATTGAGTGCAATTGCAACCAATGGTGCCATGAAGGTATACAATATATATATATATGATAAGACTAGAGAAATATTAGACGGGGAAATTTTATAATAATTTCATCAGTCATCACCCTATCATAAAATACTCGAGCAATATTTTAGCGACTCCTAACAGTTGAAAACTGGATTGTGATACCATTTTAGATTGCTGTGCTTTGCAATTGGGATTTAATCATAACAGTTATTCCTACTTTCAAAGAATCATTAACCTTGTGCTTTATATGTTAATGAACTATGTTGTATTCACATTATTATCAGGTAATGCATGTTGAGTTATGGTTCTTTCCTTTTGAGTACTCTGACACTGTATTTTAGGAGTTAATTTATTTTTTCACCGAATAGGTTTGTGAAAGAAGGGATACTGAGTTCGGTTTTGTATTCATTTTATTTCTAGGGTGGTGGACCTTACTATCTAATTGGTCGTGCTCTTGGTCCAGAAGTTGGAGTTAGCATTGGATTATGTTTCTTTCTAGGAAATGCTGTTGCTGGATCTCTGTGAGTGTTCACTGTTAACTTAATTGTGATTACGTAATGACATGATGGTAGCGGACGGAGTTGAGTCTTGAATAAAGTGTTCTATTCTTTTGATTGCTTTATGCTGATGCTGAATGGTTGTTGAGTATTGAACTTAGGCTTTCATGTTCTTGTTCTTCTAGTTATGTCTTGGGAGCTGTTGAAACCTTCTTGAAAGCTGTGCCAGCAGCTGGGATTTTTAGAGGTAATTTAGCAATGTTCCGGTTCACAATAATAGAACCTTTTTTCTTTGAAAATTGTTGCTGAATGTATGTAATTTGTGTCAACACAGAGACCACAAGAGTTAATGGAACATCAATTGCAATACAAAGTCCGAGTTCACATGACCTGCAAATATATGGGATAGTTGTGACTATTATTTTGTGCTTTATTGTGTTTGGTGGTGTGAAAATGATCAATCGGGTTGCACCTGCTTTCCTCATACCTGTTTTGTTCTCGCTGTTCTGCATATATATCGGGATTGCTTTGGCGAGGAAGAATCACCCTGTAGGTTAGTGAAGGTTTAACTTTCTTTCAGGAAGGTGGCACTTATCAATATGTATATACGTTTTTGCCTCATATTAATAATGATGTATGCAATTTTGAGGTCATAATATCTAGGATTGATTTCATACATAATGTAATGGTGTGAACCTACAGTGTTGTGGTGTTGTCAGCTTGTTGTTTTATTGTTATTATTACTACAATGCTAGAGATAATATTATTTGCAATAAGAATGACAGGCATATTAACAACAATAATAATTTTACTAAAACAAAAACTTTATGAATAAAAATAAAAGAAAATACACGTAAGCTAATATGACAAACTCAACTGAAAGCACAAAATAAAGCCAATAATCTAAGCCAATAATCTAAGCAACACTGTCCCCATTCAAGAACAATACACTAAAATAAATATCTTTGAAGGCTGGATACTGTTTTATTATTATTTTTTCATTTTAGTGGTCAAAGGCTGCATGCCTGGACCAGTTTCTTAAAGATTAGCTCAACTATCGCACTATAGTAACTTGACCTTTTAAAATATTTGTTCCAGTCAAATGTATTATTTAAGGTTTTGGTGGGGATAAATGGATAATATTTCTTGCAATATTTGTTACAGATGGGGTCACGGGCTTGAGTTTGGACTCTTTTAAAGATAACTGGAGCTCAGATTATCAGAAGACCAATAACAATGGAATTCCTGATCCTGATGGAAAAGTATCCTGGAATTTCAAGTCAGTCATGGCATTAATCTTTCGAACTTTGGTAGTTTTACTTTGTTGCTGGTGTGAGTTAAACTTATAAATATGCGAATATGTGGATTTTTTTTTATGATTTTGGAGGGCATCCTTTTAAAATCATTGGTTTCATCAATCTGTTTCTTTAAACTAGTAATATGCGAATATCTGGGTTCTTATTATTGCTCTCTCTCTCTCTCTTCTTGTTATTACTATTATTATTCTTCTTTTTTCTTTTTTTTTCTAGTGAAGGCTATTATTTTACATGCAGGCTGTATGTTTGTATGGCAATTTATATGCTTTGTTATGAATTTAGGGCGGAGATAAATTTTTCTATTGCTTTTCTAACTATGCTATTAATTTTTGTTTCCAGTGCAATGGTGGGCCTCTTTTTCCCTGCTGTGACAGGAATTATGGCAGGTTCAAATCGGTCAGCCTCACTGAAAGATACTCAGCGTTCAATTCCTATTGGAACACTGGCTGCAACTCTTTCAACTACTGCAATGTATCTGGTCTCTGTGTTACTATTTGGAGCTCTTGCAACCAGGGATAAGCTTTTGACTGACAGGTATATAAATGTTCTTATAGTCCTTTCTTGGGGCACTAACATTTATTTTTCTCTTTTTTTATCATTTTAACTATTTATTCAAAAGTTGCCTTATGTTGTGTAATTGGTTTTTTTCTTCCCTTTCTGTTCTCATTATTGTGTGGTCGATGAGCACCTGTGTTAATCATGTGGCAAGCTAGACGTCTAGTACTCATCTTTTTTGCCATATCCATTTTTGCCCATCACTTTGGAAATAAGAAATCCAAAATTTGAAAGAAAGGCTGGGAGTTCTTCAACATAAGAAAGGAGACAGGTGACAGAAATCTTTTTCTAAACTGTTAAAGTTCCCCCTCTTTCGTCGGTGGCCGTTCTTTCTTAGAAACATAGAAAAACGTCTTCCTATGTGCTGAATTTTTTATACCTAATAAAAGGATAATGTAATTTCTAGGTTTGTACATGTTAGAAAGTAAGAACTGAGAAGATTTGTTTGAGTTCATAATGTCTAACTAGTCTGTGGTCTGGGAGATCCTTTTGTTTTTCATTTGTTCTCAACTCTTCAGGGTTTAGAACAGCTAAATCCGTTGGTTTGGAGATTCGTCCATGGTCACTTATTTAATATATTATCTATATTGTGTCAAATTGAGTTCTAAAAGTTGGGAGCATCTGTCTAGTTAATTATATTCCTGCGTATGTGTCAAATAGAATTTTGCATTAGCAAATTAATGTACTTTGTTCATTGTTTGTTTCATTGCTGAAACTGGAGTTTCTCTGCAGGCTACTTTCGGCTACAATAGCTTGGCCTTTCCCAGTATTCATTTACATTGGAATAATTCTTTCAACCTTAGGTGCTGCTCTTCAAAGCCTGACTGGTGCCCCTCGTCTCCTTGCAGCAATAGCCAATGATGACATTTTACCCGTTCTTAACTACTTCCGGGTTTCAGAGGGAAATGAGCCTTACATTGCTACCTTATTTACCGCGTTCCTCTGTATCGGATGTGTCGTTATTGGGAACCTGGATCTGATCACGCCAACTATAACTATGTTTTTCCTACTGTGTTATGCGGGTGTGAACTTATCTTGCTTCCTTCTGGATCTTCTAGATGCTCCCAGTTGGCGTCCTCGGTGGAAATTTCACCACTGGAGCCTCTCTCTTCTTGGAGCCTCACTTTGTATAGGTATACTATACCTATTGTATTTATTTTGTACTTTGATTTTAACATTATGCTCTCTTTATAGACGTTCTAAGAAAGGCAGTAAAAGCATAGACAGGAGAAATCAATTGTTAGCTCTTGAAATTTAGGCACTAGTTTGTGCTTGAAAATTTGGAGAATGTGATCACAAGCTCCTTATATTAGTTGGAAATTTCCAGCCCACCTAGCTGTGGGGATTGTTAAACTAATGGATCCTATATACTCGTCAATGTTAGGATTGATTAAATGGATTAGCATCTGTCAGTGGCTCGATTCTGATACTGTCATACTGTGGGTTATCGTAGCCATATGTGCATGCTTACTTATGGGGGATGTAAGTAGGTCAAATTCGATTTCTTTTGAACATTATATTAACCATCTGTGTTTTCTTTTTGTATACAGTGATCATGTTCTTGATCTCCTGGTCATTCACTATCGTGTCTCTAGCCCTGGCAAGCCTTATATATTATTATGTGAGCATCAAAGGCAAGGCTGGGGATTGGGGTGATGGTTTCAAGAGTGCATATTTCCAACTCGCTCTCCGCAGTCTTCGATCTCTAGGAGGTACGTGTACATCTAAAAATATTACATCTCTAGGAGAAAAGTCTAATGTGGGAGCATGTTTGTGTGGTGTGGTTGCCGGGGACATCCTGATGGTTTGAAGGAAGTCCGATGGTTTGTGCTTGCGTGCGAGTATTTTAACTTTTTCTTATTCATCTTTTCACTTTGCATGCAGCAAACCAGGTGCACCCAAAGAATTGGTATCCCATCCCCTTGATATTCTGCCGGCCATGGGGGAAGCTGCCAGAAAATGTACCCTGCCATCCCAAACTTGCTGACTTTGCCAACTGTATGAAGAAGAAGGGCAGGGGAATGTCCATATTTTTCTCTATTATGGACGGTGATTACCGCGAATGTGCTGAAGATGCTAAGACTGCTTGCAAACAGCTTGCTACCTACCTTGACTACAAGAATTGTGAAGGTGTAGCTGAGATTGTCGTGGCCCCCAGTATGTCTGAAGGCTTTCGTGGCATTGTCCAGACAATGGGTCTTGGAAACCTCAAGCCAAACATTGTCGTGATGCGGTATCCTGAGATATGGCGTCGTGAAAACTTAACGGAAATTCCAGCCACTTTCGTTGAAATAATTAACGATTGCATTGTTGCAAACAAGGCTGTTGTTATTGTCAAGGGTCTTGATGAGTGGCCTAATGAGTATCAGAGGCAGTATGGTACCATTGACTTGTATTGGATAGTGAGAGATGGAGGTCTCATGCTGCTTCTCTCTCAACTCCTCCTCACCAAGGAAAGCTTTGAGAGTTGCAAAATCCAGGTTTTCTGCATCGCGGAGGAGGATACTGATGCGGAGGGGCTCAAGGCTGATGTGAAAAAGTTTCTGTATGATCTTCGGATGCATGCTGAAGTGATTGTTGTAACAATGAAATCATGGGACGTGCAAGCAGACAGTGGGGCTCCTCAAGATGAATCCGTGGAGGCATACACTGGTGCGCAGCATCGGATAGCTGATTACATGGCTAACATGAAGGCAACAGCTGAGAAACAAGGGACCCCTCTGATGGCCGACGGAAAGCAAGTGTTTGTGGATGAACAGCAGGTGGAGAAGTTTCTTTACACTACGCTGAAGCTGAATTCGACAATACTCAGATACTCGAGAATGGCTGCAGTTGTGCTCGTGAGCTTACCTCCACCGCCGGCCAACCACCCGGCATATTTCTACATGGAGTACATGGATTTGTTGGTGGAGAATGTGCCGAGACTTCTGATTGTGAGAGGATATCGTAGAGATGTTGTAACTCTATTCACATAGTTTCAGTGGAAGACTGCATCCATCCTGGAATGGTAATTGCCGCATTTTCCGACACTATTTGTTCATATAATTTTTTTTTACTTTTTGTAGTTTAAAACGTTACATTCATTCTTTTTACAGTCCTGGTGGCTAGAGCAGCATCTTACTGGTTCCCTTAATTTGTTCTTGTAAAATTTTGAAATATAGCCCTTTTGGGATGTGAAATTTTCAGTCAAAAAGCTTACCGTGCACGATCATGAATTTTTTTTTTTTTTTTTCATTTCTTGTGTCGTGCAGCTCAAATATATGTGTTGGTTTTGACGTTGGGTGTTTTTCTGGCTCTCCTAAAACATCACGTAGCAAATTAAGCCATGGGATGCGCATGACCTGGTTGAGCGACGTCAAAGACGACGATATAGCAATCAAATATCAATGTTGTCTTAACAACATTGTATCGACATGTATCTTACCAAATAATATAAACATGACGTCATATCAACAATATCTACTCGATGACGTTTTATATTCAGTTGGACTATTATCGTCTGAGTGGGTATCGTTGCCATCGTGTTGGCATCCGGATCATGCGCATGATAGAAAATCTGCGGTGTTGGAAGTCTATACAAACAGACGACTTGGCATCTTCGACCATTGGGTTCCAAAGTCAGCGCCAAAGGTTGGGTCTTTGGTCTCTCTCTTCATTTATTGCAGTAGATGCTCGTTAGCCTCATAAGCATCTCCAGAAAAGCCAAATTCATTTTGATGAGCCACGTAGTCAAAAATATGTTCAAATGGTGCAGTCAATTGAGCATCAACATTATAGGTAAATCAGGTCCCACATCTTTATTTATAATAAGGTATTCTATGCGGAGGAAGAATAAAAAGTAAAAGATAAAAAGTAGACGTTAAAGGTAAAATAAAATAATAAAATAAAATTTTATCTGTGTGGTTTGCCTGTTTTATTGAAGTGACATATTTTTTTTCATGAGACAATTAAGTTGACAACTTATTACGTTATAATACAATTTTGGTTATTTTGTTTTCCTATACCATTGAAGATGCTCAAGAATAAAATTCTTAACTTGTTTGGTTCGGGGAATGTCTTAGTGGATAAGATCTTTTTATTAATAATGTTTTACCAACAAAATTACAAAGAAAGAATAGTCATCGTCTTCGTCATTAGTCAATGATTTATCGAAGCACTATCCAAATTACAAACCAAGAAACAAAACACACAAAAGTGGACAATGTAGGAAGGAGACTTTTAAGACAAGGCCGTCTTTTATCACATTTTATTTCACATATATATGACGTATACGTATCCATTCAGAAAGAGGCGCCCGAGTCAACGCCTCTAATTCGGACCACGAGGATTTCCTTCCTCCTACAATTTAACCTTCCACACCACTCTCACTCGCCAATGTCGCCATGCAAGCTCCATGTTACTTGCCCATCCAAAACATTTTTTTCTTCTATGGTATGCATTATTGATTAGTTCGGAAAATTAACGGTTATATAGTAGGAAAAAATTCGGGTGGTACGTATTATTCAATGGTTGTACCATTGAATGATATGTATCACCCAAGTTTGACACTATATAGTGATCTAATAAATTTTGTAATGGTTAAATTTAAAATTATGCATAAATTCAATATGAATAAACTCGATACGAATCTTATACACATCGACATTTGAAATTATAAATTGATGTGTATAATAATTATTCGTTAATCTACTATGTACATGCATCTTATTAGGTTATCTCTAATGTAAGGGGCTAAAAACTTAAAATTTAGCTCCGTATGTTCAACTATTCATCTATACGTATGGACTCAAACTGTTTTTCCTCTTAAATGAGTCCCTAACCTTTTAAATTATTTAATGGAAAAATGATAGGAAGACCATCTTTTTATACCATATTTTGTAAATCAAATGATGTAGTGGTTGATGATAGCTGTATTTCTTATTTAGTGATTTTAATAAGAAATTCAACCATCAACCACCACATCATGTGGTTTACAAAATAAGGTTTAAGTAGATGGTCCTCTAGCATCACCCTTATTTAATTTTAGTTTATCCTTTAACTTTTGTTGTTTATATTAGAAGTCTTTTTCATTAATATGAACACAATGTAGCTGTGTGTCAAATTCGTGTGCTTGGCTGGCACTAGTACACTGTACACATGCAATATGTAATTTTTTTTTCCATACAATGGTGACTCCTATAAAGTTTTTTATTAGTGTGAAAACAACCCACCTAATAACTTTTACTCTATAATTCCAATATTAATTTCTCCAGATGGATCACTTACCCTTAATTTTTAATTGGTGGGACCCTTATTTGATAAGGCTCGACAAAATCTCATATAAAAAAAAAAGCAAAATGGTAAAGCGTATAAGGCCAGCCATTGCCGGGAGTAGTATGTTTCCTCAAACAAATATATGCCAATTAAGAGCTAATTAAATTGCATTTTCACACTAAATACCAATTAAGACAACGTTAATTGTGGGGGTTCTCGCTAATCACTATCCGCGCGACGACAACTGTAAGAAGCGCCCCTTTTTTAGGAAGAGTCTTTCTTGCATATCCCGGAGTACGGACCCAAGAATTTTTGTTTTAGGAATAGAATCGCAGCCGTCCGATTAGCCCATCATTTTAAAACTACCGAATCTTGTCCAGATTCAGTGCCCTTCTGCCCACTCTCATACCAAAATAAGTACCGTCTTAACTTCGCAATTATCTGAAAAATATCAAATTTAGAAAATTAAATATTAAAAAATTTCCAGCTTCACATTTCCATGTGATATAATTCCAAATAAAACCAAATTTCCATTAGTCAAACAAGCAAAGCTGTTTCCAGTTAGATATTCAATTTCATTCCATCCAGAGAAAAAAAATATTAGCAATTTTATTGCATAAGAGAAAAAATATTAGCGTCAGTTATTCACAAGCTCATGAATAGTTGAATCTCACTTAAAATTTGACCAAATAAATAGAATTACCACAAAAACAATAACGTCAATTACTCATGAGCACATAAATAAAGTGAATCTCACCGAGAGATTCACCAAATCAACAGCTCACAATCGTCTCAAATAACTAGTGACCGTCGATGAAGCATGAGATTCACTGAATCTAGCGGTTGGAAATAGTTTGTAATATCCAACTAAACGGTTCAGATTCGATCATTGGCCAGTGTGCAACAGCTCTTAACACACGAGTAATGAGCGGTCATCCAAGTGGGCCTATATAAGTGCTTGCTCTACTGAACGAATTTTCCCGCGTCTCTCTCTCTCTCTCCGCCGGCCACCGGAGAAAAACGGAAGCTCACTCTCTCTCTAAAAAATAATATATAAAATATGCAGATATTGGAATAATCGCTTTTTTATTTCGATATATAAGCCAAATTCAGACGTAAGGTTACGGATCTAATCATTTTCCTCAGCTTTCTCGGCAACCAAACAGAAACTAAGGGTACTGAATTTAGCCTCTCTGTATCTTATTGTGGTTTATTTCTTTTGGATAATGAATTCGATTTTTCTGAAAATTTTGAGTTTGAATTTTTACAGATGGGGGTGGGAGGCGGAGGAAATGAAGAGGGGGTACGGCGGAGAGGCTGCACGTACCAGAAGGACGATTTTCTCCCCGAGGAGTCGTTCCAGAACTGGGGCAATTACGTCAATGCGCTCAAGCAGACGCCGGGCCGGTTCGTGGATCGGGTCCTGACCCGGTCGGCGGACAGCACGGAGCTGGTGGAGATGAAGGCGCGGAGTCATCACGAGATGAAGAAGACGCTCAACTGGTGGGACCTCATCTGGTTCGGACTCGGCGCCGTCATCGGCGCCGGAATATTCGTGCTCACCGGACTGGAGGCGAACAAGCACGCGGGGCCCGCCGTCGTGCTGTCGTACGTCGTCTCGGGCGTCTCCGCCTTGCTATCTGTTTTCTGTTACACCGAGTTCGCCGTTGAGATTCCTGTTGCAGGTATTGTTATATTATATTTAAATTAGCCCTTGCCTGCATATTATCGTCCTGTTTCAACCATAAACGGTTTAAAATAATTGAAATAATTTTTTAATATGATTTCTAAGAACAAGGATGTGCATGTAGCCTAGACGTTGATATTTGATTCGACACAAAAAACAAAAAATTGGTCGATATATGATTCAATAATAACAAATGCTTTAATAATAATTATTGTAAAATCATATAATTTTAGTGTTCACGTGAAGTAAAAATTTAGAGTGTGACCGTCACATAATTGCGTAATTTTTTTTTTTATGGCACGTCATCAAGTAACATTGAAATTTTAAGATTTTAAAGAGTTATGTATTTTTGGCTGTAGTATTTTCTAAAAGAGGTCATATTACATTTTTTTTTCTCTTTTATATACTTTCACCCTGATGAGTGCCAAAAAGACCTTCCTCTTAAAAGTGTGTTCTTATGTTGTGTGTGAAATTTGGTATATTATCGGTATAACGTAACTGAGAATGCTTATGGGCTCAAATTTAAATGGTGGTACGTACTGTTGAATGATTTAAAATTTATTTGGTACCACTGTAAATTAATCTGAGACCATTCAATGGTCCAATCATTTAATAATACGTACCACTGACAATTTTTCCATGCTTATGATGACAACAAAGAAACTGCTTCCGAATAACTAAATCTTTGATTAAGAAAATATTTTTTTTTTGGTGAAATAAAAAGCTAAAAGTAGTTCACATTGAAATTAAGCACTCTCAAACATGGCAGCCAAAGAAGAAAGAGAGAAGGGGAATCATAATCATGCCGGCCTAAATAAAAAACATGCTTTTGATTAATTACAATTGAATTATTTGGTAGGGCGTTTGACTTGAGGATTTATACAACTTTACCGGGAATGATTTTAGGCGAAGATGCAAAATATCAAATTATCAATTGCTTACGTAAAGGAATCCGTTTGAATATTCTAAAGATATTTTTTTGTAACATGTATCAAAAAGTCTAAAGAAATATCGAATGAATCATGGAGGAGTTGTTTTTGTATATAAAAGAATAGATGGTGATTGGGGAAATCTGGCAGGGGGCTCGTTACGTTGCCTGCTTGGCCACATGCTTTTGCTACTTGCTAGATTTATTATTCATCGTTTCCTTCCGGACTTACTGTTTACTTAAAAAGTTCAAAGTCAATAGTGTAGGCCTGCATATCTTTTCAACTCTGTCCCCACCACTATCCAAGATTTAGACTTTTTTTTTTGGGTCAATCATTCAAGATTTATACTTAATTCTAGTATTATCTGGTTGATTACGTACTAACAAATTGTTTATTTCAATTTTGGATATATGAATTTAACACATGCATTCAAAGCAAGCCAATAACAATTAGCAAGAGGCTTGTAAATCAGTTGATTACTTCATAGTAAATAACAATTTAGCAAGGAACGTGTAATTCAGTTGATTAAAAGCATCGAGGTCTCGAGTTTGAATCATTCCTCCCCTCCCCTAGAATGGATTCTATAAAAAATAATAGTTATTGATCCTATCTTGCTATGTCAAATCTAATATTTCGAAGTAATTAAAGTAGTAATTTGTTGATTTTTGTGGCTACACTCTCACAAGATTAAAAGTTAGAACTTAGGTTCCCTCCTAATATAATTCATGAAAAAATTTACATGTGATTAGCTAGGTAACTGATCGTAGAAGTGAAAAAGTTTTGAATTTGATTTTTCAGGTGGCTCATTTGCCTACCTAAGGGTGGAGCTAGGGGACTTCGTGGCCTTCATTGCAGCAGGCAACATCCTCCTCGAGTATGTCATAGGTGGCGCAGCCGTTGCTCGTTCCTGGACCTCCTACTTCACCACCCTCTGCAACCGCAGCGACACCAATGATTTCCGCTTCATAGCCCACGGTTTCCCAAAGGAGTACAAGTACCTCGACCCCATTGCTGTTGCTGTCATTATTGGCATCTGCTGCCTCGCCGTCCTCAGCACGAAAGGCTCTTCTCGTCTCAACTACATTGCCTCAATTGTCCACGTCCTTGTCATTATCTTCATCATCATCGCCGGCCTCACCAAAGCCGATATAAATAACTACCGCGATTTCTCCCCTTTTGGCCCTCGCGGCGTGTTTCAAGCCTCAGCTGTTCTGTTCTTCGCGTACGTTGGATTCGATGCTGTTGCAACCATGGCAGAGGAGACCAAAAATCCCGCAAAGGACATCCCAATTGGTCTTGTCGGCTCAATGGTGATTACCACAGTGGCCTATTGCTTGCTTGCGGTGACACTATGCCTTATGCAGCCGTATGATCAAATTGACGAACAAGCTCCATTTTCGGTTGCCTTTGAAGCTGTTGGGATGGGATGGGCTAAGTACGTCGTGGCAGCAGGAGCACTGAAAGGCATGACAAGCGTGCTGCTTGTCGGGGCAGTTGGTCAGGCTCGGTACCTCACTCACATTGCCCGAACCCACATGGTGCCGCCATGGTTTGCGCAAGTTGATTCCAAAACCGGCACTCCTGTCAATGCCACGGTCACCATGCTTGCAGCTACCGCAGTCATCGCCTTCTTCACTAGCCTCGACGTTCTGGCCAACCTCCTCTCCATCTCCACTCTCTTCATCTTCAGCCTCGTTGCCATCGCTCTCCTTGTTCGCCGCTACTATGTCAGCGGCGTCACAACTCAGGCCAACAGGAACAAGTTCATTGCCTGCCTTTTCATCATAATTAGCTCTTCAATTGCGACCTCTGTCTATTGGAGCAAAACAGATGATTGGACTGCCTACGTGGTAACCGCGCCGCTCTGGTTCTTGGGTACTTTGGGGATTTGGTTACTTGTCCCCCAAGCAAGGAATCCGAAGCTCTGGGGAGTGCCATTGGTGCCATGGTTGCCATCTCTGTCAATTGCCATCAACATTTTCCTGCTCGGGTCAATCGATCACGCCTCATTCATAAGGTTTGGAGTGTGGACCCTGATCATCTTGGTTTACTACTTTATCTTCGGATTGCACGCGTCTTATGACACGGCAAAGGACTCCGAAGAGAAGAGGCTGGAGGGCGGCACAAACAATGAGCTGAAGAAGGTTGAAGCTGCAGGGGTTGCCACGAGGGACTCCGGGTTAGACGGCGGAAGTGGTAGCAATGCCTCTGCACCTCCTGCTAGTTAAGAAAGGGTTTGTTGAATGTGTGAAGATTTAATTGTTTGTGTGATTAGTGCTGTTTAGTTTGTTATCAGCTCGCTTATTAGAGATGCGATTTACAACGTTGTTGTCTATAAATATGTTTTGAAGTAGTACTTTAAACTTTTACTGTTATCACCACAGCTTTCTTTCTCAATTAACTTTTTTCTTACAAGTACTTAGAGAGGTTTAATTATTTTTATGAGGATACGTAGACAATCTAACTCCAATCAATCAAAGTTTAGAGTCGGGCAAGGGAGACTACTATAGGGATACAATGCACCCAAACTTTCTCACACAGTTGAGAATGGCCCATATTGCCAAGGCATTCGCAGCAACAAAATAGCTCGAGGGTTGTTCCTTGTATTTTTCTTGAATTTTTCTATTTAAACACCACACATTATCTAAGTACACCTCACTACTTACTTTAAAAAAAAATTAAACTTTTTAATAGTGTAAATTGACTATATAGTACATATTAAGGGGACTGGCTACAGTGCTCACAAGCATTGAATGCTCGCACCGATCTCACCCTCCTTTCCCCCCTCTCTCCTCCCTCCTCCCTCCTTTTAATGGTGAGATCGGTGTGAGCATTCAATGCTTGCGAGCACTGTAGCCTACTCAACACCGACCCACTTCTTGTGCTATCATCCCCCACGGGCCCACGACAAATACACACGCACTCCGACGACTTCGTCATCGGCTCCGACTCCAGTGAAGAGCGTGGTATAATTTACACAACAGTGAATTAGGCCCTAGGGTTTGGTTTGGACTATTATGTGGTCAGCCATGGTGATTTTGAGTCCTCCTAGGGTTTGATTTGCTGACGACTAACCAACGAGGTTGTTTCGGTTTCTTCAGAATCCATGGCGCAAATTATATAGTCAGAGAAGACGGAGGGGAGCAGTGATCGGAGTAGTCAGAGAAGGGATGGTCACTGGAGTCGAAGTCGACGACGAAGTCTCTTTTGTTGTCGGGACTGGGTGTGGGTTTGTTGTCGGGGTGGGATGAGCAGTGGGGTGGGTGTTCTAAACTATATGGTCATTTCAAACAATTAAAAAATTAATTTTTTTAAAAATAATTAATGGAATGTACTTAAACAAGGTGTGGTGTTTAAATAAAAAACTGTTTCTTGAATTGAATGATGAGTAAAAGAAGGTTACGTCAAGAGTTCGAAATCCTCCAATATACATATATTAAAAAAGGAAGTGGTTTGTGTGTCCAAGTGTTTTAGTCCTTTTACAACACTGATTAGCAGCAAGATTTTGTTACGAAGTAAACAACTTTTATACCAAGTTTAATGGGAGAGTATTGAAATTTGAGTTGGTCCAATGGCCAATACAAATATGGCATTACAGTAAATGCAGTACAACCAACCCCTAGCCTCCTCTCTCTGCCCATACTTTTTATTTTTAATTTAATTTTTATGTTAAATTTCTGGGTTTGCTTTCTTCTCTCATCTTAAACACTTCTTAAACCTGCAAGGGCTTGTAACTCAAGTGGGTAAGAGCGTTTATCCTGAACTTGAAATCTTGCACTTAAAGTCCGGTGTTCGAATCCCTTTCCCCGAGTATTTCTTGTATAGAAAACGAACACTCTTCAAACTTGATATTCTCTCTTTGCTGTGCTAGACTGCTAGTGGCTCCAAGCTTCCGAAGGGTACGTTTTTTTTCTAAATTTTCTAGGCGTTTGCTTATTTTTACTGCCCAAAATCTAAACCTAGTTTTGCATTTTGAATATGCTAATTTCTGATGGTGAAAATTAAGGAATTCTTACCAATCAATCCTTAATTCTGGTGTAATTTTGGGTTTTTTTTTTTTCTCTAGTTTGAGCCTTTGAGGTAATTAAGATGAAAAAGGAAGAAACTACTGCATGCAGTTTGATTTTCTTTCTTTCTCTAATCCTCTTCTTCTTATGGTTATTTTCGGGTCCACGATTTTCTAGTATGTATTGATACGTAGTATACATTGGGATCCTTGACTGTTGGATACTTAACCGCACATACAACCATTCATTGCTCTGATGCATGTCATACACCGAAGCATAGTAGAATTTTCGCTGATGCCATTTTTTGAAGAATATTAAAACTTTTTACACATAATGAATGAACAAAAACCTCAATAATTTGAAGTTAGAATCATTTGTAATATAATATTTACAATACATTAGTATTAGAACAAATATAAAATTTAGAATTAAAATATTAATTTTATTTTTCGTTTTGGCTAAACGTTTGATGAGGATTGAATCTTGTTAATTAAGTTGACTGATTCTATTGTAGCAGTTGAAAAATCTAATCTGTTATCTAAGGATCCGATGTTCTCCCAAAGATCTCTCTTTGATATGGTGAGAAATAACCCCAGCACCAAATAATGAGGGACCAATGTTTCAGCCTTTTTATTTTCTTTAAAAATAAAAAATAATCCGTGCACCAAAATCTTCCATTTCTTCATTGAAAGGCAACATTGTTCCAGTTATATTGTCACAGACCTTTTTTGCCTAACTACATATTTTAGGCCAACCGGAAGAAAATGGTGACCGTCACTAGAGGTGGTACCGGTGGCGGTGCACAAGGTGGCAATGTGATCAAGAGAAGAAGTTGCATATGCAGCAAAGAAGATTTCTTGCCGGAGGAGTCATTCAAGAGCTGGGGAAACTATGTCCATGCGCTGGCCAGCACGAAAACAAGGCTCCAAGACCGCCTCCTTGCTCGGTCCCTGGACCACCTGGAGGTCGAAGAGATGCGTGCACGTAGTCAGAATCAGATGAAGAAAACCCTAAATTGGTGGGATCTCATGTGGTTCGGCATTGGAGCGGTCATGGGGTCAGGGATTTTTGTTCTCACAGGTCAGGAAGCAAGAAATCATGCTGGCCCTGCAATAATAATCTCTTACTTCATATCCGGCGTTTCAGCAATGCTCTCAGTTTTGTGCTACACTGAGTTCGCAGTGGAACTCCCTGTGGCGGGAGGCTCATTTTCTTATCTTAGGGTGGAACTTGGTGAGTTTGTGGCTTATATTGCCGCCGGAAACCTCCTCTTTGAGTATATAATAGGAGGAGCTAGTGTGGCAAGGTCATGGACTTCGTACTTTGCTACATTGTGCAACCACAGCCCCAACGATTTTCGCATCACCGCGCCATCCCTTGCGGATAACTTCAACCAGTTAGACCCAATCGCGGTTTTTCTCTCGATTTTGGTTTGCATGGGTGCTGCCTTGAGCATGAAGGCTTCGTCTAGGTTCAATTCGGTTATGTCTATCACCCATCTGGTGGTTTTGCTTTTCATCTTTGTTGCCGGCATGACTAAGCTTAACCCTGCTAATTTCACAACAAACTTTGCGCCATTTGGTGTCCACGGAATCTTGAAAGCTTCAGCAGTTCTCTTCTTTGCGTACGTGGGATTTGACGGTGTGTCAACGTTGGGGGAGGAGACTATAAACCCTGGCAGAGATGTCCCAATTGGGCTGATTGGCTCAATGTTGACTACCATAATAACTTATTGCCTTCTTGCAGCTACATTGTGCCTGATGCAGCCATACAACCAAATCGATGGTGATGCTTCATTCACCGTGGCATTCCAAGCCGCGGGTATGAACTGGGCCAAGTACATTGTTGCACTTGGAGCACTTAAAGGCATGACAACCGTCCTGCTCGCCAACCTCATTGCCCAAGCTCGTTATTTCACTCACATTGGACGCACCCACATGGCACCTCCATTCCTGGCGTCCATCCATCCGAAAACTGGTACACCTGTGAATGCCACGGTTTTTATGACTGTTCTAAACTCCCTTGTTGCATTCTTCACAAGCCTTGATGTCCTGGCAAACCTTCTTTCAATATCAACCCTGTTTATCTTTTCGCTTGTTGCCCTAGCACTTATTGTAAGGCGATACTACGCTTCTGGTGAAACCTCAACTTCCGACAGAAACAAACTCGTTGTGTTCTTGGTACTGATCATAGGATCATCAATTGGTTCTTCTGTTTTGTGGGCAGTTAGCGCCAACGGTTGGATTGGCTACACTGTGACAGTCGCAATTTGGTTTGTTGCCACCTTAGGGCTACAGTTGACTCTGAAACAAGCAAAGAAACCTAAACTTTGGGGGGTGCCATTAGTCCCTTGGTTACCATCAGCCAGCATTGCCATCAACATCTTCATCTTGGGCTCCATCGACGGTGCATCGTACACAAGATTCGGCATTTGGACGCTGGTTTTGCTGGTGTACTATTTATTCGTGGTGCTGCACGCTTCGTACGATGCCGCGAGGGAGGCTGAAAGAGGAGCAGGTGATGCTAGTCAAGCAACCAACCTGGAGGCTGGGATTAGCAGAATCGTTGAAATAAACTGAAAATTTGAGTCTCTCTCTTCTTCTTTTAGCATTTCTGTACAGGCCTTAAATTCAATTCACTATTTTTATTTTTATTTTTTTCCCTTTTTAATTCAGGATATTGTGCACAAAGTTGAGCATTACTAGTTTCCAATGTTCATATTTATTTTTGTTTTGTCGAATTTATGCGCTCTCTAAATATGCACTTCTCGTTCTATTTATGGTTTCAATAAAGTATGAAATTGGCTGAAATGATCAATTTACAAATCTCAATTCCTGAAATTATCATTATTCAGCATTTTATTGATATTGCCAATGTTTGATTGATGAGTAATGCTAGAGAGACCACATTGGTGTATCATCTCGTGTGACAAGTGATGCATACAACCAACATTTAATCAGATAAATTCATTAATTGACTTGACATGTACACATTACTTGCCACATCAAATAATACACTAATGTGGGTACAAAATATGATTCCCTAGCATTTTCTTTAATTGAGATATCACCAATGTTTTATTTAGATCATTGGGATTTATAAATCAATCATTTGAGTCAACTTCCGAAAAATATATGGCAATTAGAACAAAAATTCTTGGATGCTCCGGAGTAATTGGATCTTGATTTTTGTATTTTACAATAAAAATCTAACGGTTAAAATACCCAGAGTACGGAAAAAAATCCCCAATTAGAAAACGAAAGAAATTAGTGAACCTCCTTTGTGGCGCCGTGAAAGTTCCAAAAAATTAAATTTTACAATTTGTGTAGAATTTTGCAAAACCAATTAATAAACGTGTACTAATTTTTCGAAAAATGTGATTGCTAACACTATCCTCAATGCTTCTTAAAAAAACAAAATAATATTATCATTAACTAATTGAATAATTCCAACAGTATCCCTCAATGTTAATTTGACCACTGCACACCTCACCTTTTCTTTCTCACTGCACACCTTACAATTACGTACATTATTTATGTCTCGATTTTGAGGAGGGTATTGAGGGATGTACTGTTGAATCTCTGAGCAAGCCCTCTTATCACAAGCACTATCACATCTCGCAGGTGCCGGGACTGCACCATCAAGTCCACCTCACTCTCGCCGTCCACCACGATTTTCAGACGATGCTGGTCGTTTCGGAACAGCTCCACCTGCGGCAAAATTCTCCACCTTTAAGTTTGTAGTACATAGAACTTAGAAATGCAACTCAAAGCAGGAAGGAAAACAGAAGGAAATCCAAACATCCGGCAATGACTACGCTGAACGTGAAATTTCTTCAATCTGCTGAACATTCCAACCATCGGACGATTGGAAAAGCAAGCTAGATTAGAAGTGTGGATAGGAAGTTAGTGACGCAAACTTACGTGAAAGGGAGGCGCATAACTTCCACGAATTTCATTGGTTGGGAAAGAAGTCTTGGAACCGGGCTTTACCACCTTGACTCTTTTTCTATTGACTTCAAGGATTCTTCTCTCAAGACTTCCCACTGCAGGAGCCTGCAATAAGAACAACAAAAAAATATTCAAACTTTAATCATTTCTAAACGGGAACAGATTAATTACAATTGGAGAAACGGAATATCGAATGACAACCTTTTTCGTAGATTGGTCCTTGTCACACAATGTCTGTACCGAATAAGTGAAATGTGGTTAGAAATGGTTTAAGCGACATATACTATAGGATTTACTACGCATAGAAGACAATATTAAGAGTTCAACAATTTTCATACCTCAAACTTCACAGTTCCAAGATCAAGCTTCTGCTTCACTTCTTTAAGAACATCAGGTTCTGCATGAAAATCAATGCCAGTTTTAAAATCGGGTTCTTTATAGATTTGAACAAACTTCCTCAGACTATGATAGATTTAAATCAAACATCGACATGAAAACTTTCTCATAACAACAATTCGCAATCTATTATAACTTAAAAGCGATAAGAGATAGGTCCAAAAGGAAAAGGGGGAAAAGAAAAAAGGGTGAGAGATGGGATTCTAAATTACCAACTGCAATCGGCTCTGTGGATGCAGAAGCAGGTTGCCCCTCCACTCCATCCTCTCTTACAGGAGTGTAAACGGCAACAAGCCTGTACCCTACGTCATCAACATTAGACTCATACATTCTCCCTACCTCCCCTGCAAGGAAAATTTTCATTTAATATTGCACAGTGGAAAGATAAATCATATGATAACATTATTAACAAAAACAGTAATCTTATAAGTCATCAAGAAAACATAATTTTGTCACAAAAAATAATATAGAAACTCACTGACTTACGATACCTGGTATAGAGATAAGATCAGGACTCCCCACCATTGATCTGAGCCATTGGATTCTACTTTTGCCTTCCTTCCCTCCACTGTAAATTCCACGAACAGCATATAAGTTGGTGTGGAAGCCTCTCCCTTCAATCTCCAGCTTATCTATTCTAGGGATCCCTACAGATTAACAGATGTAAAATATATGGTTAAACAAAAATTAGGTGCAGATATGAATACGGTCAAAAGCTAAAATATGGAGTCCGGGGCAACTTCCACACGTTTTGCATTTCAATTCATCAATACATTGGCTTGAAAGCAGTTCTTATTAATGTCCAGTTTATATGCTTTAGGAACCCGAGAAAACACCAAACCCAAGGCCTAATGGATGTGTTTGGAAGGGAATACCTGGTAATATAGGTCCAGTTTCAGCATATACAGGCTCAGTTGATCTTCCAAAGACATCAGTCACAATGCACTCACATTTTAGACAGCGCCCAACATCTTCCAGACGCATCTTGTAGGAGCAAGATTGCTGCGCAGGTAATATTTCAAAGGTTTTCTTCTCTTCCTCTTTTGAAGAAAAATACCTGCAGCGTCCCTTTGTGTCATATAATGAACAAACTGAAATAGTACAAGCTAATAAACTTGAGACAAGAATTAAGAAAACTTCAACAAATTGTATGCATCTCGAGACTAAAAAGTTATATGACATTAGACGACATTAGACACTGCTGCATGCCACTTTCTAATCGAAAGATTCAAATAGCCATCTGATTATCAGAATAAAAATGTTACATAGCACTACAACCCAACTGTAGTAAAAAGTTGAATTCCCATTTGAATGGAATCATGCCGTGGATATAACACCATACCATTGATATCTGACATCTTTCTTGTACTTGCTCCAAACAATCTGTTGAGTCTCACTCTCTGGAATCACTTGAACAACAGTAAGAACATCACCTTCGATTGCCTTTCCAGTGAGAGCAAGCATCTCTAGTCTTGGAAGCTCTGGAGGGTAATGCCACATCCAAATTAAAAATAAAATCTTTTTTAAGATTACCACGTAAGATAATAACAAATCATTTTTCTTCCTTTCCACCAAAACCGAAAAATAAATGCAAGTCCATGAAATATATCAAAGGCTAAAAGTGTTGGTATGGTCAGGTGGGACTCTACCTGGAAGAATAATATCAGTTGGCTCAGACAACTTCACTTCTCCAACCACTGAATCTGAACGAACTGGTGTGTATCTATAAGATGCATATGAAAATTTTTATTAGTATATATATCTCTACATATTCATCCACAAACGTTAGAAAGTAATTACTGAGTTCACAAGGAATATATTTGACATGCAAGTTGTTAGATGTAGGAAAGGTTAAATAGCCAGACAGAACTTTTACCCAAACAATAGGCAGCAGTTGTAGTCTGCATCAGTGACTTCATAAGTGTTAGAGTTGGCTCCATTAATGAGAACAATAGTTCCTTCATTAGTTTCTCTATACCAGCTAAACTGACTCGATCCTTCATATCCACCAAAATACTCTCCTTCTCCAGAATAAACACTTTGTGACAACTCCTTCACACGAACGTTAGAAACCACAGGAAGAGCTGCAACAATAATTCAACAAACAGTCAACGAACAAGATCCAAAAGAAATGGATATATGAATGCCTCTGTACAACACACATCAATAATATTATATAGCAGATACAGAACATGGAACTATCAATTAACTATAAAGATGGTCTTGTCTTGGCTAAAATGACCTGAAACAGTTGCTCAAGTACATAACTTCCTTAAAAATTGAACACCAGATGAAACGTATGGAACTTGGAAGAGTGTATACAGATTTCCAATCAGAATAATGAAGCCCTTTAATGGTATTGGTACGTACTCATGTTAATGACAACCAAAGAAACTGAACCTACGAGTATGAAAATAAAGACTTGGAACTTAAAGTTTGTACCTGGTGCAACTGGAAAGTTGCAAATCGCAACTAGTGCCTGTCCACATTTGCCATCAGAACGAGTGGGGAGCCAATGTAAGGCTAAATATGCCCCCACATCTTCAAGTACTGGTGTGTATGTTCTGCGACATTTGCAAACCATTCAGATACATCCTTTCAAAAATGGAAGAACAGACTTTGAAATATTAGAAATCACCTCCCAGTATCAGAACTTACAATGTGTTACCACATATAACTAAATCTTCACATGCATTAGATATGTCCTGCAATGCAGATCCATGCAGCTTATTCTTTGTTCTGTACCAAATATATTCCCCAACACCTTCTTCTCCACCAAAATATGTTTTTTTGGGGAGTAAATTCTCAGCCTCACAGCAATCGGGAATGACAAGCTCCAGTCCTACTGGATCCGCTGTTGCAAGAAGAAATAAATTGAATTGGTCACGTTTAAATAAGAACAAATAATCTTCTATTAAATGAATATGAAAACGGAAGAAATGGACAGAATGGAATACATTAACCATAATCCTAAGAGTTAACCATAATCCTAAGAGAGTTTAACATTTGACCCTCAAAACTACACAAAACTCTGAAACTCTTCAAACTAAATTAACTAACCAGGAGCAATCACATCAGATTGTATGCTCTTAGGATTTCCTCTCATCCCATCTTTGCGCATGGGAGTGTAAACAAGTTCAACACACGTTCCCACATCATCAAGGGTCAAATCCACAAAATCTGCCATGAGAAAAGTGCCATTTAAATTTGTAAATTCTAATAGATGTGAAATATGTCTCAACTAATTACTCTATAGAACTCACCCTGAGTACTCAACTTCTCCTTGAAACCATTACGCTTCACTCTAAACCATTCGTGGCAACAATTTCCTTTCTCCCTGAATCACACACAAGGACTTCCATTGTGTGAACAGTCACAACACTAAAGTTCCAGGTTTATCCAAAAGGAAAGGAAAATAATAATATAATAAGAATAAAAGGAAGGCTGACCCTCCACTATAAGAAGCAGTGAAGCACAGACGTTGCCCTTCTATCATTGAACCAAGAAACTCCAAAGACCGACAAGTTGGGGGGCCTGCAGTAAAGCTCAGATTATTAAGCCAAAGTGGGAAAGGGAAAAAATCTAGAAACCTTCATTATAATTTACCATTATGAATCAAGATTACAAGAAATTAATTCATTACCAGGTATTACAGGTCCAATTTGTTCGGATAGAACAGTAGGACCACGTGCCCAGTCACTTCTGACAGGCTCACAAGATACTGAGACAAAGAAGCCAATATCACCAATTGAGAGTGTGTATGAAGCAGCTGTTGCACCCCTAATTTCGGCTTGTGTTCCATCTGAAGTAGTCTGCCAATGCATCACATTTCTTTTATCAAATGTTGTACCAGTTGCCAATTTTCTATTGCTTGAGAAAAGCAACCACAAACAAGGTCATATATGAAGCATTTTCTTAAGGAATTGTGACTTTCTGATAATAGTAAAATGTAAATTTCTAGTAAACTCGGAATGCTCATGTACAAGGCTCTGTGAAATCAACCAGCATTTTGCCAGTTGAGAACAGAAGATATCTTACAAACAGCAGAAAGTTAAATGAAATTACCCGGAACCAGTAGAAAACTGAATCTCCCTCTTCACCGCCCCAATATTTTTTTTCTACACTTAATGTAGTTCCTTCAGTGGCATTCCCAACAATTTGTAGAGAAAGCAATCTAGGGTTCCCTGATTAAGAATTAGCATGGTTCATAAGAATGATTCGAGCACAAAATATATAAATCAGCATGCAGAGCTATCCACAGTTTGCACAAGTCCACAATGAAAATTATATCATATACCATTGGCATGCATATTCAATACTGAAGATCAATGTACTAAGCTTTTTGTCCACTTAGCAAAAACAAACATGCAAATAATCGCTACAATAAATATCATGAAACGAGAGGACAAAATTACCAGGGCGAACACGTTCCTGGCCTATGCATGTTCTTGGCTCACCCACAAGCCCATCATCACGCACTGGGGTGCATTGGAATGAAATGAATTTACCAATTGCATCTTGTGCAATACGATACTGAAGAAGCCCTGTGACCTCAGGTATTAGAGATCCGGATTCATTTTCAACCTGTCAATTCCCAGGAAAACAAGTATAAGCATAGGTCCTCTTTACATTACCTAGCATTCTGCAGAGCACTAAATCAAGGGATCACTGGTGGACCCTAGAGACTAATTATCATGGGATAAGAAAACTAATACGACCAAGTGTAACATTGAATATTCTCTCATTTCTAGTAGATAAATCAATTCAAAATATGTAAGACCCGTATTAGACCTCCACTAGATCAAGCATTAAATCATGTCTGGCATAAATTTGATAAAGGTGTATATACCTCATGAAGATACCAACTATAGATACTTTTTCCTTCATGACCACCAATGTAACCATATGATGCCGTCAACATTCCACCTTCGGTGTAATCACCAGTAATTGATAAGAAATTTAGGCTTGGAGGCAGAGCTGCAAGAAGCAGGACAACAGTCAGCTATACACAACCTCAATTAGCGCATCAAGAATGGGTGGTGTAAGGATTAAGTAATTTCCTTATTAGCAAAAGATGGAACCTTCAAATCTAGCCGTTGGAAATCAACGGCTGAGTTTGTAAAGTATTTTTAAAAAAATACTTACAGAATTCCACCAAAATTTTTTGTGAATATATTAAAATAATTGTCTCAGTTTCCATCACGATGGTGAAATACCATAATTGTGGTAGAATGCCGCACAGATTTTGATGATAAGGGGGAAGGATAAACCTTCCACCACTCTTTCTATATCAGTGGTGGCAAAATCCTTATATTAGGCTGATATTACTGTATATTGGCTTGCATTTCAAATAATTTTAAATACACAAACACATATAAAGTAGATTTACTTACTCTCAACTGCACTATCTGATATAGCATATGCTGGTTCACCAGATTCACCGTCTGGAGTCATAGGAGTAAATTTTGCAACAACGTAATAGCCAACAGCTCCTAAGGGTACGCGAAACGACTAAACAAAGGCACCATCAATACAATTGGTATCACATATATGAAAGCCCTTCAATTAAGATTTCTGAATTCATATGTTCAAAGAATATGAGATCACATACCTTTGCAATCTTAGATGTGCTCAAAGATTCAAGACCTTTCTCACCATCCAAAGTAGACGAACTTGTTTTAAACCACTGTACTCTGCTAGACCCTTCAGTTCCTCCAGTGACAGTACCGGTTGCAGTAACCTTACTGTTCTCCTTTAGATCACCAACTATCTTCAAATCTATTACCTTTGGAGGCGCTGGAATTTGACAGAGCAAAAAAGATATTAAAATAAGAGGAAGTCAGTGACAACATGTCAACATCATAAAACCGAAATAGAAGCATAGAACAGGTTTAAATTCCAACCATAATCATCACAACAGATATCCACAACAAAAAAAAACAACCAGAAGACTTCCACAAGGAAAATGACATCAATTTAAAGAAAAGCTTTTTTTTTTCCTAACAAAAGTAAACTGAATTCAAGACTGTTGACAATATTGAAGATACCTGGCTTCACAACATGGGACTGTATCGAAACGGATTCCCCTTCTTGCCCTGAAAAAAAAAAAAGCACCAACACAATGTTAAATGACAATTCATGAGTAAGCCACACTGTAACTATATATAAAATGTTCCCAAAGGAAAGGTCAATGTATTTAACCTTCAAAATTGATAGGTATATACACAAAAGACAAGCGATGGCCAACATCTTCCTTGGTCAAAGTATATTCAGATGTACCTGTTGATACCAAAACGAGATCTCTGACAAGAAAAGCCATTAGAGAAAATAAGAGGGAGGGAGGCCCAAGTATGTACATTTCAACAAAAATAAAATAATTAAAAAAGAGGCCAAAATTGAAACAGGTTCTAGGGAACAAAACTATGAGGAACTTCCACATGAAGAAATACAATAATGAAAGACCATATAAGCTCCAGTGGAGCATGGCACCGTATGAGTGTACTAACCCAGTGTCTCTATGCTCACATAACCATTCAAATTTGCTGGGACCCTCTCTTCCTCCAAAGTACTCACCAACTCCTCTGATGGTACTGCCTTCAACAGCATCTCCAACAATGTGAACATTATTGACTGATGGAGGGGCTGCCACCATGAAACATGAACAATTAATACCCTAATCATAATCTTCTGGGAGGAAAAAGAAATGCAGAGAATATATGAAGGAAAAACTGCCTCAATGAATCGCATAGTCATACTACAAAAGTTATAGACAAGATCTTCACAAAAGTTGGAAAGCTTACATACCTGATTTTACAAAATCGGTGTACTTATAATGAGGTTCTCCTTTGGCACCTTCTTCTGTCACTGGTGTATACATAAAAACCAAACTTGAATCAATATCCTCTATGGTCAATTTGTACTCCTCATCTTCAGCTCCAGCAATAACCACAGGACTGCTATTCCATTTTCTCCTCAACCAACTGAAATATATGAAAGATGTATGTGCGTTATATATATATGGTACATTACATACAAATGTGCAGACAAGCATAACTTGCATAGAAATATGCTAGACTACAACTGTACACCAAAAGCTTAAGCTAAGGAAAAGGCCAACTGTACTTATCAGGCCAACTGTACCTCAACCAGTGCATGGAGAGACAAACAAAGAAACATGTGTGCAACCCATTGTGCACTACAAAAATTTAATACAACTACTGGTGGGTGGAGGATGAGAGGTTTGGAACGCAACACCTCTTGAAAATAGAGCTTTACTACCATGTTAGACTATCACTATACCCAATCTTAAACTTTTTAGAATGGGCCAACAATGTATATCAAGCTAAAAAATATCCAGAATTGTCAACATACAGTAAAACCTCTCTAAAGTAATACTCTATAAAGGAATAACCTCCTTAAAGTCATAAAAAATTTTGGTCCCAACTTGGGACCAGTTATGTATAGGAATAAACTCCATATTGTAATAAAGTTATAATTTTTCTTGGTCTCATCTTAAGGAAACACGCCTCCACATAGTAATAATTGTCAATGAGTACAAAAATCTGCAATATCACAAATAAAAGTTTAAGATGAACTAAAATATTTCTCTAAAGTTGTTTGGGACAATGCTTTAGTTTTTAGAATTGATGTAATGTCTTTGAGCTTGCATGTACATAAAGAAATAAAATACTTGGCGCCCAAGGAATCCTATTTAGGAAATACAACATTCATTAAAGATAAATAAGTCAATAAAAAAAAAATTTTAACTACACCTCTATTAAGTAATAACCTCCCTAAAGTTAATAAAATTGGTTTGGTAACAACTTCATGACTTTATAGCAGTTTTACTGTATAACGTGTACGTAATTCGCTTAAATAGGTAGTCTGACCTAGAAACACCTTTCCCTGGAGTGCCACCACACCACGCAACCTCTGCATGGCCTCTAATAATATTTCCCTCCACTAGATCTCCACGAACATCAAGATTCACAACCTTTGGGATTCCACTTCCTTTGCAAGAGAGAAAGTAAGATAATCAGTACCATGCCAAATGTTCCTTGCACCATATAAAAACTATGCTTCAAGATGAAATTTTAACACAAAAAGATATTGGCAAATTATTCCCTTGATATTTACCTCGTTTAACTGGAGAAGATATAGCAAAAATAGAAGGGTACTCCATTTCTCCTAGAACCGGAGTACACTCCACTTTTAAAATTCTACCGATATCTTCATGCTTAGGCCAGTAGACCTATGTTCATCATTAGTTCAAAATTAGATTGAAAGAAGAATCAATTGCAGCCCAAAAGTTTAAAACATTGGCCTTACTGAAAGAATCAGTTACCTCTCCAGTGGCATCAGGAATCATGGTGAAATTTGAAGGAGTTCTTTCTCCTACAAACCACTGGTATTTCAAGATTAATTGTGGATCAGTTGCCAAAGTGTTCTCTTGTACAAAAGTGAACTGGCAGCGACAAGTATCTTCTTCAAATGGTTTCTCAACCGAGGCCTCCTTGACCAGGAAGCCGGGAGGCAAATGATCCTTCCATTGCTCAACAAGAAAACGAAAAGTTGAGTCTGTTCAAGAAACATAATTTCGTAAGTTTAACTAGACTATCAACTACAACTGCAAAACAGGGCTAAACATCCTAAAATTTTCTGACAGCAGCATGCCAATCATAAAATATAGCCTATCCCTAAACACATAGGTCTGTAGACGTACATATAAATTTTATATGTTCATTCAAGGGCATATGATAATAGCTCATCACGAACTTTGTTCATGCATTTGAATACTCTATTATTCTATGAAACATAATGCATGATAAACCAACAGATTTGCAGTCCCTTTATCAAAAGCAACTTGTATATCCAAAAGGAATCATGAAATACAGTAAGTTATCCATTCAATCCCTTTACTTCCAAGTTCCAACAGCGACTTGTCCTTTCAAAACCAAACATAAGCTCTGCACCAAAGATTTCACAAGAACTAAATTTGCAACATAAAAGAATGAAAGAAATCAAACTACACACCTGCTGCATGGTCTGGACGGCAAAACTCCCAACCATCTCTAATGCACAAAGAGGTGTGTGATGGATAGTGCTTTGCAATTGTAAGCTCTTCTCGAGAAAGATCTGGCAAAATTTTCAAATAAACTTGTAAGAACACACTATTGTAAAAACTAGTGAGACGGACGGAGAAGAAATATAAGAGAAGGAAATAGGTGAACACAGTAACTGATGCAAAAACCAAATCACAATCATTCTACAAGATACCTCTATCATTGAACTTTTTTAAGGTAGGGCCAACAAGCAAAATGGAAGCTGCTTCTAGGTGAGGCATTTTAAGTATGGGATTCTCCTCCACTCGTAAATGCTGTGGCACAAAACAAAAAGGTACAATTATGTGAGTTTACACCCCGGGTCAGATGAATTAATTTATCAACAGATGCATAAATCCCTTCCATGGACATGCATGATGTAAATCACATTGAATTTCACCAATACAATCACCACCGCCAGTCTCTATGAGTTTATGAAGTTAAATGTGCCAGATGTTCAGCTACAGTGATAAAGATAAAGACCAACACAAGACAACTTGAGGGAAAATGCCTTCATATTTCGAAACTAACCTCAAGGACCGGCAAATAGGGGAAACCCTTTAAAGTTGAAATTTTGTTCTTGCTGGCGGCTAATACCTGTTTGAAATTATTGAAATAATAAGTATTTGGTTCAAACACTGGGAGTGGAGGAAAGAAGCAACAAGTTGCAAGCTACTAAAACAACAACAAACCTGTAGTCTAGGTTGGCTTGCCATTGTAAGAGACTTCAATTTATTTTGAGCAACAGAGAGAAACTATACAAGGACAAAGAAACAAAAGTTAGATAAATGAAAATTTTTACCACTAGGGACCAACTCAGGAGGTTATAACAAATTGCAAACTGCCATAGCACATCAGCAACAGAAAACTATTCATGAAACCTTACCTCCAAATTAGGAAGCTGAGGGAGGCTTGCAAGCGACGTGATTTGGTTTCCAGCAAGATAAAGTTGCTGCACAGATCAAAATTTAAGAACCCTATTACATGGATATCTGCAAACTACCTGAAAGATGAATATATGTATATATGAAACACAAACCTGTAAGACTTTGCAATTTTCAAGAGGTTCAAATCCAGGCCCTTTGAAATCATTGAAACTCAAATCAAGAACCTGAAAATAAGGAAGTACTATCAATCATTACTAAGCTATTTAGTTTCAAATCTGCATAGATGGTTTACATGCTTATTGTGTGCATAATAATAAATAGTTGACTTGGCAATTTAGTAGGTTGCTTAAAATTTTCCGATTAACCAACCTTTACTCGTGTCAGTATTTCCACTCCCTCCAACGTAGACAAGAGATTGTCTCTGAGATAAACAAACTGCCAAAAGGAGTGTTATTTGAAGGAACAAGTATAATCACTTACAAAGAAAAACGTTTATGGAAACTAACAAAATAATTGACAATGCATCTAGTTAGGTAGATGGCAAAACTCACTTAAATATATAGCTATTCATATAATAAGAAAATCCGTTTACCTCTAAATTTGGTGACAAGTTCAACCCACTAGCCTTGAGGCTGCGAACTCTGTGACCCCTAAGATCTAACCTCTGGCACAAAAAGTAATATACGGCAGTAAATTAATACGTACAGAATGGAAGGACTGTTACCTATGATATGATAATACTTCAGAAGTAGTCATCTCCAACACCATCACACAAGACAGATGCAAATCACATAAAGTATCCAAAGCGTATGTGAGATTGAAGAGGAATGATGCTTACCAGATCATCACCGGCTTTGATTTCTACTTGTGGAAGGACAATGAACCGAGAATCCCGGCATTCAGGAGTTGCTGTTTTCCTACGTCCAGATAAACTAGAACTTCTATCAAGAGAAGAGGACAAAGAACCGGTTCTCAGCCCACTAGTAACTGTTGGTGATCGAGCTGATGAGGAAGAAAGCTTTGAGACCGACTTCCTGACTCCACTGCTAGCACTACTGTCCAATGAGGAAGTCGCCCTTCTTGAAGATGAAGATGAAGTGGACAATGCAGGCTTGACAGCAGGCTTCCCGGCAGTCTCTTGTTTAGTTACACTCACATTAGACCCAGATGATTTATTCAGACTCCGGTCCAATGGCGATCCTGAAACCGACTTTCTAACCTCTGAAACACTGGTTCTAGTCGAAGATTTAGTAGAAGCAGCTGAAGGCACTGAACTCCTTCTAAGCTCTGGGAGAGACCGCCTTACAGGGTCCGGAGTCTTTTTTACTGCAGCCGTAGTGTCATTGTTTTGCTGTCTTGCTGTGGAGACTGATGGCTTCTGCGGCAAACCTCCAGTGCTGTTTCGCCTTACCGGGACTGAATTCAAACTTCGGGTAGACCCAGTTGCACTGGACTTGGTAGCACTTGAACTAGGATCCACACCACTTTTCGGGTCTACTTTCTTTCTAACAGTTGGAACCGAGACCTTTGATGTCACTGCACTGCCGGTTTTCACAGTTTTGGTAGCTCCTTTTGCAGTTTCTGATGAACGAAGTTTCTCCGGAATTGGGGCCTTTTCAACTGTCTCTTCGCCCGCGGGCCCTAAATTGTCCTCCATTTTGGTTCACCACAAATGCGTTCAAAACCAAAAGCTACATTCCACCAACAGTCAACAAAACCGAGTAAGTTTATGTTTGGTTTCCAAGAAAATGCAGATTGCAGAGGAAAATGAAAGAAAAAAGTGCAGTTTGGTAAAAATTTACACCCTTTAATCAACTAAGATAAAAACTTCAACTTCATTCCTCACCTCAAATTTTCACCAACTAAAACTCCATGTGAAAAAAATTGAAAACCCAATTCATAAAACAAAAGCTGGAGGTACTTACAAGTCCAAAACTTGATAAAGATTGAAGCTTTTTCAGGACCAAAACCTCTGTCCTTGTAAACAAAGGACCATACTTGGATCTACCACAAAATGCAGACTCTTTAGCAAAAACCCAGTTCGATTTGAGAAAAAAGCTCAAAACCAACAAAATGTGAACTCAAAAGGACAAATTCAAAAAAAATAAAAAGCGAGAGAAGGATAATTAAATAAATAATTACCTGGACAATGTCTCAGATCTGGGGGGTTACAAAACTGAAACGGAAACTGTAAAGCATATGTAGGGTTTGATTATTTTGGCAGAAGATGCTCAGAGCAGGCTTGGAAGGCACCAAAATAAAAGCACAAAAGTAATGGAGTGAGAGAGTGAGGGACTGAGAAACCGTGCTGTTTGCTGAGCTAAGAAATTGGAAAAGCTATGGCCACCCACAGCCATGTGGGGATTAAAATATGTTTGAAAAAAGTTGGGTTCCAGATAAAATTTGCAAATGTTAAAAAAAAATGGCGGAAAAAATTAGGATTTAAAATACTGTGCAGTGCGCCATAGAATCCCATTCCCCATGTGTGACTCAGAGAAAAAGAAGAAAAGAAAAAGGAAAGGGGTTGGTGAAAATTAAAGTACAGCTTACTACTTTAATTTATTTACCAAGTTTGGATAAAAAAAGTCATGTGCTTTTGTTGTAGGGTTTTACCAAAACCATAAAAGGTAACAAAATTTACTAACCCACAAACACAAATATTCTTATCTCTATTTTTTTTTTCTTTTTTGGTCCAACATTTATTTTATATTCTCTTTTAATCTTTATCTATTTTATAGGAATGGTTCTAAGACAGTATAGCTACATAAATATTTGAATTGTCATTCGATGAATATGGACTGACTTTTATTTGAATATGTGATTCAAATTTTACCATATGGCAATATACACAAGATATGAAACTTGTAACACAATTTTTACTTTGCCTTTGTGTATCATGTTCATAGTTGTCAACTTTTAAATTTTCATTTTAAGGATCACTGATGCAAAATAAGTACCGAAAACAAAAATTATTTAGTTATTTAATAAATATCATCATCGTTTTAGTAGACAAACTTTATTCAACTATCCAATTTAAATGACTAAATGGTTTTTTATTTGGTCTTTTTGTTTTTTGTTTTGCAAACCAAAAGGAGAAAAATGAATACCTCAAAGTTACAATGCAAAGTTGTCCTATACAATGATGTATATCAAGTGAGGACTCACACAACGAGTTGTCACCTGATATTATTTATCTGATGCAATTTCTCGAGCATTCTTATATTTATTAATTATTATTTTTTCTCAAAAGATCGTACACTATACTTTTTGGGGACTGGCTACAGTGCTCGCAAGCATTAAATGCTCACACTGATCTCACCCTCATTTCCCCCCTCTCTCCTCCCTTCTCCCTCCTTTTAATGGTGAGATTGGTGTGAGCATTCAATGCTTGCGAGCACTGTAGCCAGTCCCGAAAACCAATTGTAAAAGTTATTTAAAATTGGCCAACAAATTGGAGACTTTCTAACCAGTTATTCCCGACCGAAATGAACAGCAATTATTGTCGGGTAGGAAATCGTTGTCACTATACAAGTACGAAACTTTACTAAATTCACCATTCGTTACGAGGTTCTTGTCACCGGACACTGATGGGTAAAATTGTAAAATGACAAAACACAGATAAATGTTCATCCTAATCCGATGAGAGGATATTTCTAATCCCGAACAGGAGGAGCACAGACTTGCACGTGTCCAAACAGCCCCAAATTGTTTTAGTCTGCTCTTCTTCGTCGTCACTGCGTTGATCTGCAGAGCAAACGAACATTTCCCGGCACAAAAGCAAAAGAGAGAGAGACTTTTAGAGAGAGAAACAAGAGGAGAGAGAGAGAGAGAGAGAGCTGCGATGGGGGACGATAAGCCTCTGAGGAAGATAGCGGAGGCATTCAAAGAGCTGGAGGCAGCCGTAAACTCCCAACCTTCAGACGTCGAGGTCGCTCCGTTCTCTCGCGCGTGCTCGCTCGTTTCGCCTCTGTTCGGCTGCTTGGGCATTGCCTTCAAGTTCGCCGAGATTGACTACGTCGCCAAGGTACGCGATTTCGTTTTCCTTTTTTTCTGTTTGGTTGCCGAGAAAATCACAGAACCGAGTCAAATCAAAATCCGAAACATTTCCGCTTCAATTTGATCGATTTCTGGATTGTAACAGGTCCATGATCTGTCGGAGGCGTCGAATTCAATATCGACATTGCAGGTTTTGCTCGATCGCGATATCGAAGCGGGTTGCGTGAGAAAAGCTGGTAGTCATTCGAGGAATTTGTTGAGGGTGAAGCGTGGGATCGACATGGTTAAAGTGCTCTTCGAGCACATTATAGTCACCAAGTACGTATTATCCAGTTGAATTAATAAGGTTTATAGTACAAAGTTAATTGGGATTATATCAAAATTAATTGGGACTATTTGTTAATCAAAAATGCGAAATGTTTTTAGGGTTTCGGTAAAAGATTACATTTTGCACCATAAATTTACAAACTTTTGCACATTATGGGACTGCAAGTGTTGGCCATTCCTTCAATTTTTGCATTAAGTGAGACGGATTACTGATCCGTGACCACTGTCTAAACCAATTTAAGGGTAGAGTACAGATGACAAATATATTCTTGCTTAAAACATAACACGAAGCAGCTGCAGCAGTTGTACAATCATTCATGGATGTGTTCCATTTGCAGCATCTCATTTGTTGTTTCTAGCTGCTGTAAGCGCTGTGCGTTATGCTTTAGGCGAGAATGTATTTTTCATTCATTTGCTTCTGTTAAATTGGTTTAAACTTTAAATGGTGACCGTGTGGTCGTTCATATGTTTGATTTAACATAGACATTAAGCAGAGTCAAATGTCTTCAATGTGTATAAGTTAGGTATAGATTGTTCAAATTGAAACATCATGAACCAAAGCGAAATTCACACCAGCTAAGCGGTCAAGGTTGGATTTCTGACGAAATTATTTGGATGCTGAGGTAATATTAGGTGTTTAAATTGTATTAACATTTGCTTATTTTCGTATGAAAGGGGAAATTCCCTGAAGGATCCAGCTTCCAAGGCTTATGCACAGGTGTTTGCTCCCCACCATGGATGGGTCATCAGGAAAGCTGTTGCCGCAGGGATGTACGCACTTCCTACTAAGGAACAACTAATGCATAAACTCAATGAAGACGGTGAGTGTATTAAAAGATATTATACGTTTGTTTCCTAACTTCTATGTCTCGGTAAAGCATTTGATTTGGCTACAATAAGAGTTGCATTTGGACCTTCTGCGCCTAAACGGTTGGAGCTGGTTGCATTTTAAACCTTTGCACACCAATTTGGCCTCTGATAGATTTGAGTGGAGCTTTATGGCAATGTGCTGCTTTGAATTTATTGAAAAAGTTGAAAACTAATGATTGACTATGCTTGCCGAGATTTGGCTTTGCCGGGCTTATAAATTTTATAAAACTTCTGAATATGAAGCTTTCCATCACTCGCATTGTGTATCTTTATACTCTGTCTTAGATGATTTGAGGTCTAGAGTCGAAATGTTAAACACTTAGCCCCGACGAAATATGTTTCTCTCTTTCAATTTTCCTTCTTTGTTTCGAAGAAACTTATACTTGTAGTAATGTTATAACATGACGAGTCATATTAACACCACACTGCCTTCCACTTTGTTTCAGAGAACTCGGCAAAAGTTCAAATGCAGAATTATATATCTGCTTCGACACCGCTAATTCTGTACATCGACAAACTCTTCCATTCGAGGAAACTGGGCGTAGATTGGTAGAGCAGAACTTGCATTGTACTTGTGGAGAGCGATTTGTACTTGAGATAATTTAATCGTTCGAATAATATAGACATTGTAACTTATGTAATTTCTAACCAAAAAAGAAATTGATGTGTTTAATTTACTCGAAAATATTGTTGTACACTGACAAATAATCGAGAATGCTCATAAATTTTTCTGTTTGCAACTGTATTGATAACTGCAGCAGGTTAATGCGCAAGGAGATTGTTACGACCTGTCGTTTGAAGAGGACGGTGGATTAAACATCGCCACAAGCGTCTTCTACCGAAAAATCTCAAACCATAGGCTACTACTGAATTAGGTCTTAAAAATTTCACATCACTTTCTACAATTCGATTTCTGATTCTAACGCACAATGAAAAATGCTCGCCTCCTCGTCATATGAATACAAAAGAACATCATTTCATTTAACTCATCAACTCATCGTAGTCAAAATTGGGAGATGCAAGATTATATGATTGTCAAAATTGAGAGCTTAGAGAGTATTTGTATCTTCTGATGAAAGCTTAAGGGAATGGATTGCGATTCCATTCCGAGCAGCTGGGTTATGTCCCCACCTTCCTAGACGAGGTTCCTGTCGCAAAGGTGATTGGCAATGTTAGAAGCTGAGATTGTTTCCGCAAAGCGAACAATATGGAAACAAAACTGAAGAGAATAGACACAGGATAGATATATCCTGATGAAATATTCATGAAACAGAAATTTAAGTTTTGTGTCATTCTCCTTGCCCCAAAAGAACTTAAGCTCTAGCAGCAGTATGCTTGCATTGCACTATTCTAATGTTTCAACTTTCATATCCACTTTCAAAATTTCGGTTGATGAAATTGAAATCGTGATACAAGGGAAAGTCAAAAAGAGAAGAGAGGTCACCTTCCCAACTCCTGCAACTAGAAACCGTCCAGATCTTGCAAAAGCTAAAGAATTCACAAATCCAACCTGCAGGGAACAAGAGTATTGAGAAAAGAAAAAAAAACTAGTTAACTTTTGATTTACAAGAAGCAAACAAGGTCTTTTAATAATTGATTTGGCATACCAATGGGATGTTGTGTAACGGCTGAATCACTTTGCTTTCACTTTTAACAGCCCATAATCGAACAGAGCCATTACCAGCTCCTGATGCTGCGAGGTCACTGCCTCTACAAACAGTGACTGAACTAATCCAAGAATTTGTTGATGAACAATCGTAGCTTTCAGAAGTGTGGCTACCATTTTCTGCACAACAGAATTCAATACCATCCCGTTAGAACACAACTGACTGGGAAGAAAAGTGTAAACAGAGTGAACTTGTAGCCAGAAAAACTTAAAACGTTTTGTATACCTATGCAACCATTTGGGATTCTATCACCATCCTTTGGTTCAGCATTTTTCTGTGCAGCCAACAGAGGATGAGCATTCCTAACTATGCAAACAGGCTTCTTCCGCAGCATGTCCCAAAGTTCAACACTTCCATCATCAGAGCCAGATAAGAATTCGTCATTGCTAATAAAACAACAACATTCCAAAGAACATGCAGGGGCACGGAATACTAAACGAGACTCCTCTGGGACCTGTGTTTCAGGTAATAAACAATCGTGTCAACACAACAAAAACTACATGGCTTAAGAACACCAAAGTAGCTCAGAACATATTATTGAAAGAAAAAGGAAGTCTATCCTAAAATTTTGGCAAATGGGTTACTGCAATTCAATAGCAATGGGATCTGAAGTTAATCACAGGAAGCTAGAGGTTCCTATTAAGTTTGGGGCTTCTAGAAATGAGAGGGAAAAGAATGATAAGAACTAGTAGCTACCACCAACGTGATTTGAGTCTTGACTTCAGTTTTATTTACAAGCATTCCTCAAAACAAATAGAGTATTTACTTCTTACCTTAAATAACTGCATGCTTCGATCATGTCCAACAGTCAATACCCTTTCTTTCCGTAGGCAATCAATACTTAAAACTTCACCTTGGTGACCAAATAATGTGTTTATGTAAGCTCTATCTTCTACATTCCATATCTTAACTGTTCGATCATATGAACCAGAAAAAAGTTCTGAAGACCCTTGCCTGAAAGTTAAACATGAAACGGGGCCCCTGTGACCTGGAAAAGCCTGTTGACAAACACAAATTCCGATTAAGAACAGAGCATAAAACCTTTCCAGCTTTACAAATGTTGCTTCTAACAAAATTTGGTGAGAGAAGTGGAGAGTGTATGTCCATAATAAGATCACATATTTTACTGTCAAACAAACAATACTTCCAGAGGCCTGACATTTCATTATTTTCTTTAGGATCTTTCTATATCATAAAATCATACATAAATCCTCATCAGTGTCTTTAACATGGCAATGCATCCCAATATATGGACGACAGATGTGGCCGGCTTTCAGATAATGCTGCTTTTGCCAAAATAAATTAGGTCATTCACATATGATTTGCATATAGGCCTCTGTCAGTGCACTAGAGATTTTACTTTTAGTGAATTGTCCTTACAGTATGAGAGGTCAACCGCATTCCTCTATCCTGATTAATTGAACTAAGTTTATTAAACTAAAACCTACTAACAATTTCCAAAATATTAATACTTATTACTCTAAAAGTAACAAATCAATCGTATTTACCAGAATATGCTCTCGTGTACGAGTATCCCACAAATGTACATGGCGATCTAATCCCCCACTTGCCAAATACCGACCATCAGAGCTAACTGCTAGTGCTAACACATGTTTACTATGCTTTTTAGCTCGACCTTGTGGATCCTTGACCCCATGGGACTTTAGTACTTCATCACTAGGCCATAGATACTTTTCACTTTTCCCACTATCTACATCCCAATGTAGAATGGTGCCATCCTTAGAAGCTGAAAAGCCCCTGAGGTCATCCTCAGACAGAGCCACAGCAGTAACAGGTTGTCGATGCTTCACTAAGATCCGAAATTCATCAGTAGATTCTGGCTTTTTAACCCTAAAATGAGAGAATTCAACATGAGAATTAGAAACATGGTACCTCAAAGTAACATATTAAATAATCCGTAAGAGAGCATACACTTCTCCATTATACGTAATAAAAAAACTACTTCCAAGATACCCATCAAGCTTAAAGTGTCAAACAAGAAAATGCTTAAGCAAGAAAGCTGATGGTAACATGATAGAATATGATCAAAGTACCATTAAATCATGAACGAAATGCGAAATGCACAAAGTTCACAACTTTAAATCTGAATACCGATCAAATGCCGCTACAATATGGTCAAGTTTTGAAACAATAACAACATCTACAATCTAGCCACTAAGCACACTATCAAAACACCCACAATCACAAATAATAAACACGAACGAACCAAATTTTCGGCACAACCCAAAGAAAAATTGTAGAAATGCTGAATAACAAGTTAAACAAAAACGCCAAAAGCAGATAAACAACTTCTAATAAAAGCAATTTGAATTCCAAACACCCAAAAATGAAGGTAAAAAACAGTGATTACCTAGAAGCAATGGCACGGCGAGTTCGGCCGCTGTCCTCGAGCTGCTGCTGCTGCAACATCTTGCCAACAAGCGAATCCATCTCGCCTTCCTTCACATCTTCTTCACCACTATCAACATCCCCATCATCTTCCTTCGCCCTCCTCAGCAGTTCCCGAGTGTTCTCCAAGAACTCATGCGCCAGCCTATTCCTCTTCTCGTCTGCCGTCTCCACTATAGCCTCCTCCAACTCCTCGGGCTCCTCTCTGCCGCCCTCGCTGTCCGACCCGATGACGTCGTCGTCGGATTCGCTCTCAATCTCATCGCGCTCGACTTTTCGGCGCTTCTTGGATTCGGTGCCGAAGAAGGGGTCATCGTCGAGAGAGAAAGCCTTGCCCTTTTTGGGTGCCTTGGGAGCTGAGCCGCCGCCTCTCTTCTTGTTCCTCATGGTCGGAATCAATGTGCGGAGTGTTGAGGGGAAATCGGAAATGCTGCCGCTACTGCTACTTGCACTGGTTTGCTAGGGTTTTGGTTTTTGGAGGGTTTAAGGTTTAAGCGGCGAGGAAGACGGTGAGGAACATCTTTGTTAGGGTGTTAGAATTTCGGGTCGTGGGTTTATACCAATATCCATTTTCCAGACCCGGGTTCGATTTATTTGAACTCTTAATAATTGTTCTACTTTCTAAGCCCAAATGTTTCGTTGGGTTGGGTTATAATTCTAGAGTGATGCTCTTCGGCGCATCAAAACACAAAAAATAAAAGTTGAGATTAAACCATCAACCGCTTACTCGTAAAAAATAATGTATTGAAAAGAATTATAATTTAAATCTGCTACTCTAATTTGAAGTAGGGGTGGGTTCGAAAAACCGAAAACCGAAAAAAACCAAACCGAATACCGAACCGAGGCCGAAAAAAACCGAACCGAAGTACAAAAAACCAAACCGAACCGAAAACGGTTGGTTCGGTTTCGGTTTCAGTGGTTCAAAAACCGAACCGAACCGAATAAATATAAATTAATATTTTATTTATTTATTTTTTATTGGGTATTAATTTTTCAAGCCCAATTCCAAATATTAGTCCAATTTCAACACAAGCTTAATAGGCCCACACTTAGCCCAAACATTTAAAAAGCCTTATTCCCTATATTAACCCTAGACTACCCTCTCTTTTATTTAGGTAGTGATTGAATAGTGTAATTTTATTTGGGTTGATGGGTTTTTTTTATTTTATTTGGAATCTGAGAACTGGTATTGTTCTAGTGTCTGAAGTATTGAGATTTTTTGTATTGATTTGTTGGATTTTAATGGTTAGGTCCTTTTCTATTGATTAGAATTGTAAGGTTTCTAGGGTATGATTATCCAAACCAATGTTTTAAATTTGTTATTTTGATTCTCCTTCCATCCCATAATACATGGTTGCCAATCAATAATTGGAACTAATTTTTCCTAATTTTCCTACTTATTAGAATTAACTCTTGATGATTTAATATGTATGTCTTTCGTCTATTTGTTTGGTTGGCTTTGTATAATCATTGGTTGCTCAAAATTTTTTTTTTAAAAACAAAAGAATTTTCGTAAAAAAAAAAAAACCGAACCGAATTCAAACCGAACCGAACAATAATTTCGGTTTGGTTTCGGTTTTGGCCAAAAACCGAACCGAATGGAACCGAACCCAGCCCTAATTTGAAGTGCAAAAGACTAAAAATTGAATGCTAAAATCCAAAAATCCTCTTTTTGTCCTTTTTGTTTTTATACTAACGATATTCTATGCTAAATTGATTCGAACTTGCTGCATAGGTTAGAAAAGTATATAATTATAAATTCTGCTACTCTTGACTGCACTAATTAGGCAATGTGGCTTAAAATATCGTCTTGTCAAAAAAAGAGTGATTGAATTTACAGACAATCATCAACGCATGTATGGATGTCATAGTGGGATCAGATCAACAAAGATATATGCAGTGGAACGTGATTATCACACACTATTTTTCTCGGCTGCACACCCATGTTTATTCCTGATCATCAAATTGAATAAATAAATGCAGGAGATTGAAAGTTTCCACTGGGAGACTGTCATTTTTTTCTTCAAATGAAATGTTCTGGTCACTGGACTGGGCCAAAGTGTGATTTATTGAAAAAAGGGGATATACATTCATCATTATATTATATTATAATCAATTCCAGGATACAGATACAAAAAATATCACAGAATTTGCCGCATATTTGAAACTTGTAACAAAATGGGACATGAGGAAAACTTGTTTAAACATCCAAGTTTCCTTCAGCACCAAAAATAATCCATATATTTTCCATCATTTCTAAGAAAAAGCGGTAAGCCTATGGGGGGAAATGGGTTTCTTCGTTAGTGGCATGGCATCACTAGTACTGCTGAGAGCTGCTAGTGCTCGGAGGTCGCATCTCCTTCTGAGTCTCGCCGTTTCTTCTTTCCCTCTCCATGCCTCGACCGCCTCGGGGCCTCATCCTCACTTTCACTGTCATCATTTCTAGAGTTGTTTCCAGCACCATAATGTGTCTCATCATCTGGTCCACCAGCCGAACCTGTCATATCTTGTCCTTTCCGATCATTGGAAGCTCCCCTTGGATCTCTCTTCTGCATCCGGTTAGGGTTTTGAGATGATAGTGGTGGGGGTGGTGGAAACATTGGAGACATGCCAGTTGGCCGACCACCTCGGCCTGGATGGGGGCCTCCCATAAATGGTGCTCGTCCAGGACCCATAATCCCAAACCCACCAGGTGGAAATCCAGGTTGTTGTGGTCGCCCACGAAACATCATGCCAGGGTTGGGCCCTGTAAAATCACCTGAAAACCTGGGACCATACGGATTGAAACCCCGAGGGCCCATACCAAAAGGATTTGGCATAACAAATCCGTCAGGTCCATAGGGCATTGCATCAGGACCCATCATTCCTGGGGGAAAACCCTGCATCCCAGGCATAGGTCTGCCACCTCTTGGTAGAGGCATGTGAGGGGGCCACATGACGACTCCTCTGCCCCTTCCTCTGCCATCATTTCCTGCTCCGGGAACTTGACCAAAGCTATCGTCCTCATCTTCACTTTCTTCCTCTTCCTCCTCTTCATTGTCCTCAAATGGGACAATGTCTGGATTCTCACCACCATTCTCTGGATTGACTCCCTTTGCTTTTTCTTCTTCGCGTTTTGATTCTGCCGCAATCGAAATTGCCTGTAAGCAGGGAACGATAAACAACAATCAGATTCATCGAGTTCTGGCCATTTAATAACATTAAATTAAAAGCAAAGGACACATTGTAGTGCAAAACAGATCTTCTGCTGCCCCAGCAAAACTGACTCTAATTTAAAGGACAACACAAATGAAAACTAAGAGAGGACTCTAAATATTTTTGGAATTCTATTGCTTTATCTTACTCTTTTTTATTTCTTTCCTTTTAACCTTTTTTGTTTATTTATATTTCTATTTCCCAAAATTTAACTAGTTTCCTATGAACTTGACAAAAAAAAAAAAACCTAGTTTCCTGTGAACCTTGAACATACCATAAGTTCACTATCTGGCTCAAGATAAAGCAAGGAAGCCAGCTGCTCACCGACGGAGAGCTCTAGCTCTTGACAATCTCTACTTATCTGCAAGAGTACAAGCACGACAATAAGCTCAAAAGTTTTTTTTTTTTCGTCTTAAGTAGTAGCACATCAGCAAACATACATGTCGACAATAGTAATGATTGCAAGTGAAAAGGCATGGTGAAACAGCTAATAAAAAGTAGGCACACGCGTAAAGAAGTTATTAACATAATATTCTATCAGATTAGTTCTACTTAAGCTCCAAGTGATGCATCAACACTTATATTTTTAAGCAGCACTCAGCCAAGTGATACATCATGGCACTAGACAATGACTCTTCAGTATGGTTCTAAACAATGCCGACTTACTTGTTAATACCACACACACGCACACAAACCACAAAAGGACCTACAAAAATAGATGCATACACGTATACACATATATTCATGGATTGTACATTTAGTCATACAGGTTATATTGTACTATTTTTGAGGTTTTGGGTTATCAATTTAAGATTGGTACTCTAGACTGTTCAGTGGGCTCCAAGTCCCCTGGATTGTAACTTTCATTTTAATTAATGGAAGTATGTCATTTATAAATGTAAGAACATGTTTTCAGTTGGTTGAATCATGGATTAGCATGACAAACCTGCAGCCTACTGATGCGTATTGAAAATCCTGACAGAAATAAAAATTGGGTGATTTCACAATCAATCAAGAAAGAACAGACAAAAATCAAATATTATTTATGTGGGTGTTTCTATAGTTTTAAGGCTCCAGATTGTACCTTCACTGGTAGGTTCTCATTGTAGGGGTTCCTCAAATGACGAGTTTTGTGAAAGGACAGTTCACATAGCTGCATCAAAGAAACTGCAATTAGTCATCACATCTTACCATTTACTGCTTATCCATGCCCCTTAAAATTTAAACTGCAGGTCTTCCATTGTATTAGCTTCTCCTAATTTCCAGATGGAAGTAGTGATCCCGACTGAAACTTGATTCAAGTTGGCACACAGATGGGAGTTTAGGTTTAAATGTTATGAATTGAAACATTGATAGAAGTCCAAATAACTTAAAGCCAATACAAGTACAATCAACCCCAATCTTGATTCAAACCAACAATGTGAGATCATAGAAACAAAAGAAACTATTAAGATACAAGCCTCGAACAAATAAAAAAGATACTGTGAACTATAGCCAATAAGGAGCAGAAAAGCAAAGATGGACTCATTAGCATGCCAATCAGTAAGAGTGAGCACAACAATAATAATAAAACAGACTTGATACTTCTAACAAGAAACTTTGTAGGATCCTGTTTGTTTGCAGCAGGAAAAAATATCAAAGAGGGAATCAAATTCTAGCTCAATGAGTAGAAGGTTGCCATAAAAAGTTTAAACAAAATTATACCTTTAACCATTTGACAGAGAAATTTCGCCCATAATGCGCAGTTCCGTGTGCATATTTCCAGTTCCCTCCACCAACAGACCCACCAATTCTGGACATCATCTTTGCACAACCCTAACAAAGAATAGGTGATTTTAATTAGATAACTTGATATAACTAAAAATAGTAGGTGATGTGAAACACATTGGGATGTAATTTGCAATCCTACCTGGAAATGTCGAGTCCGGTTGACTGAGAAAATTAAAATCACATTTTCAGCAGAGTCAAAAGCTTCATTAAGTTTGGACTCGTTGCTTCTTTGAGTTGCCCATACTCCTTGTTGTACAGATAATTCCAAATTTTCACGGTTGCAACTTTTAACAATAAAATACCTAAGGTTTGATGTTTGAAATAAATAAGTATATCCAATTTCATAAAACGGGTGCACTAATTGGGAAGAAGAGTAAAACATGGAGAGAAACAGTCAAGAGATTTCATTAGGTAGAAAAAATGATATGACTATTGACTATACAGTACAAAATTTAATGGGAAGATGATGATTATCACATATGACATTTCAAAAAATGTCAGCAAGCAGGTTGGCTGGGCATTTTTATTTTTGAACCTATACAGCCATCATACAGCATAATTCCAAAACTAACAGTGAGTAGTAAGCAGTAAGCACTGATGCAAACACTTTGGTAGCATATATCAAGCAGCTTAAACTGATATAACAACCATATATATGTACGTTTCTAACTTTATCTAGATGGTCCAAATCTACATTGTGGAACAAGCAACCAAGATTAATATCACACAAGCTTTTGAGATTCACAACCTATATTTGTGGCACCTCAGCCCCCAACAATACCAAATGCAGTTTGACAGTTGGAACATATTTGACTCATATTCTCAGAGAAGTTTTCTGCATAGTCAGATCAGAGTATGTCCAAAATCTAAATGCTCTTTGAACAGAACACATATTTGGAACCATACAACTCAACACATCACCAAACCTTTCATTAGGGGATGGGATTCATGCACTTGCATTCCTGCTAGCACTACAAAAAGCACCAGTCTTAATGCCCCTACTATTGCTGTGCAGCCCTTCCTCGGGGTTGTAGAGTCGGGATTCCTGTTTACCCACAATGGAGGACCCGCCCCCAAAATCTGCATAAAATTCTTCCAATTATTTTTCTATGGAACTTCCTCATCAACAAAATCACTGTCATGTAAGGACTTCTAGTTCTGGAAGCTGAAGACTTATTCAGTCAAGGTCCAACTTAAGAAATATGGTCCTAATATCCCCTGAGACTTACATCTAGAAATCTATTTAGGCATCAATGCTCAACCCAAAGTGGCTTACAAATTTGAGCTTTTTTTGCCTCTTATTGCAATTCAAAAATTAAATGCACTTGTTTTGGGTACCCAGTTATTTATCTCCCTCTTCCCTCCCTACTTACTGAAAAGACAACTACTTCAGCTGTAAATTTATAATAAGCCAAACATTTGAGGCTTAAACTGTACTTGAGAAGTTCAGAACTGTCTTGGACTTCAGATCCCTTGGGAATCTCCCAGCAGTTTTCTAAGGAAGTTAAAAAAATAACATACTACAGCCACGTGCAACATATACCATATATCAGAGATAAAGAAATAAATCTTTTCCCGGCAACAAATAAGTGTGAAATTTGCATGTCAAGCAAAAATAATGTCAGCTGTTTCTTATTACATCTATATCACCTACAAAGGTAAGTCTTGCTATATATTTTCCTTACTTGGAGTAGCATGGAAGAATAGAACATAGAAGAGGATATCATACATCTTTCAATACAAAGTATAATTAGGCCAATAACTTATTTGGAGAAAGCCCGTGTATGGATCATAAAAAGAAAGTAAACTACATATGAAAAAGAAAAATCCGTACATAACATGGTCAAATACAAATTATACAGAGTAATTATTTATAAAGTTAGCTAATGTAGGTTTAAACTTTAAAGAAAGCTAGTTACAGCTGATAGAATGGACAGAACTCTTTTGGGAATTAATGACCAAACAATTTACCTCTTATAAAAATGTCCATAAAAGAATACATAAACTGATTTACAAAACCTAATAAAAAACCTTGGGACTCTGAACAAACCTAGATGTTCCTTGAGGCAAAGGCAACGCGCTTCTATTTGCCTGATTAGCTAAGCCATTGGGAAGATTTTGTGTCTGTGTGGGGCCAACCTGTTGTTGGGTTTGTTGAAGCTGTTGCTGCTGCTGAACATTCCCAGACTCTGCTGTAGTAGGTTTTCCCACAAAATTGTTGGGTCCTTGTGCAGGTTGATACTTATCTCCTTGTTGGGGAAAACCAGCATTCCTTTGTTGATAAAACTTATTTGAGTTGTTGTAATTGTAAGAATTCAAATGCTGGATCTTCTGAAGGACTTCTTCCACTGGAGGTGGAGGTCCAGGCAGCTTTGCATGCCTATACCGGCAATCAGGACCATTTGGACAAAAACCCAACTTGAACCTACAATGACAAAACCCTTCCATAAGAACAAATATACTTTCGATAAATTCATGGTTTTGTTCACACCGAAACTAGACTCCAATATTTGGGATAAGGAAGTTCAAATAATGAGGAGAAGCAACAACTTTAGATAATTTTATTCCTTCTACCCTCCACTTATGCACCTCGAATCGTTGAAATCATATGATCTCAGAATACCAATAACAACAATTACTAAGGAATCCGCCACATCAAGATCACAATAGAACAATTGAATTCAATTCAGTGCAAATTTATCCTATCCATGAAGTTCCAGATCAGAATCACCAAATTAAAACAACAAAATTCAACCAAAAACAAACAAAGATGAATCAGGAAAATTGGCAGAGAAAAGCAAACACATACATATTACACTCTTTGATGTCCTCGTTGGTGTGCTTGTACACGCAGTCCTGCTCGCGGCACTCGCCGTACATCCGAAAGAAGCGGCACACGGGCATGCGCGACTTGTCGTATTGGTGGAGGAACCCACAGGCCTCGCCCTTCATACAAAGACTGCGCAGCCAGTGACGACACACCGTTTGGCGGTAGCTCCGCCCACCTGTCCGGTTCGCATTCTGATTGGGCTGCGCCGCCGCAGCGGCCTGGTTGGCGCCCGCCCCGGTGACGGCCGAGTCGGATTGCATCACGGAATAATTCGAAGTTGGGACCGTATTGGCAGGGCCAGCGGAGGCCGAGACGGTGGCGGCGGCATCGAGGCCTCCCTCGAAGTCGAAGTTGAGGACTCCGTCTGTGTCCTCCATTGGATGAGCTTATTATTCGTCTGTGTGTGTGTGTGTGTGTGTGTGTGTGTGGGTGGGTGGGTGGATGTTTGGGGAGATTTGGGATTTGGGAGTTTGATCAGAAATTAGGGTTTTAGAGATTGTGATGAGAGAGGGGAGAGAGATGCGAAACGTGCGTTTTGGGGATCTAGGATGATGAAGGAGGAAGAAGGAGTGTGGGTTTCGACAGTCGACAGGGAGCAACAAAGGGCGCGAACACCAGGCCGCGCAGAGGAGGAAGGGTTTAGGGCGGTCGCGGTCAGACATTTCGGCGGGTATCCGGGTTTGGGTTCTCATTGCGTCCAATCCGGGTTTGGAAAGAAACTAGCAGTCTGGCCCAACCAAACGAGAAAGGCCTCTCATGCAGGAGATACTACTTTCTTTTTTTTTTCTTTTTTTTTTTTGGGGTCAACATTTTGTTTTTCATTTAAGTTCAACATTTCATGGACACTACTGTTACAATTTAGCGGTATTTTTTCTCACTTATAATTGAGAAGTCTTAAGTTAGACTCTTAACTCTTAATAATAGTAAGTCAATACTAATTAAGACTGTAAAGAACATCTTTAATATAGCTATGCAAATTTAAAATGTAAAAGTCACATTTACATCTCATCCCATTTTAAAACATGTGAGAGGTAAATTTGAAATCTAGTTTACTTTGATCTCTTTAATTAGCAAAAAATTGCATCTCGTCTATTAAAGAACTTTTCGATCAACAAGAAATATTAAATGTCCATGTCTTTTTTTTATTTTTAGAAGAGCGATAGCTTTAGTGGGTTAAGTAGTTAGTTGTTAAAAGGGAGGAGAATCAGTGGGGATCGAACTCGTACCAGGGTGCATATGCATGATTGATTTCTTTCATTGCGATAAAACATCATCTGCTATTAAATGTCCATTTTAAGGAGAAATTCTTCGGTCTGAAGACCGGACTAGGTGGCCATATGGCCCACACACACAAAATTACCCTTACCCCATCCCCTGATTTTTCCCTGTTCACCAGACCTCATTTGTGTTCCACCCTCCTCTCACACAACAAGGAGGGGCTCACCAACCATTTCAAGACATTTTACATTTTTCATTAAAAAAGACTTTTTAACTTGACCCAAATCCACCCTGAATATGGTTGTATCAAAAGTTGTATCCGTGGGATGAGTTGACATTCCATATATTTTGTGGACATTTTCTCATTTACAAAGTCCAATGTTAATTCGTTTGGTATTCTTAAATTCCACTAATTCGTGGACATTTTCTAAATCTATATTATCATTTTCCTAAGCTGCCAAAGTAATTGAGCTTCAAAGGCTGTCAAATCATTTGAAGTTTAGGACATGATGGGTGACTATTGGGCAGCAAGCAAAGACGGAAGAAAAAGTACATCAACCAAACGCAAACGTATTACATACATTGCTGAATTTAACGGCAATTGTGCACTAAAATATGACGGGTGATGCAGCATCCAAACTCTAACAGTAGGCTGACATCTCAAATGCAACGCCGGAAATGCGATTCAACTCCATTATTAGCTCAAAGACGAGAAAAAACATCAGACAAACAATTAACTCATTTCCAAAATCAATTTCCATATTCAAGGGAGTGGGAGTGGGAGTGGGGAAGGGCAACTATATGTATTGACAGGTTCTTGCTAAACTTTAGACAAATCCAAATTCTGTAACACCTAAACTTTAGACAAATTAATGAAACATGAAATTTACTTTGCTACGAGCGTCTGCAAACGAGAGAACTTGCCCCCTTCCCTTTTCCTCAATGTTTAAATGAAGAGGAGAGGGGGGGAGGGCGGCTAGAGAGAGAGGCGAAGATCAATTTCTTACAGGTGGGGAAAAAATATCATCGGACCTATTCAACAACACTGACTTCGATGATGTGCGCAAGGCCCTATAGATACAGTCGCCTTAGCCCAACCAACAAGTGTCTAGATTCAACTTCCCACCCGATCAATGTCGTGGTGTAATGAGTTAGCCCAGTTAACTGATCATCAAGAATTTACATTAGTTCCCTTCCTTGTCTTTCTCTTTATCACCTGCAGCCGCTTCTTGACGGCCTTTTGTTCCCACGTCCGCAGCTGCAGCACCACAAGTGGTTGACTCAGAACTTGGCTTCTCGTTGCCTGATTCTGACAGCTCAGGCAGCTTTGAAGTTCCCTCAACTGTTGATTCAGCTTGAGGCTCAGTAACAATTTTATCATCTTCTATCAATGGCTCAGAAGAGGACGGAGAACATTTAGCTGCATCTGCAGATTCCGTTTGAAGCTCACCATTTGGTAGGGCATCAGATGGTTCCTCGGAGTCTGAAGTCTCCCTCCATTCAACCCACTCAGGTGGTTTTTCAGTTTCAACGGGTCCCGGTTCTGGCGAATTGTTGGGGACGGCAACTTCCAAATCTTCTGGTTTTGTTCCTGGTTCTGGAGAAGATGTTGCGGTGTCAACTAAGTCATCATCTTCACCAACAATGACATCATCATCCCCGCCACCATTGACAACATTAGACTCCGCCGTATTAGGTGATGGAGAAGCAAGAGAGCCAGTTGAGCGATCAGTGGCAGCCCTGTCATCCTCAAATGCAAACCAGTTGGAATTTGTAAACAAAGAACCACTGCAATCAGATCGGCAACCATGTCAAGCAGTTCAAAGCACCGGATTTATTTACATAATCAGGAAAGGTAGATATGCACAATAACATCACTAGTAAGAGTCTAAAATCCCATTCAGAAGCTTAGGCCCTCTGTCACACAACCCGTGCAAAGAACTATAAACCAAGAAAACAACATGAAAAGATAATTGTTTGCTTCAAAAGTCGGCAGTGTAAGCCATAAAATATCAATATTTCATGACATTATGGCCAGGTATAGCCTACATGCATTGATTTAGTTGTGGCAATCAAACTCTGCAAATAGCTTCATGCTGTAGGATTGTTATGCCAAATATCCTAATAGAATCTAAAGAGTAAAGATTAAAGGACTTTCCACCTACCTTTCCTGGTCATCTCCCAAACGCAGTGAAGATATGACGACTTCAGCAGATTCATCATCAAAGTAAACATCCTGCGCCAAAAATATTTTGTAAGGAATAGTTGATAAAAAAAACAAACAAGTAGTCAACTCTGATATTATCAAAAACTTATCAAGAAGAAACAAAATAATAATCATTGAATTGAGTAAACTGGCAGCATATTTGATACCTCGTCGTCTCGTTCAAGTGAGCCATGGCCCTGAAAAGCATGAAGAGTAATAATGTCAGTAATCATCACCACAGCAACACTAAAGTAAGAATGACAACAGTGTGTGGAATATTTTGGGACATTGTCATCTTTCCATTTCCTCTAGGACCAAATTATGAGACACCACTTAATTTTATAGCTGGTGCAATAAAATTACAAAAATTCCAGGTGCTGAAAATATTAACTGACAACATTATCATCATGTAAACATCCCAGGGGCCATTGGATAGAGTAATAGGTTTCCTAAACATTAAACACAGTAACAAAGACTTTAAGTAAACAAAAATTAAAGTACCAAATTGTCTAGTCTTAAAAGGGAAACTTGTTCTATGTGATATCCGACTCCCAGCAATGTGCATATGACTTGGTGTAAATTACTCCTGAAGATTTAAACAGGCCTATCTTCTACCTTTTTTCTTCATTTCTAACTTTTCACCCACTCAAAGGGTACTTTCTAGTCTAAATATTTAAAAAGAAAAAACACAGGTCTGCACTTATGATATAGGCTACCATAAAATGCTAGGTTATTTTCTCCTGGCCATTGTGTTTTTTTTTCCTTTGAGTTGTCTCTTTCAATGTACAGTGTAGATATAGGATTATAAAATAATCAAAGGTATCAGGGGGTACCTCATCTAACTCATCATTGCTGTAAATTCCATATCGGAAAGCCTGGCTTAAGTTATTTGCAAGGGCTGCAACATCGTAATCTCTATCTTGATAGTCATCATCATCACTATCCCTATTTCGATCATGTAATGCAGTAGGCCGCCTGTTACAGTTGATTAGATAGCCGAAAACATGAGATCCATAGGACAGTGGAGAGGTAATAAAGAAATGAAAAGGGTCACATTGATAATCACTATTGTATCAATGAAACAACAAAATCAATATTTTATTAGAATAAAAACCACATCTATCATGTTCACTGTATCCACTAGTAACTATATGCGATTTACTACAGCTTTAGAACTTGCACCGCAAATCAATGGTAAATGTGACATGAAGAAACCAAAAACTTTTGTGAGGAAAAAGCACATACCCACAGGCCCACTGATAGACGTTCTCGACTGCGTTACGCTTTGACAGGACACTTGCCTGCCACTCCGCCCACTCACTGTTTTCCTGCAAGATAATTACAACTCTAAAATGACTTTGACAGTGAAAACAGTAGGCACCATAATATTGGTAGCATTATGTTTCTTCTATTCAGCATAGAAAACAGAATACTTCATTTCCAAATACTTATTTTCATAAACTAAAAAGGCTAACTATAAAACATAAATAAAAACCTGCAGCAGAGTCTGAATCTCGCTATTGTTATTTCCAAGCTGAATGAGTTTGTTGGATATACGTGTTAAATGTCCAATGTTCCCAATCCTGGGTGGGGATCTACCCTCTGCAGGAACAGTTGGCTGAAAGAAAAATGAAACAAGACAATGTTTAAATACTGTTTCAATAAACTACGATTAGAAATAAAATAAAAAGTACATAAATTATCTGGATGCAAGGTATTAATATTTTACAAAACAATGCAGCACCACCTTGTCCGAGTCAGCTGCCAATGTGAAATTCTTTTCTGCTTGAAGTATGTTTCCAACAAGGTCACACTCACGAAGAAGATGGTCAACAAGAGGAACATTCTTGCTTTCCAAACACGACACTATTATGTTCTCTATGTGGTGATGTACAAAGTTGTTATATGGGTACCTGGCGTGGCAATAGAATCACGGAATAAGGCCTTGTATCAAATCATTCTTTAGTAAACATGAAAACTTTTGTACTTACTTAAAAAGCAAGTCTAAAATTCTTTGTACAGCTTCAAGACGAATCAATTCCTTCTCAGCAGCTTCACTACCAACCGTAAGTAATACTGAAATGAACTCTACAACCTGAAAAGTACCATGTTCAGAGTAACCAGAATTAAAATACAAATATCCTTAAACACGCTGTGGAAGTCTCAAGTGACTTGTAAACATAATAATTGAATATTCCAATTAACTAATAATGTTTCCCAAAACAAACAGTCCACTCCAATCCCAAAGGAAGACTTTTGTGAAGAAAGAACTCAATTCTTAAATTTGAGCAAGGACAACTTGAAAAGACCATTAGAATATTCACCTTCAACCGATGTTTTCCAAGAGGCGGCTGTAACTTGCCATATGTAGTTAACAGCGTATTATCCACCGATGAAACATCCAACAGCTTCAGCAAATCACCTAAACAATTAAAAAAAATATTACTTAATCCTTCAGAAAAGAAAAAAAAAGTCTCTTCAAATTCCAATTGCCATAAAAAGGAGCATAGAAACTCTTCACGGGCATATAAATGTGTAGGCAAAGCAGCCATATATCAGCTCACACTTAACTAAAAGCAAATACCATAGTCAAAAGGAGATAACTTTACCTAGGCTCTCCAGCATTCCCACAACAGTCTCAGGATTAGCAGTAACTGTGGATCCATGCGTCATCTGACGTCCATACATATGATATGTTCCCAAGGTTAGCCTCCTAGGGTCTAACAAAGAGATGCATACCGACAATGAGTTAACAAGAACAGATTTTGGTCGTGAGTCCTCCAAAGCATGCCGAAACAACCTTCCTATAAAACTGCACAAGATACACAAATGAACTTTAATGAAGAAGCTACACAGAAAATGCATGTATAACACTAATCAATAATTATGAGAAACAAATGTTACCTTGGGCTGGAGATTTTAGAAGAAAGTCCAGGCGGAGCAAACCGTGTTATAGCACAAAGTGTCTCCGCTGCATTAGCATGCACTTCGGGAGAATCCTGTAGAAATCAAGCTCATTAGAGTTTGCCCATTAACACTCAACATAATTAAAGCACAGCAAACAGATCATCTTTAGTGATATAGCAAAACGTGTAGAACAAAAAAAGAAAAATACATAGGGCAAAAAAAAAATTTCGCACAAGCAATTAAAAAATTCAGACTTTTCCTTTAGACTTTTTCCCCTTAAAGTTAAGATTGCACCATCTTCCATTAACAAAGCAATGGCAAGTTATGGTTATAACCCTTTTCTCCAAAAACTTTACACCAAAATGTAGAGGAAAAAATAATAGCGATGAATGATTAAGAAACGAGGAACCCCACGTGTAGTCATTCAACCACATGAATATAGCTTATATGTAAAATAAGTCACATACTGAAGAGCTGAACTTGTCCACAATCATCTCTAGCACATCTGTATCTTGTATCCAGTGCATTGCCTCCGTATAGTTAGAATACATGTGTTCGTCAGCACCAACCAAACGTATCAAAACCTATAAAACATATAAATTGGGTTTTCAACAGAGTTTTCTCACACTGTAAGGCTACCAATCTTAAGATGCTTCTTTTGCATCTAAGTTTAAAAAACAGTGCATTAACGAAGCTCAAATACGGAAAGAAACAAACAACAGTGATCTACAACCAACCTCCATGATAGATGTAATTCCAATCAGGTCAACTAGCTTCTTGACAATATCTTGATGACCCTGAATGTGCACATTAAAACGGTACATCAGCTTGAAACTAAAGCAAATAACTTAACTCATGAAAACCTTAAAGCTCTTACTATATTGAATAACATATATGATGTGATAGCAAGTATTTAATAAAAAACTAAATATACATGTATCATGGTTATAGTGAGGATATTAGGTTCAATCTATTTGAGGAGAACATGAATCTATGAAGTCGTGCATGTAGTAATTATAAGGACATGCACACCAACTAACAGAATTATCAAGTAGACAAAGGCTTGAAAAGCAAAACTGACTGTCACATTTAAGAGTTTTTCACACAACCGGACACCACTTTATGAAATTACAATGAAACTTATATAAACCCAAATAATTTTAAAATTTCATTCTATTTTCCCCTTTTAATCCACCAGAATATGCATTTCAGACACCCATTGGCCCATGTCACAACAAAATTTCAGAGAGTTAATCCCTAAGCAAAAAGGATTTTGAAAAGAACAAATAATGGACTTACCTGAATATACTGCAGGAAAGGAACTGCCTTGCGCAACAGCAGGCAAACAACAACCTAGAATAAAGAAAATAAAAATTGTAAAAACCTAGGAAAATGAAATTAAACAGCAAGTAAACATATATAATTTACATTGGTAAACCTACTCTCATGCCAAAAGATGAAGATAGCATTTAGTTCAACAAGGAAATACCTTGCTAAAGTACCCAGCCAAGAGTGTGCTGTGAGAATTATTTGGTTCCAAAAAGGAGAACAACAAGTTCATCAACTGGCAACATGGCATAACCAAGTTAATCAAAAGTTGAATTTGTTACACATTCTTCAAAACTATCAACCAGAGGTCATTCAAATTGTATAGTTAGAGTTTCTAACCTCCTCGTCCTCTACCAATGTTTTGAGTATGATATCAACTTCACAAGTAAAAATCTCACATGCAATAAAAGGAAATCTGCATACACAACAAATTGACTTGATCAATCACATGGGTAGAGTAAATTATCAACACTCATGCTTATATGTACGTTCAATTCAACCTACTTGAAAGTTCGTCTTTTTTCAGCATCCTCGGGAGCTTCTTCAACAATGTATCGGATGAGTTGCTCAACCTGGGCTCTTTCTCGCAAACTGTGACATAGGGCACCACAAATAATTAAATAAGACAACATATCTTGAAAAATGAAAAGGAGGTTTTCAGAGGCTTAAGCATATAAGGAAAACAACACAACAAAAAAGTGCAAACAATACTACACTTATATTTAAGACGAATTAGAGTCTTTAGACAATCTTATGTTTTTTGGCCTGAGAAATAAAAGACTAATTTGCTCAAATTGGATGGAAATAAAAGCTTGGAAAACAAATACATTCCATCTACGTAGAAAACAGAAATCAAAACAAATTTCCAGTGTAGACATCTCAAACCGTTGGGGCATGAAAATCAAGTAATTCAAGCCCATATTTCAGATTCAAAGCCAAAGGATTTGCATCTATATGCCAACATCAATGTCCCAGATCTATAAACCCCAAACCATTATAAGGAATCATTTTGAGAATAGATCTTTATAGGAAGTGTTGAATTTCTGCTTTTATCTTTAAACACATTGATCTTTTGGTACATCCGCACATGATAAAACATAAAATCATTTCTGACAAATGTATGACAAACAGCCCTTACCCAAAGACACTAAGCAGAAAGATAGAAACCCTCTATTACCTCACTCATTGAGGCTCAATGAATAAACAAGGAGCAAGGGAAACAAAAATAAAGGCCAAATATAATGACAGTGGGGAAATGAAAGGAGAGTTACAAATTGATTAGGCGGCCATTAAGAGCTTTGCATTCTTGAATAATTTCATCTTCATCAAGTAGCTCTTCCAACGTGAAATTATCCTTGTCCAAAATTGTCTCCACCTGAACCACAGAATAAAATAAGAGACGCAAAACACATAAATTAGGCTAAGAAACAAACAGAAAAGAGCTACCTTTCCATATTAGTGAAAACCAGTACTATCAACCTCCTAACACAAGTTCATAGCAAACCAACAAGCACAGGTGACAGCCGGAGACCATCACCGGCCCTTTAGGGAGGGCATAAGACACGATGTAAATCAGAGCAGATACAACTGAATGCTTCAAGGGAAGCACAGCAAGCAAAAATATTAATACAACCTATTTTTAAGCCTGCATATAATCATATCCAAATTTGAAAATCACACTTCCAGAGCAATCACCCAAAAATGGTTAAAGCTTGGAGCATAGGAGAATTTCAAAAAGTCTCCAAACCTTGCACAGCCCTCAAGCACCCCCTGTCGAATTACTAACTGGCATTTTATATATTGCTACGGCCTGACTTAATAAAAAATCTATGCATACTAAACTAAAATCCACTGTGTTCTAAAGACACTGCCACTAGTTTCCAACCGTAAGATTAGAATAAACGATCTTTTCGATGGCGTTTTCCAACTGCCGCAGAGTGACATATTAGAAAGTTCATAGTTCCCACTACACCACTGATCCCAATTTCGGATCCAATTCCGAAGAAAAGACAACATGCCCAATTTCAAACAGAGACTCAATTGCCAATCCCCCAGAAGTTTGCACACAACAGAACAACACTTCTTAAGATACAAATATTCCAAATTTCAATTTCTGATCCCACATTTTCTCACCAAGCAAACAGAGCAACACAAAAAAATACCCAAAACTTCACCAACATTCAATCCGAATATATTAATCCAATACTGCGCCCCGCACGCCAAATGCCAAAACAACAAGACAGAAAACAAAAACGACGTCGGATAACTCACCGGAGACGCCGTGGACAACCCCGCCATACGCCAGAACATGGTGTGAATTGAGGAGCGAAAATGGCCTCCGCGCGGCGAACTGAAGTTGGATCTGCGAAACCCCGGGAAACGAACCCTAGCGCGCCCTCACAAAATCCCCAAACCGAGGATTCACCAATCGCCGAACCGCCCAAAAGGCCGAAGTGATCCGAGCACACGATGCGAAAACCCTAGAAATTGGAATCCGCGGATTCGATTTGGATCTAAATCGAGGGCCGTACAGAGATGGAAGAACCCGACGAAGCCTGCAATCGCGGGCAGGGGTGTGAGAGAGAGAGAGAGAGAGAGTGTGTCGTTGGAGATGAAATGGAATTATGGGATGGAAGGGTTGAATTATTATATGGCTCTTGAAATATTATTTTCTTTTTTCGTGTTTTATAATATATGCTTTTTTCTTTTCAATCAATTGGATGGCTATTTAAAAATAAAAATAAAAACAAAAACATTTAACAAACAAAAATTATTTGATAAAAAAAATAACAAACAAAAAATATTTGATCAAAAAAATAGCAATGAGCATGGAAAAATATGTCATTGTTTTATTGTTTTGGGCTAGGTTTTGTAGGTCTCCTTTAAAGTTGGAAGGTTGGAGTCTTGTTGTCCACTTGCTTTGGGGAGCATTGATTGACTAATTTGTGCATGTGTGATGCCTTCTACCTCTTGTTCTGCTGGTTTTTTTTTAATAGTCTCTTTTTTTCATTTGTTTTTATCAATCATTGGAGTAACATCCTAAGAGTCCAACTTTAGTTGTGGATAGGAGCTACAAAATGTGATGCCTAAAGCTCAAATCTAGAACTTAATAGTTGTTGTATCATATTACATTCACTTTAAAATCACTGAGTACTAGTCAAGGCGCCCTTGTCAAGCGATAACAACTTACATGGAACGAGTTTATTGACATGTGACGTCCCAAGCTAATAATACAGTTTCATATGGAGAAAAACTTGAACTTGACAATATAATATTAGATACGGGACGCCACGTGGCAGTAAACCTATTTCATGTAAGTAATGAACCAATCCCACAACAAATCGGGCTACAGCACATGGCAGCTGCTCATTGGCTATCCTCATAAATAATGGGAGATTTTCCACAAACTTGGATAAGCAATCACAACGCGACAAGTGGCAACACCGCATTAACTATATACAATCCCACATTGGCCATGTCAGGGCTCTAACTCTATCTTTATAAAAGGGTAAGTTTTACTCCCTTCTAAAGATAATCATTAATTATTGTTCCACACTTATATTATCAGTAGACTCCCCCACATGACGCCTTAAACATTGGAGGCTCTTAGGCTGCCGGTGCCTTTCGATACCTACTCTACCTTCTTTGCAGGTTGTTTTGTCCATCTACCCTTAACTAAAGCTCCCTCGCTAAGGCCACTTCGCCACACTTTATGTTGACTCAAGATTAACCTAATTTTGTCCATTAACAATAGTAATACTATTAATAACTAGATAAAAATGAGATAATTGAAGCAATGGTCTCTGAACTTTAGCTCAATTAGAGTTTTGGTTTCTAAACTAAAAATTTGTGAGTATTGGTCTCTAAACTTGTTATAATGTAGAGCAATGGTCATTTTGGCTAATTTCGTTAGAACTTCCATCCATTTTTTGCCCTTTTAAACCCTTTATTTTGAATGGAAGTACTAATAGAGTTAGCCAAAATGACTATTGCTTCACATTATAACAAGTTCAGGGCCAAAACTCACCGATTTTTTATTTTAGGGACCAAGGCTCTAATTAGGCCAAAACTCAAGTTTTCAACATTAGAAGAAAAAATATCATTAAACTAATAGAGAATTGATATATTACTTAAAATTATCGACATTTGATGTTTCGGATCTCAAAATATTGGTAAAATTACAAAATAAAATGCAAGGAAATGAGGGAAAATTAAGATAAATGAAAGGCGAAATCACCTTTTTTATTTTTTATACAAACAATATTGATGAGAACTTCAACATGAAACCTCGAGGAGGGGAACTTTAACATGAGACTTCAATGGCAAAGATTAACATTTTTCACGAGTTGAACTACATTTTTAGACACTCATTGTCAATGTACAATTCATATATTCTAATGGACCTTGGCATGTAAATCTGGATCCTTTTGATATGGTTAAGGTCTTATTTGGCAGCTCAGATTGGATTGACTATTTCAGTCAAATAACATAATCTGTTATCATATAGTACTGACTAAATTAGTCGGGCGTTTGGTGTTATATAAGACTAAATATTAACTATTTATACTCTGTTAAATAAAGTGAAAAAACCTTTTCTATTTATCCTATCCTTCTCCCATGGTTCTCCGTCTCTCTCTCCTTCCATTTTTCTCTATCACCGCCACATCTAAACAAAACCCCAACCCATTTCGACCTTACCCAGCTTTTCATGTCTACAAATTCTTGCTCAAAAGCATGGAATTCCAAACACCCACATTCCAAAAGAGCCAAAAGAGCCAAAAGAGCCAAAAGAGCCAAACCCAAATAACAAAATCACTTTACAGGTAGCACCAAGGGCATAAAGATATATGCTACAACAGATCAACATGATTACCGCCGCCACAAATCTTATCGGGAGCAGAGCACCAGATCAAGGAACGAAATTGTGATTCCCATGCATATTTTTATTGCCAAATCCAAAACGTTGCGCCAATTGGTTTAAGATTTAAAAGCTTTTCCGACGAGGTGGGCGAGGTGGGCGAGGGGAGGTGGGTTGTGAGGTAGGGCCTGGCGAGGTGAGGGAGGAACGAGAGAGAGACGGAGGAACTGACTAAGAGCAACTCCACCCATGTCCACTTTCCCCGCATGCAATCACTATTTAATCCATCATAATGAACAGTAATTGCCTTAATGAACAGTGTATTCTTCTGGCAATTGTTTTTTTCATCTCCACCCCTACAATTAAATTGCCTTGGCAATTGACAATTAAATATTAGTATTATTTATACTCATTAAATAATACATAATAATTTTTATTTGTAATTTCGGATTAGATTTTTAATCGTTATCGTTGCGGCACGTGTCATTATCCGAAAAATCAATAACAATAAAATATTTGTATTTTTTATTTATTTTATAAAATAATTCAAAATAATTTTATTTGTTATATCGGATAAAATTTTTAATCGTTCTCAATGTGCCAAGTGTCGCAACCCGATGTTTGAACCCAGCTCGCAACTGCATCTCATTCCTCGAAATCGAATCATGAGCGATTTGAACCCAGCTAGTACACAACGCAACATCTTCAAGAAGCGTCCAGTTCGTACCTGCACCAGTTGTCATTTTTTTTGAAAAAAAATGGATTGAAACTTTGAGGGAAAGATAGGAGAAAGCTTGAAAGATGTTGAGAAAATATGGAATTGTGGTGTACGGTAGATGAAATTGCCAAGGTATTTATAGAAAAGTAAAAAAAAAAATTACAAATGTTTTAAATTTTTTTTCCCAATTTTTTTAAATTTCTTAATCCCTTAATTAATCTCTGCCGTTGGATTTTAAAAAATTTGAATTTCAACGTTCCAGATTGTGCCACGTGTCACAACGGTAACTTTTCAGAATTTTAAAACATTTTTTTTAATTTTTAAAGGAATAGATTAAATACTTTTTTTTTATTACCGTTGCAGACCCAATGGCTCAAATTAAAGAGCCGTTGAGATCGCACGGTCCAGGGGAAGCCACGTGGCTTCCCCCAAGGTTCGGATTCTGAGTGGCTGACAGCAGGCCCCACCTCTGCAGTCATGTCGGCACGCGCTTGAGGCAAATTTTTTAAACAGTGTGGCTGACGCCAGGCTGATGTCAGCCACCTCGGTGGCTTGGGTTGTCAATTTTCCAACGGGCTGGAGCCCGAGCTCCACACCCACCCAGTCAATTTTCCTTCTCCAGCCCAAACAAACTCCCCCCCCCCCCTCCCCAGCAATTGGATCCACATCCCCCAGCAATTGGCAGGGGTGGACCTGCTCTAATTATACAGAAGTTTTTGGAGTATAATTAGGCAGGTGTGAGTCGTATTAATGGTAAGTTCGGTTTAATTAGTCGGATGACTGTTAATCAATGCAGTACACCAAACAGCCGAGATCGAATTATTTATCCTATCCGGTCTCTTGTGTGACCAACGATCCCAGTCACCCAGTGGGCCATGTGATTTAGGACTGATTTGAGTAAATCAACCAATCTATTGGGCTAAATGTACCAAAAGGAAAACAACGATACTATAAGAAGAAAATGCAACAAAAATAAAAAATATAAGGAGGGAACTGATAATTCTAGCGAACTACAGGGGCTGCTTAGTGCAATTTTTCCAAAAGTTTTGTAACCAATACCTTCCCACAGTTGCTGAAGCCGGGAAGCAGGCGCAGAGCCATCAAGCTGCACATCCTGCACCCGCCATTCCATTGTTGGTACGCTTCCTTCCATTCTTTCTGTTCATAATCCCAATCAATCTCTAATTCTCGCACCAAATCCAAACTCCAAAACCCTAATTTCACCGATTTCCACCAAAAACCCCTTTCTTATTTCCCACCAAATCCCCATCAGAACCCCCCAAATCCACATCAATCCATAAGTTTTCAGTTCTCTCTAGGGTTTTCAGAGCTCTGTAACTGCAGAGATAGAAATTGGGTAGTCGTTAAAATGCTAGGTGGGTTGTACGGAGACCTTCCTCCGCCCTCATCGGCGGAGGAAGAAAAGCCCAGCAACAGCGCGGTGTGGTCGAGCAGCACGAAAATGGCGCCACAGACCCTCCGGAAGCCCTCGTCGATTTTTTCTCCGCCGCAGACGATTCTGAAGGCACAGAGCAAGCCCAAATCGTCGAACTCGGTGCAGCCGAAAATTACAGCGTCACCGGTGGTTGCATTGTCGCCGGCGGTGATACACGATGACGTGGCGCGACCTGAGCTGGTTGGGGTGACTTCGACGGTGCTGGAGGAGTATGATCCGGCGAGGCCCAATGACTATGAGGAGTACAGGAGGGAGAGGAAGAAGAAGGCAATGGAGGCCGAGATGAGGAGGGAACTCGATAGGAGGCGGCAGGAGGAGGAGGAGAAGGAAAGGAGAGAGAAGGAAGAGAGAGAAAGAGAGAGGGAGAGGGATTTCGGAGAATCAAGGAACATTTCAGGTGAGGAAGCCTGGAGGAGGCGTGCAGCGATGAGTGGGGCAGCAACGCCGGTAGTTCCGAGGTCCCCGTCCCCGCCGAGTAATGCAGATGGTTTTACCATTGGGAAGTCGGAGAGTGGAGGGTTGGGGCTTGGGGCTGGCGGCCAAATGACCGCGGCACAGAGAATGATGGCGAAGATGGGGTGGAAGCAGGGTCAGGGGCTTGGTAAGCAGGAGCAGGGGATTACTACTCCCTTGATGGCCAAGAAAACGGATAGGCGAGCTGGGGTGATTGTGAATGCTAGTGAAGCAAAGCCGGAGAAGAAGGCGAAGAGTGTCAGCCTTAACGGGCCACCCACGAGGGTTTTGCTGCTTAGAAACATGGTATGTGTATACTGGAATTTCTCATGCTTATTGATGCTTTATGCGTGCAAATTCACTATTGTGTGGTGTATGGATACTAATTGAAAGTTCTGTCATTCTTTTTCGATCTTTCGAGTGATGATACTACAAATGTGATTTACTATCATTTGAAATTGAAGGGGGACCTCAATCCCTTGAAACTTATCAAATGGATAAAACTGGCTATGTTTTAGTGGTACATATATCCCAAAAGCTGATTAAATTGTTTCTCAATCTAGTAATTAGCTGTCCATATTTTCCAAGACATAGTTTAGTGCTGACACAAAAATAGATATGGAAGAAAACAAGGTTCAAAGGGACTTTTCTGAAAATATTTTCAGGCTAATGAAGCCTGATTCTGTTGAAAGGGTCTTTATGCAAGTGTACTTGATTCTAATATTTTCTTCCCTTTCGTATACAATGTGTTGTTATGTTAACTTAATATACAACCGGTGTTAAGTCTATAACTCTTCAGAAGGTTACATTCTCTTTTCCTGATGCCCTTATATTTTATGTATCATTGCTCAAGGGGTTGATGGTTTAACCGTCTCTACAATCATAGCAAGGTACTTAAAAGTAATGCTGTAACCCGGTTAATCTTTTCTCTTTAGAGATAGTCACGAGTCTTTTTTAGTCTTCTCATATGACCTGCATGCTTGAAGATTGTCTTAGAGTTTCTAACTCATTGTGGTGCTCGATCTTTTGGTACCTTTTACAATTTTCTTATATTTATATCGTTAATGTATTCACCTTATAAGGTATATTTTTTCCTCAACTGTAACTTGAATAATTCTGTCTTTAATGCCGTTCTTTTCCTCAGCTGGACCTTAAGTTTAACCTCCACTGCTGAACTCAGTCTAGTCTTTACATCTTTAGATCATTGAACAGAACTATAATATAATGTAGTTCCATGACTTCTCCTTAACTTTTGCTTCATTTTAAAGCACATTTGTTTTCTAGGATTAGAATTGTCGATCCATTGACTAATCTTGATAGGACTGAAACAAAAGAATTATGTTACGTTCATTAGGTACCATCAAGAAAAGGGTGCTTCTATTTACACTCACTTTGTTCCTGACTACGGTCACTTTTGAATGAAATTATTAACTATGATTTTACCCATGAACAAAATTAATGTAACTTTTCAGGCCTTGAATAAAAATCCACTCCCCTCCTCCCTCCCTCAGTCTGATGTACAAACCATGTTAAGTGTTTTTTTTAAACCAATGGACTGCTGGAGAATTCTAGCCATGAAATCCCTATCAGCACTGAACATGTTTTGTCATTACGTGAAATTGGAACGACATTATTTGGAGAAATAACTTGTTGGGAAATGAATGATTGATCATTGGCTTTATCTGAGTTTGGGTGCAAGTACAAAAATTGATCAAAATTATGCACCGTATTTAGTCAAATTGTTGAGCAACTGATTAAGTTGTGTTCAATAGTAAACATCAATCCTGTTCTTTCTATTAAAGTTATTCTTTGGGAAGCTAATGAATTTAATAAAGGAACTTTACCTAGGTTTTATTCTGTGAAAATGATTGGTTGGTGAAAACAAACTAAAACAGTGACTATTTAGGATGAAGAAAAAGTCGGTGTTCTTTTAATTTATTTCACAACTGATTCATTATATCGATCTCTTGTTCTTATGGATAGTTAATTCTAATTTGAGCTGATGTGTTTTGTTGTTGAAGGTGGGCCCTGGCGAGGTGGATGATGAATTGGAAGATGAAGTAGCATCAGAGTGTGCAAAGTATGGAACAGTGACCCGGGTGCTTATATTTGAGATAACAGAGCCAAATTTCCCGGTGGATGAGGCGGTGAGAATCTTCATCCAGTTTGAGAGGTCTGAGGAAACGACTAAAGCATTGGTTGACCTTGATGGTCGGTACTTTGGAGGCAGAGTTGTTCGTGCCTCATTCTATGATGAGGAGAGGTTTGGTAACAATGAGTTGGCTCCAATGCCAGGAGAAATCCCAGGTTTTACTTGAATTACAGAGTTTCAACTGCAAGCTAATTTTCCCGCATGTGTAGAGTTACTGAGAAAGATAAGGTAGACTTTGATTTCGATATTGCCATTAATGATGCGAGGTTCTAGCAGTGGTAGTGGAATTCAAAATCTGGTAGTAGCTTTACTTTTGTGATTGGGTCAAGCTTATGCAACTGTATCTGTACAATCACATGAAAGGTTGTTATTGCTTCAGGAATGCTTGACCAATTTCTTGTGCCGCAAGGTTTTTTTACCAGGCTGTTTCGGCTCCTTTTTTAAACTGTTTTAGGGGTTTGAAGCTTTATTTTTAGATTTTGTTTTTTCACATACCAACTAAAACAAACAAAGAAACAAGTAAATGATGGTGTAAATTCATATGATAGAAGAAAATTAGATTGCAGAAAGTAGGTTTTTTCATCACAGCACAGCATATACTCTGCATAACCACCAACTATTTCATATCTGAACCCAAAGTATGGAGAAAGACTTACATGGAACGAGTTTACTTGCCACGTGGCGTCCCTTGTCCAATGTGCAAGTTTTTCTCCATATGATGATATTTTATTGGATCGGGACGCCACATGGCGGCGAACCCATTTCATGTAAGTTGATCTCCAAAGTATGGGATGAACAGAACTATAATCTATATGAATAAAGAAGATATGGCATGTTCTAAGGGTGGTGATGCGGAGGCGAAGCAACCGGCGTGGTATTGTTAGAGGCCCTGGCTTCCTGCTGTTGGGGGTGCCCACCACCTTCATACATGCACAATGACGAATAGATGCTCATACTGCTACTGGGGTTGGTGGTGGTGGTGGTGTTGAAGGCGGGGAATTGACTTGGAGAAGCTGTGGTTGAACACTCACCACCACCAATCACCACGCTACTGCTTGGCGTTGGTGTCGCTGTTGCCACCGTAGCGCTCGCTTTGGGGGTTCCACAAGCAGGACAGCAATTAGGAGCCTTCCATCCACACATTAAGAGAGGAAAGGAAACAAAACAAACAAAATATGTTTGGATGGTGAGAAAATGTAGGAAAGCAAAGGAAAGGAAAAACTGAAAGAGTGAGGTGCTTTACATTGGGTGGGCGGTAGGTAGTGCCGTCGGGTTCGACGAGCCAGCCGGCCTCAGTGGCGAGATGGCGGAGTACCTCGTTGATGTCGGCACGGGGAGAGAGGCGGTAGCCGCCGTGCTTGCGCAAGCCGTGGAAGATTTTGGTGGTGATGGCCCTCCTCTGCCTCTCCCTCATCTTGGTCTTCTCTTTCTCGCTCTCGCTCCTCCCACTCCCACTCGTTCCCGCCATTTCCTCTCTCACTCTCTCTGTTTCTTCTTCTGCTCTGTTCTCTCTTGAATCTCAGTCAACAGTGAAAGCGAAAGGCGTGAGCTTTGATTTGAATCAGAGTTTGGTAGAATGGAGTTGGTGGGCATCGGACGGTCCGGGTAGGAGAGAAGTACACAGGTCGGATTGGACGGTGGTGATGGGTCCTGGGATCTGCATGCGCTCCTTGTGTTTATCTTTCTGCATGACATGACAGATCGAGATAGAGAGCGAGAGAGAGAGGTGACAATTGCATGTTTCAATTTCACGCATAGAGGGAGGAGATTCGGGTGTTGGGGTGTTAGTCTCACGCGCTTCTGAGAGAGTTTCGATAGGACGCTAATGGCCACTGCGGCAGCTCAAGTACATTAATGTGTTGCTCGGATTGTATTGACTATTTCAGTTAGATAGCATAATTAGTTGGCAGATAGTATTGACTAAATTAGTCGGGCGTTTGGTGCAGTGTCGGATTAATCTGTGTATCGGATAGTATGTCGGACTATAATAACTTTTCACAAACAAATCAACACATCCCTGCAATTTCACCCAAATCCAAACCATCTTCCATGCCATCAACTTCATCCATGCAACTTCAGGGAGAAGATGGAGAGATCTTGTTTCATATCCTTTCGAGAAAATTGATTGAATTTCCAGTCATCGTCGTCGTCGTCAGGGTGGGTTGTCGTCGGGTAGCTCGTCTTCAAGCGAGGGAGGGAGGAGGAGAGAGAGAGGAACGAGAGCGAGACCGAGAGGCTACCCAACTAATTGTTTTTTAGAGTATAATTAGTTGTGTGTGGAGAGTATTAAATGGTGAGCCCAATTTAATTAGTCGGTCGACTATTTTAGTATGAAGCGCACCAAACACCCAACTCTGTATTATTAGTACTATCCGGTACGCTATACGGCGTACCAAACGAGGCCTAATATAAGTGAATATATGACATTTTTCGCTCTATTTGTATCATAACACGTGGTGTACTGACTTGTGTTTCACAATCTACAGAGACCAAACGTATTACGTCTTTAAATCTTTGGTCAAGTATCTAATAACCAAAGATCGAACGACGAAAGCATACTAGAAGTTTTGTATAACAAAATTATAGATTTGCTCCATAAATTTCGTGTAATTAGTCCCCAAATCTAAAAAATTACAGGATATTGAATGATAACAAAAACTGACGTAAGTTTTCAAGTTGACAGTCGCTGCAGGACGCAATTCAGTTTGGCGATTTTGGTTAAAAATTATACTTTTCGAACTGAGAAATTTGAAGACATAAAAGAGATTGAAAGTCGTGTGTATATCGAATGAGATGAAACAAGATAACGCTATGGTTCATAAGGCGTTTTGCGAACCAGCATAACACCAACAAAACCGTTCAGTTTGAGCCGCGTGTAGCAGAATGTTACATAAACGTAACTGAATTTCAGATTAGTACATGGAAAAACTTACAAGGACGGAATTAGACGATTCTGCTATGTGCACCAAACAGATCTCCAACGCACTCACTGTCAGGCTTAATCCCACAACACTTCCATATCAAACCGTTAACGTGTTCTTCAAGAAGGCATGAATAACATGTTGTCTAGTTTTACATAGGCATTTCAAGGTCTGGTCTTTGATCGAGTACTTGTCTCGAGTCATCTGGAAATGCATCTGGATAAGTAGCCAAAATTCTTGACTTCATGCTCCTGTTATAATATCACCGTAATGAATCAACATCTTGGTTCAAAGAAGTAATCAAATATAACACAAACTCAACTACATTTGATATCAGCAAATTAGCATAACTTCCTAAGCATCAGGAAGCTAATACATAACTGCATCAACTGGAAGTTTTGACAATCCAACTTGAAAAAAGGATCCTGATAGCCAAATTCTCTAGACACGGAGAAGAAGCTTTCTCAAATTATGAGGCTGGTTTAGCTAAAACAGCATTGATTACTATGGTATCTAATGCGGTTTCTAGTCAAATGATTATCGTCTGCACCTCAATGCCAAATATGACAGATAACTGGCCAAATGTTTAGATGTTCAAAGCTTATCCATGATGCATGAATCAGGGAACAAAAGTACAGAATATTTAGCTTATCCTTGATAGTAAACACCACTCTAAACACTTCAAAATGAATATTCAGTTAAACTCGCAAGGCCCATCCCAGTTAGCTATTTTCCCCTCAGTGTGTGTGTGACTTTGCTCTTTGTGAAAAGAAATGATCTTAAATATTTTAAGTAAACCACAGAAAGCAGGAGTCACATTCACATCCCCTTGAACATGTACTATGTATCTTCAGATAAATTACTGTTCAACGGCCCCAAATTCAGATAGTAATGTCAAAAGATTCAGTAAGCACTTTAAATAATCACATCCCGAACCAAAAGAAAGAACTGATCATACCTTAACTTCTGAAATACGTATTCAAGATCAGTCTTCATAGACTTTAAAAGGCGTGTGTTTCTGGAGAAATCTGCAGAAACCTCAGCAAAGCAGTTCTCTGAAAACTCATTAAAATGTGACAGGACTGCATTTCCATCTTGCAACCTCCCCAATCTGCATGAATAGAAGAAGACAAATGCCAGGCAAGTAAGCACCCAAAGGCAACAACAAAAATAAGAGCTGAATCACGAATCATGAAATACAAAAGGTATAACCACTCAATATCCATTCAGTATAAGCATAACACATTGTTATTGCTGTTTCCGCAGCAGAGGGGAAATACAGGAAACGTTAACATTTCTGCATAAGATATATGCAAATGAAATTATTCGAAATAGAAATTCCAATTCCAAGTTTTCTACTATATGGTGCCCCACTTGTTATTTAGCACCACGTTGCTTGTTAAGTTACAGTTACATTTTAGCTGATTCATCTCTTTTAGTTCAACCGCATTCCTCAATCCAGATATATAAGATCTTAATGAAGAATTATATACAGGTCAGCGCTATATAAATTAGCTTTTTACTATCTTTGCACCATTATGTCAGCCTCAGAACTGAGACATTTGGGTTTAACTCACACAATAAGCAAGGTAAATAGAAGAGTCATAACTTCAGGGCTCCTTAATTTTCAACTAACTCCCCCCACCCCTTACCATACTTGAGCATCTAATACCATTCTAATACCATTGCAACTGTTATCATGTTTCGCATAGATCCTCAAAAGCAGAACAGATGCAAAGGTCAATGTATGGGTGTTCATCTTTTACATCATACACACCTAGCATCAAGACCACACTCACGAAAAATGTTTAAAAAACGCAGCAAAATCGTCAAAGCCATCCAAATTCTTACCTCTACATAGATACAAACCTAGCATCAAAACCGTGTACACTAAAACGTTAAAGAACGCATCGAGATAGGAAAGGCTATCTCCGCTATCCAAATGCCTGCATCTACATCCAAGCAATTTAGTTTCCAGTAACTCAGCATGTTGTATAACTTCCCTCATTGTTTGATTCCCACTTCTCCCTCAAGTTTCTCAACCCAATTCATTAGATGAGCAAGTGGGGGTTTTTATTTTCACATTAAACACCAAATAAAAAAAAAACCCATGATTTATTTTCCTTGTTAGTAACACAAATTCTTAGAAACAGCTCTTCCAAACCTCACAATTTGGATCAAGTTTCTTCCTTTTCTCTCTTAAAACTCTTCAAACAGCAGTTTACAGAAACCCAATTACACATCAGAAAAGATCTTCATGCAGCAACAAATAAATTTTAACATAAATAAAAATTAGTAAACAAGAAATAAACTAAAAATTGCTCAGTCAGAGGAGGGAGAGAGAGAGAAAGAGAGAGTACATGAGGTGCTGCAATTGTTTGAGGGACTCCAAGTCCTGAGCATCGATTAGTGTTTTGAATTCATTTGATACCTCCTCTGATGCTTCCCTCATCCTTTCTTTCTCCGTCTGCTCCATCTCCTTCTTCTCTTCCTGCTACCTGTCACTCTCTCTCTCTCTCTCTCTCTCTCTCGAGTCTCTGCTCATCGCAGAGGGAGAAGGTTGGGAGAGAGAGAGCTGCTGGCCCATTTGGATCGGGCCATAACCCAAATAATAGAAGTCAAATAATCCAACAACCAAGGAATTCCAGGAGTTCAATTACATGGGCTGGTCCAAAGTGAAAATCTACAGAGGCCCAAGATTAAATTTGAAGGCCCAAGATTAAATTACATGGGCTAGTCCAAAGTGAGAACCTACATAGGTTGAGAATTTGAAGGCTCAATCTTTGTGGTTTATTGACCAAAAAATGCCTGAGTCCTTTTGTGAGAAACAGAGAAAGCCGAGGATTGTGGGGTGATCAAAACAAACCTTAGCTCTACAACTTTAAAAATATTTGTGTTGCCGATTCATCTCGGTTAGAATTGAGATTTTCGTAAATTCCGACCAAAAGTTACACACGGAGCTCACATCGATGGTAACAATGTAATTTCATAGTCCGAATGTTTGGGTGTTTTCGCTAATGCATGTAAGGTTCACTAAGATCCGCAACAGACTTCACCATGTGAGTATAATTAACATTCTGTCATCATTTAGCTCACCTTAAGACATGTTTATGACTAAATGGATGATACGTAAAAGCTAACCTTTCTGTTTCATTGAAGGCATTAATTCTTAATTTTCATTACCGACCTCTTGCTTTCATGTTTGAAAGCTAGAAAGTTATTTTTGAACCCAATCCTTTTATCTCTTTGATATTATGGAAGAAGAATTGAAAAGTATTATAAAAATGGATTGAATTCTATAAATATGTTCATTATTTCCCACCACAAACTAAATAAATAAAAGAAATTAAAATTTACTAGGTAAGGTAAACATATTTACATGCTTTTGGTGACAAATAAATTTCAAGGTTGTGGAGTATGAATGCAAAATTTTGAGATTTGTTTGTTTGGTCCAACACAAAACCCTAGTAAAGATTTGTGAAATAGAAACAATGATGACTTATATTTCCCAAAATCCACCCTGCAAAACTCCAACCATCCACAATATCCCAATTCCTCTTCAAACAAACAAATTAAACATACATATATATTGCCAAAACCCAAAACCCAAAACCCACCAAATCATCATAACCCTCCTGCACGGCACGGCACGGCATCTTCCACCAAAACAGCAAAACTCCCTCACAGTCAGAGTCCCCTAAAACACTAATCTCACAAAAACATGAAAAATCCAACGCCCACCAGTCAAACTATTCACCCTAATAACCACTAATTAAAACTGCCTCTCTCAGAGACTCAGACCATGATAGTCTATCGAACTCAAACCCTAGCTAGCTACTAAATATATTTAAGAAGCCTGCAGATCATTAGATTTGATTAAAGATCTCATTAAATTTCTTCCACAGTCAGACAAGCAAAGCAAAACCCAATAAACTAACTCAAACCCTAGCTAGGGTTAGGGTTTTCGAAAAGCCAGAGATCTTTGCTCTTTAATATTTCTCTCTGCATTTATTTTGCACTGGTCTTTTTTTTGTTGTTGGAGAAACCAACAGTGCCATAAAAAGGATTCAAAGGGCACGCTTATGCTGAAAGCTCTGAAGCTACCCACCTGAAAAAAGGATCATTTTCTTTATAAATTTTATAAAATAAAAAATAAAAATCATAAAAAAATAGAAGCATGAGATTAAAGTAGTATTGACAAAAGTGGAAAGGTGGGGGTGGGTGTCTCCATGCGGGAACAGTTGCTTTAATTTACTCTGCGCCAAAAGATTGAGAGATTCATATCATAAATAAACCGCCATTAATTTAATTTACTTGTCATCCATTAATTTGTTAACAAATACGCAAAAAATTTAGAGCACGAGACTCGAAATTTTCACAGTGCCTACTGCCTTTCGTACTCAGCTTTAAAACGCCTCGAATTTCAAATGCTGAAAAGGTAAAAGAAGACATCTCAGCCTAGAAGAGCAGAAGAGGCCCCTCCTCAAACCATGTAACTGTTTTATGGCTCATGAACAGCCATGTAATGTTCATGTCTGATCATGATCATGTATGTATGTGCATGCTGGAAAACATGTCATTATTAGTACTATGCATGGCATCCATGCATCTCATATAATCATATAAGATTGGTAGTCAACTGAAGAAAGAACTTATATGTCTAAAAGAAAACAAAGTGATTAATTAGTGTTATATTATTAGAAATTAGAAGCATGTTCAAGTAACATGGGAAATAATTAGTAGAATAAAGCATTAACGCTCTTTTTTATAATTAGTAGAATAAAGCATGTTCAAGTAGCTTGTAATATATATATATATATATATACATACACATAAAACGTATATAATATCTATATTAGCTTTGATTGTTAATATTTTTGGTGGGAAATGTGTTGGCTATTTATGGGTGCATAGTCAATTTAAAGTCCGTTTTGTTGTGAAGCTGTTGGGCAGTCTTGTAATACAAAAAAAGAAGGAACGCAAAGACGATGATGGACAGACATTACATGAATGATGAATCCAAATTTCCAATCCAAAAGAGACAAAATCAGAAGGACAAGTGTACGTTTTTATGTCAATTGTCAAATCAAATCAAATCAAATCAAATCAAAGTAATTAACCACCCAACCAAGCACGTATTATATTAATATAATTAGCAGATTAATTCTAGGGTTTATTAGGCCACACAGTAAGTAGGTGGTCCATCAGCACCATAACACAGCCATATACCATAGAGCAGACAAGGCAGAGTAGAAAAGGCTGTGGGGAGGCAGAAGGGCATGGGGTTTAGGGCTTTGGGCACGTCTTTTAATTGAAGGGGAGGGGAGGGAAATGTGGCTGGCTTTCATCTCACAAGTATACTGATTGTGATTGTGACGTGGCTGGTGTTGAATGGCAAGTGTGAGGTCATCCCTCCCTCCCTCCCCCTTGACTATTTGTAGACTTGTGTGGTGTGGCCATTGAGCAAGTGAGATTCTTTTTGGCCCACATATCTCAAAGATTCAAGACCCCCAGCAGCAATAAGCTAGTTCATTGTTTCCAATTGTGTAATTTGGATTCTCTTGGACTTCAATTAGAAATGAAGGTAAAACATAACTTTACATTACTTAAGTTACTTAAGTGAGAGGAGAAAACCTAATTTTGTTTCTAATGCCTATTCTCAACTTCATGGGAAAGTTTAGATACATTCTCTACCTAGTGATCGTGGTTCGAACACTTAGTGGGATGTTTAGTGTCGCCGATATTCCATGCCAAGTTTTGTCTAATGTGTTCTTCCTAGTGTTACTGATATATGACGAGCCAACTTTTTATTGAATATTTGGTGGTACATTCTCTACCTAGTGATGGTGGTTTGAATACTTGGTGGGATGTCTAGTGTCGTCGTTACTCCGTGCCAAATTTTGTTTAGTGCGTCATTCCTAGTGTTACTGATATATGACGAGCCGATTTTTATTGAATATTTGGTGGGCACCAAAGGGTCTTGTACCAAAGATTCAAAGAATCATCGAAAAATCTTCACATGTGTTTTCTCCAACCTTTTTTGGATATTGAAACCACCCTAATACCTTGATGAATCTGCTCTTACTAAAGATTAGATTGTTCGTAGCCAGTTTTCATTTTGAATTTCACTTATTTCTAACCAAAGAAATCATGAAACCAATATTTTGGGTTCACACTAAGATAACATCTAATAGTTTAAATTTACAACAATTCAGTAGAAAAACTAGAGACTAGTTTTCCTTAATCAATTACATGTTTCAATAATTCATTACAAACTTTGACAGGTCCACTCTCATCACAATATCAATGTCGGTGGAAATATAAAATAGGCTACGTATCCAAATCATTATGGTACGGCTGGCTTACTGGTTGGTGTTTACAAAATATATACCAACAAGCGTATGATTTTTTAAATGGATTTTAGAGATTGTCTCTTCGCATCGCATGCAGCAAAAGAGTAAGAGAGGGCCGGGACCAATGACTTCACCACCATACCACGTGGTACTGCGGCATGACATACTCCAGAGCATCACACCCATTACACAGAATCCATCAGGTGACGTGTGCTTGGTTGGTTTTCTTGCATCCATTTCAATTCAAATAGCATGAAGCGTTTAATCTCGCTCTCACATGGAAAAACTTAAGTTTCGGTTTCGATAGATATATCGGTAGACTAAATTTAGAGGCTGATAAATATATCGATATCGATAAAGATATTGATTTAAAATATTAAATGATAGAAGTTTGCTAAAATTTCGTCTGAAAATTTTACAATTATCACACACTATCATGCAAACACGTGCATAGTAATTGAGACAAGTGTTTTTACATATTGTCTTTCAATTTTAAACTGCACCTGTCTTGACACAGTAAACTTTCTCTCTCTTAATTATCAAATTTTGTCTGATAGTTTGTTTCTTCACAATTCATAAGAAGATGTAATTCATGGGGTATTCACACTATAAATTGTTTCTTCTTTTTTTTTTTTTCTTCTGTTTTTTAGGTTTCTACACTCATAATCTACACTCAATTTTCAATTATTTTAAGATGTCTTTGATAGTTTTTAACTAGTGTGGTTTGTCACTACATGTTCAATTTATGCAGGCGATCCTCAATAATCAACAACACCAAATAAGGATTTTTAATTCTTTCGGCGGTCCTCATGCTTCCTTTTCAAAAAGGCCCCCTTCAAGATTCTAGGTTTCTTTCTCAAATACAAAAAATTTCATCAAATTATACACTATTATGATGAGCAATAAAAAATTATTAAAGCCATGAATGAAGAATGAGCAATGCATACACAAGAATGAACAAGTGGTGTGAGTACCACACTTTGCAGAAATTTATGTTGTCACCGAATGGAATGAGTGAGTTGATCGAACGGTTCTTTCGAAGCCACATGATTGTATTTCGACAAACAAGGAGCAATGCTGAATTTCAAGGTTTCCGCAACACCTTTGGCAGTGGATAGGCAGTACTCCATTACTTGAAAAGCCCCCATATGGTGGTACTAGGTAAATTTTCAATTGAAAGGCGCACTGCATATGATCAACCAAAGTAAAACTATCCATGCACGCCGCTAATAGGATCAAACTAAAATTCCAATTTTAGACATTGGCTCTTGAAACGGATCAAAATTATAATGTAGAGGAATATGTCTAATTCAAAAGTGATTAGATGAAAACTAGCTTTTTGATAAGCTCACTTTGAAGAGAGTCTCAAATTAATGGAGTCGCAAGTCAGTGAAAACTTACATAAAAGCAACAAAATTTTCTTGAACACTATTTAATTTTCAAAGAGAATCGATCATGATTGAATGTACCTCAACGTGGCCCTGGTTTTTTATGTCAACTAATTTTCAACTTCTGCCCTGCCACCGCCGTCTCCATTAGAACCATAGTTTGAGGCGAGTCTAATGTACAAGTATTTTTTAAACTCAAAACAATTTAGGTTTAGGTTTTATATCGTTGTTTTTCTAGTGTTTAAACATGAAATATAAGAGATTTTGCACCGAAAATCCCAAAGAAATAAAAAGAAAAAAAGAGACGATCGGTACTTTGATACCGACTCTCATTGTAAGAATCGGTAGTAAAGACCCGACAGTCCTAGAGGAGGATCGGTAGTTCAATACCGATCGTATCCTATTTCATTATTATTTTTTTTTAAATATTTTTTCTATTGGGTTTTTGTTTTTTTGTTTTTCCTTCCTACGTTACTTTATTTGAGTTCGTTTAATTTTTCGTTCTTTTCTAAGTATATGGTGTTACAGCCCGTACCGGAGAATAATACTATTTTATTCCCGGAGGTG